>CAWUFW010010688.1:0-674322 GCA_963921515.1 Calotriton arnoldi
CGTTCTTGAGAATATCCCCAGAGTTTTGGATTGCATTTGGAGCAATTAATGGCGCATGCGCCAGTTCCAGGAACGTATGTGGCTGAGGTAAAGCTAGAACTCACTGCACCCGATGTTGATGGGGCATTATTGTCCAGCCTCGGAGCTTTGTTCTTCTCTTTCCCGGGCCGCATGACTTCGCTTTGATACAAACAAGGATGCTGTGTTTCCTAAATGCCTCTTTCATAGAAGAAGGCACTTCACAGGAGTACTTCTCTTCTCGCATCCTCTGGAAAGTACAGGGATTGGCAAACAGAACAAGTAACCTTTTCAGGCGTTTACCTTTTTTCAGCCCTCTGGTACCGTAAAAGCCCATACTCACACTCTCTTTCTTTTGATTTGATAGGCTCTTCCACTTCTCCAGAGCCTTCATCGCATCTTCCTGAGGAGTGACTGGATGCCATCTTCCTGGTATAAAAGTCAAACACACCAGCAGAAAAAACCCAAATCCAGCAGCCTTGAAGAAATAGGTGTTGCAGAGACAGTGAATAATAATAAGGAAATAAAACAGGTGTTAGTTCCTCCCTCTAAAAGAATGAAAATGATTTAAACCAATCCAGAAGCTTTATTTTTTTTGGGTCACATGGAGTCGGCAGTAGGGTGCGTGGGCAGATCTGCTTGTTTACATGCCGCGTGCCCTTAAAATTTTGTATATTCCCAATTATAAAGTATAAAATGAATGCTCATAAAACATTTTTAAAAGTATATTGGTGAAAGTGTTTATGCAAATTTGTTATTTAAACTTTGTATAGTGATATTTCACACTTTGAAAATACGCCGGTCGCACCCTGGTGCGATCCTCGGCGCGACCCCGGAAATACGTGAAGGGGGCAAAGTCGCAGGCGCCCTACACGCATACGTCGTTCAGTCTTGACATTTCTAACGGTTTATAGTAAACTAAAATATACTGTTTATACATTATTTTCTAAAATGATATTAGTTAAAGTCTTTGAACTTCAGAAACCGATATTATAATTTCTAAATCATATTTCACACTTTTAAAATTATGCTGGAGTCGCGGCCCGGCCGCGATCTCCTGGAAATGCGCTGCGTCAGTCGGGTACTGCGCCCTTAAACCGCGCACCGGAAATCGTGTGGGATTCGTGCAGGGTGCGCGACCCCTGTATACATTTTTTTTTTTTTTTTTAAACATAACAATACAACAAAATTCCTTTTACAGTATTAAAAAGTAATTTCAAGTAAATAAAAAATTCTAAGTTATACGTATAAATAACAAAGTATATTTTTAGTAGTGTATAATATATATGTATTTTAAAGAAGTGATTTTAGTTGTAAAAAGATTTTAGAGAAAGCGAAGCATAATTTAAAAAAGAAAAAGTTGAAAAATATGGTTCCTATTTTCTTTTTATAATTCTAAAAACACTTACAAATATCATAGAAAAGGTCCAAGTTAAAAATAATTATATAGTTAAGATTGTAGCATTTGAAAAAGCTTGCAAAATCGCTGATGAACTCATAGGTTTTAGGGATCGATTGAGTAGTTAGGAACTAGCATTTAAAAAACCTTTGAAATTCACTGAAAAAAAACCACAGAGTTTCAGGGACGTTATAGTTGAGAAATTAGCATTTTAAAAAACCTTAGAAAAATTCAGCTAAAACCACGAGGTTTCAGGGGGCGTTATAGTTTGGAAATTAGCATTTAAAAACCTTAGAAATTCACTGAAAAAAAAACACAGGTTTTTCCAGGGACGTTGCTAGTTAGTTGGACATTTCGCTCCTACAAAGCCAAGAGAAATTCGGCCGTTGTAGTTAGTTGAACTAACTACTGAACTCGGCACCGCAATGCACTGCTGATGAGCGTCACATATTACATCATTCATGACATGGTCAGTGACATCACTGATGACATCACTGATGACATCTCCAAATGACATCACTGATGACATCACTGATGACATCATCCACGTGATAATCTGATGCACCTCATCACACCCTCATATAACCTTTGATACACCCACTCTAAAATGCAGGCTACCATTTTCGAAACCATAGACATACCAATACCAGTTGGCTACATGCCCACTCACTGATTCCTGGGTCTACACACACGTCCACTCATTCATCCCATGCAGTTACTCATACATGCAGTCACTCATCAATGCCAGCACCATCATATGCACTCATACACCTATACAGACACTCACATACCACCACTCACCCATAGGAGTTACTCACACACCCTAGTCAGTCATGCAAAGAATCAATCACACTCCCGTTTACTTACCTATACAGTTATACACACACCACTTCACTTCATTCTATACAGATAATAACACCATCTACTTACTCTCTTCTACAATCACTGACACAAGCACACACTCATCCATGCAGACACTCTCACAATCACTTACACTCTCACATATAAGTCACGGGAGTATGCTCTAACACTCACATATACTGCCTTTCACATAGGTAGTTGACTGCTACATCGTTCCATACTGAGACATCCATTCACTCACCAACACACCCATACACACACTCACCCACCCATACAGCCCTTCATAGATGCACTCCCTGAACCCTTACACCCAGTGAATCACCTACTCACACATTTATGCACTGAGAGTCACATACCCCCACCCACCATCACAGAGACACTTAGGCACCCATACAGATGCTCCGGCTAAGCAATCAATAACCGCATCCAGACACTCATGCCAGCTACTCACCAGCTCACATGCAGGCAGCTTGCACACCAGCTGACAGACCTAATACAGACATTCCCACCAGTTTAGTCACTAACCCATGCATTCTAGTAAAGGACGGTCATTAATCACTCACTTATACAGTCAGTCACGCACCTACCACTAAGTCATCCATTCAGAGCAACTTATACACCCACTCATTCTTCCAATACACTTGGCATATATGGTTACATAAAACATGTATTCAAACTTTACAGAAACACATAGTCACTGGACGATGTCATCAGTGATGTGGAAATCAGTGATGTTACATTTGAGATGTCATCAGCGAAGTCATCAGTGATGTCACTGACCATGTCGTGAATGATGTAATATGTGGCAGCCATCAGCTTTGCATTGCGGGGGCGTGAGGTTATAAGTAGCTCCTTCCAACTATAACTGGCCAGTTCCTCCGGTTTTGTAACGACAGTGAAATGTCCAACTAACTATAACATCCCTGAAATCTGTTGTTTTTTCCAGTGAATTTTTAAGAGTTTTTTAAATGCTAATTTGGCTCTGGTCTTTGCAGAAATTTTTCAAAACTAGTGGGCGTCCGGCCAGCTCCTGTCTTAAAAGTTTTGGGGTGATTCATCATAGTGGGGCCGAGAAAGAGGGGTCCCTGACGTGTTTTCCCATGTTATTTTTCATAGGAAGCTTTAGACAAAGCCACAGCCCTAGACTGCTGACAGGCGAGTTGCATTCACTTTTGGCAAAAAGGTAGGCCTTGGTTCAGAGAGACCCTTTTGTTAAATGGTGTAAATCCATTTGTAGTTCTGAGAAAGATTCAAAAATAAAAAGCTTCGATATCACAGGCGGAGCTCAACTCAGAGCACGAAGCCATTGGCTCTGACTAGGCTGCCAACACTTCAAACCAGGAAATGTTGGCAGCCATCTTCAGTAGCTTCGAGGGAGGGAGAAAGAAAAGGTGAGAAAGATGCAAACACAGAAAAGGGGGCAGGGTAGAAACACCCTGGCCCTCCCAGGCCTCGCTCAGTGGGGTCCCATATGGACCCCAGGCCCAAGAAAAAGCATTTTTGTTTTTAAAAAAATTGAGGCGGGAGTCGCGCTCGGTGCGCGCACTTGATCCGTCCGAGGCCTTTTAAGCGCAGCGGTCTCCACGCTTTGATTTTCAAAGCTCCCGGGTAGGCCAAGTCCCGGGACAATTGGCTCATGTAACGGGGCTCAACAGGGGCCCCCGCAGCCCCTGGGGACCACCACCTCCCCCGGGGCTATGTAATTGTGTGCTGAGGAGGGCACCACGCGGCTCCTCCCGCGGCCCCGGGACCCGCCACCCCCGGAGCTTGCTCCTTATTAACCCGTGGGGGGCCTCCAGGCCCTCCCGAGCCCAGGAGACCGCCACCCCAGGGTCTTCTCTATATATTCGCAGGGGGCACATGGCCCCCTGCTGCCCCGAGGGACCGCCACTCCGGGGCTTGTGTTGACCTCAATCCCATTAAACCCAAGGTGGGGCCCCGAGCCCCCACACGCCCAGGGGACCGCCACCTCCCCGGGGCACTAAAAATAGGTGACGGACCCCGAGCCCCGGGGAACCACCTCTGTGGCAGGGCGGGAGCCATGCGGCCCCGCCCTGCCATAGCAAAGCTCTGCTTTGGATTTTGGGAGCGAGCAGAAACCTGCTCTCGCTTCCAAATCCAAGCAGTTTGCTTTTCACAAGGGGAGCTGCATGTCAGCAGCTCCCGTGTGGAAAAAGCAATGCCGGCTCCAAAAATAAAAAACAAAAGGATGGCTAGGCCCCGGGGGATGGGGTCCCCGGGGCAGAAGTGGCCCAGGAGGGGCCACCATGGCACCCCTCCTGGGAATATATATATTTTTTTAAATGGAGTGGCCAGGCCCCAGGGGATGGGGTCCCGGGGGCCAGAAGTGGCCCGGAGGGGCCACGCGGCCCCCTCCCTAAAAAAATTAATTTAAAAAAGGAAAGGCCGGCCCCGGGGGATGGGGTCCCTGGGGCCATAGATGGCCTGAGGAGGGAGGCCACGCGGCCCCCTCCAAATATAAACAAAAAAAAAAATACTGCCCATGCCCCGGGGATGTGGTCCCCAGGGCCGTAAATGGTTCCTTGGCAGGGGCCACGCGGCCTTCCATTTTTTTAAATAAAATTAACAAAATAGAGGTCAGGCCCTGGGGGATGGGGTCCCCAGGGCCCAGGACACAGGAAAGGAAGGGGGCCACACAGCCCCCTTCTAAAAAAAATTTAAATCCGGCATCGTGCCGGAGGTTCCCGCCCTCTCCAGCAACACTCTGCAACGCGCCTGTGGAGCATTTTAAGTTAGGGGATTAATTCCCCTTCAGCCTGGTCCCAGGGGTGCTAACAAGACCACCAGGTACCTCCAGTAAGTGCCAGGAGCTGCGTTGCAGAGGTGGTCCAAGGCCACACCCCTTTTACACCACTCTGCAACGCAGCTCTGTGCACTTACTGGAGGTAGCTGGTGGGCTAGTTGGCCCCCAGGGATCCTCAGGACTCAAGGGGACTTAATCCCCCAATTTACAAGGCACCAGGGGTGCGTTTGCGCAGTGGTGCAGGGGGAGGGGCATGGCCTGATGTGACAAGTGTGCCAACGCGACCTGTGGCGTGTTTTAAGTTGGGGATTAAGTCCCCTTGAGCCCTGAGGTCCCTGGGGGCCAACTAGCCCACCAGGTACGTCCAGTAAGCACCACAGAGTTGCGTTGTAGGAGGTGTAAAGGAGCATGGCCTCAGACCACCTCTCTGCAACGCAGCTCTGTGGCGCTTACTGGAGGTGCTCTGTGGCTAGTTGGCCCTCAGGCCCTCAGGATTCAAGGGAATTAATCCCCAACAAGACCCTGTCGAGAGGCGCGCTTGACTGTGGTGAAGGGAGGGCGGAACCTGATGTGACATGTGTGTACTTTTCCAATTACTCCGCCAAAACCCAAGCACTTATAAATTCACCATGCACTCTCCTTGCAGTACTCTAATCATCCAGTCACTACCCATGTACTCATGCAATGACCCAGGCACTAACACATGCACTGCTACAATCCCCTGAGCACTACTGATGCAGTCCAGCCATCTCCTTGTCACTACCCATGCACTCCTCCAATCACCCAGCCAGTTCCATGTCCTTATCTAATCACTGCGCCAAAACACAAGCACTTATAAATTCACCATGCACTCTCCTTGCAGTACTCTAATCATCCAGTCACTACCCATGTACTCATGCAATGACCCAGGCACTAACACATGCACTGCTACAATCCCCTGAGCACTACTGATGCAGTCCAGCCATCTCCTTGTCACTACCCATGCACTCCTCCAATCACCCAGCCAGTTCCATGTCCTTATCTAATCACTGCGCCAAAACACAAGCACTTATAAATTCACCATGCACTCTCCTTGCAGTACTCTAATCATCCAGTCACTACCCATGTACTCATGCAATGACCCAGGCACTAACACATGCACTGCTACAATCCCCTGAGCACTACTGATGCAGTCCAGCCATCTCCTTGTCACTACCCATGCACTCCTCCAATCACCCAGCCAGTTCCATGTCCTTATCTAATCACTGCGCCAAAACACAAGCACTTATAAATTCACCATGCACTCTCCTTGCAGTACTCTAATCATCCAGTCACTACCCATGTACTCATGCAATGACCCAGGCACTACCACATGCACTGCTACAATCCCCTGAGCACTACTGATGCAGTCCAGCCATCTCCTTGTCACTACCCATGCACTCCTCCAATCACCCAGCCAGTTCCATGTCCTTATCTAATCACTGCGCCAAAACACAAGCACTTATAAATTCACCATGCACTCTCCTTGCAGTACTCTAATCATCCAGTCACTACCCATGTACTCATGCAATGACCCAGGCACTAACACATGCACTGCTACAATCCCCTGAGCACTACTGATGCAGTCCAGCCATCTCCTTGTCACTACCCATGCACTCCTCCAATCACCCAGCCAGTTCCATGTCCTTATCTAATCACTGCGCCAAAACACAAGCACTTATAAATTCACCATGCACTCTCCTTGCAGTACTCTAATCATCCAGTCACTACCCATGTACTCATGCAATGACCCAGGCACTAACACATGCACTGCTACAATCCCTGAGCACTACTGATGCAGTCCAGCCATCTCCTTGTCACTACCCATGCACTCCTCCAATCACCCAGCCAGTTCCATGTCCTTATCTAATCACTGCACCAAAACACAAGCACTTATAAATTCACCATGCACTCTCCTTGCAGTACTCTAATCATCCAGTCACTACCCATGTACTCATGCAATGACCCAGGCACTAACACATGCACTGCTACAATCCCCTGAGCACTACTGATGCAGTCCAGCCATCTCCTTGTCACTACCCATGCACTCCTCCAATCACCCAGCCAGTTCCATGTCCTTATCTAATCACTGCGCCAAAACACAAGCACTTATAAATTCACCATGCACTCTCCTTGCAGTACTCTAATCATCCAGTCACTACCCATGTACTCATGCAATGACCCAGGCACTAACACATGCACTGCTACAATCCCCTGAGCACTACTGATGCAGTCCAGCCATCTCCTTGTCACTACCCATGCACTCCTCCAATCACCCAGCCAGTTCCATGTCCTTATCTAATCACTGCGCCAAAACACAAGCACTTATAAATTCACCATGCACTCTCCTTGCAGTACTCTAATCATCCAGTCACTACCCATGTACTCATGCAATGACCCAGGCACTAACACATGCACTGCTACAATCCCCTGAGCACTACTGATGCAGTCCAGCCATCTCCTTGTCACTACCCATGCACTCCTCCAATCACCCAGCCAGTTCCATGTCCTTATCTAATCACTGCGCCAAAACACAAGCACTTATAAATTCACCATGCACTCTCCTTGCAGTACTCTAATCATCCAGTCACTACCCATGTACTCATGCAATGACCCAGGCACTAACACATGCACTGCTACAATCCCCTGAGCACTACTGATGCAGTCCAGCCATCTCCTTGTCACTACCCATGCACTCCTCCAATCACCCAGCCAGTTCCATGTCCTTATCTAATCACTGCGCTCAAAACACAAGCACTTATAAATTCACCATGCACTCTCCTTGCAGTACTCTAATCATCCAGTCACTACCCATGTACTCATGCAATGACCCAGGCACTAACACATGCACTGCTACAATCCCCTGAGCACTACTGATGCAGTCCAGCCATCTCCTTGTCACTACCCATGCACTCCTCCAATCACCCAGCCAGTTCCATGTCCTTATCTAATCACTGCGCCAAAACACAAGCACTTATAAATTCACCATGCACTCTCCTTGCAGTACTCTAATCATCCAGTCACTACCCATGTACTCATGCAATGACCCAGGCACTAACACATGCACTGCTACAATCCCCTGAGCACTACTGATGCAGTCCAGCCATCTCCTTGTCACTACCCATGCACTCCTCCAATCACCCAGCCAGTTCCATGTCCTTATCTAATCACTGCGCCAAAACACAAGCACTTATAAATTCACCATGCACTCTCCTTGCAGTACTCTAATCATCCAGTCACTACCCATGTACTCATGCAATGACCCAGGCACTAACACATGCACTGCTACAATCCCCTGAGCACTACTGATGCAGTCCAGCCATCTCCTTGTCACTACCCATGCACTCCTCCAATCACCCAGCCAGTTCCATGTCCTTATCTAATCACTGCGCCAAAACACAAGCACTTATAAGTTCACCATGCACTCTCCTTGCAGTACTCTAATCATCCAGTCACTACCCATGTACTCATGCAATGACCCAGGCACTAACACATGCACTGCTACAATCCCCTGAGCACTACTGATGCAGTCCAGCCATCTCCTTGTCACTACCCATGCACTCCTCCAATCACCCAGCCAGTTCCATGTCCTTATCTAATCACTGCGCCAAAACACAAGCACTTATAAATTCACCATGCACTCTCCTTGCAGTACTCTAATCATCCAGTCACTACCCATGTACTCATGCAATGACCCAGGCACTAACACATGCACTGCTACAATCCCCTGAGCACTACTGATGCAGTCCAGCCATCTCCTTGTCACTACCCATGCACTCCTCCAATCACCCAGCCAGTTCCATGTCATTATCTAATCACTGCGCCAAAACACAAGCACTTATAAATTCACCATCCACTCTCCTTGCAGTACTCTAATCATCCAGTCGCTACCCAAGTACTCATGCAATGACCCAGGCACTAACACATGCACTGCTACAATCCCCTGAGCACTACTGATGCAGTCCAGCCATCTCCTTGTCACTACCCATGCACTCCTCCAATCACCCAGCCAGTTCCATGTCCTTATCTAATCACTGCGCCAAAACACAAGCACTTATAAATTCACCATGCACTCTCCTTGCAGTACTCTAATCATCCAGTCACTACCCATGTACTCATGCAATGACCCAGGCACTAACACATGCACTGCTACAATCCCCTGAGCACTACTGATGCAGTCCAGCCATCTCCTTGTCACTACCCATGCACTCCTCCAATCACCCAGCCAGTTCCATGTCCTTATCTAATCACTGCGCCAAAACACAAGCACTTATAAATTCACCATGCACTCTCCTTGCAGTACTCTAATCATCCAGTCACTACCCATGTACTCATGCAATGACCCAGGCACTAACACATGCACTGCTACAATCCCCTGAGCACTACTGATGCAGTCCAGCCATCTCCTTGTCACTACCCATGCACTCCTCCAATCACCCAGCCAGTTCCATGTCCTTATCTAATCACTGCGCCAAAACACAAGCACTTATAAATTCACCATGCACTCTCCTTGCAGTACTCTAATCATCCAGTCACTACCCATGTACTCATGCAATGACCCAGGCACTAACACATGCACTGCTACAATCCCCTGAGCACTACTGATGCAGTCCAGCCATCTCCTTGTCACTACCCATGCACTCCTCCAATCACCCAGCCAGTTCCATGTCCTTATCTAATCACTGCGCCAAAACACAAGCACTTATAAATTCACCATGCACTCTCCTTGCAGTACTCTAATCATCCAGTCACTACCCATGTACTCATGCAATGACCCAGGCACTAACACATGCACTGCTACAATCCCCTGAGCACTACTGATGCAGTCCAGCCATCTCCTTGTCACTACCCATGCACTCCTCCAATCACCCAGCCAGTTCCATGTCCTTATCTAATCACTGCGCCAAAACACAAGCACTTATAAATTCACCATGCACTCTCCTTGCAGTACTCTAATCATCCAGTCACTACCCATGTACTCATGCAATGACCCAGGCACTAACACATGCACTGCTACAATCCCCTGAGCACTACTGATGCAGTCCAGCCATCTCCTTGTCACTACCCATGCACTCCTCCAATCACCCAGCCAGTTCCATGTCCTTATCTAATCACTGCGCCAAAACACAAGCACTTATAAATTCACCATGCACTCTCCTTGCAGTACTCTAATCATCCAGTCACTACCCATGTACTCATGCAATGACCCAGGCACTAACACATGCACTGCTACAATCCCCTGAGCACTACTGATGCAGTCCAGCCATCTCCTTGTCACTACCCATGCACTCCTCCAATCACCCAGCCAGTTCCATGTCCTTATCTAATCACTGCGCCAAAACACAAGCACTTATAAATTCACCATGCACTCTCCTTGCAGTACTCTAATCATCCAGTCAGTACCCATGTACTCATGCAATGACCCAGGCACTAACACATGCACTGCTACAATCCCCTGAGCACTACTGATGCAGTCCAGCCATCTCCTTGTCACTACCCATGCACTCCTCCAATCACCCAGCCAGTTCCATGTCCTTATCTAATCACTGCGCCAAAACACAAGCACTTATAAATTCACCATGCACTCTCCTTGCAGTACTCTAATCATCCAGTCACTACCCATGTACTCATGCAATGACCCAGGCACTAACACATGCACTGCTACAATCCCCTGAGCACTACTGATGCAGTCCAGCCATCTCCTTGTCACTACCCATGCACTCCTCCAATCACCCAGCCAGTTCCATGTCCTTATCTAATCACTGCGCCAAAACACAAGCACTTATAAATTCACCATGCACTCTCCTTGCAGTACTCTAATCATCCAGTCACTACCCATGTACTCATGCAATGACCCAGGCACTAACACATGCACTGCTACAATCCCCTGAGCACTACTGATGCAGTCCAGCCATCTCCTTGTCACTACCCATGCACTCCTCCAATCACCCAGCCAGTTCCATGTCCTTATCTAATCACTGCGCCAAAACACAAGCACTTATAAATTCACCATGCACTCTCCTTGCAGTACTCTAATCATCCAGTCACTACCCATGTACTCATGCAATGACCCAGGCACTAACACATGCACTGCTACAATCCCCTGAGCACTACTGATGCAGTCCAGCCATCTCCTTGTCACTACCCATGCACTCCTCCAATCACCCAGCCAGTTCCATGTCCTTATCTAATCACTGCGCCAAAACACAAGCACTTATAAATTCACCATGCACTCTCCTTGCAGTACTCTAATCATCCAGTCACTACCCATGTACTCATGCAATGACCCAGGCACTAACACATGCACTGCTACAATCCCCTGAGCACTACTGATGCAGTCCAGCCATCTCCTTGTCACTACCCATGCACTCCTCCAATCACCCAGCCAGTTCCATGTCCTTATCTAATCACTGCGCCAAAACACAAGCACTTATAAATTCACCATGCACTCTCCTTGCAGTACTCTAATCATCCAGTCACTACCCATGTACTCATGCAATGACCCAGGCACTAACACATGCACTGCTACAATCCCCTGAGCACTACTGATGCAGTCCAGCCATCTCCTTGTCACTACCCATGCACTCCTCCAATCACCCAGCCAGTTCCATGTCCTTATCTAATCACTGCGCCAAAACACAAGCACTTATAAATTCACCATGCACTCTCCTTGCAGTACTCTAATCATCCAGTCACTACCCATGTACTCATGCAATGACCCAGGCACTAACACATGCACTGCTACAATCCCCTGAGCACTACTGATGCAGTCCAGCCATCTCCTTGTCACTACCCATGCACTCCTCCAATCACCCAGCCAGTTCCATGTCCTTATCTAATCACTGCGCCAAAACACAAGCACTTATAAATTCACCATGCACTCTCCTTGCAGTACTCTAATCATCCAGTCACTACCCATGTACTCATGCAATGACCCAGGCACTAACACATGCACTGCTACAATCCCCTGAGCACTACTGATGCAGTCCAGCCATCTCCTTGTCACTACCCATGCACTCCTCCAATCACCCAGCCAGTTCCATGTCCTTATCTAATCACTGCGCCAAAACACAAGCACTTATAAATTCACCATGCACTCTCCTTGCAGTACTCTAATCATCCAGTCACTACCCATGTACTCATGCAATGACCCAGGCACTAACACATGCACTGCTACAATCCCCTGAGCACTACTGATGCAGTCCAGCCATCTCCTTGTCACTACCCATGCACTCCTCCAATCACCCAGCCAGTTCCATGTCCTTATCTAATCACTGCACCAAAACACAAGCACTTATAAATTCACCATGCACTCTCCTTGCAGTACTCTAATCATCCAGTCACTACCCATGTACTCATGCAATGACCCAGGCACTAACACATGCACTGCTACAATCCCCTGAGCACTACTGATGCAGTCCAGCCATCTCCTTGTCACTACCCATGCACTCCTCCAATCACCCAGCCAGTTCCATGTCCTTATCTAATCACTGCGCCAAAACACAAGCACTTATAAATTCACCATGCACTCTCCTTGCAGTACTCTAATCATCCAGTCACTACCCATGTACTCATGCAATGACCCAGGCACTAACACATGCACTGCTACAATCCCCTGAGCACTACTGATGCAGTCCAGCCATCTCCTTGTCACTACCCATGCACTCCTCCAATCACCCAGCCAGTTCCATGTCCTTATCTAATCACTGCGCCAAAACACAAGCACTTATAAATTCACCATGCACTCTCCTTGCAGTACTCTAATCATCCAGTCACTACCCATGTACTCATGCAATGACCCAGGCACTAACACATGCACTGCTACAATCCCCTGAGCACTACTGATGCAGTCCAGCCATCTCCTTGTCACTACCCATGCACTCCTCCAATCACCCAGCCAGTTCCATGTCCTTATCTAATCACTGCGCCAAAACACAAGCACTTATAAATTCACCATGCACTCTCCTTGCAGTACTCTAATCATCCAGTCACTACCCATGTACTCATGCAATGACCCAGGCACTAACACATGCACTGCTACAATCCCTGAGCACTACTGATGCAGTCCAGCCATCTCCTTGTCACTACCCATGCACTCCTCCAATCACCCAGCCAGTTCCATGTCCTTATCTAATCACTGCGCCACAACACAAGCACTTATAAATTCACCATGCACTCTCCTTGCAGTATTCTAATAATCCAGTCACTACCCATGTACTCATGCAATGACCCAGGCACTAACACATGCACTGCTACAATCCCCTGAGCACTACTGATGCAGTCCAGCCATCTCCTTGTCACTACCCATGCACTCCTCCAATCACCCAGCCAGTTCCATGTCCTTATCTAATCACTGCGCCAAAACACAAGCACTTATAAATTCACCATGCACTCTCCTTGCAGTACTCTAATCATCCAGTCAGTACCCATGTACTCATGCAATGACCCAGGCACTAACACATGCACTGCTACAATCCCCTGAGCACTACTGATGCAGTCCAGCCATCTCCTTGTCACTACCCATGCACTCCTCCAATCACCCAGCCAGTTCCATGTCCTTATCTAATCACTGCGCCAAAACACAAGCACTTATAAATTCACCATGCACTCTCCTTGCAGTACTCTAATCATCCAGTCACTACCCATGTACTCATGCAATGACCCAGGCACTAACACATGCACTGCTACAATCCCCTGAGCACTACTGATGCAGTCCAGCCATCTCCTTGTCACTACCCATGCACTCCTCCAATCACCCAGCCAGTTCCATGTCCTTATCTAATCACTGCGCCAAAACACAAGCACTTATAAATTCACCATGCACTCTCCTTGCAGTACTCTAATCATCCAGTCACTACCCATGTACTCATGCAATGACCCAGGCACTAACACATGCACTGCTACAATCCCCTGAGCACTACTGATGCAGTCCAGCCATCTCCTTGTCACTACCCATGCACTCCTCCAATCACCCAGCCAGTTCCATGTCCTTATCTAATCACTGCGCCAAAACACAAGCACCTATAAATTCACCATGCACTCTCCTTGCAGTACTCTAATCATCCAGTCACTACCCATGTACTCATGCAATGACCCAGGCACTAACACATGCACTGCTACAATCCCCTGAGCACTACTGATGCAGTCCAGCCATCTCCTTGTCACTACCCATGCACTCCTCCAATCACCCAGCCAGTTCCATGTCCTTATCTAATCACTGCACCAAAACACAAGCACTCATAAATTCACCATGCACTCTCCTTGCAGTACTCTAATCATCCAGTCACTACCCATGTACTCATGCAATGACCCAGGCACTAACACATGCACTGCTACAATCCCCTGAGCACTACTGATGCAGTCCAGCCATCTCCTTGTCACTACCCATGCACTCCTCCAATCACCCAGCCAGTTCCATGTCCTTATCTAATCACTGCGCCAAAACACAAGCACTTATAATTTCACCATGCACTCTCCTTGACCATGCACTCTCCTTGCAGTACTCTAATCATCCAGTCACTACCCATGTACTCATGCAATGACCCAGGCACTAACACATGCACTGCTACAATCCCCTGAGCACTACTGATGCAGTCCAGCCATCTCCTTGTCACTACCCATGCACTCCTCCAATCACCCAGCCAGTTCCATGTCCTTATCTAATCACTGCGCCAAAACACAAGCACTTATAAATTCACCATGCACTCTCCTTGCAGTACTCTAATCATCCAGTCACTACCCATGTACTCATGCAATGACCCAGGCACTAACACATGCACTGCTACAATCCCCTGAGCACTACTGATGCAGTCCAGCCATCTCCTTGTCACTACCCATGCACTCCTCCAATCACCCAGCCAGTTCCATGTCCTTATCTAATCACTGCGCCAAAACACAAGCACTTATAAATTCACCATGCACTCTCCTTGCAGTACTCTAATCATCCAGTCACTACCCATGTACTCATGCAATGACCCAGGCACTAACACATGCACTGCTACAATCCCCTGAGCACTACTGATGCAGTCCAGCCATCTCCTTGTCACTACCCATGCACTCCTCCAATCACCCAGCCAGTTCCATGTCCTTATCTAATCACTGCGCCAAAACACAAGCACTTATAAATTCACCATGCACTCTCCTTGCAGTACTCTAATCATCCAGTCACTACCCATGTACTCATGCAATGACCCAGGCACTAACACATGCACTGCTACAATCCCCTGAGCACTACTGATGCAGTCCAGCCATCTCCTTGTCACTACCCATGCACTCCTCCAATCACCCAGCCAGTTCCATGTCCTTATCTAATCACTGCGCCAAAACACAAGCACTTATAAATTCACCATGCACTCTCCTTGCAGTACTCTAATCATCCAGTCACTACCCATGTACTCATGCAATGACCCAGGCACTAACACATGCACTGCTACAATCCCCTGAGCACTACTGATGCAGTCCAGCCATCTCCTTGTCACTACCCATGCACTCCTCCAATCACCCAGCCAGTTCCATGTCCTTATCCAATCACTGCGCCAAAACACAAGCACTTATAAATTCACCATGCACTCTCCTTGCAGTACTCTAATCATCCAGTCACTACCCATGTACTCATGCAATGACCCAGGCACTAACACATGCACTGCTACAATCCCCTGAGCACTACTGATGCAGTCCAGCCATCTCCTTGTCACTACCCATGCACTCCTCCAATCACCCAGCCAGTTCCATGTCCTTATCTAATCACTGCGCCAAAACACAAGCACTTATAAATTCACCATGCACTCTCCTTGCAGTACTCTAATCATCCAGTCACTACCCATGTACTCATGCCAATAACCCAGGCACTAACACATGCACTGCTACAATCCCCTGAGCACTACTGATGCAGTCCAGCCATCTCCTTGTCACTACCCATGCACTCCTCCAATCACCCAGCCAGTTCCATGTCCTTATCTAATCACTGCGCCAAAACACAAGCACTTATAAATTCACCATGCACTCTCCTTGCAGTACTCTAATCATCCAGTCACTACCCATGTACTCATGCAATGACCCAGGCACTAACACATGCACTGCTACAATCCCTGAGCACTACTGATGCAGTCCAGCCATCTCCTTGTCACTACCCATGCACTCCTCCAATCACCCAGCCAGTTCCATGTCCTTATCTAATCACTGCGCCAAAACACAAGCACTTATAAATTCACCATGCACTCTCCTTGCAGTACTCTAATCATCCAGTCACTACCCATGTACTCATGCAATGACCCAGGCACTAACACATGCACTGCTACAATCCCCTGAGCACTACTGATGCAGTCCAGCCATCTCCTTGTCACTACCCATGCACTCCTCCAATCACCCAGCCAGTTCCATGTCCTTATCTAATCACTGCGCCAAAACACAAGCACTTATAAATTCACCATGCACTCTCCTTGCAGTACTCTAATCATCCAGTCACTACCCATGTACTCATGCAATGACCCAGGCACTAACACATGCACTGCTACAATCCCCTGAGCACTACTGATGCAGTCCAGCCATCTCCTTGTCACTACCCATGCACTCCTCCAATCACCCAGCCAGTTCCATGTCCTTATCTAATCACTGCGCCAAAACACAAGCACTTATAAATTCACCATGCACTCTCCTTGCAGTACTCTAATCATCCAGTCACTACCCATGTACTCATGCAATGACCCAGGCACTAACACATGCACTGCTACAATCCCTGAGCACTACTGATGCAGTCCAGCCATCTCCTTGTCACTACCCATGCACTCCTCCAATCACCCAGCCAGTTCCATGTCCTTATCTAATCACTGCGCCAAAACACAAGCACTTATAAATTCACCATGCACTCTCCTTGCAGTACTCTAATCATCCAGTCACTACCCATGTACTCATGCAATGACCCAGGCACTAACACATGCACTGCTACAATCCCCTGAGCACTACTGATGCAGTCCAGCCATCTCCTTGTCACTACCCATGCACTCCTCCAATCACCCAGCCAGTTCCATGTCCTTATCTAATCACTGCGCCAAAACACAAGCACTTATAAATTCACCATGCACTCTCCTTGCAGTACTCTAATCATCCAGTCACTACCCATGTACTCATGCAATGACCCAGGCACTAACACATGCACTGCTACAATCCCCTGAGCACTACTGATGCAGTCCAGCCATCTCCTTGTCACTACCCATGCACTCCTCCAATCACCCAGCCAGTTCCATGTCCTTATCTAATCACTGCGCCAAAACCCAAGCACTTATAAATTCACCATGCACTCTCCTTGCAGTACTCTAATCATCCAGTCACTACCCATGTACTCATGCAATGACCCAGGCACTAACACATGCACTGCTACAATCCCCTGAGCACTACTGATGCAGTCCAGCCATCTCCTTGTCACTACCCATGCACTCCTCCAATCACCCAGCCAGTTCCATGTCCTTATCTAATCACTGCGCCAAAACACAAGCACTTATAAATTCACCATGCACTCTCCTTGCAGTACTCTAATCATCCAGTCACTACCCATGTACTCATGCAATGACCCAGGCACTAACACATGCACTGCTACAATCCCCTGAGCACTACTGATGCAGTCCAGCCATCTCCTTGTCACTACCCATGCACTCCTCCAATCACCCAGCCAGTTCCATGTCCTTATCTAATCACTGCGCCAAAACACAAGCACTTATAAATTCACCATGCACTCTCCTTGCAGTACTCTAATCATCCAGTCACTACCCATGTACTCATGCAATGACCCAGGCACTAACACATGCACTGCTACAATCCCCTGAGCACTACTGATGCAGTCCAGCCATCTCCTTGTCACTACCCATGCACTCCTCCAATCACCCAGCCAGTTCCATGTCCTTATCTAATCACTGCGCCAAAACCCAAGCACTTATAAATTCACCATGCACTCTCCTTGCAGTACTCTAATCATCCAGTCACTACCCATGTACTCATGCAATGACCCAGGCACTAACACATGCACTGCTACAATCCCCTGAGCACTACTGATGCAGTCCAGCCATCTCCTTGTCACTACCCATGCACTCCTCCAATCACCCAGCCAGTTCCATGTCCTTATCTAATCACTGCGCCAAAACACAAGCACTTATAAATTCACCATGCACTCTCCTTGCAGTACTCTAATCATCCAGTCACTACCCATGTACTCATGCAATGACCCAGGCACTAACACATGCACTGCTACAATCCCCTGAGCACTACTGATGCAGTCCAGCCATCTCCTTGTCACTACCCATGCACTCCTCCAATCACCCAGCCAGTTCCATGTCCTTATCTAATCACTGCGCCAAAACACAAGCACTTATAAATTCACCATGCACTCTCCTTGCAGTACTCTAATCATCCAGTCACTACCCATGTACTCATGCAATGACCCAGGCACTAACACATGCACTGCTACAATCCCCTGAGCACTACTGATGCAGTCCAGCCATCTCCTTGTCACTACCCATGCACTCCTCCAATCACCCAGCCAGTTCCATGTCCTTATCTAATCACTGCGCCAAAACACAAGCACTTATAAATTCACCATGCACTCTCCTTGCAGTACTCTAATCATCCAGTCACTACCCATGTACTCATGCAATGACCCAGGCACTAACACATGCACTGCTACAATCCCCTGAGCACTACTGATGCAGTCCAGCCATCTCCTTGTCACTACCCATGCACTCCTCCAATCACCCAGCCAGTTCCATGTCCTTATCTAATCACTGCGCCAAAACACAAGCACTTATAAATTCACCATGCACTCTCCTTGCAGTACTCTAATCATCCAGTCACTACCCATGTACTCATGCAATGACCCAGGCACTAACACATGCACTGCTACAATCCCCTGAGCACTACTGATGCAGTCCAGCCATCTCCTTGTCACTACCCATGCACTCCTCCAATCACCCAGCCAGTTCCATGTCCTTATCTAATCACTGCGCCAAAACACAAGCACTTATAAATTCACCATGCACTCTCCTTGCAGTACTCTAATCATCCAGTCACTACCCATGTACTCATGCAATGACCCAGGCACTAACACATGCACTGCTACAATCCCCTGAGCACTACTGATGCAGTCCAGCCATCTCCTTGTCACTACCCATGCACTCCTCCAATCACCCAGCCAGTTCCATGTCCTTATCTAATCACTGCGCCAAAACACAAGCACTTATAAATTCACCATGCACTCTCCTTGCAGTACTCTAATCATCCAGTCACTACCCATGTACTCATGCAATGACCCAGGCACTAACACATGCACTGCTACAATCCCCTGAGCACTACTGATGCAGTCCAGCCATCTCCTTGTCACTACCCATGCACTCCTCCAATCACCCAGCCAGTTCCATGTCCTTATCTAATCACTGCGCCAAAACACAAGCACTTATAAATTCACCATGCACTCTCCTTGCAGTACTCTAATCATCCAGTCACTACCCATGTACTCATGCAATGACCCAGGCACTAACACATGCACTGCTACAATCCCCTGAGCACTACTGATGCAGTCCAGCCATCTCCTTGTCACTACCCATGCACTCCTCCAATCACCCAGCCAGTTCCATGTCCTTATCTAATCACTGCGCCAAAACACAAGCACTTATAAATTCACCATGCACTCTCCTTGCAGTACTCTAATCATCCAGTCACTACCCATGTACTCATGCAATGACCCAGGCACTAACACATGCACTGCTACAATCCCCTGAGCACTACTGATGCAGTCCAGCCATCTCCTTGTCACTACCCATGCACTCCTCCAATCACCCAGCCAGTTCCATGTCCTTATCTAATCACTGCGCCAAAACACAAGCACTTATAAATTCACCATGCACTCTCCTTGCAGTACTCTAATCATCCAGTCACTACCCATGTACTCATGCAATGACCCAGGCACTAACACATGCACTGCTACAATCCCCTGAGCACTACTGATGCAGTCCAGCCATCTCCTTGTCACTACCCATGCACTCCTCCAATCACCCAGCCAGTTCCATGTCCTTATCTAATCACTGCGCCAAAACACAAGCACTTATAAATTCACCATGCACTCTCCTTGCAGTACTCTAATCATCCAGTCACTACCCATGTACTCATGCAATGACCCAGGCACTAACACATGCACTGCTACAATCCCCTGAGCACTACTGATGCAGTCCAGCCATCTCCTTGTCACTACCCATGCACTCCTCCAATCACCCAGCCAGTTCCATGTCCTTATCTAATCAATGCGCCAAAACTCAAGCACTTATAAATTCACCATGCACTCTCCTTGCAGTACTCTAATCATCCAGTCACTACCCATGTACTCATGCAATGACCCAGGCACTAACACATGCACTGCTACAATCCCCTGAGCACTACTGATGCAGTCCAGCCATCTCCTTGTCACTACCCATGCACTCCTCCAATCACCCAGCCAGTTCCATGTCCTTATCTAATCACTGCGCCAAAACTAAAGCACTTATAAATTCACCATGCACTCTCCTTGCAGTACTGTAATCATCCAGTCACTACCCATGTACTCATGCAATGACCCAGGCACTAACACATGCACTGCTACAATCCCCTGAGCACTACTGATGCAGTCCAGCCATCTCCTTGTCACTACCCATGCACTCCTCCAATCACCCAGCCAGTTCCATGTCCTTATCTAATCAATGCGCCAAAACACAAGCACTTATAAATTTACCATGCACTCTCCTTGCAGTACTGTAATCATCCAGTAACTACCCATGTACTCATGCAATGACCCAGGCACAAACACATGCGCTGCTACAATCCCCTGAGCACTACTGATGCAGTCCAGCCATCTCCTTGTCACTACCCATGCACTCCTCCAATCACCCAGCCAGTTCCATGTCCGTATCTAATCACTGCGCCAAAACTCAAGCACTCATAAATTCACCATGCACTCTCCTTGCAGTACTCTAATCATCCAGTCACTACCAATGTACTCATGCAATGACCCAGGCACTAACACATGCACTGCTACAATCCCCTGAGCACTACTGATGCAGTCCAGCCATCTCCTTGTCACTACCCATGCACTCCTCCAATCACCCAGCCAGTTCCATGTCCTTATCTAATCACTGCGCCAAAACACAAGCACTTATAAATTCACCATGCACTCTCCTTGCAGTACTCTAATCATCCAGTCACTACCCATGTACTCATGCAATGACCCAGGCACTAACACATGCACTGCTACAATCCCCTGAGCACTACTGATGCAGTCCAGCCATCTCCTTGTCACTACCCATGCACTCCTCCAATCACCCAGCCAGTTCCATGTCCTTATCTAATCACTGCGCCAAAACACAAGCACTTATAAATTCACCATGCACTCTCCTTGCAGTACTCTAATCATCCAGTCACTACCCATGTACTCATGCAATGACCCAGGCACTAACACATGCACTGCTACAATCCCCTGAGCACTACTGATGCAGTCCAGCCATCTCCTTGTCACTACCCATGCACTCCTCCAATCACCCAGCCAGTTCCATGTCCTTATCTAATCACTGCGCCAAAACACAAGCACTTATAAATTCACCATGCACTCTCCTTGCAGTACTCTAATCATCCAGTCACTACCCATGTACTCATGCAATGACCCAGGCACTAACACATGCACTGCTACAATCCCCTGAGCACTACTGATGCAGTCCAGCCATCTCCTTGTCACTACCCATGCACTCCTCCAATCACCCAGCCAGTTCCATGTCCTTATCTAATCACTGCGCCAAAACACAAGCACTTATAAATTCACCATGCACTCTCCTTGCAGTACTCTAATCATCCAGTCACTACCCATGTACTCATGCAATGACCCAGGCACTAACACATGCACTGCTACAATCCCCTGAGCACTACTGATGCAGTCCAGCCATCTCCTTGTCACTACCCATGCACTCCTCCAATCACCCAGCCAGTTCCATGTCCTTATCTAATTACTGCGCCAAAACCCAAGCACTTATAAATTCACCATGCACTCTCCTTGCAGTACTCTAATCATCCAGACACTACCCATCTACTCATGCAATGACCCAGGCACTAACACATGCACTGCTACAATGCCCAGAGCACTACTGATGCAGTCCAGCCATCTCCTTGTCACTACCCATGCACTCCTCCAAACACCCAGCCAGTTCCATGTACTTATCCAATCACTCCGCCAAAACACAAGCACTTATAAATTCACCATGCACTCTCCTTGCAGTACTCTAATCATCCAGTCACTACCCATGTACTCATGCAATGACCCAGGCACTAACACATGCACTGCTACAATCCCCTGAGCACTACTGATGCAGTCCAGCCATCTCCTTGTCACTACCCATGCACTCCTCCAATCACCCAGCCAGTTCCATGTCCTTATCTAATCACTGCGCCCAAAACACAAGCACTTATAAATTCACCATGCACTCTCCTTGCAGTACTCTAATCATCCAGTCACTACCCATGTACTCATGCAATGACCCAGGCACTAACACATGCACTGCTACAATCCCCTGAGCACTACTGATGCAGTCCAGCCATCTCCTTGTCACTACCCATGCACTCCTCCAATCACCCAGCCAGTTCCATGTCCTTATCTAATCACTGCGCCAAAACACAAGCACTTATAAATTCACCATGCACTCTCCTTGCAGTACTCTAATCATCCAGTCACTACCCATGTACTCATGCAATGACCCAGGCACTAACACATGCACTGCTACAATCCCCTGAGCACTACTGATGCAGTCCAGCCATCTCCTTGTCACTACCCATGCACTCCTCCAATCACCCAGCCAGTTCCATGTCCTTATCTAATCACTGCGCCAAAACACAAGCACTTATAAATTCACCATGCACTCTCCTTGCAGTACTCTAATCATCCAGTCACTACCCATGTACTCATGCAATGACCCAGGCACTAACACATGCACTGCTACAATCCCCTGAGCACTACTGATGCAGTCCAGCCATCTCCTTGTCACTACCCATGCACTCCTCCAATCACCCAGCCAGTTCCATGTCCTTATCTAATCACTGCACCAAAACACAAGCACTTATAAATTCACCATGCACTCTCCTTGCAGTACTCTAATCATCCAGTCACTACCCATGTACTCATGCAATGACCCAGGCACTAACACATGCACTGCTACAATCCCCTGAGCACTACTGATGCAGTCCAGCCATCTCCTTGTCACTACCCATGCACTCCTCCAATCACCCAGCCAGTTCCATGTCCTTATCTAATCACTGCGCCAAAACACAAGCACTTATAAATTCACCATGCACTCTCCTTGCAGTACTCTAATCATCCAGTCACTACCCATGTACTCATGCAATGACCCAGGCACTAACACATGCACTGCTACAATCCCCTGAGCACTACTGATGCAGTCCAGCCATCTCCTTGTCACTACCCATGCACTCCTCCAATCACCCAGCCAGTTCCATGTCCTTATCTAATCACTGCGCCAAAACACAAGCACTTATAAATTCACCATGCACTCTCCTTGCAGTACTCTAATCATCCAGTCACTACCCATGTACTCATGCAATGACCCAGGCACTAACACATGCACTGCTACAATCCCCTGAGCACTACTGATGCAGTCCAGCCATCTCCTTGTCACTACCCATGCACTCCTCCAATCACCCAGCCAGTTCCATGTCCTTATCTAATCACTGCGCCAAAACACAAGCACTTATAAATTCACCATGCACTCTCCTTGCAGTACTCTAATCATCCAGTCACTACCCATGTACTCATGCAATGACCCAGGCACTAACACATGCACTGCTACAATCCCCTGAGCACTACTGATGCAGTCCAGCCATCTCCTTGTCACTACCCATGCACTCCTCCAATCACCCAGCCAGTTCCATGTCCTTATCTAATCACTGCGCCAAAACACAAGCACTTATAAATTCACCATGCACTCTCCTTGCAGTACTCTAATCATCCAGTCACTACCCATGTACTCATGCAATGACCCAGGCACTAACACATGCACTGCTACAATCCCCTGAGCACTACTGATGCAGTCCAGCCATCTCCTTGTCACTACCCATGCACTCCTCCAATCACCCAGCCAGTTCCATGTCCTTATCTAATCACTGCGCCAAAACACAAGCACTTATAAATTCACCATGCACTCTCCTTGCAGTACTCTAATCATCCAGTCACTACCCATGTACTCATGCAATGACCCAGGCACTAACACATGCACTGCTACAATCCCCTGAGCACTACTGATGCAGTCCAGCCATCTCCTTGTCACTACCCATGCACTCCTCCAATCACCCAGCCAGTTCCATGTCCTTATCTAATCACTGCGCCAAAACACAAGCACTTATAAATTCACCATGCACTCTCCTTGCAGTACTCTAATCATCCAGTCACTACCCATGTACTCATGCAATGACCCAGGCACTAACACATGCACTGCTACAATCCCCTGAGCACTACTGATGCAGTCCAGCCATCTCCTTGTCACTACCCATGCACTCCTCCAATCACCCAGCCAGTTCCATGTCCTTATCTAATCACTGCGCCAAAACACAAGCACTTATAAATTCACCATGCACTCTCCTTGCAGTACTCTAATCATCCAGTCACTACCCATGTACTCATGCAATGACCCAGGCACTAACACATGCACTGCTACAATCCCCTGAGCACTACTGATGCAGTCCAGCCATCTCCTTGTCACTACCCATGCACTCCTCCAATCACCCAGCCAGTTCCATGTCCTTATCTAATCACTGCGCCAAAACACAAGCACTTATAAATTCACCATGCACTCTCCTTGCAGTACTCTAATCATCCAGTCACTACCCATGTACTCATGCAATGACCCAGGCACTAACACATGCACTGCTACAATCCCCTGAGCACTACTGATGCAGTCCAGCCATCTCCTTGTCACTACCCATGCACTCCTCCAATCACCCAGCCAGTTCCATGTCCTTATCTAATCACTGCGCCAAAACACAAGCACTTATAAATTCACCATGCACTCTCCTTGCAGTACTCTAATCATCCAGTCACTACCCATGTACTCATGCAATGACCCAGGCACTAACACATGCACTGCTACAATCCCCTGAGCACTACTGATGCAGTCCAGCCATCTCCTTGTCACTACCCATGCACTCCTCCAATCACCCAGCCAGTTCCATGTCCTTATCTAATCACTGCGCCAAAACTAAAGCACTTATAAATTCACCATGCACTCTCCTTGCAGTACTGTAATCATCCAGTCACTACCCATGTACTCATGCAATGACCCAGGCACTAACACATGCACTGCTACAATCCCCTGAGCACTACTGATGCAGTCCAGCCATCTCCTTGTCACTACCCATGCACTCCTCCAATCACCCAGCCAGTTCCATGTCCTTATCTAATCAATGCGCCAAAACACAAGCACTTATAAATTTACCATGCACTCTCCTTGCAGTACTGTAATCATCCAGTAACTACCCATGTACTCATGCAATGACCCAGGCACAAACACATGCACTGCTACAATCCCCTGAGCACTACTGATGCAGTCCAGCCATCTCCTTGTCACTACCCATGCACTCCTCCAATCACCCAGCCAGTTCCATGTCCGTATCTAATCACTGCGCCAAAACTCAAGCACTCATAAATTCACCATGCACTCTCCTTGCAGTACTCTAATCATCCAGTCACTACCCATGTACTCATGCAATGACCCAGGCACTAACACATGCACTGCTACAATCCCCTGAGCACTACTGATGCAGTCCAGCCATCTCCTTGTCACTACCCATGCACTCCTCCAATCACCCAGCCAGTTCCATGTCCTTATCTAATCACTGCGCCAAAACACAAGCACTTATAAATTCACCATGCACTCTCCTTGCAGTACTCTAATCATCCAGTCACTACCCATGTACTCATGCAATGACCCAGGCACTAACACATGCACTGCTACAATCCCCTGAGCACTACTGATGCAGTCCAGCCATCTCCTTGTCACTACCCATGCACTCCTCCAATCACCCAGCCAGTTCCATGTCCTTATCTAATCACTGCGCCAAAACCCAAGCACTTATAAATTCACCATGCACTCTCCTTGCAGTACTCTAATCATCCAGTCACTACCCATGTACTCATGCAATGACCCAGGCACTAACACATGCACTGCTACAATCCCCTGAGCACTACTGATGCAGTCCAGCCATCTCCTTGTCACTACCCATGCACTCCTCCAATCACCCAGCCAGTTCCATGTCCTTATCTAATCACTGCGCCAAAACACAAGCACTTATAAATTCACCATGCACTCTCCTTGCAGTACTCTAATCATCCAGTCACTACCCATGTACTCATGCAATGACCCAGGCACTAACACATGCACTGCTACAATCCCCTGAGCACTACTGATGCAGTCCAGCCATCTCCTTGTCACTACCCATGCACTCCTCCAATCACCCAGCCAGTTCCATGTCCTTATCTAATCACTGCGCCAAAACACAAGCACTTATAAATTCACCATGCACTCTCCTTGCAGTACTCTAATCATCCAGTCACTACCCATGTACTCATGCAATGACCCAGGCACTAACACATGCACTGCTACAATCCCCTGAGCACTACTGATGCAGTCCAGCCATCTCCTTGTCACTACCCATGCACTCCTCCAATCACCCAGCCAGTTCCATGTCCTTATCTAATCACTGCGCCAAAACACAAGCACTTATAAATTCACCATGCACTCTCCTTGCAGTACTCTAATCATCCAGTCACTACCCATGTACTCATGCAATGACCCAGGCACTAACACATGCACTGCTACAATCCCCTGAGCACTACTGATGCAGTCCAGCCATCTCCTTGTCACTACCCATGCACTCCTCCAATCACCCAGCCAGTTCCATGTCCTTATCTAATCACTGCGCCAAAACACAAGCACTTATAAATTCACCACACTCTCTTCAGAAAATCATCCGTCACACTATGCACTCCCCAATCACCCAGCCAGTTCCATGTCCGTATCTAATCACTGCGCCAAACACAAGCACTTATAAATTCACCATGCACTCTCCTTGCAGTACTCTAATCATCCAGTCACTACCCATGTACTCATGCAATGACCCAGGCACTAACACATGCACTGCTACAATCCCCTGAGCACTACTGATGCAGTCCAGCCATCTCCTTGTCACTACCCATGCACTCCTCCAATCACCCAGCCAGTTCCATGTCCTTATCTAATCACTGCGCCAAAACACAAGCACTTATAAATTCACCATGCACTCTCCTTGCAGTACTCTAATCATCCAGTCACTACCCATGTACTCATGCAATGACCCAGGCACTAACACATGCACTGCTACAATCCCCTGAGCACTACTGATGCAGTCCAGCCATCTCCTTGTCACTACCCATGCACTCCTCCAATCACCCAGCCAGTTCCATGTCCTTATCTAATCACTGCGCCAAAACACAAGCACTTATAAATTCACCATGCACTCTCCTTGCAGTACTCTAATCATCCAGTCACTACCCATGTACTCATGCAATGACCCAGGCACTAACACATGCACTGCTACAATCCCCTGAGCACTACTGATGCAGTCCAGCCATCTCCTTGTCACTACCCATGCACTCCTCCAATCACCCAGCCAGTTCCATGTCCTTATCTAATCACTGCGCCAAAACACAAGCACTTATAAATTCACCATGCACTCTCCTTGCAGTACTCTAATCATCCAGTCACTACCCATGTACTCATGCAATGACCCAGGCACTAACACATGCACTGCTACAATCCCCTGAGCACTACTGATGCAGTCCAGCCATCTCCTTGTCACTACCCATGCACTCCTCCAATCACCCAGCCAGTTCCATGTCCTTATCTAATCACTGCGCCAAAACACAAGCACTTATAAATTCACCATGCACTCTCCTTGCAGTACTCTAATCATCCAGTCACTACCCATGTACTCATGCAATGACCCAGGCACTAACACATGCACTGCTACAATCCCCTGAGCACTACTGATGCAGTCCAGCCATCTCCTTGTCACTACCCATGCACTCCTCCAATCACCCAGCCAGTTCCATGTCCTTATCTAATCACTGCGCCAAAACTAAAGCACTTATAAATTCACCATGCACTCTCCTTGCAGTACTGTAATCATCCAGTCACTACCCATGTACTCATGCAATGACCCAGGCACTAACACATGCACTGCTACAATCCCCTGAGCACTACTGATGCAGTCCAGCCATCTCCTTGTCACTACCCATGCACTCCTCCAATCACCCAGCCAGTTCCATGTCCTTATCTAATCAATGCGCCAAAACACAAGCACTTATAAATTTACCATGCACTCTCCTTGCAGTACTGTAATCATCCAGTAACTACCCATGTACTCATGCAATGACCCAGGCACAAACACATGCACTGCTACAATCCCCTGAGCACTACTGATGCAGTCCAGCCATCTCCTTGTCACTACCCATGCACTCCTCCAATCACCCAGCCAGTTCCATGTCCGTATCTAATCACTGCGCCAAAACTCAAGCACTCATAAATTCACCATGCACTCTCCTTGCAGTACTCTAATCATCCAGTCACTACCCATGTACTCATGCAATGACCCAGGCACTAACACATGCACTGCTACAATCCCCTGAGCACTACTGATGCAGTCCAGCCATCTCCTTGTCACTACCCATGCACTCCTCCAATCACCCAGCCAGTTCCATGTCCTTATCTAATCACTGCGCCAAAACACAAGCACTTATAAATTCACCATGCACTCTCCTTTGCAGTACTCTAATCATCCAGTCACTACCCATGTACTCATGCAATGACCCAGGCACTAACACATGCACTGCTACAATCCCCTGAGCACTACTGATGCAGTCCAGCCATCTCCTTGTCACTACCCATGCACTCCTCCAATCACCCAGCCAGTTCCATGTCCTTATCTAATCACTGCGCCAAAACACAAGCACTTATAAATTCACCATGCACTCTCCTTGCAGTACTCTAATCATCCAGTCACTACCCATGTACTCATGCAATGACCCAGGCACTAACACATGCACTGCTACAATCCCCTGAGCACTACTGATGCAGTCCAGCCATCTCCTTGTCACTACCCATGCACTCCTCCAATCACCCAGCCAGTTCCATGTCCTTATCTAATCACTGCGCCAAAACACAAGCACTTATAAATTCACCATGCACTCTCCTTGCAGTACTCTAATCCACCAGTCACTACCCATGTACTCATGCAATGACCCAGGCACTAACACATGCACTGCTACAATCCCCTGAGCACTACTGATGCAGTCCAGCCATCTCCTTGTCACTACCCATGCACTCCTCCAATCACCCAGCCAGTTCCATGTCCTTATCTAATCACTGCGCCAAAACACAAGCACTTATAAATTCACCATGCACTCTCCTTGCAGTACTCTAATCATCCAGTCACTACCCATGTACTCATGCAATGACCCAGGCACTAACACATGTACTGCTACAATCCCCTGAGCACTACTGATGCAGTCCAGCCATCTCCTTGTCACTACCCATGCCCTCCTCCAATCACCCAGCCAGTTCCATGTCCTTATCTAATCACTGCGCCAAAACACAAGCACTTATAAATTCACCATGCACTCTCCTTGCAGTACTCTAATCATCCAGTCACTACCCATGTACTCATGCAATGACCCAGGCACTAACACATGCACTGCTACAATCCCCTGAGCACTACTGATGCAGTCCAGCCATCTCCTTGTCACTACCCATGCACTCCTCCAATAACCCAGCCAGTTCCATGTCCTTATCTAATCACTGCGCCAAAACACAAGCACTTATAAATTCACCATGCACTCTCCTTGCAGTACTCTAATCATCCAGTCACTACCCATGTACTCATGCAATGACCCAGGCACTAACACATGCACTGCTACAATCCCCTGAGCACTACTGATGCAGTCCAGCCATCTCCTTGTCACTACCCATGCACTCCTCCAATCACCCAGCCAGTTCCATGTCCTTATCTAATCACTGCGCCAAAACACAAGCACTTATAAATTCACCATGCACTCTCCTTGCAGTACTCTAATCATCCAGTCACTACCCATGTACTCATGCAATGACCCAGGCACTAACACATGCACTGCTACAATCCCCTGAGCACTACTGATGCAGTCCAGCCATCTCCTTGTCACTACCCATGCACTCCTCCAATCACCCAGCCAGTTCCATGTCCTTATCTAATCACTGCGCCAAAACACAAGCACTTATAAATTCACCATGCACTCTCCTTGCAGTACTCTAATCATCCAGTCACTACCCATGTACTCATGCAATGACCCAGGCACTAACACATGCACTGCTACAATCCCCTGAGCACTACTGATGCAGTCCAGCCATCTCCTTGTCACTACCCATGCACTCCTCCAATCACCCAGCCAGTTCCATGTCCTTATCTAATCACTGCGCCAAAACACAAGCACTTATAAATTCACCATGCACTCTCCTTGCAGTACTCTAATCATCCAGTCACTACCCATGTACTCATGCAATGACCCAGGCACTAACACATGCACTGCTACAATCCCCTGAGCACTACTGATGCAGTCCAGCCATCTCCTTGTCACTACCCATGCACTCCTCCAATCACCCAGCCAGTTCCATGTCCTTATCTAATCACTGCGCCAAAACACAAGCACTTATAAATTCACCATGCACTCTCCTTGCAGTACTCTAATCATCCAGTCACTACCCATGTACTCATGCAATGACCCAGGCACTAACACATGCACTGCTACAATCCCCTGAGCACTACTGATGCAGTCCAGCCATCTCCTTGTCACTACCCATGCACTCCTCCAATCACCCAGCCAGTTCCATGTCCTTATCTAATCACTGCGCCAAAACACAAGCACTTATAAATTCACCATGCACTCTCCTTGCAGTACTCTAATCATCCAGTCACTACCCATGTACTCATGCAATGACCCAGGCACTAACACATGCACTGCTACAATCCCCTGAGCACTACTGATGCAGTCCAGCCATCTCCTTGTCACTACCCATGCACTCCTCCAATCACCCAGCCAGTTCCATGTCCTTATCTAATCACTGCGCCAAAACACAAGCACTTATAAATTCACCATGCACTCTCCTTGCAGTACTCTAATCATCCAGTCACTACCCATGTACTCATGCAATGACCCAGGCACTAACACATGCACTGCTACAATCCCCTGAGCACTACTGATGCAGTCCAGCCATCTCCTTGTCACTACCCATGCACTCCTCCAATCACCCAGCCAGTTCCATGTCCTTATCTAATCACTGCGCCAAAACACAAGCACTTATAAATTCACCATGCACTCTCCTTGCAGTACTCTAATCATCCAGTCACTACCCATGTACTCATGCAATGACCCAGGCACTAACACATGCACTGCTACAATCCCCTGAGCACTACTGATGCAGTCCAGCCATCTCCTTGTCACTACCCATGCACTCCTCCAATCACCCAGCCAGTTCCATGTCCTTATCTAATCACTGCGCCAAAACACAAGCACTTATAAATTCACCATGCACTCTCCTTGCAGTACTCTAATCATCCAGTCACTACCCATGTACTCATGCAATGACCCAGGCACTAACACATGCACTGCTACAATCCCCTGAGCACTACTGATGCAGTCCAGCCATCTCCTTGTCACTACCCATGCACTCCTCCAATCACCCAGCCAGTTCCATGTCCTTATCTAATCACTGCGCCAAAACACAAGCACTTATAAATTCACCATGCACTCTCCTTGCAGTACTCTAATCATCCAGTCACTACCCATGTACTCATGCAATGACCCAGGCACTAACACATGCACTGCTACAATCCCCTGAGCACTACTGATGCAGTCCAGCCATCTCCTTGTCACTACCCATGCACTCCTCCAATCACCCAGCCAGTTCCATGTCCTTATCTAATCACTGCGCCAAAACACAAGCACTTATAAATTCACCATGCACTCTCCTTGCAGTACTCTAATCATCCAGTCACTACCCATGTACTCATGCAATGACCCAGGCACTAACACATGCACTGCTACAATCCCCTGAGCACTACTGATGCAGTCCAGCCATCTCCTTGTCACTACCCATGCACTCCTCCAATCACCCAGCCAGTTCCATGTCCTTATCTAATCACTGCGCCAAAACACAAGCACTTATAAATTCACCATGCACTCTCCTTGCAGTACTCTAATCATCCAGTCACTACCCATGTACTCATGCAATGACCCAGGCACTAACACATGCACTGCTACAATCCCCTGAGCACTACTGATGCAGTCCAGCCATCTCCTTGTCACTACCCATGCACTCCTCCAATCACCCAGCCAGTTCCATGTCCTTATCTAATCACTGCGCCAAAACACAAGCACTTATAAATTCACCATGCACTCTCCTTGCAGTACTCTAATCATCCAGTCACTACCCATGTACTCATGCAATGACCCAGGCACCAACACATGCACTGCTACAATCCCTGAGCACTGGGTGATTGGAGGAGTGCATGGGTAGTGACAAGGAGATGGCTGGACTGCATCAGTAGTGCTCAGGGGATTGTAGCAGTGCATGTGTTAGTGCCTGGGTCATTGCATGAGTACATGGGTATTGACTGGATGATTACAGTACTGCAAGGAGAGTGCATGGTGAATTTATAAGTGCTTTAGTTTTGGCGCAGTGATTAGATAAGGACATGGAACTGGCTGGGTGATTGGAGGAGTGCATGGGTAGTGACAAGGAGATGGCTGGACTGCATCAGTAGTGCTCAGGGGATTGTAGCAGTGCATGTGTTAGTGCCTGGGTCATTGCATGAGTACATGGGTATTGACTGGATGATTACAGTACTGCAAGGAGAGTGCATGGTGAATTTATAAGTGCTTTAGTTTTGGCGCAGTGATTAGATAAGGACATGGAACTGGCTGGGTGATTGGAGGAGTGCATGGGTAGTGACAAGGAGATGGCTGGACTGCATCAGTAGTGCTCAGGGGATTGTAGCAGTGCATGTGTTAGTGCGTGGGTCATTGCATGAGTACATGGGTAGTGACTGGATGATTAGAGTACTGCAAGGAGAGTGTCTGATGAATTTATAAGTGCTTGAGTTTTGGCGCATTGATTAGATAAGGACATGGAACTGGCTGGGTGATTGGAGGAGTGCATGGGTAGTGACAAGGAGATGGCTGGACTGCATCAGTAGTGCTCAGGGGATTGTAGCAGTGCATGTGTTAGTGCCTGGGTCATTGCATGAGTACATGGGTAGTGACTGGATGATTAGAGTACTGCAAGGAGAGTGCATGGTGAATTTATAAGTGCTTGTGTTTTGGCGCAGTGATTAGATAAGGACATGGAACTGGCTGGGTGATTGGAGGAGTGAATGGGTAGTGACAAGGAGATGGCTGGACTACATCAGTAGTGCTCAGGGGATTGTAGCAGTGCATGTGTTATGTGTTAGTTGGGTAGTGACTGGATGATTAGAGTACTGCAAGGAGAGTGGATGGTGAATTTATAAGTGCTTGTGTTTTGGCGCAGTGATTAGATAAAGACATTGAACTGGCTGGGTTATTGGAGGAGTGCATGGGTAGTGACAAGGAGATGGCTGGACTGCATCAGTTGTGCTCAGGGGATTGTAGCAGTGCATGTGTTAGTGCCTGGGTCATTGCATGAGTACATGGGTAGTGACTGGATGATAAGAGTACTGCAAGGAGAGTGCATGGTGAATTTATAAATGCTTGTGTTTTGGCGCAGTGATTAGATAAGGATATGGAACTGGCTGGGTGATTGGAGAAGTGCATGGGTAGTGACAAGGAGATGGCTGGACTGCATCAGTAGTGCTCAGGGGATTGTAGCAGTGCATGTGTTAGTGCCTGGGTCATTGCATGAGTATATGGGTAGTGACTGGATGATTAGAGTACTGCAAGGAGAGTGCATGGTGAATTTATAAGTGCTTGTGTTTTGGCGCAGTGATTAGATAAGGACATGGAACTGGCTGGGTGATTGGAGGAGTGCATGGGTAGTGACAAGGAGATGGCTGCACTGCATCAGTAGTGCTCAGGGGATTGTAGCAGTGCATGTGTTAGTGCCTGGGTCATTGCATGAGTACATGGGTAGTGACTGGATGATTAGAGTACTGCAAGGAGAGTGCATGGTGAATTTATCAGTGCTTGTGTTTTGGCGCAGTGATTAATTAAGGACATGGAACTGGATGGGTGATTGGAGTAGTGCATGGGTAGTGACAAGGAGATGGCTGGACTGCATCAGTAGTGCTCAGGGGATTGTATCAGTGCATGTGTTAATGTCTGGGTCATTGCATGAGTACATGGGTAGTGACTGGATGATTAGAGTACTGCAAGGAGAGTGCATGGTGAATTCATCAGTGCTTGTGTTTTGTCACAGTGAGTAGATAAGGACATGGAACTGGCTGGGTGATTGGAGGAGTGCATGGGTAGTGACAAGGAGATGGCTGGACTGCATCAGTAGTGCTCAGGGGATTGTAGCAGTGCATGTGTTAGTGCCTGGGGCATTGCATGAGTACATGGGTAGTGACTGGATGATAAGAGTACTGCAAGGAGAGTGCATGGTGAATTTATAAATGCTTGTGTTTTGGCGCAGTGATTAGATAAGGATATGGAACTGGCTGGGTGATTGGAGAAGTGCATGGGTAGTGACAAGGAGATGGCTGGACTGCATCAATAGTGCTCAAGGGATTGTAGCAGTGCATGTGTTAGTGCCTGGGTCATTGCATGAGTATATGGGTAGTGACTGGATGATTAGAGTACTGCAAGGAGAGTGCATGGTGAATTTATAAGTGCTTGTGTTTTGGCGCAGTGATTAGATAAGGACATGGAACTGGCTGGGTGATTGGAGGAGTGCATGGGTAGTGACAAGGAGATGGCTGGACTGCATCAGTAGTGCTCAGGGGATTGTGGCAGTGCATGTGTTATTGCCTGGGTCATTGCATGAGTACATTTGTAGTGACTGAATGATTAGAGTACTGCAAGGAGAGTGCATGGTGAATTTATAAGTGCTTGTGTTTTGGCGCAGTGATTAGATAAGGATATGGAACTGGCTGGGTGATTGGAGGAGTGCATGGGTAGTGACAAGGAGATGGCTGGACTGCATCAGTAGTGCTCAGGGGATTGTAGCAGTGCATGTGTTAGTGCCTGGGTCATTGCACGAGTACATGGGTAGTGACTGGATGATTAGAGTACTGCAAGGAGAGTGCATGGTGAATTTATAAGTGCTTGTGTTTTGGTGCAGTGATTAGATAAGGACATGGAACTGGCTTGGTGATTGGAGGAGTGCATGGGTAGTGACAAGGAGATGGCTGGACTGCATCAGTAGTGCTCAGGGGATTGTAGCAGTGCATGTGTTAGTGCATGGGTCATTGCATGAGTACATGGGTAGTGATTGGATGATTAGAGTACTGCAAGGCGAGTGCATGGTGAATTTATAAGTGCTTGTGTTTTGGCGCAGTGATTAGATAAGGACATGGAACTGGCTGGGTGATTGGAGGAGGGCATGGGTAGTGAGAAGGAGATGGCTGGACTGCATCAGTAGTGCTCAGGGGATTGTAGCAGTACATGTGTTAGTGCCTGGGTCATTGCATGAGTACATGGGTAGTGACTGGATGATTAGAGTACTGCAAGGAGAGTGCATGGTGAATTTATAAGTGCTTGTGTTTTGGCGCAGTGATTAGATAAGGACATGGAACTGGCTGGGTGATTGGAGGAGTGCATGGGTAGTGACAAGGAGATGGCTGGACTGCATCAGTAGTGCTCAGGGGATTGTAGCAGTGCATGTGTTAGTGCCTGGGTCATTGCATGAGTACATGGGTAGTGACTGGTGGATTAGAGTACTGCAAGGAGAGTGCATGGTGAATTTATAAGTGCTTGTGTTTTGGCGCAGTGATTAGATAAGGACATGGAACTGGCTGGGTGATTGGAGGAGTTCATGGGTAGTGACAAGGAGATGGCTGGACTGCATCAGTAGTGCTCAGGGGATTGTATCAGTGCATGTGTTAGTGCCTGGGTCATTGCATGAGTAAATGGGTAGAGACTGGATGATTAGAGTACTGCAAGGAGAGTGCATGGTGAATATATAAGTGCTTGTTTTTTGGCGCAGTGATTAGATAAGGACATGGAACTGGCTGGGTGATTGGAGGAATGCATGGGTAGTGACAAGGATATGGCTGGACTGCATCAGTAGTGCTCAGGGGATTGTAGCAGTGCATGTGTTAGTGCCTGGGTCATTGCATGAGTACATGGGTAGTGACTGGATGATTCGAGTACTGCAAGGAGAGTGCATGGTGAATTTAAAAGTGCTTGTGTTTTGGCGCAGTGATTAGATAAGGACATGGAACTGGCTGGGTGATTGGAGGAGTGCATGGGTAGTGACAAGGTAATGGCTGGACTCCATCAGTAGTGCTCAGGGGATTGTAGCAGTGCATGTGTTAGTGCATGGGTCATTGCATGAGTACATTGGTAGTGACTGGATGATTAGAGTACTGCAAGGAGAGTGCATGGTGAATTTATGAGTGCTTGAGTTTTGGCGCAGTGATTAGATACGGACATGGAACTGGCTGGGTGATTGGAGGAGTGCATGGGTAGTGACAAGGAGATGGCTGGACTGCATCAGTAGTGCTCAGGGGATTGTAGCAGTGCATGTGTTTGTGCCTGGGTCATTGCATGAGTACATGGGTAGTTACTGGATGATTACAGTACTGCAAGGAGAGTTCATGGTAAATTTATAAGTGCTTGTGTTTTGGCGCATTGATTAGATAAGGACATTGAACTGGCTGGGTGATTGGAGGAGTGCATGGGTAGTGACAAGGAGATGGCTGGACTGCATCAGTAGTGCTCAGGGGATTGTATCAGTGCATGTGTTAGTGCCTGGGTCATTGCATGAGTACATGGGTATTGACTGGATGATTACAGTACTGCAAGGAGAGTGCATGGTGAATTTATAAGTGGTTTAGTTTTGGCGCAGTGATTAGATAAGGACATGGAACTGGCTGGGTGATTGGAGGAGTGCATGGGTAGTGACAAGGAGATGGCTGGACTGCATCAGTAGTGCTCAGGGGATTGTAGCAGTGCATGTGTTAGTGCGTGGGTCATTGCATTTGTACATGGGTAGTGACTGGATGATTAGAGTACTGCAAGGAGAGTGTCTGATGAATTTATAAGTGCTTGAGTTTTGGCGCATTGATTAGATAAGGACATGGAACTGGCTGGGTGATTGGAGGAGTGCATGGGTAGTGACAAGGAGATGGCTGGACTGCATCAGTAGTGCTCAGGGGATTGTAGCAGTGCATGTGTTAGTGCCTGGGTCATTGCATGAGTACATGGGTATTGACTGGATGATTACAGTACTGCAAGGAGAGTGCATGGTGAATTTATAAGTGCTTTAGTTTTGGCGCAGTGATTAGATAAGGACATGGAACTGGCTGGGTGATTGGAGGAGTGCATGGGTAGTGACAAGGAGATGGCTGGACTGCATCAGTAGTGCTCAGGGGATTGTAGCAGTGCATGTGTTAGTGCGTGGGTCATTGCATGAGTACATGGGTAGTGACTGGATGATTAGAGTACTGCAAGGAGAGTGTCTGATGAATTTATAAGTGCTTGAGTTTTGGCGCATTGATTAGATAAGGACATGGAACTGGCTGGGTGATTGGAGGAGTGCATGGGTAGTGACAAGGAGATGGCTGGACTGCATCAGTAGTGCTCAGGGGATTGTAGCAGTAAGCATGTGTTAGTGCCTGGGTCATTGCATGAGTACATGGGTAGTGACTGGATGATTAGAGTACTGCAAGGAGAGTGCATGGTGAATTTATAAGTGCTTGTGTTTTGGCGCAGTGATTAGATAAGGACATGGAACTGGCTGGGTGATTGAAGGAGTGCATGGGTAGTGACAAGGAGATGGCCGGACTGCATCAGTAGTGCTCAGGGGATTGTAGCAGTGCATGTGTTAGTGCCTGGGTCATTGCATGAGCACATAGGTAGTGACTGGATGATTACAGTACTGCAAGTAGAGTGGATGGTGAATTTATAAGTGCTTGTGTTTTGGCGCAGTGATTAGATAAGGACATGGAACTGGCTGGGTGATTGGAGGAGTGCATGGGTAGTGACTGGATGATTCGAGTACTGCAAGGAGAGTGCATGGTGAATTTATAAGTGCTTGTGTTTTGGCGCAGTGATTAGATAAGGATATGGAACTGGCTGGGTGATTGGAGGAGTGCATGGGTAGTGACAAGGAGATGGCTGGACTGCATCAGTAGTGCTCAGGGGATTGTAGCAGTGCATGTGTTAGTGCCTGGGTCATTGCATGAGTACATGGGTAGTGACTGGATGATTAGAGTACTGCAAGGAGAGTGCATGGTGAATTTATAAGTGCTTGTGTTTTGGTGCAGTGATTAGATAAGGACATGGAACTGGCTTGGTGATTGGAGGAGTGCATGGGTAGTGACAAGGAGATGGCTGGACTGCATCAGTAGTGCTCAGGGGATTGTAGCAGTGCATGTGTTAGTGCCTGGGTCATTGCATGAGTACATGGGTAGTGACTGGATGATTAGAGTACTGCAAGGAGAGTGCATGGTGAATTTATAAGTGCTTGTGTTTTGGCGCAGTGATTAGATAAGGACATGGAACTGGCTGGGTGATTGGAGGAGTGCATGGGTAGTGACAAGGAGATGGCTGGACTGCATCAGTAGTGCTCAGGGGATTGTAGCAGTGCATGTGTTAGTGCGTGGGTCATTGCATGAGTACATGGGTAGTGACTGGTGGATTAGAGTACTGCAAGGAGAGTGCATGGTGAATTTATAAGTGCTTGTGTTTTGGCGCAGTGATTAGATAAGGACATGGAACTGGCTGGGTGATTGGAGGAGTTCATGGGTAGTGACAAGGAGATGGCTGGACTGCATCAGTAGTGCTCAGGGGATTGTAGCAGTGCATGTGTTAGTGCCTGGGTCATTGCATGAGTAAATGGGTAGAGACTGGATGATTAGAGTACTGCAAGGAGAGTGCATGGTGAATATATAAGTGCTTGTTTTTTGGCGCAGTGATTAGATAAGGACATGGAACTGGCTGGGTGATTGGAGGAGTGCATGGGTAGTGACAAGGATATGGCTGGACTGCATCAGTAGTGCTCAGGGGATTGTAGCAGTGCATGTGTTAGTGCCTGGGTCATTGCATGAGTACATGGGTAGTGACTGGATGATTCGAGTACTGCAAGGAGAGTGCATGGTGAATATATAAGTGCTTGTTTTTTGGCGCAGTGATTAGATAAGGACATGGAACTGGCTGGGTGATTGGAGGAGTGCATGGGTAGTGACAAGGAGATGGCTGGACTGCATCAGTAGTGCTCAGGGGATTGTAGCAGTGCATGTGTTAGTGCATGGGTCATTGCATGAGTACATTGGTAGTGACTGGATGATTAGAGTACTGCAAGGAGAGTGCATGGTGAATTTATGAGTGCTTGAGTTTTGGCGCAGTGATTAGATACGGACATGGAACTGGCTGGGTGATTGGAGGAGTGCATGGGTAGTGACAAGGAGATGGCTGGACTGCATCAATAGTGCTCAGGGGATTGTAGCAGTGCATGTGTTTGTGCCTGGGTCATTGCATGAGTACATGGGTAGTTACTGGATGATTACAGTACTGCAAGGAGAGTGCATGGTAAATTTATAAGTGCTTGTGTTTTGGCGCATTGATTAGATAAGGACATGGAACTGGCTGGGTGATTGGAGGAGTGCATGGGTAGTGACAAGGAGATGGCTGGACTGCATCAGTAGTGCTCAGGGGATTGTAGCAGTGCATGTGTTAGTGTCTGGGTCATTGCATGAGTACATGGGTATTGACTGGATGATTACAGTACTGCAAGGAGAGTGCATGGTGAATTTATAAGTGGTTTAGTTTTGGCGCAGTGATTAGATAAGGACATGGAACTGGCTGGGTGATTGGAGGAGTGCATGGGTAGTGACAAGGAGATGGCTGGACTGCATCAGTAGTGCTCAGGGGATTGTAGCAGTGCATGTGTTAGTGCGTGGGTCATTGCATGAGTACATGGGTAGTGACTGGATGATTAGAGTACTACAAGGAGAGTGTCATGATGAATTTATAAGTGCTTGAGTTTTGGCGCATTGATTAGATAAGGACATGGAACTGGCTGGGTGATTGGAGGAGTGCATGGGTAGTGACAAGGAGATGGCTGGACTGCATCAGTAGTGCTCAGGGGATTGTAGCAGTGCATGTGTTAGTGCCTGGGTCATTGCATGAGTACATGGGTATTGACTGGATGATTACAGTACTGCAAGGAGAGTGCATGGTGAATTTATAAGTGCTTTAGTTTTGGCGCAGTGATTAGATAAGGACATGGAACTGGCTGGGTGATTGGAGGAGTGCATGGCTAGTGACAAGGAGATGGCTGGACTGCATCAGTAGTGCTCAGGGGATTGTAGCAGTGCATGTGTTAGTGCGTGGGTCATTGCATGAGTACATGGGTAGTGACTGGATGATTAGAGTACTGCAAGGAGAGTGTCATGATGAATTTATAAGTGCTTGAGTTTTGGCGCATTGATTAGATAAGGACATGGAACTGGCTGGGTGATTGGAGGAGTGCATGGGTAGTGACAAGGAGATGGCTGGACTGCATCAGTAGTGCTCAGGGGATTGTAGCAGTGCATGTGTTTGTGCCTGGGTTATTGCATGAGTACATGGGTAGTGACTGGATGATTAGAGTACTGCAAGGAGAGTGCATGGTGAATTTATAAGTGCTTGTGTTTTGGCGCAGTGATTAGATAAGGACATGGAACTGGCTGGGTGATTGAAGGAGTGCATGGGTAGTGACAAGGAGATGGCTGGACTGCATCAGTAGTGCTCAGGGGATTGTAGCAGTGCATGTGTTAGTGCCTGGGTCATTGCATGAGCACATAGGTAGTGACTGGATGATTACAGTACTGCAAGTAGAGTGGATGGTGAATTTATAAGTGCTTGTGTTTTGGCGCAGTGATTAGATAAGGACATGGAACTGGCTGGGTGATTGGAGGAGTGCATGGGTAGTGACAAGGAGATGGCTGGACTGTATCAGTAGTGCGCAGGGGATTGTAGCAGTGCATGTGTTAGTGCCTGGGTCATTGCATGAGTACATGGGTAGTGACTGGATGATTAGAGTACTGCAAGGAGAGTGCATGGTGAATTTATAAGTGCTTGTGTTTTGGCGCAGTGATTAGATAAGGACATGGAACTGGCTGGGTGATTGGAGGAGTGAATGGGTAGTGACAAGGAGATGGCTGGACTGCATCAGTAGTGCTCAGGGGATTCTAGCAGTGCATGTGTTAGTGCCTGGGTCATTGCATGAGTACATGGGTAGTGACTGGATGATTAGAGTACTGCAAGGAGAGTGCATGGTGAATTTATAAGTGCTTGTGTTTTGGCGCAGTGATTAGATAAGGACATGGAACTGGCTGGGTGATTGGAGGAGTGCATGGGTAGTGACAAGGAGATGGCTGGACTGCATCAGTAGTGCTCAGGGGATTGTAGCAGTGCATGTGTTAGTGCCTGGGTCATTGCATGAGTACATGGGTAGTGACTGGATGATTAGAGTACTGCAAGGAGAGTGCATGGTGAATTTATAAATGCTTGTGTTTTGGCGCAGTGATTAGATAAGGATATGGAACTGGCTGGGTGATTGGAGAAGTGCATGGGTAGTGACAAGGAGATGGCTGGACTGCATCAGTAGTGCTCAGGGGATTGTAGCAGTGCATGTGTTAGTGCCTGGGTCATTGCATGAGTATATGGGTAGTGACTGGATGATTAGAGTACTGCAAGGAGAGTGCATGGTGAATTTATAAGTGCTTGTGTTTTGGCGCAGTGATTAGATAAGGACATGGAACTGGCTGGGTGATTGGAGGAGTGCATGGGTAGTGACAAGGAGATGGCTGCACTGCATCAGTAGTGCTCAGGGGATTGTAGCAGTGCATGTGTTTGTGCCTGGGTCATTGCATGAGTACATGGGTAGTGACTGGATGATTAGAGTACTGCAAGGAGAGTGTATGGTGAATTTATCAGTGCTTGTGTTTTGGCGCAGTGATTAGATAAGGACATGGAACTGGATGGGTGATTGGAGTAGTGCATGGGTAGTGACAAGGAGATGGCTGGACTGCATCAGTAGTGCTCAGGGGATTGTAGCAGTGCATGTGTTAATGTCTGGGTCATTGCATGATTACATGGGTAGTGACTGGATGATTAGAGTACTGCAAGGAGAGTGCATGGTGAATTCATCAGTGCTTGTGTTTTGGCACAGTGAGTAGATAAGGACATGGAACTGGCTGGGTGATTGGAGGAGTGCATGGGTAGTGACAAGGAGATGGCTGGACTGCATCAGTAGTGCTCAGGGGATTGTAGCAGTGCATGTGTTAGTGCCTGGGGCATTCCATGAGTACATGGGTAGTGACTGGATGATTAGAGTACTGCAAGGAGAGTGCATGGTGAATTTATAAGTGCTTGTGTTTTGGCGCAGTGATTAGATAAGGACATGGAACTGGCTGGGTGATTGGAGGAGTGCATGGGTAGTGACAAGGAGATGGCTGGACTGCATCAGTAGTGCTCAGGGGATTGTAGCAGTGCATGTGTTAGTGCCTGGGTCATTGCATGAGCACATAGGTAGTGACTGGATGATTACAGTACTGCAAGTAGAGTGGATGGTGAATTTATAAGTGCTTGTGTTTTGGCGCAGTGATTAGATAAGGACATGGAACTGGCTGGGTGATTGGAGGAGTGCATGGGTAGTGACAAGGAGATGGCTGGACTGTATCAGTAGTGCTCAGGGGATTGTAGCAGTGCATGTGTTAGTGCCTGGGTCATTGCATGAGTACATGGGTAGTGACTGGATGATTAGAGTACTGCAAGGAGAGTGCATGGTGAATTTATAAGTGCTTGTGTTTTGGCGCAGTGATTAGATAAGGACATGGAACTGGCTGGGTGATTGGAGGAGTGAATGGGTAGTGACAAGGAGATGGCTGGACTGCATCAGTAGTGCTCAGGGGATTCTAGCAATGCATGTGTTAGTGCCTGGGTCATTGCATGAGTACATGGGTAGTGACTGGATGATTAGAGTACTGCAAGGAGAGTGCATGGTGAATTTATAAGTGCTTGTTTTTTGGCGCAGTGATTAGATAAGGACATTGAACTGGCTGGGTGATTGGAGGAGTGCATGGGAAGTGACAAGGAGATGGCTGGACTGTATCAGTAGTGCTCAGAGGATTGTAGCAGTGCATTTGTTAGTGCCTGGGTCCTTGCATGAGTACATGGGTATTGACTGGATGATTAGAGTACTGCAAGGAGAGTGCATGGTGAATTTGTAAGTACTTGTCTTTTGGCGCAGTGATTAGATAAGGACATGGAACTGGCTGGGTGATTGGAGGAGTGCATGGGTAGTGACAAGGAGATGGCTGGACTGCATCAGTAGTGCTCAGGGGATTGTAGCAGTGCATGTGTTAGTGCCTGGGTCATTGCATAAGTACATGTGTAGTGACTGGATGATTAGAGTACTGCAAGGAGAGTGCATGGTGAATTTATAAGTGCTTGTGATTTGGTGCAGTGATTAAATAAGGACATGGAACTGGCTGGGAGATTGGAGGAGTGCATGGGTAGTGACAAGGAGATGGCTGGACTGCATCAGTAGTGCTCAGGGGATTGTAGCAGTGCATGTGTTAGTACCTGGGTCATTGGCTAAGTACATGGGTAGTGACTGGAGGATTAGAGTACTGCAAGGAGAGTGCATGGTGAATTTATAAGTGCTTGGGTTTTGGCGGAGTGATTGGATAAGTACATGGTGCTCGCTGGGTGATTGGAGGAGTGCATGGGTAGTGACAAGGAGATGGCTGGACTGCATCAGTAGTGCTCAGGGGATTATGGCAGTGTATGTGTTAGTGCCTGGGTCATTGCATGAGTACATGGGTAGTGACTGGATGATTACAGTACTGCAAGGAGAGTGCATGGTGAATTTATAAGTGCTTGTGTTTTGGTGCAGTGATTAGATAAGGACATGGAACTGGCTGGGTGATTGGAGGAGTGCATGGGTAGTGACAAGGTAATGGCTGGACTGCATCAGTAGTGCTCAGGGGATTGTAGCAGTGCATGTGTTAGTGCATGGGTCATTGCATGAGTACATTGGTAGTGACTGGATGATTAGAGTACTGCAAGGAGAGTGCATGGTGAATTTATGAGTGCTTGAGTTTTGGCGCAGTGATTAGATACGGACATGGAACTGGCTGGGTGATTGGAGGAGTGCATGGGTAGTGACAAGGAGATGGCTGGACTGCATCAGTAGTGCTCAGGGGATTGTAGCAGTGCATGTGTTTGTGCCTGGGTCATTGCATGAGTACATGGGTAGTTACTGGATGATTACAGTACTGCAAGGAGAGTGCATGGTACATTTATAAGTGCTTGTGTTTTGGCGCATTGATTAGATAAGGACATGGAACTGGCTGGGTGATTGGAGGAGTGCATGGGTAGTGACAAGGAGATGGCTGGACTGCATCAGTAGTGCTCAGGGGATTGTAGCAGTGCATGTGTTAGTGCCTGGGTCATTGCATGAGTACATGGGTAGTGACTGGATGATTACAGTACTGCAAGGAGAGTGCATGGTGAATTTATAAGTGCTTTAGTTTTGGCGCAGTGATTAGATAAGGACATGGAACTGGCTGGGTGATTGGAGGAGTGCATGGGTAGTGACAAGGAGATGGCTGGACTGCATCAGTAGTGCTCAGAGGATTGTAGCAGTGCATGTGTTAGTGCGTGGGTCATTGCATGAGTACATGGGTAGTGACTGGATGATTAGAGTACTGCAAGGAGAGTGCCTGGTGAATTTATAAGTGCTTGAGTTTTGGCGCATTGATTAGATAAGGACATGGAACTGGCTGGGTGATTGGAGAAGTGCATGGGTAGTGACAAGGAGATGGCTGGACTGTATCAGTAGTGCTCAGGGGATTGTAGCAGTGCATGTGTTAGTGCCTGGGTCATTGCATGAGTACATGGGTAGTGATTGGATGATTAGAGTACTGCAAGGAGAGTGCATGGTGAATTTATAAGTGCTTGTGTTTTGGCGCAGTGATTAGATAAGGACATAGAACTGGCTGGGTGATTGGAGGAGTGAATGGGTAGTGACAAGGAGATGGCTGGACTGCATCAGTAGTGCTCAGGGGATTGTAGCAGTGCATGTGTTAGTGTCTGGGTCATTGCATGAGAACATGGGTAGTGACTGGATGATTAGAGTACTGCAAGGAGAGTGCATGGTGAATTCATCAGTGCTTGTGTTTTGGCACAGTGAGTAGATAAGGACATGGAACTGGCTGGGTGATTGGAGGAGTGCATGGGTAGTGACAAGGAGATGGCTGGACTGCATCAGTAGTGCTCAGGGGATTGTAGCAGTGCATGTGTTAGTGCCTGGGTCATTGCATGAGTACATGGGTAGTGACTGGATGATGACAGTACTGCAAGGAGAGTGCATGGTGAATTTATAAGTGCTTTAGTTTTGGCGCAGTGATTAGATAAGGACATGGAACTGGCTGGGTGATTGGAGGAGTGCATGGGTAGTGACAAGGAGATGGCTGGACTGCATCAGTAGTGCTCAGAGGATTGTAGCAGTGCATGTGTTAGTGCGTGGGTCATTGCATGAGTACATGGGAAGTGACTGGATGATTAGAGTACTGCAAGGAGAGTGCCTGGTGAATTTATAAGTGCTTGAGTTTTGGCGCATTGATTAGATAAGGACATGGAACTGGCTGGGTGATTGGAGAAGTGCATGGGTAGTGACAAGGAGATGGCTGGACTGTATCAGTAGTGCTCAGGGGATTGTAGCAGTGCATGTGTTAGTGCCTGGGTCATTGCATGAGTACATGGGTAGGGATTGGATGATTAGAGTACTGCAAGGAGAGTGCATGGTGAATTTATAAGTGCTTGTGTTTTGGCGCAGTGATTAGATAAGGACATAGAACTGGCTGGGTGATTGGAGGAGTGAATGGGTAGTGACAAGGAGATGGCTGGACTGCATCAGTAGTGCTCAGGGGATTGTAGCAGTGCATGTGTTAGTGCCTGGGTCATTGTATGAGTACATGGGTAGTGACTGGATGATTAGAGTACTGCAAGGAGAGTGGATGGTGAATTTATAAGTGCTTGTGTTTTGGCGCAGTGATTAGATAACGACATTGAACTGGCTGGGTTATTGGAGGAGTGCATGGGTAGTGACAAGGAGATGGCTGGACTGCATCAGTTGTGCTCAGGGGATTGTAGCAGTGCATGTGTTAGTGCCTGGGTCATTGCATGAGTACATGGGTAGTGACTGGATGATTAGAGTACTGCAAGGAGAGTGCATGGTGAATTTATAAGTGCTTGTGTTTTGGCGCAGTGATTAGATAAGGACATGGAACTGGCTGGGTGATTGGAGGAGTGCATGGGTAGTGACAAGGAGATGGCTGGACTGCATCAGTAGTGCTCAGGGGATTGTAGCAGTGCATGTGTTAGTGCCTGGGTCATTGCATGAGTATATGGGTAGTGACTGGATGATTAGAGTACTGCAAGGAGAGTGCATGGTGAATTTATCAGTGCTTGTGTTTTGGCGCAGTGATTAATTAAGGACATGGAACTGGATGGGTGATTGGAGTAGTGCATGGGTAGTGACAAGGAGATGGCTGGACTGCATCAGTAGTGCTCAGGGGATTGTAGCAGTGCATGTGTTAGTGTCTGGGTCATTGCATGAGAACATGGGTAGTGACTGGATGATTAGAGTACTGCAAGGAGAGTGCATGGTGAATTCATCAGTGCTTGTGTTTTGGCACAGTGAGTAGATAAGGACATGGAACTGGCTGGGTGATTGGAGGAGTGCATGGGTAGTGACAAGGAGATGGCTGGACTGCATCAGTAGTGCTCAGGGGATTGTAGCAGTGCATGTGTTAGTGCCTGGGGCATTGCATGAGTACATGGGTAGTGACTGGATGATTAGAGTACTGCAAGGAGAGTGCATGGTGAATTTATAAGTGCTTGTGTTTTGGCGCAGTGATTAGATAAGGACATGGAACTGGCTGGGTGATTGGAGGAGTGCATGGGTAGTGACAAGGAGATGGCTGGACTGCATCAGTAGTGCTCAGGGGATTGTAGCAGTGCATGTGTTAGTGCCTGGGTCATTGCATGAGCACATAGGTAGTGACTGGATGATTACAGTACTGCAAGTAGAGTGGATGGTGAATTTATAAGTGCTTGTGTTTTGGCGCAGTGATTAGATAAGGACATGGAACTGGCTGGGTGATTGGAGGTTTGCATGGGTAGTGACAAGGAGATGGCTGGACTGCATCAGTAGTGCTCAGGGGATTGTAGCAGTGCATGTGTTAGTGCCTGGGTCATTGCATGAGTACATGGGTAGTGACTGGATGATTAGAGTACTGCAAGGAGAGTGCATGCTGAATTTATAAGTGCTTGTGTTTTGGCGCAGTGATTAGATAAGGACATGGAACTGGCTGGGTGATTGGAGGAGTGAATGGGTAGTGACAAGGAGATGGCTGGACTGCATCAGTAGTGCTCAGGGGATTGTAGCAGTGCATGTGTTAGTGCCTGGGTCATTGCATGAGTACATGGGTAGTGAGTGGATGATTAGAGTACTGCAAGGAGAGTGCATGGTGAATTTATAAGTGCTTGTTTTTTGGCGCAGTGATTAGATAAGGACATTGAACTAGCTGGGTGATTGGAGGAGTGCATGGGAAGTGACAAGGAGATGGCTGGACTGTATCAGTAGTGCTCAGAGGATTGTAGCAGTGCATTTGTTAGTGCCTGGGTCCTTGCATGAGTACATGGGTAGTGACTGGATGATTAGAGTACTGCAAGGAGAGTGCATGGTGAATTTATAAGTGCTTGTGTTTTGGTGCAGTGATTAGATAAGGACATGGAACTGGCTGGGTGATTGGAGGAGTGCATGGGTAGTGACAAGCAGATGGCTGGACTGCATCAGTAGTGCTCAGGGGATTGTAGCAATGCATGTGTTAGTGCCTGGGTCATTGCATGAGTACATGGGTACTGACTGGATGATTAGAGTACTGCAAGGAGAGTGTATGGTGAAATTATAAGTGCTTGGTTTTGGCGCAGTGATTAGATAAGGACATGGAACTGGCTGGGTGATTGGAGGAGTGCATGGGTAGTGACAAGGAGATGGCTGAACTGCATCAGTAGTGCTCAGGGGATTGTAGCAGTGCATGTGTTAGTGCCTGGGTCATTGCATGAGTACATGGATACTGACTGGATGATTAGAGTACTGCAAGGGGAGTGCATGGTGAATTTATAGGTGCTTGTGTGGTGGCGCAGTGATTAGATAAGGACATGGAACTGGCTGGGTGATTGGAGGAGTGCAAGGGTAGTGACAAGGAGATGGCTGGACTGCATCAGTAGTGCTCAGGGGATTGTAGCAGTGCATGTGTTAGTGCCTGGGGCATTGCATGAGTACATGGGTACTGACTGGATGATTAGAGTACTGCAAGGAGAGTGCATGGAGAATTTATAAATGCTTGTGTTTTGGCGCAGTGATTAGATAAGGACATGGAACTGGCTGGGTGATTGGAGGAGTGCATGGGTAGTGACAAGGAGATGGCTGGACTGCATCAGTAGTGCTCAGGGGATTGTAGCAGTGCATGTGTTAGTGCCTGGGGCATTGCATGAGTACATGGGTACTGAATGGATGATTAGAGTACTGCAAGGAGAGTGCATGGTGAATTTATAAGTGCTTGTGTTTTGGCGCAGTGATTAGATAAGGACATGGAACTGGCTGGGTGATTGAAGGAGTGCAGGGGTAGTGACAAGGAGATGGCTGGACTGCATCAGTAGTGCTCAGGGGATTGTAGCAGTGCATGTGTTAGTGACTGGGTCATTGCATGAGTACATGGGTTGAGACTGGATGATTAGAGTACTGCAAGGAGAGTGCATGGTGAATTTATAACTGCTTGTGTTTTGGCGCAGTGATTAGATAAGGACATGGAACTGGCTGGGTGATTGGAGGAGTGCATGGGTAGTGACAAGGAGATGGCTGGACTGCATCAGTAGTGCTCAGGGGATTGTAGCAGTGCATGTGTTAGTGCCTGGGTCATTGCATGAGTACATGGGTACTGACTGGATGATTAGAGTACTGCAAGGAGAGTGTATGGTGAATTTATAAGTGCTTGTGTTTTGGCGCAGTGATTAGATAGGGATATGGAACTGGCTGGGTGATTGGAGGAGTGCATGGGTAGTGACAAGGAGATGGCTGGACTGCATCAGTAGTGCTCAGGGGATTGTAGCAGTGCATGTGTTAGTGTATGGGTCATTGCATGAGTACATGGGTAGTGACTGGATGATTAGAGTACTGCAAGGAGAGTGCATGGTGAAATTATAAGTGCTTGTGTTTTGGCGCAGTGATTAGATAAGGACATGGAACTGGCTGGGTGACTGGAGGAGTGCATGGGTAGTGACAAAGAGATGGCTGGACTGCATCAGTAGTGCTCAGGGGATTGTAGCAGTGCATGTGTTAGTGCTTGGGTCATTGCATGAGTACATGGGTACTGACTGGATGATTAGAGTACTGCAAGGAGAGTGCATGGTGAAATTATAAGTGCGTCTGTTTTGGCACAGTGATTAGATAAGGACATGGAACTGGCTGGGTGATTGGAGGAGTGCATGGGTAGTGACAAGGAGATGGCTGGACTGCATCAGTAGTGCTCAGGGGATTGTAGCAGTGCATGTGTTAGTGCCTGGGTCATTGCATGAGTACATGGGTACTGACTGGATGATTAGAGTACTGCAAGGGGAGTGCATGGTGAATTTATAGGTGCTTGTGTTGTGGCGCAGTGATTAGATAAGGACATGGAACTGGCTGGGTGATTGGAGGAGTGCATGGGTAGTGACAAGGAGATGGCTGGACTGCATCAGTAGTACTCAGGGGATTGTAGCAGTGCATGTGTTAGTGCCTGGGTCATTGCATGAGTACATGGGTAGTGACTGGATGATTAGAGTACTGCAAGGAGAGTGCATGGTGAATTTATAAGTGCTTGTGTTTTGGCGCAGTGATTAGATAAGGACATGGAACTGGCTGGGTGATTGGAGGAGTGCATGGGTAGTGACAAGGAGATGGCTGGACTCTATCAGTAGTGCTCAGGGGATTGTAGCAGTGCATGTGGTAGTGCCTGGGTCATTGCATGAGTACATGGGTACTGACTGGATGATTAGAGTACTGCAAGGAGAGTGCATGGTGAACTTATAAGTGCTTGTGTTTTGGCGCAGTGATTAGATAAGGACATGGAACTTGCTGGGTGATTGGAGGAGTGCATGGGTAGTGACAAGGAGATGGCTGGACTGCATCAGTAGTGCTCAGGGATTGTAGCAGTGCATGTGTTAGTGCCTGGGTCATTGCATGAGTACATGGGTACTGACTGGATGATTAGAGTACTGCAAGGAGAGTGTATGGTGAAATTATAAGTGCTTGGTTTTTGGCGCAGTGATTAGATAAGGACATGGAACTGGCTGGGTGATTGGAGGAGTGCATGGGTAGTGACAAGGAGATGGCTGGACTGCATCAGTAGTGCTCAGGGTATTGTAGCAGTGCATGTGTTAGTGCCTGGGTCATTGCATGAGTACATGGGTACTGACTGGATGATTAGAGTACTGCAAGGGGAGTGCATGGTGAATTTATAGGTGCTTGTGTGGTGGCGCAGTGATTAGATAAGGACATGGAACTGGCTGGGTGATTGGAGGAGTGCAAGGGTAGTGACAAGGAGATGGCTGGACTGCATCAGTAGTGCTCAGGGGATTGTAGCAGTGCATGTGTTAGTGCCTGGGGCATTGCATGAGTACATGGGTACTGACTGGATGATTAGAGTACTGCAAGGAGAGTGCATGGAGAATTTATAAGTGCTTGTGTTTTGGCGCAGTGATTAGATAAGGACATGGAACTGGCTGGGTGATTGGAGGAGTGCATGGGTAGTGACAAGGAGATGGCTGGACTGCATCAGTAGTGCTCAGGGGATTGTAGCAGTGCATGTGTTAGTGCCTGGGGCATTGCATGAGTACATGGGTACTGAGTGGATGAATAGAGTACTGCAAGGAGAGTGCATGGTGAATTTATAAGTGCTTGTGTTTTGGCGCAGTGATTAGATAAGGACATGGAACTGGCTGGGTGATTGGAGGAGTGCATGGGAAGTGACAAGGAGATGGCTGGACTGCATCAGTAGTGCTCAGGGGATTGTAGCAGTGCATGTGTTAGTGCCTGGGTCATTGCATGAGTACATGGGTAGTGACTGGATGATTAGAGTACTGCAAGGAGAGTGGATGGTGAATTTATAAGTGCTTGTGTTTTGGCGCAGTGATTAGATAAGGACATGGAACTGGCTGGGTGATTGGAGGAGTGCATGGGTAGTGACAAGGAGATGGCTGGACTGCATCAGTAGTACTCAGGGGATTGTAGCAGTGCATGTGTTAGTGCCTGGGTCATTGCATGAGTACATGGGTAGTGACTGGATGATTAGAGTACTGCAAGGAGAGTGCATGGTGAAATTATAAGTGCTTGTGTTTTGGTGCAGTGATTAGATAAGGACATGGAATTGGCTGGGTGATTGGAGGAGTGCATGGGTAGTGACAAGGAGATGGGTGGACTCTATCAGTAGTGCTCAGGGGATTGTAGCAGTGCATGTGGTAGTGCCTGGGTCATTGCATGAGTACATGGGTACTGACTGGATGATTAGAGTACTGCAAGGAGAGTGCATGGTGAACTTATAAGTGCTTGTGTTTTGACGCAGTGATTAGATAAGGACATGGAACTGGCTGGGTGATTGGAGGAGTGCATGGGTAGTGACAAGGAGATGGCTGGACTGCATCAGTAGTGCTCAGGGGATTGTAGCAGTGCATGTGGTAGTGCCTGGGCCATTGCATGAGTACATGGGTACTGACTGGATGATTAGAGTACTGCAAGGAGAGTGCATGGTGAACTTATAAGTGCTTGTGTTTTGGCGCAGTGATTAGATAAGGACATGGAACTGGCTGGGTGATTGGAGGAGTGCATGGGTAGTGACAAGGAGATGGCTGGACTGCATCAGTAGTGCTCAGGGGATTGTAGCAGTGCATGTGGTAGTGCCTGGGTCATTGCATGAGTACATGGGTACTGACTGGATGATTAGAGTACTGCAAGGAGAGTGCATGGTGAACTTATAAGTGCTTGTGTTTTGGCGCAGTGATTAGATAAGGACATGGAACTGGCTGGGTGATTGGAGGAGTGCATGGGTAGAGACAAGGAGATGGCTGGACTGCATCAGTAGTGCTCAGGGGATTGTAGCAGTGCATGTGGTAGTGCCTGGGTCATTGCATGAGTACATGTGTAGTGACTGGATGATTAGAGTACTGCAAGGAGAGTGCATGGTGAATTTATAAGTGCTTGTTTTTTGGCGCAGTGATTAGATAAGGACATTGAACTAGCTGGGTGATTGGAGGAGTGCATGGGAAGTGACAAGGAGATGGCTGGACTGTATCAGTAGTGCTCAGAGGATTGTAGCAGTGCATTTGTTAGTGCCTGGGTCCTTGCATGAGTACATGGGTAGTGACTGGATGATTAGAGTACTGCAAGGAGAGTGCATGGTGAATTTATAAGTGCTTGTGTTTTGGTGCAGTGATTAGATAAGGACATGGAACTGGCTGGGTGATTGGAGGAGTGCATGGGTAGTGACAAGCAGATGGCTGGACTGCATCAGTAGTGCTCAGGGGATTGTAGCAATGCATGTGTTAGTGCCTGGGTCATTGCATGAGTACATGGGTACTGACTGGATGATTAGAGTACTGCAAGGAGAGTGTATGGTGAAATTATAAGTGCTTGGTTTTGGCGCAGTGATTAGATAAGGACATGGAACTGGCTGGGTGATTGGAGGAGTGCATGGGTAGTGACAAGGAGATGGCTGAACTGCATCAGTAGTGCTCAGGGGATTGTAGCAGTGCATGTGTTAGTGCCTGGGTCATTGCATGAGTACATGGATACTGACTGGATGATTAGAGTACTGCAAGGGGAGTGCATGGTGAATTTATAGGTGCTTGTGTGGTGGCGCAGTGATTAGATAAGGACATGGAACTGGCTGGGTGATTGGAGGAGTGCAAGGGTAGTGACAAGGAGATGGCTGGACTGCATCAGTAGTGCTCAGGGGATTGTAGCAGTGCATGTGTTAGTGCCTGGGGCATTGCATGAGTACATGGGTACTGACTGGATGATTAGAGTACTGCAAGGAGAGTGCATGGAGAATTTATAAATGCTTGTGTTTTGGCGCAGTGATTAGATAAGGACATGGAACTGGCTGGGTGATTGGAGGAGTGCATGGGTAGTGACAAGGAGATGGCTGGACTGCATCAGTAGTGCTCAGGGGATTGTAGCAGTGCATGTGTTAGTGCCTGGGGCATTGCATGAGTACATGGGTACTGAATGGATGATTAGAGTACTGCAAGGAGAGTGCATGGTGAATTTATAAGTGCTTGTGTTTTGGCGCAGTGATTAGATAAGGACATGGAACTGGCTGGGTGATTGAAGGAGTGCAGGGGTAGTGACAAGGAGATGGCTGGACTGCATCAGTAGTGCTCAGGGGATTGTAGCAGTGCATGTGTTAGTGACTGGGTCATTGCATGAGTACATGGGTTGAGACTGGATGATTAGAGTACTGCAAGGAGAGTGCATGGTGAATTTATAACTGCTTGTGTTTTGGCGCAGTGATTAGATAAGGACATGGAACTGGCTGGGTGATTGGAGGAGTGCATGGGTAGTGACAAGGAGATGGCTGGACTGCATCAGTAGTGCTCAGGGGATTGTAGCAGTGCATGTGTTAGTGCCTGGGTCATTGCATGAGTACATGGGTACTGACTGGATGATTAGAGTACTGCAAGGAGAGTGTATGGTGAATTTATAAGTGCTTGTGTTTTGGCGCAGTGATTAGATAGGGATATGGAACTGGCTGGGTGATTGGAGGAGTGCATGGGTAGTGACAAGGAGATGGCTGGACTGCATCAGTAGTGCTCAGGGGATTGTAGTAGTGCATGTGTTAGTGTATGGGTCATTGCATGAGTACATGGGTAGTGACTGGATGATTAGAGTACTGCAAGGAGAGTGCATGGTGAAATTATAAGTGCTTGTGTTTTGGCGCAGTGATTAGATAAGGACATGGAACTGGCTGGGTGACTGGAGGAGTGCATGGGTAGTGACAAAGAGATGGCTGGACTGCATCAGTAGTGCTCAGGGGATTGTAGCAGTGCATGTGTTAGTGCTTGGGTCATTGCATGAGTACATGGGTACTGACTGGATGATTAGAGTACTGCAAGGAGAGTGCATGGTGAAATTATAAGTGCGTCTGTTTTGGCACAGTGATTAGATAAGGACATGGAACTGGCTGGGTGATTGGAGGAGTGCATGGGTAGTGACAAGGAGATGGCTGGACTGCATCAGTAGTGCTCAGGGGATTGTAGCAGTGCATGTGTTAGTGCCTGGGTCATTGCATGAGTACATGGGTACTGACTGGATGATTAGAGTACTGCAAGGGGAGTGCATGGTGAATTTATAGGTGCTTGTGTTGTGGCGCAGTGATTAGATAAGGACATGGAACTGGCTGGGTGATTGGAGGAGTGCATGGGTAGTGACAAGGAGATGGCTGGACTGCATCAGTAGTACTCAGGGGATTGTAGCAGTGCATGTGTTAGTGCCTGGGTCATTGCATGAGTACATGGGTAGTGACTGGATGATTAGAGTACTGCAAGGAGAGTGCATGGTGAATTTATAAGTGCTTGTGTTTTGGCGCAGTGATTAGATAAGGACATGGAACTGGCTGGGTGATTGGAGGAGTGCATGGGTAGTGACAAGGAGATGGCTGGACTCTATCAGTAGTGCTCAGGGGATTGTAGCAGTGCATGTGGTAGTGCCTGGGTCATTGCATGAGTACATGGGTACTGACTGGATGATTAGAGTACTGCAAGGAGAGTGCATGGTGAACTTATAAGTGCTTGTGTTTTGGCGCAGTGATTAGATAAGGACATGGAACTTGCTGGGTGATTGGAGGAGTGCATGGGTAGTGACAAGGAGATGGCTGGACTGCATCAGTAGTGCTCAGGGGATTGTAGCAGTGCATGTGTTAGTGCCTGGGTCATTGCATGAGTACATGGGTACTGACTGGATGATTAGAGTACTGCAAGGAGAGTGTATGGTGAAATTATAAGTGCTTGGTTTTGGCGCAGTGATTAGATAAGGACATGGAACTGGCTGGGTGATTGGAGGAGTGCATGGGTAGTGACAAGGAGATGGCTGGACTGCATCAGTAGTGCTCAGGGTATTGTAGCAGTGCATGTGTTAGTGCCTGGGTCATTGCATGAGTACATGGGTACTGACTGGATGATTAGAGTACTGCAAGGGGAGTGCATGGTGAATTTATAGGTGCTTGTGTGGTGGCGCAGTGATTAGATAAGGACATGGAACTGGCTGGGTGATTGGAGGAGTGCAAGGGTAGTGACAAGGAGATGGCTGGACTGCATCAGTAGTGCTCAGGGGATTGTAGCAGTGCATGTGTTAGTGCCTGGGGCATTGCATGAGTACATGGGTACTGACTGGATGATTAGAGTACTGCAAGGAGAGTGCATGGAGAATTTATAAGTGCTTGTGTTTTGGCGCAGTGATTAGATAAGGACATGGAACTGGCTGGGTGATTGGAGGAGTGCATGGGTAGTGACAAGGAGATGGCTGGACTGCATCAGTAGTGCTCAGGGGATTGTAGCAGTGCATGTGTTAGTGCCTGGGGCATTGCATGAGTACATGGGTACTGAGTGGATGAATAGAGTACTGCAAGGAGAGTGCATGGTGAATTTATAAGTGCTTGTGTTTTGGCGCAGTGATTAGATAAGGACATGGAACTGGCTGGGTGATTGGAGGAGTGCATGGGAAGTGACAAGGAGATGGCTGGACTGCATCAGTAGTGCTCAGGGGATTGTAGCAGTGCATGTGTTAGTGCCTGGGTCATTGCATGAGTACATGGGTAGTGACTGGATGATTAGAGTACTGCAAGGAGAGTGGATGGTGAATTTATAAGTGCTTGTGTTTTGGCGCAGTGATTAGATAAGGACATGGAACTGGCTGGGTGATTGGAGGAGTGCATGGGTAGTGACAAGGAGATGGCTGGACTGCATCAGTAGTACTCAGGGGATTGTAGCAGTGCATGTGTTAGTGCCTGGGTCATTGCATGAGTACATGGGTAGTGACTGGATGATTAGAGTACTGCAAGGAGAGTGCATGGTGAATTTATAAGTGCTTGTGTTTTGGTGCAGTGATTAGATAAGGACATGGAACTGGCTGGGTGATTGGAGGAGTGCATGGGTAGTGACAAGCAGATGGCTGGACTGCATCAGTAGTGCTCAGGGGATTGTAGCAATGCATGTGTTAGTGCCTGGGTCATTGCATGAGTACATGGGTACTGACTGGATGATTAGAGTACTGCAAGGAGAGTGTATGGTGAAATTATAAGTGCTTGGTTTTTGGCGCAGTGATTAGATAAGGACATGGAACTGGCTGGGTGATTGGAGGAGTGCATGGGTAGTGACAAGGAGATGGCTGAACTGCATCAGTAGTGCTCAGGGGATTGTAGCAGTGCATGTGTTAGTGCCTGGGTCATTGCATGAGTACATGGATACTGACTGGATGATTAGAGTACTGCAAGGGGAGTGCATGGTGAATTTATAGGTGCTTGTGTGGTGGCGCAGTGATTAGATAAGGACATGGAACTGGCTGGGTGATTGGAGGAGTGCAAGGGTAGTGACAAGGAGATGGCTGGACTGCATCAGTAGTGCTCAGGGATTGTAGCAGTGCATGTGTTAGTGCCTGGGGCATTGCATGAGTACATGGGTACTGACTGGATGATTAGAGTACTGCAAGGAGAGTGCATGGAGAATTTATAAATGCTTGTGTTTTGGCGCAGTGATTAGATAAGGACATGGAACTGGCTGGGTGATTGGAGGAGTGCATGGGTAGTGACAAGGAGATGGCTGGACTGCATCAGTAGTGCTCAGGGGATTGTAGCAGTGCATGTGTTAGTGCCTGGGGCATTGCATGAGTACATGGGTACTGAATGGATGATTAGAGTACTGCAAGGAGAGTGCATGGTGAATTTATAAGTGCTTGTGTTTTGGCGCAGTGATTAGATAAGGACATGGAACTGGCTGGGTGATTGAAGGAGTGCAGGGGTAGTGACAAGGAGATGGCTGGACTGCATCAGTAGTGCTCAGGGGATTGTAGCAGTGCATGTGTTAGTGACTGGGTCATTGCATGAGTACATGGGTTGAGACTGGATGATTAGAGTACTGCAAGGAGAGTGCATGGTGAATTTATAACTGCTTGTGTTTTGGCGCAGTGATTAGATAAGGACATGGAACTGGCTGGGTGATTGGAGGAGTGCATGGGTAGTGACAAGGAGATGGCTGGACTGCATCAGTAGTGCTCAGGGGATTGTAGCAGTGCATGTGTTAGTGCCTGGGTCATTGCATGAGTACATGGGTACTGACTGGATGATTAGAGTACTGCAAGGAGAGTGTATGGTGAATTTATAAGTGCTTGTGTTTTGGCGCAGTGATTAGATAGGGATATGGAACTGGCTGGGTGATTGGAGGAGTGCATGGGTAGTGACAAGGAGATGGCTGGACTGCATCAGTAGTGCTCAGGGGATTGTAGCAGTGCATGTGTTAGTGTATGGGTCATTGCATGAGTACATGGGTAGTGACTGGATGATTAGAGTACTGCAAGGAGAGTGCATGGTGAAATTATAAGTGCTTGTGTTTTGGCGCAGTGATTAGATAAGGACATGGAACTGGCTGGGTGACTGGAGGAGTGCATGGGTAGTGACAAAGAGATGGCTGGACTGCATCAGTAGTGCTCAGGGGATTGTAGCAGTGCATGTGTTAGTGCTTGGGTCATTGCATGAGTACATGGGTACTGACTGGATGATTAGAGTACTGCAAGGAGAGTGCATGGTGAAATTATAAGTGCGTCTGTTTTGGCACAGTGATTAGATAAGGACATGGAACTGGCTGGGTGATTGGAGGAGTGCATGGGTAGTGACAAGGAGATGGCTGGACTGCATCAGTAGTGCTCAGGGGATTGTAGCAGTGCATGTGTTAGTGCCTGGGTCATTGCATGAGTACATGGGTACTGACTGGATGATTAGAGTACTGCAAGGGGAGTGCATGGTGAATTTATAGGTGCTTGTGTTGTGGCGCAGTGATTAGATAAGGACATGGAACTGGCTGGGTGATTGGAGGAGTGCATGGGTAGTGACAAGGAGATGGCTGGACTGCATCAGTAGTACTCAGGGGATTGTAGCAGTGCATGTGTTAGTGCCTGGGTCATTGCATGAGTACATGGGTAGTGACTGGATGATTAGAGTACTGCAAGGAGAGTGCATGGTGAATTTATAAGTGCTTGTGTTTTGGCGCAGTGATTAGATAAGGACATGGAACTGGCTGGGTGATTGGAGGAGTGCATGGGTAGTGACAAGGAGATGGCTGGACTCTATCAGTAGTGCTCAGGGATTGTAGCAGTGCATGTGGTAGTGCCTGGGTCATTGCATGAGTACATGGGTACTGACTGGATGATTAGAGTACTGCAAGGAGAGTGCATGGTGAACTTATAAGTGCTTGTGTTTTGGCGCAGTGATTAGATAAGGACATGGAACTTGCTGGGTGATTGGAGGAGTGCATGGGTAGTGACAAGGAGATGGCTGGACTGCATCAGTAGTGCTCAGGGGATTGTAGCAGTGCATGTGTTAGTGCCTGGGTCATTGCATGAGTACATGGGTACTGACTGGATGATTAGAGTACTGCAAGGAGAGTTTATGGTGAAATTATAAGTGCTTGGTTTTTGGCGCAGTGATTAGATAAGGACATGGAACTGGCTGGGTGATTGGAGGAGTGCATGGGTAGTGACAAGGAGATGGCTGGACTGCATCAGTAGTGCTCAGGGTATTGTAGCAGTGCATGTGTTAGCGCCTGGGTCATTGCATGAGTACATGGGTACTGACTGGATGATTAGAGTACTGCAAGGGGAGTGCATGGTGAATTTATAGGTGCTTGTGTGGTGGCGCAGTGATTTGATAAGGACATGGAACTGGCTGGGTGATTGGAGGAGTGCAAGGGTAGTGACAAGGAGATGGCTGGACTGCATCAGTAGTGCTCAGGGGATTGTAGCAGTGCATGTGTTAGTGCCTGGGGCATTGCATGAGTACATGGGTACTGACTGGATGATTAGAGTACTGCAAGGAGAGTGCATGGAGAATTTATAAGTGCTTGTGTTTTGGCGCAGTGATTAGATAAGGACATGGAACTGGCTGGGTGATTGGAGGAGTGCATGGGTAGTGACAAGGAGATGGCTGGACTGCATCAGTAGTGCTCAGGGGATTGTAGCAGTGCATGTGTTAGTGCCTGGGGCATTGCATGAGTACATGGGTACTGAGTGGATGAATAGAGTACTGCAAGGAGAGTGCATGGTGAATTTATAAGTGCTTGTGTTTTGGCGCAGTGATTAAATAAGGACATGGAACTGGCTGGGTGATTGGAGGAGTGCATGGGAAGTGACAAGGAGATGGCTGGACTGCATCAGTAGTGCTCAGGGGATTGTAGCAGTGCATGTGTTAGTGCCTGGGTCATTGCATGAGTACATGGGTAGTGACTGGATGATTAGAGTACTGCAAGGAGAGTGGATGGTGAATTTATAAGTGCTTGTGTTTTGGCGCAGTGATTAGATAAGGACATGGAACTGGCTGGGTGATTGGAGGAGTGCATGGGTAGTGACAAGGAGATGGCTGGACTGCATCAGTAGTACTCAGGGGATTGTAGCAGTGCATGTGTTAGTGCCTGGGTCATTGCATGAGTACATGGGTAGTGACTGGATGATTAGAGTACTGCAAGGAGAGTGCATGGTGAAATTATAAGTGCTTGTGTTTTGGTGCAGTGATTAGATAAGGACATGGAATTGGCTGGGTGATTGGAGGAGTGCATGGGTAGTGACAAGGAGATGGGTGGACTCTATCAGTAGTGCTCAGGGGATTGTAGCAGTGCATGTGGTAGTGCCTGGGTCATTGCATGAGTACATGGGTACTGACTGGATGATTAGAGTACTGCAAGGAGAGTGCATGGTGAACTTATAAGTGCTTGTGTTTTGACGCAGTGATTAGATAAGGACATGGAACTGGCTGGGTGATTGGAGGAGTGCATGGGTAGTGACAAGGAGATGGCTGGACTGCATCAGTAGTGCTCAGGGGATTGTAGCAGTGCATGTGGTAGTGCCTGGGCCATTGCATGAGTACATGGGTACTGACTGGATGATTAGAGTACTGCAAGGAGAGTGCATGGTGAACTTATAAGTGCTTGTGTTTTGGCGCAGTGATTAGATAAGGACATGGAACTGGCTGGGTGATTGGAGGAGTGCATGGGTAGTGACAAGGAGATGGCTGGACTGCATCAGTAGTGCTCAGGGGATTGTAGCAGTGCATGTGGTAGTGCCTGGGTCATTGCATGAGTACATGGGTACTGACTGGATGATTAGAGTACTGCAAGGAGAGTGCATGGTGAACTTATAAGTGCTTGTGTTTTGGCGCAGTGATTAGATAAGGACATGGAACTGGCTGGGTGATTGGAGGAGTGCATGGGTAGAGACAAGGAGATGGCTGGACTGCATCAGTAGTGCTCAGGGGATTGTAGCAGTGCATGTGGTAGTGCCTGGGTCATTGCATGAGTACATGTGTAGTGACTGGATGATTAGAGTACTGCAAGGAGAGTGCATGGTGAATTTATAAGTGCTTGTGTTTTGGCGCAGTGATTAGATAAGGACATGGAACTGGCTGGGTGATTGGAGGAGTGCATGGGTAGTGACAAGGAGATGGCTGGACTGCATCAGTAGTGCTCAGGGGATTGTAGCAGTGCATGTGTTAGTGCCTGGGTCATTGCATGAGTACATGGGTAGTGACTGGATGATTAGAGTACTGCAAGGAGAGTGCATGGTGAATTTATAAGTGCTTGTGTTTTGGCGCAGTGATTAGATAAGGACATGGAACTGGCTGGGTGATTGGAGGAGTGCATGGGTAGTGACAAGGAGATGTCTGGACTGCATCAGTAGTGCTCAGGGGATTGTAGCAGTGCATGTGTTAGTGCCTGGGTCATTGCATGAGTGCATGGGGAGTGACTGGATGATTAGAGTGCTGCAAGGAGAGTGCATGGTGAATTTATAAGTGCTTGTGTTTTGGCGCAGTGATTAGATAAGGACATGGAACTGGCTGGGTGATTGGAGGAGTGCATGGGAAGTGACAAGGAGATGGCTGGACTGCATCAATAGTGCTCAGGGGATTGTAGCAGTGCATGTGTTAGTGCCTGGGTCATTGCATGAGTACATGGGTAGTGACTGGATGATTAGAGTACTGCAAGGAGAGTGGATGGTGAATTTATAAGTGCTTGTGTTTTGGCGCAGTGATTAGATAAGGACATGGAACTGGCTGGGTGATTGGAGGAGTGCATGGGTAGTGACAAGGAGATGGCTGGACTGCATCAGTAGTACTCAGGGGATTGTAGCAGTGCATGTGTTAGTGCCTGGGTCATTGCATGAGTACATGGGTAGTGACTGGATGATTAGAGTACTGCAAGGAGAGTGCATGGTGAAATTATAAGTGCTTGTGTTTTGGTGCAGTGATTAGATAAGGACATGGAATTGGCTGGGTGATTGGAGGAGTGCATGGGTAGTGACAAGGAGATGGGTGGACTCTATCAGTAGTGCTCAGGGGATTGTAGCAGTGCATGTGGTAGTGCCTGGGTCATTGCATGAGTACATGGGTACTGACTGGATGATTAGAGTACTGCAAGGAGAGTGCATGGTGAACTTATAAGTGCTTGTGTTTTGACGCAGTGATTAGATAAGGACATGGAACTGGCTGGGTGATTGGAGGAGTGCATGGGTAGTGACAAGGAGATGGCTGGACTGCATCAGTAGTGCTCAGGGATTGTAGCAGTGCATGTGGTAGTGCCTGGGCCATTGCATGAGTACATGGGTACTGACTGGATGATTAGAGTACTGCAAGGAGAGTGCATGGTGAACTTATAAGTGCTTGTGTTTTGGCGCAGTGATTAGATAAGGACATGGAACTGGCTGGGTGATTGGAGGAGTGCATGGGTAGTGACAAGGAGATGGCTGGACTGCATCAGTAGTGCTCAGGGGATTGTAGCAGTGCATGTGGTAGTGCCTGGGTCATTGCATGAGTACATGGGTACTGACTGGATGATTAGAGTACTGCAAGGAGAGTGCATGGTGAACTTATAAGTGCTTGTGTTTTGGCGCAGTGATTAGATAAGGACATGGAACTGGCTGGGTGATTGGAGGAGTGCATGGGTAGAGACAAGGAGATGGCTGGACTGCATCAGTAGTGCTCAGGGGATTGTAGCAGTGCATGTGGTAGTGCCTGGGTCATTGCATGAGTACATGTGTAGTGACTGGATGATTAGAGTACTGCAAGGAGAGTGCATGGTGAATTTATAAGTGCTTGTGTTTTGGCACAGTGATTAGATAAGGACATGGAACTGGCTGGGTGATTGGAGGAGTGCATGGGTAGTGACAAGGAGATGGCTGGACTGCATCAGTAGTGCTCAGGGGATTGTAGCAGTGCATGTGTTAGTGCCTGGGTCATTGCATGAGTACATGGGTAGTGACTGGATGATTAGAGTACTGCAAGGAGAGTGCATGGTGAATTTATAAGTGCTTGTGTTTTGGCGCAGTGATTAGATAAGGACATGGAACTGGCTGGGTGATTGGAGGAGTGCATGGGTAGTGACAAGGAGATGTCTGGACTGCATCAGTAGTGCTCAGGAGATTGTAGCAGTGCATGTGTTAGTGCCTGGGTCATTGCATGAGTGCATGGGGAGTGACTGGATGATTAGAGTGCTGCAAGGAGAGTGCATGGTGAATTTATAAGTGCTTGGGTTTTGGCGGAGTAATTGGAAAAGTACACACATGTCACATCAGGCCCCGCCCCTCCCTTCACCACTGTGCAAACGCGCCTCTGGCGGGTTTTAAGTTGGGGGATTAATTCCCTTGAATCCTGAGGGTCCCTGAGGGCCAACTAGCCCACCAGGTACCTCCAGTAAGCGCCACAGAGCTGCGTTGCAGAGAGGTGGTCTGAGGCCATGCCCCTTTACACCTCTCTACAACGCAACTCTGTGGTGCTTACTGGACGTACCTGGTGGGCTAGTTGGCCCCCAGGGACCCTCAGGATTCAAGGGGACTTAATCCCCCAACTTAAAAAACGCCACAGGTCGCGTTTGCACACTTGTCACATCAGGCCATGCCCCCTCCCTGCACCACTGTGCAAACGCACCCCCTGGTGCCTTGTAAATTGGGGGATTAAGTCCCCTTGAGTCCTGAGGATCCCTGGGGGCCAACTAGCCCACCAGCTACCTCCAGTAAGTGCAACAGAGCTGCGTTGCAGAGTGGTGTAAAAAGGGGGTGTGGCCTTGGACCACCTCTCTGCAACGCAGCTCCCTGGCACTTACTGGAGGTACCTGGTGGTCTTGTTGGCCCCCAGGGACCCTCAGGGTTGAAGGGGAATTAATCCCCTAACTTAAAATGCTCCACAGGGCGCGTTTGCAGAGTGTTGCTGGGAGGGGGCGGGGCCTCCGGCACGATGCCGGATTTAAATTTTTTTTTTTTTTAGAAGGGGGGCTGTGTGGCCCCCCTTCCTTTCCTATGTTCTGGGCCCTGGGGACCCCATCCCCCAGGGCCTGACCTCTATTTTGTTAATTTTATTTAAAAAAATGGAAGGGGGCCGCGTGGCCCCCCTGCCAAGGCCATTTACGGCCCTGGGGACCACATCCCCCGGGGCATGGGCAGTATTTTTTTTTTTGTTTATATTTGGAGGGGGGCCGCGTGGCCCCCCTCCTCAGGCCATTTATGGCCCCAGGGACCCCATCCCCCGGGGCCGGCCTTTCCTTTTTTTTAAATTAATTTTTTTAGGGGAGGGGGGCCGCGTGGCCCCCCTCCCGGGCCACTTCTGGCCCCGGGGACCCCATCCCCTGGGGCCTGGCCACTCCATTTAAAAAAAAATATATATATTCCCAGGGGAGGGGTGCCGTGTGGCCCCCCTCCTGGGCCACTTCTGGCCCCGGGGACCCCATCCCCCGGGGCCTGGCCATCCTTTTGTTTTTTATTTTTGGGAGCCGGCATTGCTTTTCCACACGGGGAGCTGCTGACATGCAGCTCCCCTTGTGGAAAAGCAAACTGCTTTGGATTTTGGAAGCGAGAGCAGGTTTCCTGCTCTCGCTTCCAAAATCCAAAGCAGAGTTTGCTATGGCAGGGCGGGAGCCGCATGGCTCCCGCCCTGCCACAGAGGTGGTGGTCCCCGGGGCTCGGGGGTCCGTAATTTACATTTTTAGTGCCCCGGGGAGGTGGCGGTCCCCGGGGCGTGTGGGGGGGCTCGAGACCCCCCACACAGGTTTAATGATTAAAATAATACAAGCCCCGGGGGGTGGCGGTCCCCGGGGCAGTGGGGGGCCATGTGCCCCCCTGCGAATATTTAAGAAGAGCCCTGGGGTAGCGGTCTCCGGGGCTTGGGAGGGCCTTGGAGGCCCCCCCACAGATTAATAAAGAACAAGCCCCGGGGGCTGGCGGTCCCCGGGGCTGCGGGAGGGCCGCGTGTGCCCTCCCGCACATAATTTACATAGCCCCGGGGGAGGTGGTGGTCCCCAGGGCTGCGAGGGCCCCTGTTGGCCCCATTACATAAATAAATTGCCCCCGGGACTTGGCCTACCCGGGAGCTTTGAAAACAAAGCGTGGGAGACCGCGCTTCGTTTAAAAAAAAAATTCGGACGGATTCGCGCACCGGCGCGACCCCGCCCAATTTTTTTTAAAAACAAAAATGCTTTTCTTGGGCCTGGGGGTCCCATAGGGACCCCCTGAGCAGGCCTGGAGGGTCAGGGTGTTTCTACCCTGCCCCCTTTTCTTGTTTTTGTATCTTTTTTCTCACCTTTTTCTTTCTCCCTCCTCGAAGCACAAGATGGCTGCCAACATTTCCTGGTTTGAAGTGTTGGCAGCCAATTAGAGCCAAGCTCGTGCTCTGGGGTTAGGCTCCGCCCAGATATCGAAACTTTTTATTTTTTGAATTTCTCAGGAACTACTAAATGGATTTACACCATTTAACAAAAAGGGGTCTTTCTGAACCAAGACCTACCTTTTTGCCAAAAGTGGTGTAATTTCGTTCAGCAGTTCGGGCTGTAGCTTTGTCTAAAGTTTCCTATGAAAAATAACATGGGGAAAACACGTTTTGGGACCCCCCTTTTTTCTCGGCCCCCACTTGATGAATCACCCCAAAACTTTTAAGACAGGAGCTGACCGGAGCGCCCCACTAGTTTTGAAAATTTCGCAAAGATTCGTCAAATTAGCATTTAAAAAACCTTAAAAATTCACTGGAAAAACAACAGATTTCAGGGATGTTATAGTTAGTTGGACATTTCACTCGTACAAAACCGGAGAAATTTGGTCGTTATAGTTAGTTGAGCTACTTATAACTCACGCCCCCGCAATGCAAAGCTGATGACGTCACATATTACATCATTCATGACATGGTCAGTGACATCACTGATGACTTCACTGATGACATCTCAAATGACATCACTGACGACATCACTGATGACATCATCCATTGACTATGTGTTTCTGTAAAGTTTAAATATGTTTTATATATATATATGCCAAGGTGTATTGAAGAATGAGTGGGTGTATAAGTGTCTGAATGGATGACTTAGTAGGTGCGTGACTGACTGTATAAGTGAGTGATTAATATTGTCTTACTGAATGCATGGGTTAGTGACTAAACTGTGTGAATGTCTGTATTAGTCTGTCAGTTGGTGTGCAAGCGTCTGCATGGGTTGGTGAGTAGCTACATGAGTGTCTATATGGGTTATTGATTGCTTGTCGGAGCATCTGTATGGGTGCCTAAGTGTCTCTGTGGGTGGGTGGGGGGTATGTGACTCTGTGCATAAATGTGTGAGTAGGTGATTCACTGGGTGTATGGGTTCAAGAGTGCATCTATGAAGGGTTGTATGGGTGGGTGAGTGTGTGTATGGGTGTGTTGGTGAGTGAATGGATGTCTCAGTGGTACATGTGTGAGTAACTACCTATGTGAAAGGCAGTATATGTGAGTGTTAGAGTATATAAATGACTATATGTGAGAGTAAGTGATTGTGAGAGTGTCTGCATGGATGAGTGTGTGCTTGTGTCAGTGATTGTAGAAGAGAGTAAGTATGTGTTATTATCTGTATGAATAAGTGAAGTGGTGTGTGTATAACTGTATAGGTAAGTAAATGGGAGTGTGATTGATTCTTTGCATGACTGACTAGGTGTGTGAGTAACTCTATGGGTGAGTGGTGGTATGTGAGTGTCTGTATAGGTGTATGAGTGCATATGATAGTGCTGTATTGATGAGTGACTGCATGTATGAGTAACTGTATGGATGAATGAGTGGACGTGTGTGTAGACCCAGGAATCAGTGAGTGGGTATGTAGTAACTGGTATTGGTATGTCTATGGTTTCGAAAATGGTAGCCTGCATTTTAGAGTGGGTGTATCAAAGGTTATATGAGGGTGTGATGAGGTGCATCAGATTATCACGTGGATGATGTCATCAGTGATGTCATCAGTGATGTCATTTGAGATGTCATCAGTGATGTCATCAGTGATGTCACTGACCATGTCATGAATGATGTAATATGTGACGTCATCAGCAGTGCATTGCGGGGGCGCGAGTTATAGTTAGTTCAACTAACTATAACGGCCGAATTTCTCTGGTTTTGTAGGAGTGAAATGTCCAACTAACTATAACGTCCCTGAAACCTGTGTTTTTTTTCAGTGAATTTCTAAGGTTTTTTAAATGCTAATTTCAAACTATAACGTCCCTGAAACCTGTGGTTTTTTCAGTGAATTTCTAAGGTTTTTTAAATGCTAATTTCTAACTATAACGTCCCTGAAACCTGTGGTTTTTTCAGTGAATTTCAAAGGTTTTTTAAATGCTAATTTCTAACTATAACGTCCCTAAAACCTATGGTTTTTTCAGTGATTTTGTAAGCTTTTTCAAATGCTAAATCTTAACTATATAATTATTTTTAACTTACCTTTTCTATGATATTTGTAAGTGTTTTTTAGAATTATAAAAAGAAAATAGGAACTATATTTTTCAACTTTTCTTTTTAAATTATACTTCGTTTCTCTAAAATCTTTTTACAACTAAAATCACTCTTTTAAAATACATATATTATACACTACTAAAAATATACTTTGTTATTTATACGTATAACTTAAATTTTTATTTACTTGAAATTACTTTTTTAATACTGTAAAAGGAATTTTGTTGTATTGTTATGTTTTAAAAAAAAAAAAAAAATGTATACAGGGGTCGCGCACCCTACACGAACCTACACGATCGGTGCGCGGTTTAAGGGCGCGGTAACCCGACTGACGCGCATTTCCAGAGTCGCGCCGGGGTCGCGACTCCGGCGCAATTTTAAAAGTGTGAAATATGATTTTAGAAATTATAAATATCGGTTTTGGTTAAAGACTTTAACTAATATCATTTAGAAAATAATGTATAAACAGTATATTTTAGTTTACTATAAACTGTTAGAAATGTCAAGACTGCGCGACGTATGCGTGTAGGGTGCGCGACTTTGCCCTTCACGTATTTCCGGGGTCGCGCCGGGATCGCACCAGGGTCGCGACTTCGGCGTATTTTCAAAGTGTGAAATATCACTATACAAAGTTTAAATAACAAATTTGTATAAACACTTTCACTAATATACTTTTAAAAATGTTTTATAGACATTCATTTATACTTTATAATTAAATATACAAAATTTTAAGGGTACGCGGCATGTAAGCAACGGGTGCACGCACCCTACGCGACCCCATGTGACCAAAAAATAAAGCTTCTGATTGGTTTAAATCATTTTCATTCTTTTAGAGGGAGGAACTAACACCTGTTTTATTTCCCTTATTATTATTCACTGTTCCTGGCAACACCTATTTCTTCAAGGCTGCTGGATTTGGGTTTTTTTTCTGGTGTGTTTGACTTTTATACAGGAAGATGGCATCCAGTCACCCTCAGGAAGATCATGATGAAGACTCTGAAGAAGTGGAAGAGCCTATCAAAAAAAGAAAAGAGAGTGTGGTATGGGCTTTTTTTACGGTACCAGAGGGCGAAAAAAAGGTAAACGCCTGAAAGGTTACTTGTTCTATTTGCCAATCTGTACTTTCCAGAGGAGCGAAGAAGAAGTACTCCTGTGGTACTTCTTCTATGAAGAGGCATTTGGAAACAAAGCATCCTGTTTGCTTATCAAAGGAAGTCATGCGACGGGAAAGAGAAGAACAAGCTTCCCAGGCTGACAATAATGCCCCATCAACATCGGGTGCAGGAGTTCCAGCTTTACCTCAGCCACACATTGTTCCTGAACTGGTGCATGCGACCATTAATTGCTCCAAATGCAATTCAAAACTCTGGGGGATATTCTCAAGAACGTGTGTTAACTATCGCAAAATTAGCTTAACGCAACTTCTCACATCGCAGTCTATCGTGGGAAAATAACGCCGTGTTAACGTAGTATTCCCAACACGGTGGTACCATCGATAGTCTCACGATAACGCGACAAATGATCGCGTTAAAATCAACACGACGCCGAAAAAATGCGAAACACGAACACGAAAAAAGTGGCGATGTCCCAAATCGCGATACAAAAATCAGCGATAACCAGTGACAGGCCTGCAATTCCCACACATCATGCGGGAAAATGCACTATAAAAGCAACAAAAAAAATACCCAAAAACCAAACTAAACTGCGTTGCACCATGGATGCACCCGGACCAAGTGCTGAGGACAACTCAAACCCCACAAGCCCCACGGAGGACCAGCCAGGAACCCCGGGGCCGGGGAAGGGCAAGGAGAAGAGGAAGAGGAAGATGGGGCTCAGTCCGCAGGAAAACCGGATTATCGTCACGGAGGTGATAGAACACTACCAACAACTGTTCGTCACCTCCACTGTGTCATCGGCAACACAAACGGAAATATGGCAGTCCATCGTGAACAACGTGAATGCAGTCGGAGTGTTGAGGAGGTCAATGGAGGAGGTCAAGAGGCGCTGGCATGATGTGAAAAGCCAAACCAAGCAGAAACTCGCTGCCAACCGGAAGGCAGCAACGGCAACTGGAGGTGGGAGTCCTGCGCCACAGGAGGAGCTGGATGAGACGGAAGAAATGTTGGCCACAGTCATCAGTGTGGAGACGGTGCAAGGAGTTGGGGGTCCGGACACTGCTCGATATGACCTGACCCAACAGCAACAGGGTGAGTAACGACCAGGGACTGGGGGGACGGGGGGAGATGGGCACAATGGCACACATGCACAATGAAGTATAGCACACTGCACAACCACAATGACTCTGGATCATGTCCCTGATCTCCTTGCCATACTGCAGCACACATAGAAACAGCAAGTAGTCCCCCGTCCACAATGTGCCCAGAGGGGGCCCTCCCCACACATCACCAATCTCACAACAAACCTATGCACATGTGCTGAACCCAGCAAAGCTGCGGCTCCGTGAGCCACACTGACAATGCAAGTGACACTGCATGACCAATAACATGGCTGCAGTCAAAATACATGACATGGTGCACGCCACGACACTGAGGTGGCCCAGTGTGGATAACATCCTCAAAGGTGCAGGTCACACTCTGACACATCCACGTGCACATACAACCCCTGACGTCAACAACACATCTGCAGACAAACAATGCACAAGAGGCCAAAATCCGTCCAAGAGCACAAATGACCCAAGTCGCCAACATCTCAGCACCGTAAAAGCACACAAGTCAAAGGCACACCGCCTCAAAGGGATAAGGGGCCGCAAAATCAGAGCTGCAGGGGCGACTCTCCCACAATGCAGCACACACACATAGCAATCACAGCACATCAACATTGACGACAATGTGGTACAAAGTGCTACACTTACACTACAGAACAGAGGACACAACTGGTGCCGCCTGTGCATAGAAACTGGCCAATCACATCAGGCATAGCAGGAAACTGTGAGATGATAATGTACGAGTACAACCTCACATCCGTCATGTAGTCGAAATGTCCACTGTCTCCCATCAAATACCCAGCTCCTCCAAAACAGTCACAATGTACATTGTCATGCAGTCTGTATGTAAACAAGTACATTGCGTGCACATACATGGAACACACTGTTAACCTGCATCTCCCCTTTACATTGCAGAGGGACAATCAACACCTCCTGCAGAGCAGACCAGACATCTCTTCAGTGATGATGAAGAGGACCACCTGGCCATCTGCTCCGACACCCTCCAACGGCTCATGGACAGCCTCCGCACCCCACCTCCAGGAGCAGGGCAGCCCAGCTGCATCGAGGTGATCCCACCCCCTGCACAGACCACACAGCAGGAAGCACCCACCACCACGGCTGGCTCCCAGCACCTCACTGAAGAACACATGGCATTCCAACGCCGTGTGTTAGACTGCCAGAGGGGGCTGGCTGAACAGGTGCGGGTGGGTTTCGACCTCATGGCAGCCAAACTAGATGCCATACGTGGGTGTATTAGTCCCATCAGGGACCACTTACAGTCCCAAACAGACACCCACAGTCCGGTCCATGCCCTACAACAATCCTTGGCTGACCTCTCTGGAGCCATTACTCGGATACAAGAACTGTCTAGTAAGACAGGCTCCAGCGACGACAGCACAGAGTTGGCACAGATGCGGAGGACAATGGAGAACATGGAGCGGATGCAGGCAGGAAGGATGGCTGCCACGGCTGAACACCAGCGAGATGTAGCTGGGATCTTCCATGCCCTGCAGATCCTCATCTTGCCATTGCTGCCACAGAGCCTGTCCCAGATGACTGCTGCAGGAACTTCGACACACACATCTCCGCCCCCTGATGTGTCAGTGGCACACAGTGATGCAGCCATACCATCTCCGCCCCCTGATGTGTCAGTGGCACACAGTGATGCAGTCATACCACCTCCGCCCCCTGATGTGTCAGTGGCACACAGTGATGCAGCCATACCACCTCCGCCCCCTGATGCGTCAGTGGCACACAGTGATGCAGCCATACCACCTCCGCCCCCTGATGTGTCAGTGGCACACAGTGATGTAGCCATACCACCTCCGCCCCCTGATGTGTCAGTGGCACACAGTGATGCAGCCATAACACCACCACACACACCTGGCACACCTGACACAGAAGACATATCAGAGGACGAAGATGTGGATGGTAATGACTCTGTGTCAAAAAGGAGGTTGTAGCATTCATCCCCGCCATATGGCCTGTTTCTGCTTGGTTCAGCCCTCTGCATCATGCCCTGGAACAACACCTTCCACTGTCCCCCGAAACACTCTGCGACATTCACCTGGACCCCGACATGGACTGCCATATCTGATCTGGTTACCAATGACACAGCAATCAGGCTGTGGACTGAACCCTTCCTCTTCCGATTAACTTGTCATTCCCCTAAGGACTCTGGTTGGCCCTCCACTGGGCAACCATGTAATGTGGGGTGTGCATGGCCATGTACTGCTCCAGCTCCGACACTCCACAGAATGTGAATAAAACAATCCTAATCACACAGATGTGTCATGTCTATGTTCAATCAAGTATAAAAGTATGGGTGAATGTAGGGACATTGATTGCACAAAAAGGTACACCCTGGGAAATGACATCAATGCGCATGTTTGACCGTGACACACATGGCCAATTAGATGACTGTGAAGGTGTGAACTAGCTGTGGCCTCATTGATCATGAACAACAATCTCGCAACCCCCCAACGTAGCCCCACGTCCATGTATTAAATAGGGCTGTGTGTAAAAATGTCGAAGTCGGTAGCAGGCCTAAAGTAGTGTCCCCCATCACATGTGACAACAGAACATCTCTTCGCATACCTACACACACTCAACTGTGCCTGGTTTGATGGATCACATTGATCCACATGGCAAGAAGTTGGACACCATACTCACATTGCTGAAGACACGTAAGCGCACAGGTCTACCAGCAACTTTCCCAACCACAATGTCTGTCTCACAGAGGTGGAGCTGGCAATAGGGACTCACCCCTAAGTGAAATGCGTCAGTCAGTCCCTCCCTGTGTACGGACAATGCTCATTGAGGCACACGATTTGGCATTCTAATCAACACTCATCACAGTTGAACACTAGTGAAGTTGCATACACTTTATTAGCATGTGCATGTCAGTACGGGCAAGACAAGGGCCACAACATGCAGACCTATGCATCATACACTAACAGGCAGCATAGGAACATGTAGAGGTGCAAGACATGGGGAGGGAAAAATGAACACCAATCATTACAGATGGCAACGGTCTCAGCCCACCTTGCCTTGCTGGACGATTCATGTGGTGTTTGGCGAATGCTCATTGCACCATGTCAGGGGACACCACTCACAGCCCATGGGATCTGCATAGTCCTGTACCACCGGACTGCGCTGACTGTCTGCTCTGCTGACAGTGAGCAGGTGAAGGAGTCCAACAAGGACACATGTAGTACTACATTGCCATGTGTGTACTCTCCCTCCAGCGGTGTGTCAGATTGAGGAACGTTGCCAGGCGCCGCTGTCCACTCACCTTGCACAGGTGTGTGTCAACCCGCAGTGTTGCACGCACATGCATTCTGAGTCCAGGCGAATGCAGCCATGTCCACTGTTATGGTGGGATATGTGACCATTTCTCCAAGATGCAAAAGTGTGTTGGGACCTGTGCTATGGGTTACAATCAGTTGTGGCTGCAGGAACGTAGTTACTCGTCCATGAAAGCGAGCGCAGCTTCATGGGCAATCAGTTCCAAGAGTACGTCGTTGTCGACTTCAACGAACACGAGGGCGAGCCAATCCATTAGCTGGTCCGGACAGATGTGCTCCGTCCACGCCATTTCACCAATCCACAATACAGCCCAATAGGGGAGCGCTTCGATGTGGTCACTGCACACGAGGAATTGTGCAATCTCATATGACCAACTGCCAGCACATATGCCAAATATCAAGGCATCCCATGAACGGGTATCACGGTTACACTCCTGGTCGTGGGCCAACAGGGGGCGCACACACATGTCATAATCTAGTTCAGCTACCGTTGTGTTGGATAGGCAGACATCCATGGGCCACTCGAATATGCATGATCGACAGTGGAACCAGGGCTGGACGCAGGTGATGTACGCAAGATGGAAGCTCAGACGGTAACTGATGCGCAACACTGCCAGTGGCAATGCCCCCAACAAATGCAGCATTCGGTCACGTTACAGTTCCACGTGACAGGGGTTGTGCATGTGGCCGGGATGTTCTGCCATTGCGTTGGTGGCTCTCGTAGAACCGGCACTCTTCTGACCTGCGGCAGTTATGTGGATGATATGCCACAGCTCGGAGCAATGAGTCGTATGAGTGTGCAAAGTTTGGATGTATGGGTTGTCCTGTACGTAAGTGTCAAGGGCATTCCATGCAGGAGTACCTCGAGCAAGGACTTCTGTGTGTGGGGTGTGGGTACGTTGGGCTATCATTGGCGCTGTGCGTAGTGTGGGAGTCGTCATCATCTGCTATGGTATCTCTCTCAGCGGGTGCCTGCCGCATGCAAAACCAAGGTCGGAGGTGCAGATGTCCTTCCGCCTTCTGTATTGAGACAAAGGAGCTTTCATCCCTAATGTTAGTCTGACTACTGCTTGCATTCTGGAAATGTGATGTGGCTTTGGCGCTGCAATTGAGGCTAGGCCTTAGGCTTATGGTGCACCAATAGCGATACACACACACCAGTTGGCATGTATGAGCCAAGTCCCCGAGCGGCCTTGCGCTCCTTGTACAATCCCTTCGTGCGCGGCCGCCCTCTGGGTGCATGCAACATTGCAACATTGTCGATTGCGGGCCGATTGGCGCCGACACTGCAACAGAGAGACACGCATCAGTTGGTTTCCTGTGCAGCCCAGAAATGAACCACGCCCAGAGGCCAGGGATAATTATTCACACCCCTACGCTGGCCTGGCGTACGCCGAGCCAGCCCACTCGGCTTACCTATAAAGAGGGGGACGACGACGCTACGTGTCCCAGTTCTGCCCCACTGCCTGAGGTGACATGGCTGCGTCCGCCTGGCATATCATGAGACTCAATCATGAAGGGTCCATGACTTGCGATGCACAGAGTAGGTGGCACCGGATACACTGCGGCCGGCACAGGACTACCGCCATGGGACGGTGACTTTCGGTGCACTGAGGTAGGGGCACCTAAAGTGCTGAGCGGGTGTGCAGCCTGCTATGATGCGCCGTCCTGGCGGTCGGGACTGGTAAGGATTAGTGTGAGCCCTGCTGGACCGTAGTGTAGGCCTGAGTGAGCGGGCAGCGCGGGCCTACTTCCACGTGGCGTTGCCTCGTGGTTCACAGAGTTAGTGGCACCTTTAGAGCTGAGCAGGTGTGCAGCCTGCGATGATGCTGTGTGCACTGATATGATCTCTGCCATTGCAAAATCAAGACCCAGAATCAAGTGTGCGACCTGGTGGACCGCGGTGCGGGGCTGCATGATGTGGAGGCTGCCAAGGTCGCGGGCCCCGGGCTTGGAGCTTGCACCGGCACGTGGTGGGCCCTCTTGGAGACACGCCGGTGGCGGAAGGTGAGCAGTGAGGCCTGGGTGCGCAGGGGCGGGCAATCACCGCTGGGCGGCGGGAGGGGCTGGGGTGCAGCAGCCTGTGTGCGCAGGGGCGGGCAAACAATGATGTCGTGTGCAATGATATGAACTCTGCCATCATTAACTCTGGACTCTGTTTCAGATAAGGGACCTGGTGGACTGCAGTGTAAACCGGCACGTGGTTGGAGACACACCGGTGGCAGCAGGTGAGCAGTGAGGCCTGGGTGCGCAGTGTCGGCACTATCTCTCCCTCTCCCTGTCCCTCTCTTCCTTTCACTGTCTCTCTCTCTCCCTCTCTTTCTCTCTCTTTCTCTCTCTCCCTTTCTTTCACTCTCTCTCTCTCTCCATTTCTTTCTCTCTCTGTCTGTCCTTTGATGAGCGCATGACACACCTTCTTATCTTCAATTTTGTCTTGCAGGCTGTGACTTACAGATTGTCCAGAGGAGACCCGCCATGACTCTTCCAAATAGTAGTTTTGAGTTAAATTTGAATAAAATAATTTTTGGGGAAATTCAAAGATGAATGAATGATTCTCCTTTTTCTGACCACACATGAATGTTAATTGTTGTAATTGTGCGACATCAGGCGAAATGTTGTGTTAATGAATTTGTAAATTTGATGTGAAATATCTTTGTTTGGGGGGGGGCTGGGGTAGGGCCCGGGCGGGGTCCTGGAATTGGTGACGGTGGGTGTTGTGGCCCTCTTGGGTGTCTGAGCTGCATGATCAGTGGCTCCATGGCATCTGTAGTTCTTCAGGTGTGGCTGTGGGCTTGGCTCCCATTTCTGGTGCAGGTTGTCGTCCGACTTAACACCAGGTAAGAGCAGGTGTTAAATCCCTGCTGCTAATGCGCCTTATCGCATATTTTTGGTTCTTATCGCCGATCTGGCTGGTCGTTGAGAATGTTGCGAAGTGGTGTTTTCGCGGCTTTTTGCACGGGAACGCCTACTCTGCATATCATTAGTGTTAATTGCCGGTGTCATCCGTGGCGATGTTTTTTGCGGCTGCTAGCGCAGGAAAACTGGTGATATCGGCTGTTAGCACCTGCTTGTGAATAGTGCGATGAATTTATCACCACTTTGGTTGCGATAAAGTGCCGCTAACTCGGCGATAAGTCCTTGAGAATATGCCCCTCTGTGTTTCGGAGCAATGTCTTGACTTTATTGTGAATGCTATCAAAGCACACAAATGTTAATTTTTTTTCTGACATTCACATTGTTCTTTTTCCTGTTTGTTTTCAACTACTGATTTTACAGAGTTGAATTTTTTCTTTTTTTCCCAAAAAGTCAAAAACACCGAAAAAATGCAAAATTGTTTTTTAAAAAAACGGTTCTCACGGAACCACATCAACTGGTTAAAAATTGAAAAGTTTTCAGAGTGATTGCATAAGTGAAGTGGTACTGTGTGTGTGATTGGAGAAATATGTGAGTAGTGTGTAGGTGATTGCATGAGTAAATGGCTAGTACATCAGAGTGCAGAGGTAATGTCTGGGTGATTGGAGGAGTGCATGGGTACTGCCTGAGTGATAAAAGGAGCAGATGGGTGTTGCCTGGATAATTGCATGACTGCATGAGTAGTGCCTGGGTGATTGCAGGAGTGCAAGGATAGTGCATGGTGATTTTATAAGTGCATAAGCAGTGGCTGGGTGATTGGAGAAGTGCATGGCTACTCGCTGGGTAATTGAAGGAGTGAATGGGTAGTGTCTGCGTGATTAGAGGAGTGCATGGGTAATGTATGGGTGACTGGATGAGTGTATGGGTAGTGCCTGGGTTATTGCATGAGTCGATGAGTAGTGCCTGGATGATTTGAGGAGTGCATTGGAAATGCCTGGGTGATTTTGTAAGTGCATAGGTATTGAATGGCTGATTTTGTTAGTGCATGGGTGTTGCCTGCATAATTGCATGAGTGCATGAGTAGTGCCTGGGTGATTGGAGAAGTGCAAGGATAGCGCATGGTGATTTTATAAGTGTATGAGTAGTGGCTGGGTGATTGGAGAAGTGCATGGCTACTGGCTGGGTAACTGAAGGAGTGAATGAGTAGTGTCTGGGTGATTAGAGGAATGCATGTGTACTGTAAGAGTGATTGGATGAGTGCATGGGTAGTGCCTGGGTTATTGTATGACTGGATCAGTAGCGTCTGAATGATTTGAGGAGTGCATTGGAAATGCCTGGGTGATTTTGTAAGTGCATAGGTATTGAATGGCTGATTTTGTTAGTGCATAGGTAATGCCTGGGTAATTGCATGAGTGCAGAGGTAATGTATGGGTGATTTGAAGAGTGCATAGGTAATGCCTAAGTGATTGCATGAGTTTATGAGTAATGCTTGGATAATTGCATGAGTGCATGGGTAGTGCCTGGTTGATTGGAGGAGTGCAAGGATACTGTATTGTGATTTTATAAGTGCATGGGTAGTGGCTGGGTGATTGGAGGAGTGCATGGCTACTGGCTGGGTAATTGAAGGACTGAATTAGTAGTGTCTGGGTGATTAGAGGAGTGTATGGGTAGTGTATGGGTGATTGGATGAGTGCATGGGTAGTGCCTGGTTGATTGGAGGAGTGCAAGGGTAGTGCATGGTGATTTTATAAGTGCATGGGTAGTGGCTGGGTGATTGGAGGAGTGCATGGCTACTGGCTGGGTAATTGGAGGAGTGAATGAGTAGTGTCTGGGTGATTAGAGGAGTGCATGGGTAGTGTATGAGTGATTGGATGAGTGCATGGGTAGTGCCTGGCTTATTGCATAAGTAGATGAGTAGAGCCTGGATGATTTGAGGAGTGCATTGGAAATGCCTGGGTGATTTTGTAAGTGCATAGGTATTGAATGGCTGATTTTGTTAGTACATGGGTAATGCCTGGGTAATTGCATGAGTGCAGAGGTAATGTATGGGTGAATTGAAGAGTGCATAGGTAATGTCTAAGTGATTGTATGAGTTTATGGGTAATGCCTGGATAATTACATGACTGCATGGGTTGTGCCTGAGTGATTGCAAAAGTGCAAGGGTAGTGCATAGTGATTTTATAAGTGCATAGATAGTGGCTGAGTGATTGCATAAGTGTATGGTTACTAACTGGGTAATTAGAGGAGTGCATAGGTAGTGCCTGGGTGATTACATTAGTGCATGGGTAGTGCATGAGTGAGTGGATGAGTGCATGGGTAGTGCCTGAGTTATATGATGAGTGGATGAGTAGTGCCTGGGTGATTGGAGGACTGCATTGATAATGCCTGGATGATTTTGTAAGTGCATGGGTATTGCTTGTCTCATTTTCTAACTGCATGGGTAATGCATGAATGATTGCATGAGTACATGATTAGTGCCTGGGTGATTCCATAAGTGGTGAAGTAATGTCTGGATGATTTAAGGAGTGCATAAGTAATACTTGGATGATTGCAAGATTGTAGGAGTAATGTCTAGGTGATTTCAGGAGTATATGGGTAGTGCCAGAGTGATTAAAGGTGTGGATTGGTAATGCCTGGGTGATTTTGTAACTACATAGGTTATGCTTCAGTGATTGAAGGAGTGCATGGGTAGTACTGAAGTGATTGGAGAAGTGAGTTGGTAAAGTTTGAAAAAATGAATGACTGCAATAAAAGTGACTATAAACATTACTTTATATTATTATATGTATTACATTATTTCATCTTACCTTCTTTAATGAAGCAGATATCAATCTCATTGAAACTTTTTTACAGTTCTTTCATTGTAAACTAAATTTAAAATACTTTCAAACTTTAGTATTACTTTCTGTAAAAGAGAAGAAAAAATAGTGTTATTCCATATAATATTATAGTTTTAAGAACACAACATAATTTTAGAATTACATAGCATATTCAGTTTGTATTTTTTGCTGTTTTCAGATTCTATTGAATTTCACCATACTCAGAGATGTCAATGTTGATCATCATATAACAGCGGGCAAAAAAATACAATCAGTAAGATTGTAAAAAAAAACAATTCTGTGTTGAAAATATTTAGAACAAGTTCAACTATCTATTTACATTTTCTAAAGTATACACTCTCATTTACATTACATATAATATAATGATCAAATATATAAACTACTACTTTCAAACACAATTTTCCAAATGCAATATCAATTACTGCAAACAATAATTCAAACACTAATTGTTCACATCTTTCCAATAGGCCGAATGATGTTTCCAAAATCATTTGCATTGAAAATATCCAAAATAAACTCGTTAATTCATGTTTACATCTTCCCAATAGGCCGAATGATGTTTTCAAAACTTTGGCATAAAAAATATCAGATATGAATTTGGTAATTCGTATGGCAACCGACATTTGAATTCTAAATGAGAATCATTACAATATGTCCATCCTTTATTGCATCTTAAATACACAGCATAGTGTCCAGATGTTGTACTAGCTCCATCATGAAAAATAATAGCCACTGCTTTAAAAGTTCTTCCTGAAATTGACACTTGACGTGCCACAAAATTTTTAATTTTGGTTTCCAATTTTCTTCCATCTGCTGTACAAGGTTGTAGCATTAAAATGACATATTGTCCAAATCTTTCTATAAATAATGTTGACAACATTTCTGATTTGCAGTGAGTACATTTCATATCTTGATTAGCTGATTTTACTAATTTGTTAAAAGACACTATTTTGCACTCTGGTATTGTCAAATATATGAATCGTTCAGTGTCTATTTCAGTGGTACAAGAAAATGAACAGTGTTCACATTTATGTTCCCATCTGTAACGTAGTCCAAACAGATTTTCAATTTGTATTCCTTCATCTTCCAATACTGCAAGCATAAACATAAGAAATTCTTGAGCATCTTGTTGTATATTAAGTGTAAATTGTGAAGAACCAGTACATATATCCAAAAGATTCCGTATGCCAGAAGTAGTATGAATTTTAGATCAGTTTTCAACTTTTCAAAAATATAATGTAACAAAGAACAGAATCTTTTTCTTGATTTTCCATAATTTGATGATGAAGATCTTCTAGAAAAAACATGAGGTCACAATTACATTAGCATATCAGTTGATACCTGAACTATTTTCTAACTGGTATCCTACAATATCATCAACAGTGTCCATTTTCATTTTCTTAGCAGCCTCAACATTCTCTTGAATTGTTTTCTTCTTTCTAACCTCACTAGAGTGTTTCTCATATTTTCGTTTTGAACATGCTACACGTTTTTCATATACAGGATATTCACCTAAGTTAGGAGCATACAGTCTTCATAACCGATTATACTCTCTTACACAATTTGCATCTGCACTAACCTTTTTCTCATCAAAATCAATCAAATACAATCCAGATAATGTTCTTACTCAAGACAATGCAACATATGCCATAAACTCTTTAAAAACAGTACTTCCAATATTTACCAAAGCACTGTCTACACTTAAACCTTGAGATTTATGAATGGTCACTACATATGCTAAAGAAAGAGGAAACTGTTTTCTACGAACATACAAATCTTTAACAAGCAAAAAATGAACAGCACAACGTCCAATCTGTTTTACCTCTTCAATCTGATCAAATTTAATCTTCAAAAATTCAATTCCATCTCTGTTCTGAAAATTTACATAATCAACAACTTTTCCCATTGCTCCATTCACTAAACCTTTTTCAACATCTAAATTACGCCGTAATATTACCTGACAGTTTACACATACATATAAAGTCTTTTCCAAACCAGCAGTCTTAGATACAGATTTTTCCAAAGAATCCAATTTGGACTGTAATTTCTCTGAGAGAAGAATAGTAACTCCTTCGTGTTCCATTTTATCAATAGCTTCCATTTTCACTATTGGTTGTTTCTCCAGTTTCAAAAGTTCTTGATTGAATGTAGAGCACTCTTGCAGTGTTGACATTAGACAAACTATAGACTTCTTTTCTCCAATTTTTTTGTACATTATTTCAGGTGCAATATTTTCATTTGGAAACAAGTTTGTTAGTAGTCGACTTTGTAAAGCTTCTTTACCATTTTTTGTCAAGACACCAATTCTAATATCTTGAAGAATGTTTCCATAATGTTTATCACTTGCTTGTCGCATATTCTTAATAAGTTCTTTATATTCAAAAAGAGACCAAATGTTCACATTTCCAATACTTCCCAAAGATTTCTTAGTGTCTTCATGGACAAGTGTTTTAAAAACTGGTTGCCCTTTCACAGGAGTAAGTTGTAATAGATCGCCAAATACAATTACATGTTTTCCTCCAAATAAAACATCATAATCTGTTTTTAAAATCTGTTGCATTCTTAAATGTACAAAGGCAAGCATTAAGTTTGAGACCATGCTCACCTCATCAATTATCAGAAGTTTCATTTTCTTTAGTACTCTTGAAACTTCTTAACAAGCTTCTCCAGATAGCTTGTGATATTCCAACTTATTTTCATGTTCAACTGGTAGCATCAGTAAACGATGTAATGTAATCCCTTTAATATTGTGTGCTGCTAACCCAGTTGGAGCAGTTCCAACACAAGATAAATGTGATTCAGTGGTTTTCTGTAGATAACTGGTCAAAACTTTAATTAAGAAACTTTTTCCTGTACCAGCTTGACCACTGATATACATTCGAATAGGTTTAAATGATGTGCAGTTGCATTCTTTTTTTTCATGAAGGAAACCATGCTCTATCTGTTGTGTAACTTGCTGATATATTTCTTTCTGATCAATATTTAGTTGTTCTTCCAAGTTTTCCAACTCCATAATATCCTGTTGTGCTTGTTGCATTGCTGTTTCTACTTCACTCATGGCTATTGCTGCTTCATTTTCAATAATTGGTTGTCCTAGTGGATCTTGACTTAGTGGAACAGAACTTTGACTATCTTGAGAACTATCTTTAGCTATTTCAGCTGCAATAGTAGTTTCTTGTTCAATCTCTTCATTTAACATTTGTAGATAATTTGGAAAAACTGTGCATTCAATGCTATCTTTACATGCATTAAAAGAATCTTCATAGCAGTCAAAATCTCCAAGTAATTCCATTTCAGTACGCCAAGGCTTGAAGAGTTGCAGAAGTGCTAAATAGAAAAATTCCCTTTTATCTGCAGTATCACAACTGAGTTTCCTGTGATTAATTAGATTTCCTTTGGCATGTTTTACCAAACATCCCTCACATCCAATTACTGCATATTTATTTTCATTTATATTTTCTGTAACATTTCTCTTAAAGCTGTAATATTGCAGTACTTCATAGAGACATATGTTTTCCAGATGTGGACTACTTTTAGGATAGTACGTATCCAACATGTTTGTTTTAACAATATCTGTACTTTCCGGTTCATTCAATGCTAAGTATTCAATTTCTTGTACAGATTTCAATACTCGATTTCGTGTTGCAGCAAGACCTAGACTTACCCAAATGATTCCTCTTGATTTTGAATATAAACTTGCAGATGTCAACCGATCCGAACATTCGTACGATCCAATCTCTCGATGGGAAAGCATCTTCAAACTAAAGCTGTACAATTTGTTACTAAGAGTCTTCTCTTGTGAAATTTCTTCCCACATTTCTTTCAACTCTGTCTTTTCAGATTTTGTTATATATGATGTAACATAGCGAGCAACAGCAATTGAATTATCTGCAACATACTGGATATCCATATTTGCATTCCACATTGTCAAAATCACTGGATTGTATTCATTAATATACTTTGAATCTTCACTTCTTTTTATATTGTAAGTATTCTTTGGAGATTTTCGAGTTATAGTATGCCTCACTGCTGACATGAAACTGTTGACTCTTCCTTTAGAAATTACTGGACGTGGGAATCCAAAACGACATTTTGTATAAAAGTTTTCCTTTGACTTGTATTTCCGTCGACAATATATCCCACATCGATGACTTTGAAACCGTAAAACTTGTTGTCTTAAGGTATTTTCTCCTCCTATTTTTGGAATAGCACAGGTAACATAGTCTTCAATGAAAGATAAAACAGTCTCATCAGAATCGGTTCCAAATTTAGGTGCATCCTTGGTCCATAATAGCATATGTATATGAGGAGCACCTCTGGTTTGGTACTCCTTTCTCCGAAAGAAATCGCTAACTTCTACAAGAGGAGTGTTATTTTATTGCAGATAAAAGACATCATAGCTTGAAACCTATGATTAAAATATCTGCACACATTTACAGGATCAAAGGAACACAGTTCTCCAGCTGTCTTCAATTCAATGTTTTTAATATTTGAATTTGCTTCTCGTAGAAATTCAAGTAAATCGTCCCATGCGTATTCAGCACAGCTTAGCGTAACAAACCACGTAGGGGTTCCTAAGTTCCTTAACATACATTTAAGTTCTCCGTGACAACAATACCAATACTCATTAGTACCACGTTGACACACCATCAAATTAATCAACTGAGATTCTAAATGATCGTCTCTTTTTTGTACTTTGTCCATGAATTCCTTTGCAGAAACATGTGTAAGATGAACTCATGTTTTTAATATGTGGTTCACTGCATATGAAAGTCCAGACAAGTCACTTTCAAACAGAAGATGAAATATATATGGAATACATTGTCGAAATCTTGGATCTTCTGAGTACAATCTTGTTGTACGATATTCTGAAGCTGGAATCTGCACGGGTCGTTCATCATATCGTCCACCTTTTCCAGTGGCGAAGAGCTGTGGAAAACAACGGGCTTCTAAACTTCTTTCCCAAACACTTATAGGAGTTCCCTTTGTTTTCTTCATTTGGAATAATTCAATAGTATTTCCATTCACTTCTTTTGAATGTAAAGGATGAATACTATAATGTTCATACATTTTTTCACTCCTGGAGATGTCCACTTTTTCGATTTGGCCAGTTGAAATTTCTCTATCATCTCCTAAAAATATTTCTTGTTCTTCCAGATATACATTTTTATAATAAAGATTGTTTTCTATGAGATATAACGTAGCCTTTTGAACTTTGGTGACATCTACTAACTCTTGCCATATTTGCTGACTCTTTGTTGGAACACCATTAACTAGAATAACTACAGGTTCAGTTTCCTCTCTCTCTACACCAATAGTTTCAATATTTTTCTTTAAATCTAAAGGTAAATACACAACTCTTCCTTTTAATCCTCTTTGTAAATCTGTGGGAGGCAACTTACCTGTTTTAGGCTCCATACGAACAATAGCCTTAAACGGGTGCACAGATTGAATCAGAATGGACTCATACGTATTTAAATCTACCAGTTCTGGAGGAATAGCTACCAACTCTAGCTTATTATGTACAGCTCTAGCTGGCATTTTGTTCTCTTCTAATTTACTGTAACAATATTTACAAATACGTTGATCACTACCCAACTCAAAAAGACCTTCCACCTACAAATAAGCACCAAATTCCTCCCACTTATCATGGTTTTCCTTTTCACTTTTTAAATACACATCAACATTCCTAGTTTGATTTCTATAGAGAGTACGTCGACAACAAATACAAACATAGTTTGGTTTTTCAGAACAAATTACCTTAAACTTTGTAATTTCTTCTACAAACTTCTCAGTAGTACTACCTTCCACCTCTTCTTCAACACCTACACTTATCAAACTCTCACTTTGTCTACACTCTTCTCCAGTACTAAAGAAACAACTTCACATCACAAACTTTTTTTACATCCGATACTGACCCATGCAAAAGAGCAGTGTTTATTTCACTTAAAAATAATGCAGGACTTTTTACATAGTTCAATCTTCTTACTAACTTCCGCATTGCAGAGTGATGTACTGCTAACATTCTCAAATGATGAAAAACACTTTGATACACTTTTCTAGAAAGACAAGCCAGAGAATGACCCTGCAAGCCAGTATTTTGTCTCTCTTTACAAGGATCTAGTCTTTGCAACATCTTAATCTTTTGTTTAATACTTTTTTAGTATACTCTCATAAGAAATTTCGTAAAATATCAATAGATTCCTGTCGTATACTACAAATACTACCACAATCCCACGTATGCACTGGAGTTTGTGAACGTCTCCCTTGAACTTCTTCAGCTATCACTTCTTCCACATTTCTAGAAACCATCTTTTCTTTTTCAATTGCACAACCATTCTTAACTTCATAAGCACGACCACTGGTATCAACTGCGTGAACTAATGTATTGTTTTGAAAATAGCTCTCTTCATTAAAAAAAGGTTCTGAACTAGAAGTGTGCTTCCATTCACCCAAATTTTTTTACAAAAGTTAGTTCTATTAATCAGTCTTTTCCTTTTACTTTTGTCCTTCATAGAATGCATTGGATTATCCAATGTTCGCATTCTTTTCTAAACTAATATAAACAATCTTCTTTTCAATTCAAAAGCCTTTTCGACTATACTTTCAATCTGTGGTTTCTTTTTGTAAAATGCAGATCTTCTTTTATATTTCTTGCCATCTTTCAATAAATTTTGTAGTACTCTACTTTTATACATAAGTTTCCTAATATCGTGATATTGTTTCATCCTTCTTTCAACATAGATTGTTTTCTCAGAACGTGATTTTCCATTAATTTGTCCTTTTTCATTTCATTCTTCATTCTACAACTATTCTTTCTATTTTCTGCATTTTAAAAATTCTTTCCAGTCCTTAAAAGTCTTTTAACAAATTCTTTTGTTCTCTTACCACAAGACTTTTTCTTCATTGTCACATGTTGTAGTTCATCTAATTCCTGCTTTTGTCTCTCCTTTAAATAGTACTGTTTTCTTTTTTCTTTTTTTCTTTTGCGCTTTTTTTGTCATGGTGAATCTTTTTTAATAATAATGGAGAATATCTAAAAAAAAAAAATGTTAAAAATAATTTAATATTATTAAAATAATTATATACAAATATTCTTATCTATTACTAAAGAAACACCTTCTATTTAAAAGCTACAAACAAATACATATATGGTTTTTGGAATATGGTGACACTTACACCTTAGCTGCAAAATAAGGGAAGAGGGGTGCAGAAACAGAGAAAAGAAATGCAGCAGTAATGCCTGAGTGATTACAGCACTGCATATCTAGTGCCTGCATCATTGTAAGACTGCATGGCAACTACTTGGGTGTTTTTATAACTGCATAATCAATCAATCAGGGAATTGTAAGCGCGCTACTGACCCGTGAGGGTCTCAAGGCGCTGCGCTACTCACCCGTGAGGGTCTCAAGGCGCTGCGCTACTCACCCGTGAGGGTCTCAAGGCGCTGCGCTACTCACCCGTGAGGGTCTCAAGGCGCTGGATAAGAGTTGGACTCAACTATAAGTCTCTCCATATTGTTACAAGCACACATACATATGTCTCTACATTTTCAAATTATCGTGATATCTAAAACAAATATGTATATAATATTTCTGGAATATAATAAAATCTAGAAACTGAGACATATAATAGATCTGCTTCAGTAATTGCATAACTCTATGGGTAGTGCTTGGGTGATTGAATGAGTGCAAAGGTAGTCACTGGGTAATTGCAATAGAAGATGAAAAGTGACTGGCTAATTGCATGAGTGCAGACATAGACGTTGAGTGCACGGATAAGTGTATAAATGCCATGTGAAGGCATACATGAGTGTATAGATACAGACTGCATGATTAAATGACTGCAGGGGTAGTACATAACTAGTGCCTGGGTGATTGCATGACTACAGGGGTAATATGTGGTGGATTACTGGAGTACATAGCAAGGGAGTGGGTGATTTTATAAGTTCATAAGTACTGCCTGGATGATTACTAAACTGCTAAGATACTGCCTGAGTGATTACAGAAGTGCAAAGGTAGTGACTGGGTGATTTTAAAAGTACATGAGTACTGGCTGAGTGATTACATAAGAACAAGAAAAGTGCATATGTGATTGAAAGAGTACAAGGGGATTAAAGGACTACATAGGTAACACCTCGGTGATTGCATGACTACAGGGATAATGTCTAGGGATTTACATGACTACATAGCAAGTGACTGGGTGATTTTATAAGTGCATAGGTACTTCTTGGGTGATTACAGGACTACTGAGGTAGAGCCTGAGTAACTAAAATAGTGCAAAAGTAGTGCCTGGGTGATTTCATAACAGCATGACTACTGGCTGAGTGATTACATGAGTACAAAGGTAGTGCCTCCATGATTCAAGGAGTGCAGCAGTAGTGCCTGGGTGAATAAATAAGTACATGAGTAATACCTTATTGATTGCAGAAGTGCATAGATAGTGCCTAAATGATTGTATCAGTGCACCAGAAAAGCCTGAGTGATTACAGCACTGCATATGTAGTGCCTGCATCATTGTAACACTGCATGGCGAGTACTTGGGTGTTTTTATAAGTGCATGAGAGTTGGGCCTAGCCAAATATAAAGCAGCACACTATTAAATAACTCAACTATAAGTGTGTCCATATTGTTAAAAGAGGAGACCGCTCGTACCTGCCTTGGACATTGTTGCCAGTCCCTGATCTTCAGCACAGCACGCCGCACTTTATTTCTGGTCCCTTGTGGGTTTCCGACGCCATATAAGCCAGGACGCGGTCCCGCAACGCGGGAGACCGCTCGTACCTGCCTTGGACATTGTTGCCAGTCCCTGATCTTCAGCACAGCACGCCGCACTTTATTTCCGGTCCCTGGAGGGTTTCCGACGCCATATAAGCCAGGACGCGGTCCCGCAACACGGGACGCGCGTGGGACGCCCCCGGGCGCGGCGCGGGCGAAGACCGGGCCAAGACGGGCCTGTCTTAGCCCGTCATAGACTGGTAGAGGCCAGGTTGGGCCACGGCTCTTTATTCTGCACTTAAAGGTACTGTGACTGTGACTTTTTGATAAGATCTACGCTGCCATTAGAAGGAGAACATTTAATAACCCCTAAGCCTTTGTTGTCATTCCCCTCCTCTCTTCTGGAAAAGATCTTGTGGTATAATAGTTATATTACCTAATTTAAGTAGCTTTTTCAGTCAGCCTATATTTATATGTTTCTGAATGATTTGTGATTGATTATTATTTACATTCTGTGTTTAATTGTTGCCATGGGGAAAAGAAAAGCACCGAGTGCCCATGACAAAAAGCACCTTAAATCAGGGGAGCGTTCACGCCAGACCCTACTTAGTTATCTAACGGGAGCTTTGGGCGCCATTGAGCAGCAGATTATCACAGTAGAAGAGTCTTTGAACTCGGGCAATGCAGGTTTGGGGGAAGGTACACCAGTAGATAACATTGTGCAGGGGAGACTTGATATACCCATAGAAGTACCCAGGAGTCCGTTAGGTACAAATGGCTGCATCGTTAATATATCGGAGCACATATCAGGAAGTGATCAAGAGTATGACACTCAGCCGCCCACCAAGCGTGCCAGAAACCCTGACCCTTTTCCCCCTATAATAGGGGCCACAGGTTCATTGGTCAGGGGGACCCCTCCTAAAGCACGAAAAATGGCCCCAAAAAAAGCTAAGTCTTCGTCGTCATACAAAGTAGATAGTTGGGAAAAATCTTTAGCTAGTTCAAATGCACGTACACAGAACGAGGTGGCAAAGATAAAAGCAAAGCTGGAAACCTTAGACACATTTCTCAGAGAAACTCTAAATAACTTAACATGTAGAATTGGAAAAATGGAAGAAGCTTTATCCAAATGCCTAGATAAACCCCAGATTCTTGGTCAGGAGTTAAAAATTGTACAAGCGAGTAATAAGGACGGACAAATCAACAACACGCGACGTCACACCACCAACTCTGCCCCTGACAGTCATAAGGAATTAAATCATGCATCACACAACATAGCCCAACATACAACCATTACCAATCGTGAGGCTCTCCCCCTACAATCTCTCTAGCTCCGGACATGCCCATGCATTCCTCAGGCTCTAATGGTATTAATACCACTAGCACCCGGGATTATAAAGAAGGGGAGTGGCAAAAAATATTTCTGGATTTACCGCCAGCTGACACTCCTTATGTAGTGGTGTTAGTTAACGTTCTGTGCTTACTATATGGAACGGCTGAATCTTGGGAGCTCTTAAGGAATAAATCACTACATTGGCTGGGCGTTAGAACGGGCCTAACTGAGAGGCTATTTGATGAATTTAAGATGGTTAGGAGATTGAACTGGGTAGGTAGAGGACGAAAGAACTTGACTGGAGACTGTGTGGTGCTGACCTTTAAAACTCCGCAATTAGTACGTATGATTCTGAGCAGAGTTGGAAATCATACCATTTCATGGCTGGGTGTTAATTTAGTTCCATTAGGTTACTTCTACCAACCACTGCAAAATAACAATGTCTTTAAATACAGGGAACTTCAAACCCCGAGCCATCTGCACCGGTTTAACTTTCCAACTTTTAATTGCTTCGAGACACTTACTAATCTCGAATCAGTCGACTGACCACGAATGGTGGAACCACCGCAGACTGTAGCACCTAGTAGTACGGGCGTTCTTCTTGGAGAAGGAGCCCTGGTTTCACAACCTAGTAATGAAAACATCCTTCCACATGGTGCTGCTACGGTAGTAAATGCAGAAACAGTAAATGACTCAGCAGTTAATACTTTGGCTGTTTCTATTCTACCCCCTTCTATACATGCTGACCTTACATTAACTGACATAGACAATGGGAGGGGGAACGACTGTGGTAAAGAACGGAAGGATAAGTGCCAGTTCCTGTTCTGGAATGTTGCGGGATTAAAATCTAAGGTGATTAACACTCTTTGGACCGAGTTTGTGAGCAATTTTGACATTTTTAGCCTGCAATAAACTTGGGTGGTGGATCCTATCCATATAAGTGGCTATAAAACCTTCCACACTCCAGCAATTAGATCATCCCATGGCAGGGCAAAAGGGGGTCTTTGTACGTATATCTCAAATTATTTGAATATAAGGAAAATTGTACTAAATGTTACCGAACGGTATTATCAAATTATTAGCCTCCATTTAGAACACGCATTTTGCATAATCATATTGAACTTTTATAATAATGCTACACCACAACTGATTGAGGGTATTTTGAGAACTATGAGCCGTCATCTACATAATCTACAGTCTAACGTAAATAATGATGTATTTGTTATTTGGGGCGGGGATTTTAATTCTTCCCTATGTCAATACACTGACAAAGAGGTTTGCGGTATCTCCTATGAAAAAGGTTTCAGCTTTTCACATTTCCCACATACATCGTACGGAAATCTTCTGAATGACGTTATGTTTACATCTGATATGGGCTTCGCTAATAATCTGTGTTCACCCATGGTCCCTTTCCGACCTACCTTAAACGGTCGAGGTACTTCCTCTACCATAGACTTTATATTAACATCTAGTAGATACGCCTCACGTGTTAAGGATTTTAATACCCATGAGATCGCTTTAAGTGACCACTTCCCTTAAGTGTAGATGTGATGGTGTATAGTCAGGGTATCAATGCTAGAGCTGCTCCCTCTTACTCTGTAGATAACATTACCTTGAATAGGCAAAATGGATACGCACTTAGATGGGCTAACTTGGAATCTGAGGAATTTATCAGAAAAGTTGGGTTGAATTGTAAAAATATGTTTTTATCCTGTTTGGATGAGAGGTCGTCAGATCAGGAAATTATAGAAAACTTTTCTGCTATTTCAAAATATATTAAAGATACACTCCTTGTCAAAGCAAAAAAGAAAGTTACGTATGAACAAGGATGGTTTGACACTGGTTGCACAAAGGCTTATTCTAAACTTAAACGTTCCCTACATGCTACAGTGAGAAATCAGGAGTTTATCAGAGAGGCTAGAAGAGACTATAAGAGGGCATTAAAAGAGAGAAAGACGGCACTAAAAGAGGAAGCATGGCGCGCCTTGCACGATGCCTCGGATAATCGTGATTCTTCTGCCTTTTGGAAGGCCGTAAATGCACCCTTCCTGGCTGATAAGGATACAGCAACTGTAGAGATTGCTATTACCGAATCTGAATGGATATTACACTATTCAAAATTGTTTGACAATTCAGTGATAGATGATCAGGGCACTATGCCGACTATGGCTGATATTGTGCCTCCTACTGAACCCTTAGAACTATCACTAGATTTTACCCTTAGTGAGGTTAATACAGCAATAAATTCAAGTATGGGCGGCAAGGCTCCAGGGCCTGATGGCATTCCGGTAGTTCTTTTTAAATCCAATTTAGCACTATGGGGACCTCTTTTAACGCAGGTTTTTAACGCATGTAGTTCACGAGGCCTACTACCTACCTGGCACGAATCTGTAATTGTGCCAATCTTTAAAAACGGTGATAGGACAAACCCAGCCTGCTACCGGCCAGTTTCATTGCTGGATTCAATAGTCAAGGTTATTGGGTGGGTTCTATTGGACAGAATGCAGGTATGGGCGGAGGAACAGGCTATCATAAGCGACTTACAATATGGCTTTAGTAAGGGCCTGGGCACAGTCGAACAGGGCCTTAATTTACATACCATTTTAGATAAATATACCAGGGCAAAAGGGGGAAGATTATTTTAGATTTTTGTTGATTTAACGGCGGCGTTAGACTGTGTCATCCACGATAAGCTGTGGCTGATTTTAGAGGGCATGGGCATGGACGTTTTAATAATTGCTTTTTTGAGGCAGCTTTATTCAGGGGCTAAGGCGAGGGTCCGTTATGGGCTGGGCGGCGAATGCACTAGGCACTTTAGAGTGTTAAGAGGGGTGAGGCAAGGCTGTGTCCTTGCCCCGTTTCTCTTTACATTATATATAAATAAATTAGAAAATATTTTAGTTAAGGAGTGCAGGGATCTGCCGACAGCAGCGAAGCGCCCTATCCCTGCACTCTTGTACGCGGACGACGCGGTCTTAATGGCTCGTACGCCGCTTGGTCTCCAAAGGGGTGTTAACTCTTTTTCTAATTTTATGTCAAATTTGGGGCTTAAGATAAATTGTTCCAAAACGTTCACAATGAATTGTGGGGCAGGATCAAATAAGAAAATGAATACCCTTTTTATAGATTCAAGGCCTATTGAGTGTGCTAAAACATTCTCCTATTTGGGGATTTTATTCGATCAGTCAGGAACTTGGATTCAGGCAGTTAAAGCTAGACGGCTGTTGTTTATTAAGTCATTGACGGCACTATCAAACTTTAGTCGCAAATTAGGCAGACGTCCACCGGTGGAATTGCTACGCATTTATAAGGCAAAATGTGTGGCAATAGCCGCCTATGGAGCTGGAATATGGGGCTATGCCGACGTAAATGCATTGCAGACACCGGAAAATATGTTTTTTAAGTTTCTTCTGGCAGTACCGGAAAGTACTTCAAATTATATCTGTCACTCGGAATTGGGCATGCCATACCTACAGGACACGATTAAGATTCAGCCTGTCCTTTTGTGGCACAGAATTTGGACCGCAGACGAAACCACTTTTAATCGCCATATTTTAACAGACGTTTTGGGGATTGATGGGGTCAAACACATAAGGTGGTTAGAATATATCAAAATGTTTCTATTAAAATTAGGTCACATAGAATATTTTAATGAGCCACAAACTATGTGTACAGTCTCTAGGAAAGATCTTAAAGCTAGCTGTATACGTTTTCTGGGTGAAACCAGAGCGATAACCGAAATGAATAAATCTACGGTTCAAGCTCATCATCTTACTTTGTTGACCCCAAGTATACAACCGTATATTTCTTTAAATATTGGCGATTTTGACCGATTCTTGTTGACACGCTTCAGGCTGAATATTCTATATAGATCTTTAAGTTTCCCCAAATTAAATGACTGGTCAAGAGTCCTATGTAAATGCCCGTGCGATGACGTTTCTGCACAGTCAACCACACACATAGTATTCTTCTGTAAATATTAGATTATTCCAAGAAGGAGATGGATTATCCCGATACTAAAGAAATTCGGATTGAGACAATGTCGCCCCGCTTTTCTGGCACTGCAATTTTTAGAAGAAGTCATTGTTATTGCCGCTGTTACAGCTTTTAAAAAAAAATGTTTTTTATTATTGTAAATCCATTATAATGTGATTTTACTTATGTATCTAATTTGTGTTTAATGGAGCCATGATATGATTATGATTTTATAATGGGATTTTAACAATCTGTTTATTGCACTGTGCTTTTATGGTTATTTTTATGGTGACCGAATAAAGAAAAGAAAAGAAAAAAAACCTCAACTATAAGTGTGTCCATATTGTTAAAAGCACGCATACATATGTCTTTACGTTTTCAAATCATCATGGTATCTAAAAGAAATATGTATACAATATTTCTCAAATATAGTGAAACCTAGAAACTGAGACATGTAATAGATCTGCCTGAGTGATTCCAAAACTCAAAGAGTACTCCTTGGGTGATTGTATGAGTGCAAGGGTAGTCACTGGATAATTGCACGAAAACATGGATAGTGACTAGTTAATTGCATGAGTGCAAACATACACATTGAGTGCATGGATAAGTGTATAAATAGCACCTGAAGGCATAGATCAGTCATTGAGTAGGTGAATAGATGAATGCAACAGAAGGGCATGGATGATTCTACGACTGCAAGGGTAGTGTGTAGGTAATTACATGACTGCATAGGTGCAGCCTGCATGATTGCATGACTGTAGGGGTAGTACATAACTAGACCCTGAGTGATTTCTTGCCTGCAAGGGTAATATCTGGGGGATTACTGAAGTGCATAGCAAGTGAGTGGGTGATTTTATAAGTTCATGAGTACCACCTGGGTGATTACTGAACTACTAAGATAGTGCCTCAGTGATTAAAGGAGTGTAAAGGTAGTGACTGGGTGATTTTAAAAGTAACTGAGTACTGGCTGAGTGATTACATAAGTACAAGAAAAGTGTGTATGTGATTGAAAGAGTACAAGGGGATTAAAGGACTACATAGGTAACACCTCGGTGATTGCATGACTACAGGGATAATGTCTAGGGATTTACATGACTACATAGCAAGTGACTGGGTGATTTTATAAGTGCATGGGTACTTCTTGGGTGATTGCAGGACCACTGAGGTAGAGCCTGAGTAAATAAAAGAGTGCGAAAGTAGTGCCTGGGTGATTTCATAACAGCATGACTACTGGCTGAGTGATTACATGAGTACAAAGGTAGTGTCTCCATGATTCAAGGAGTGCAGCAGTAGTGCCTGGGTGATTATATAAGTACATGAGTAATAACTTAGTGATTGCATAACTGCATAGATAGTGTCTAAATGATTGCATCAGTGCAGCAGTAATGCCTGAGTGATTACAGCACTGCATATGTAGTGCCTGCATCATTGTAAGACTGCATGGCGAGTACTTGGATGTTTTTATAAGTGCATGAGAGTTGGGCCTACCAAATATAAAGCAGCACACTATTACATGACTCAACTATAAGTCTCCCCATATTGTTAAAAGCACGCATACATATGTGTCTACGTTTTCAAATCATCATGATATCTAAAAGAAATATGTATACAATATTTCTGAAATATAGTGCAACCTAGAAACTGAGACATGTAATAGATCTGCCTGAGTGATTCCAAAACTCAAAGGGTATTCCTTGGGTGATTGTATGAGTGCAAGGGTAGTCACTGGATAATTGCACGAAAACATAGATAGTGACTAGCTAATTGCATGAGTGCAAACATACACATTGAGTGCATGGATAAGTGTATAAATAGCACCTGAAGGCATAGATGAGTCATTGAGTACTGCCTAGGTGAATAGATGAATGCAACAGAAGGGCATAGGTGATTCTACGACTGCAAGGGTAGTGTGTAAGTAATTGCATGACTGCATAGGTACAGCCTGCATGATTGCATGACTGTAGGGGTAGTACATAACTAGACCCTGAGTGATTCCTTGCCTGCAAGGATAATATCTGGGGGATTACTGAAGTACATAGCAAGTGAGTGGGTGATTTTATAAGTTCATGAGTACCGCCTGGGTGATTACTGAACTACTAACATAGTGCCTTAGTGATTACAGGAGTGCAAAGGTAGTGACTGGCTAATTTTAAAAGTACATGACTACTGGCTGAGTGATTGCATAAGTACAAGAAAAGTGTGTATGTGATTGAAAGAGTACAAGGGGATTAAATGACTACATAGGTAAGACCTGCATGATTGCATGACTACAGTGATAATGTCTAGGGATTTACATGACTACATAGCAAGTGACTGGGTGATTTTATAAGTGCATGGGTACTTTTGGGGGATTGCAGGACTACTGAGGTAGAGCCTGAGCAAATAAAAGAGTGCGAAAGTAGTGCCTGGGTGATTTGATAACAGCATGACTACTGGCTGAGTGATTACATGAGTACAAAGGTAGTGCCTCCATGATTCAAGGAGTGCAGCAGTAGTGCCTGGGTGATTATATAAGTACAAGAGTAATACCTTAGTGATTGCATAACTACATAGATAGTGTCTAAATGATTGCATCAGTGCAGCATTAATGCCTGAGTGATTACAGCACTGCATATGTAGTGCCTGCATCATTGTAAGACTGCATTGCGAGTATTTGGGTGTTTTTATAAGTGCATGAGAGATGGGCCTAGCCAAATATAAAGCAGCACACTATTACATAACTCAACTATAAGTGTGTCCATATTGTTAAAAGCACGCATACATATGTCTCTACATTTTCAAATCATCATGATATCTAAAAGAAATATGTATACAATATTTCTGAAATATAGTGAAACCTAGAAACTGAGACATGTAATAGATCTGCCTGAGTGATTCCAAAACTCAATGAGTACTCCTTGGGTGATTGTATGAGTGCAAGGGTAGTCACTGGGTAATTACAGGACAAGATGAAAAGTGACTGGCTAATTGCATGAGTGCAGATATAGACGTTGAGAGCACGGATAAGTGTATAAATAGCAACTAAAGGCATAGATGAGTCATTACGTACTGCCTAGATTAATAGATGACTGCAAAAGTAGAGCCTGTGTGATTCTTTGACTGCAAGAGTAGTGTGTGGGTTATTACATGAGTGCATAGATACAGCCTGGATGATTACATGACTGCAGGGGTAGTACATAACTACTGCCTAGGTGATTTTATGACTACAGGGGTAATATCTGGTGGATTACTGGAATACATAGCAAGTGAGTGGGTCATTTTATAAGTTCATGAGTACTGCCTGGGTGATTACTGAACTACTAATATATTGCCTGAGTGATTACAGGAGTGCAAAGGTAGTGACTGGGTGATTTTAAAAGTACATGAGTACTGGCTGAATGATTACATAACTACAAGAAAAATCCCTGCGTGATTGAAAGAGTGGAAGTATAGTGTCTGGGTGATTGAAGCACTCTATAGCAAATACATTGGTGATTCCATTAGTACAAGGGTAACATCTGGGGGATTAAAGGAGTACATAGGTAACACCTGGGTGATTGCAGGACTGCAGGGGTAATATCTGGGGATTTACATGACTACATAGGAAGTGACTGGGTGATTTTATAAGTGCATGGTTACTTCTTGGCTGATTTCAGGACTTCTGAGGTACAACCTGAGTGGATAAAAGAGAGCAAAGGTAGTGCCTGGGTGATTTCATAACAGAATGACTACAGGCTGAGTGATTACATGAGTACAAGGGTAGTGCCTCCGTGATTAAAGGACTGCAACAGTAGTGCCTGGGTGATTATATAAGTGCATGAGTAGTAGCTACATGATTGAAAGAGTGCATGGGTAATACCTTGCTGATTGCATGAGTGCATAGATAGTACATAGATAATTGCATCAGTGCATCACTGATGCCTGAGTGATTACAGCACTGCATATGTAGTGCCTGCATCATTGGAAGACTGCATGGTGACTACTTGGGTGTTTTTATAACTGCATGAGTCTTGGGCCTAGCCAAACATAAAGCAGCAGACTATTACATGACTGAACTATAAGTCTCTCCATATTGTTACAAGCACACATACATATGACTCTACCTTTTCAAATCATCATCATATCTAAAAGAAATATGTATACACTATTTCTGGAACATAGTGAAACCTAGAAACTGAGACATGTAATAGATCTGCTTGAGTGATTGCATAACTCCATGGGTAGTGCTTGGGTGATTATATGAGTGCAAGGGTAGTCACTGGGTAACTGCAGGAGAAGATGAAAAGTGAATGGCTAATTGCATGAGTGCAGACATAGACGTTGAGTGCACGGATAAGTGTATAAATAGCACCTGAAGGCATAGATGAGTCATTACATACTGCCTATGTGAATAGATGAGTGCAACAGTAGAGCCTGCGTGATTCTATGACTACTAGAGTAGTGTGTGGGTTATTACATGACTGCATAGATACACCCTGCATGATTGCATGACTGCAGGGGTAGTACATAACTACTGCTTAGGTGATTCTATGACTACAGGGGTAATATCTGGTGGATTACTGGAATTTTTTTATTTATTTATTTAGGAGTTTTATATAGCGCTAGCCAGACCCGAGGGTATTGGAGCTCTTTACAACAAAGGTGATGGGAAAATCAATACAGAACGTAACAATGGTATACATATTGATTCGCTGCGGGTCGAGAGTCTCAGAACAGAATGCAGCCTTAATATCCAAAAAGTTACAAAATAAAGGGGTGATATACACAGGGGTGAGGCAGGACTAAGTTGGTAGGTGGGTGAGGTAGAGTTCTTAAACTTAGGGTGACTGGATGGTGTGGTGGGCAAGAGTCAGCATTCAAGCGGCAGCTATCCATTCGACAGGGAGCGATTGAGGAAGAGGTCTTTGAGCTGCCTTTTGAATTTTACAAAGGAGGGGTTAGTCCTGATATGGAGTTCCAGATTCTTGGAGCATTTCCAGAGAAGGATCGAGAAGAGGCTTTTTGTTTGCACGTTTTCGGGGGGATGAGGAGTAAGGTGTTTGAGCTCCTGAGGGTCCTTGTCTGGCCGGCTTTCTTGAGTTTGGCGGCCAGGTAGGCGGGCTTCCCAGTGTGCAGGGCTTTGTGCGTGAGGCAGGCAGTTCTGAAGTTGGCACGCATTTCAATTGGGAGCCATTTTAAATCTCTGAGTGCCGGTGAAATGTGTTCAAATTTCTTCACTCCGGTGACCATTCTGGCTGCTGCATTTAGGGTTGATCTCAGAGGGGCTAAGTGGGATTTTGCTGTTCCTGTGAGGGTTGCATTCCCATAGTCCAGTCTGGAAAGCACCAGCGACTGAGTGGCTTGTTTGAGATCGCTGGGAGGGATGAGGTCTTATTTTGTTGAGCAGTTTAAGGTTGAGGAATGCGCTCTTGGCGGAGTTCTTAATGTGTTTGGTCATGTTCAATTTTGGATCCAGAGTGATTCCCAGTGATTTGACTGAGTCGGTCAGGGTGAGGTTGCAGTTGAGGGCATCGATTGCTTTGATCCATTCTGTGACTTGGGGGTTGTGCTCCTAATTGGAAATGAGCAGGATTTCTGTCTTGTCCTGGTTCAGTTTCAGGTGGTTGAGTGTTAGCCAGTGCTGTACTTCCCTTAGAGTGTGGTTTAGTCTATGAATGTCTTCCATAGAGGAGGTTTCGAGATAGATCTGGGTGTCGTCCGCGTATAGGTGGAAGGGGATGTTTTTTTTTTTGAGGATGGAGGTTAGGGGTTCCATATAGATGTTAAAGAGTTATGGAGAGAGAACTGATCCTTGCGGTACACCCCTGCTGACGGAGTGTGAGTCGGACAAGAAGTTATTGATTATTATTGTTTGGGTGCGATTCTGTAGAAACGAGGTGAACCATTTTAGGACCATCTCGTCCGCTCCTACTCTTTCTTGCAGTGCCTTAACGAGTAGATTGTGGTCCACCGTGTCGAAGGCTGCCGATAGGTCCAAGAGTACGAGCAGACAGCATTGATCCCTATCAAGGGACTTGTGGATGTCGTCTATGACATTCAAGATCGCTGTCTCTGTGCTGCAACCTTTTCTGAAGCCCGATTGGTGAGAGTCGAGAAGGTTGTTGCAGTCCATGTGCTCGGTAAGTTGAAGGAGGACGCATCTTTCCAGGGTTTTAGCTAGGAGGGGGAGACTGGAGATGGGTCTGAAGTTGTTAAGATCATTGGTGTCCGATCCCGGTTTTTTTAATAGTGGTGTGACTTGGCCGATTTTTAGACAATCCGGCATGACTCCAGTTCTCAGGGAGCTACTTATAATCGTGGTCCAGATCGGGGCTAGGGTGCCTTTAAGCTTTTTAACCAGTTTGCCAGGAATGGGGTCCAAGATATGAGAGGAGGGGGTGGAGCAGGAAATCATTTTTTCGATCTCAGCTACAGAGATGGGGTTAAAGGATTTCCAGTTATTTGGGTGGAGCTTGTGTGTAGTGCCTTCTATCTCAGCGAGCGAGCTGCTGCAGGGGGGGTAGTCACCCAGAGAGAGCTCAATCTTTGTGATTTTGTCCTTGAAGAAAATGGCAAAGTTGTCACAAAGGTCTTTGGAGGCCTGGAATGATGAAGCAGGGGGCTTGGAGGTTTGTTGTCTGATTAGATTGTAGAGTTCTCTCGGCCTGTTTTTGCGTTGTCAAGAGCACTGCAGAAGAAGGCCTTTTTTCCATCCTTGATGTGTTTATTGTATTTTCTGCGTACTGATTTGAGTCGATTGAGGTGCATTGTGGACGGGTTTTTCCGCCAGAGTCTTTCATTAGCTCTTAGTTCTCTTCTTTCAGAGTTTATGCTTGTATTGAACCATGATCTAGATGGGGTGTTCCTTACCCTTTTTTGTTTGCACGGGGCTAGTTGGTTTAAGATGGCAGTCATAGTAGTGTTGTAATGGGAGGTGAGTTCGGTTGTGGAGACAATGTCAGTATCGATGGGGAGGAGTATGCTTACCTCTTTTTCCAGGTCAATAAGGGGGATTTGATTTAGATTTCTCACCCAGTGGGTGTGGTCCTGTGTGTGGGGCCGGCAACGAGTCATTAGGTTTATGTGGAAGAGGATGATGTGGTGGTCGGACCAGTCTACAGGCAGGATACGATCGATAGAGACAGTGTCTACTTGGGCAATAATGGCATCCAGTATTAATCCTTTGTTGTGGGTTTGTTCTGTGCAGTGTTGGATTAGGTTATTGTTGTGTAGAAGATCGTTCAAGGTTTGTATCATCGAGTTGTTCACCTCGTTCCAGTGTAAGTTGAGGTCACCTAGAATCATATTGTTAGAGTCCTGAAGTGCACAGTGGGTTATCAAGTCGGAGAGGTGTTCACCGAAAGCGGTGACTTTCCCAGGGGGATGGTAGAGGAGATGGCAAAATAGTGGTTTGTTGCCGCTCATCTTAATGGAGGCAGTTAGACAGTCAAATGAGTTGTAATTTAGGGAGTCAATTTCCGATAAGGAGATGTTGATCTTATGGATGATTGCGACGCCCCCTCCTTGTTGTATTTTTCTGTCTTTATTGAGGATTTGGAAACCCGGAGGTACAAGCCTGTCCATATCTGGGAGGGACAATTCGTTCATCCATGTTTCGGTGATGAACGTGATGTCAATGTCATGGGCCAGGATAGTTTCTGCCAGTTCCGTTGCATGTTTCGTGGCCGATCTGCAGTTGATAAGTATGCATCTGGTGGAGTTCCCCTCGTTGTTGAATCTCTCCGTTGGGGGGGCCCTTGGAATAGAGGAGAGGAAGGCTGGGGGTCTTGACGTTTTGGGTGGGAGGCAGGGGAGGCAGTTTCTACCGAAGCCAGTGATAACCTGGATCTTGGAGTTTGGGGTGGTAGTAGGGTAGGTGCAGTAAGAGGAGGCAAGTTCTGTCGCTTCTCTCTCGGACATTGCGGCTTTTGTTCTTTCGGGTCTCTGCGTTTGCTTCGAGAGGGGGGTTGTGTTCCATCTGGGCCAGGGAGTCCTGTGAGGTCTTGAGTGATTGGTGTTGTTGGTTATGGGTGTGGTGTGTGGGCGTTGGCGAGATCTCTGGTGAGAGGTGAGGTTCAGTAGGATTTCGTTAAGGCCCATTATTATATGTTCTAGCTGGCTTTCTAATAGAGCGAGTCTCTGCGTCGTCTCCCAGGAGGGGGGTGGGGGAGTGTCCGGGCTTCGACTGTCCTGGGTGGGGTTGTTGACGGAAGGGAGGGGCTTGGGATTTGGAGATTGTGTTTTGGAGATGGTGTAGCCTCTGTTATCCCTGTGGGTGGCCTTGGACATGGGGTGTGTGGAGTCTCGTCTAGTTTCCGTCGGCCGTCTCAGGTGCATAAGTGGGGAGAGAGAGCTAGGAGTCGTTGATTGAGGGTTCACTTCAGTAGCTGTTTGTGAGGAGTAATAATTTGGTGAGGGAGGGTGTTTGTCTGGGGGTTGTAATGTCTCCCCTACGATGTGCCTTGGATTAGCATTGGCAGGTAGCTCTGAATTGTGCATTTCCAGGGGGTGGTGGAGGGAGGAAAGGTTAATGGGGAAGGTCTGTGTTGTCTCACGAGGGTTCTTTCCTTCGGGCGAAGGGGAGAAGTTCTAGAGTGAGTGGCGTGAGTCATTGAGGGCTTTACGAAGCGTGGGGAAGAGGTAGTCGAATGCATCTAGGTTGTCGTTGTTGGCTTGGATCATGACTGTACCGTTAGTGTAGATGGTTGCAGCGGTATTGCCGTTACGCGTGTGGTGATTTGGGATTGAAAGCGTCAGTTTGCAACTGTGAGGCGTGTTAGTTATTTTGGATATGAGGAGATGAGTTTTGAGAATGCTGATCCAATTCGCTGGGCATTCAGTATGGAAAATAAAATCCATTTTCTGCTGGCCTTTGGAGGTGCAATTGTATATGTCTGCAAATAGTGTGTCTGGGTGTTGTCTGATCAGTCTGTGTTTAAAATTTCTCTTTGCTTTAGGTGAGAGGTTGGGGGGAGAGTGATGGTGAAGGAGTTAGGGCCGTGTGGTTTCAGGTAGTTCGGGGTGGAGGGGCCGAGGGCGGTTGTGGTGGCGGGTGCCATTTGTTTTGATTTGGAGAGGTGAGTAGGTATCTGGGGTTGTGCACGGTATACTTAGCCGACTTCTGAATGCGGGAGAGGAAGCAATAAGTAGGACTATAATTAGGATGGTGGTGGTGTTATAGTAGTGATGTCGTTTTTGAGTGTGGTATCTGGTACCGAGACCTTCGTCTCCCGCAGCTGTTGCAGTACTGTTATAGGTCTTTTCTGTTGATCCGAGTCTGTTGACTGGTCTTAGGGATCTGTTCTGACTCAGATTTGAGTTTTTTCAGCCGAATTAGGGGGAGTTGGTGCAGCCATTGTGGAGTCAGGCATGAGTGCCCTGTTCTTCGTCTCCCGTTTGTAGGGGGGAGGTTGAGTCAAGTCTCAGGGGGGGGGTGATATTTACTCTGATAGACGCTGGGGCCCACGTAGCCTCGATGTTGTGACCGGTGCATGCGTCCTTTGCTTATTGGGAATTAGTTTACTGGAGGATTGCCACGGCGGCCATCACCAGGTCAGGCATCAAGGGTCAGCAGTTGGCAGAACAGATAGCCGGAGCGGCGGCCATCTTACGATCAGGCAGTGTTGAATGGGCAGACAAGGGTCATGCAATGCGCAGAGCGGTGCAGCAAGGCGGAGATGCGGCGGGGGGCCCTCGTTACCAGAATACATGGAATACATAGCAAGTGAGTGGGTGATTTTATAAGTTCATGAGTACTGCCTGGGTGATTACTTAACTACTTAGGTATTGCCTGAGTGATTACAGGAGTGCAAAGATAGTGACTGGGTGATTTTAAAAGTACATGAGTACTGGCTTAATGATTACATAACTACAAGAAAAATCCCTGCGTGATTGAAATAGTGCAAGGATAGTGTCTGGGTGATTGAAGCACTGTATACAAATACATTGGTGATTCCATTAGTACAAGGGTAACGTCTGGGGGATTAAAGGAGTACATAGGTAACACATTGGTGATTGCATGACTACAGGGGTAATATCTGGGGATTTACATGACTACATAGGAAATGACTAGGTGATTTTATGAGTGCATGCGTACTTCTTGGCAGATTACAGGACTACTGAGGTACAACCTGAGTGGATAAAGGAGAGCAAAGGTAGTGCCTGGGTGATTTCATAACAGAATGACTACTAGCTGAGTGATTACATGACTACAAGGATAGTGACTTCGTGATTGAAGGACTGCAACGGTAGTGCCTGGGTGATTATATAAGTGCATGAGTAGTAGCTGCATGATTGAAAGAGTGCATGGGTAATACTTTGGTGATTGCATGAGTGCATAGGTAGTGCCTGGGTGATTGCATGAGTGCCACAGTGATGCTTGAGTGATTACAGCACACTTCAATTATCAAACAGACACTGAAAATTATGCGGTATATATGAAATATAACTTTCTTCAGATCATACAAATTACTCTAATAAATAACATGTCTAAAACATCACAAACTACACTTTCACGCTGACACTTAACCATTCTACAACTACTTTTAATATAACACCTACCCAAACACAAATAAGGAATCCTTCACATATCTTTAGTAAAAGTCTCACCATATTACTAAAAGCATACATAAATATATCTGTATCATAACACTATCCAAACCTTAAAAATTCAAAGAACAAACTTACAATTTCAACCAAACATCTAAAATTCTGCAGCATCTTTCAACTATACCTTTCTACATACTAGAAAAAACAGAAGCCTAATTAATAACACCTTATGTGAGCATCTTTCAAACCACACTTTTGAGCTGCATCTTCACCATTCTATCTAAAATTATGCAGCATCATTCAACTATACCTTTCTACAGACTAGAAAAAATAAGCCTAATTAATAACACCTTATGTGAGCATCTTTCAAACCACACTTTTGTGCTGCATCTTCACCATTCTATCTAAAATTATGCGGCATCATTCAACTATACCTTTCTACAGACTAGAAAAAAAAGCCTAATTAATAACACCTTATGTGAGCATCTTTCAAACCACACTTTTGTGATGCATCTTCACCATTCTATCTAAAATTATGCGGCATCATTCAACTATACCTTTCTACAGACTAGAAAAAAAAAGCCTAATTAATAACACCTTATATGAGCATCTTTCAAACCACACTTTTGTGCTGCATCTTCACCATTCTATCTAAAATTATGCTGCATCATTCAACTATACCTTTCTATAGACTAGAAAAAAGAAGCCTAAATAATAACACCTTATGGGAGCATCTTCCAAACCACACTTTTGTGCTGCATCTTCACCATTCTACTAGTACTCACAGTTTTGACCGTACCACATAAAAAGCAACAACAGCTCTTTGTTATACATCATGCACCTTCATATGTATAAGACATATGAAAATACTTATACAAGTAGAAACATACTTGAGACAGAAATCCATGCACACCTTAAAACTTGACAGACTCCACCTCCAAATTTAAACCAACAGCTAAAATTATACGGTATACTACAAATGTACATATCCACACACTAAAACAAACTACCATAATCACTAATCTATCTTCCAAAATACACATATTACTATACAGAATCTTTTTCAAACAACATTTAAGTAAAATAAAACAAACTACAATACACATCTCTACATTTAATAATATATTTCAAACATCACAGTTTTGGAATAATTTTAAAAGTTTAAAAATAAACCTAATACATAATACACATCACAAATTTATAACTCACCTTCCAAATAGATTTGTAGAATTTAAAATATCACAAACTCTTAAAAGATTTTCTTTTGCACACAATCAATATAATGCACCAGTCTCAGCAAGGTAAAACCAGTAATGGCAAAGTTTCCCTCTCTTTCTCCACACAAATACATGTAAGTAACAAATCACATTGCTTCCTAGATTATTTCAAATTGAAAAACACATTTCTATTGGTTATACATATGAACCCTTACCAACTGACTTCTAAAAGTGCCCAAACTGCTTCTAGAATTTTCGGAGTCGCGACTCCATTGTGCACCGACGCGATGGAGCCGCGAATCCATACGGGAGTTCAAAAATATATTACAAATAAAAATACCACTATTTTTTAAGAACACATCACTTCTAAAGATACTACTGACTTGGGAAATCTTACTTTAATAACATTTCACTTATATATAAATTACAATTTCACATTTTAAGTCCACAGTTAAGTTTCAACCCTACCCCCATTCTGCTTAATGCCAGTTTCCATAGTAACAGTTCATGGAACATTCAACTTAACTGACAGGTCACAAGTTCACCATATTTTCAAGTTCACCACACAATGTTGCAAATGCAAACAGCAGGTGTGGTTGACTTTACAAAATATGACCTTATCCTTTCTACTGTACCTTTCAAACATTGTTTACTAACCAATAAGAAACATGCTTTTTAAAGACAGTAACATGCACCCTATTTTTGAATACACAATGTTCTTAAACAGCCAATCAATTCTCTACTTTTTAAAAAACAGCATCTTGTCCACCATTTTACATACCTCTCATTCTACCAACTGACTGCCTCAGCTACAGACATCTTTTCATTACTTCCAGACATCCCTTCAAGATGCTTACAGTGTGGATTGTTGGGCACAGCTATGTTTTCTGGTGCAAAAGGTATGCTGAACGCAGAGGTATTGACAAAGACCTAGCTTTGCAAAATGCGGATTTTAAATGGTTTGCACAGAGAGGATTAAAGTGGCACCAATTGATGCCTTTGGTTAAAACCTTTTTGCATCTCCAACCCCTGACCTCATGATTGCGCCCTGTGGTGGCAATGACCTTGGCACATTGACTGGGGTAGGTCTGGAAATGCTAATGAAGGACACCTTTGCACAATTGATGTTGCATTTACCTCAAACTGTCTTTGTATGCTCTAACATATGCCAAAGACAGAAATGGAAGTGGTCAAATCAATTCTGTCCACAGATTGAAAAAGCTAGAAAGAATGTCAATAAAGCTGTTTCTGCTTACCTCAGAGACCATAGGATGGGCTCCATATATAACAACAATCTACGTTTTGATATGGATGGCATCTAGAGGAGTGATGGAGTACACTTCACAGATCAGGGAAACAGAGTCTTTCTCAACAACCTAAAACTCTGCATCGGCACTTACATGTAGCTACAACAAACTCACAATGAAAACAAGGGCTCTTTTTAGAGCCACCCTATAACTTAATACTGATTATTTTTTTTTTTACACATACAATTTTTCTGGGGGGGGATTCGCGCACCCAGCGCAAATTCACAAAACAAAAGCACAAACTCAATGCACTACAACACAACACACTTTTCAACTTTAACTATAATTTTTTAATTTTATATTTTTTTAACAACTCTATCAATTGTAATCTTGTCATTAACTTCAATCACAGTACCTTTTTAAAAGTACTTCACAAATACAACACTACCTTCTACATTATATACTACTTAATTATTTATTTAAGGTGGATTCGCGAAGCCAATGCGACATTACACGGGGGGCCGCGCTGAGAGCCGTGTTGGAGTCGCGACTTCAAACTCGAAACAAAAAAACCCCGATTCCCTTCAATTTTTTCATATTTGCCCCGGGGAACCCATGCCCGGGGCCCGCCCTTAGCGTTGGGGACCGTGGGGGAGCCCCAATGCCCCCACGGTCCCGCCGGCTCCCCGCCTCCTGTGAGAGCCGGCATTGCTTTGAGCAAGGGGGCTGCTAACATGCAGCTCCCTTGCTCAAGCAATCCTGCTTTGCTTAGTTGAAGCAAAAGCAGGTTTCCCTGCTCTCGTTTCAAACGAAGCAAAGCAGGGTTTGCTAGCAAACAGCAATGTCCCGGGGGTGGGCTTCCCGGGACATTGCAGGAGCCGGCCCTGGGGGGTGGTGGTCCCCAGGTCCATCGAGGGCTTCAGGAGGGGGGGCGCGTGGCCCCCCTCCCTAAATTTGCATAGCCCCGGGGAGGTGGTGGTCCCCGGGGCTTGGGGGGGCCCGCAAGCCCCCCTAATTAATGAAAGAAGCCTCGGGGAGGTGGCGGTCCCCGGGGCTTAGGGGGGCCAGCAAGGCCCCCCGCCTTATAATTACAAATGCCCTGGGGAGGTGGCGGTCCCCGGGGCTGCGGGGGCCCCCACGGGCCCCCGCAAATTAATTACTGATTGCCCCCGGGACCTGGCCCACCCGGGGGCTTATAAAAAAAAAGCACGGAAGCCCGCGCTTTGTTTTTTTTTATTTTCTAGTCCGGATTCCCGCACCCAGCGCGACTTCAGATGTTTTTTTTTTAAATGCTTTTTTGGGCCTGGGGGTCCTTGTGGGACCCCTGACCAGGCCTAGGGGTCAGGGTCTTTCTACCCTGCCCCCTTTTCTTATTTTTCAACCTTTTTTCCACTGTTTTCTTGTGACTTGGTTACCGAGTCACAAGATGGCTACCAACACTTCCTGGTTTGGAGTGTTGGCAGCCAATCAGAAGTCAGCTCGTGCTCGGGAGGAGTCGCGACTCCTCCTCTGTGCTCAGATATCGATATTTTTCTTTTTTTAATTTCTCAGGAACTACTGAACGGATTTACACCATTTAAAAAAAAGGTCACTTTCTGAACCAAGAGCTACCTTTTTGCCAAATTTGGTGTAATTCCGTTCAGCAGTTCGGGCTGTAGCCTGTTCCAATTTTTCCTATGGAAATTAACATGGAGAAAACGCATTTTGGGACGCGTTTTGGGACCCCACATTTTTCTCGGCCTCCGCTTGACAAATCACCCCGAAACTTTCAAGACAGGAGCTGACTGGTCCGCCCCATTAGTTTTGAAAATTTCTCGAAGATTCGTCAATCGGCGCCAAAGATATTGGCAAAAAACAAAACGCTTTTTGAATAGAAACAAGGTCCTAACTATAACTACCTACTGGCGATGACATCCTGGTATGCTGTGGATTAAATGATTGAAACTAAATTTGCTTCAAGAGTACGCTCTATTGTTAGTGGTGAAACTGCAACTGCCTGTGCTCGACATTGTGGCCGTAACCCACCTTACAGAGAGCGGCACCCTCGGCGTGTGGTGCTCGAGCAGGTGGATTGGTGGTCATGGCGGACATGCAGGGCATCTAAATAAACAAACCTCGCACTTACAATTGGGTCTGTTTTCGTCTGTTCCTGATGATTGGGATTGCTGTGGCGAAGTTTACAGCATATATATATATATATATATTACCTACTGGCGGTCGCCAGTAGGTAGTTATAGTTAGGACCTAGTTTCCATAGGAAAAGCATTTTTTGTTTTCCCAATAACTTTAGCGTCATTTGACGAATCTTTGCGAAATTTTCAAAACTCGTGGCCCGCTCCGGTCAGCTCCTGTCTTGAAAGTTTCGGGGTGATTCATCAAGCGGGGGCTGAGAAAAAAGGGGGTCCCAAAACATGTTTTCCCCATGTTAATTTCCATAGGAAACTTTAGACAAAGCTACAGCCCGAACTGCTGAACGGAATTACACCAAAGTTGGCAAAAAGGTAGCCCTTGGTTCAGAAAGAGCCCTTTTTTTAAATGGTGTAAATCCGTTCAGTAGTTTTGAGATATTAAAGGAAAAAAATCTTTATATATCTGGGCGGAGCCTAACCCCCCAGCACGAGCTTGGCTCTAATTGGCTGCCAACACTTCAAACCAGGAAGTGTTGGCAGCCATCTTGTGCCTTGCATCGAGTGAAAATCTTCGCGGGGCTGCTGCTGGAGGCTGGAGGCTCGCTGCTAGCAGACTTTTAGGTTAGTGATAGTCTTGATGTCACCTTAGCAAAGCTCCTTTACTTCCATAGATATATAACTTCGTTGCTGGGCGCTATACAGAACTCAAATAATGCGCAAAAGTGAAACGAGCGATGGCAGCGAAGCAGAAGGGACGTAGAAGAAGGGACGTATAATGTATACAATGAAAGAGTGCCAGATAATTAATCCACAACAAAGAAGCTTCTTAAAAGGAAATGACATGGTCTAAGAGAAATTTCAGAACGTGTATTCGGTTTCTTGGTTCCACTCCAATTAACATTTTCTTTTCCTCTATTCTTTGTACTTTGCTAGGAAAGAATAAAGGTGAATTGTGTAAGCCTTTCCTTTTATTCCAGCTGCTGTCAGCGAGTGTTACTTAATGTGTCTGCTGTGGGCTGCTATCACCAAACGATCTTTCTAGTAAACTTCCGCATTAGTCATACTGTGAGAATCGGCCTGCCCGTGTAATGTACAGTAAATAATACGTTACCTTAATGTCAAATGAGTCAGAGGACCAGCCGGTCTCGCAACACTGCCACCTACACCCCGATTAGAGCCACTGCACTGTCTTCTATTTCCAGAGAGACATTATTTGATGTATTACTTACTTATAGTGGTGGGAAAAATGGAAAGAGCGTAGTGAAAAGTGAGGTCTGAGTAATTCTTCCCAGGCTAGATCGGAAAAACAAATGAGATTGCGTCGTAACGAAGTATTTACAGAGCCCAGTACCTCTCCGTGGTGGTGTTAAGGCGCTCACCCACACAGGTAGCCCTGCGGGCTAAGTGCTTGAAGCTCAGCCTATGTGGGATGAGGTTTCGTGTCAGGCGACAAGAGCGGTATGGTAAAACGGAACAACATGTTAAATAACATTAAATATATACATTTGAAATATAGCTCATTGTACACCTGCAGATCTACTCCCATTGTGGATATTACTCCTGGAATTACTATTTGGCGAGTTCTACATCATTTACACGACTGTAGAGCTTTCACTAACACCTTTGAAATGTAAACACTGCTTTAAAATAAAAAGTGCGTGATCGTGCAGCCGAAAGTGGGGGAATAGGCAACACATTTCTTTGAACAAGACTCTGTTTTACTGTACTCATTATACCTTACTTTCTTTTCGATCACATTCCAAACATAGGGCTCCAAGCTTAAGCGCTAAAGAAAGGCTTACAAGATTAGTACACGCATATTTGTGCCTACACCTGGCTGCAAAATGGCAGTTTTTGTGCAGTCTACATTGCACATGAAACACATGATTTTTTATCATGTTTATTGTGCATTGTCAGAGCGCACTGTACAAAGTAAGAACCTTAAAGCTGTGAGGCATCCCTTACAAAGAATTGGCACAAACAAACCAAATAAAGATCGGAGAGCCACATAACTGGGAGCTACCCCTTAGGCTGTTCCATTTCTAAGATTGCTGTCAAAGTGCCCATGTTCAGAATTAAACATTTGTATATTAAACATAGTTCGTCTTTGAAAAAGTGCCCCCATGCCAGTCTGTACCACAGCAAACACGAAAAAAGCACATATACATTACTGGTAAGAAATTAAATTGTGAATTGTGCAAAGAACAGAACCTGTACATATGCAGAATAGCCTACAAAACGTGGACAGTAATAGCAGTACTCGATGAAAAGAAACCTTACTAACAGTACAACAAAAATGTACAAGAAGGTGAACACAAGGGCCATTTTTCTATTGTTGACTGTTGGTAGCACTGCCACAATAAAAGGCCATTTTATTATTGTTAGCTATATTGATGCTGTCGCTTTGCTGCTTTTCTCCAGCAAGTACATATATTTTTAAGTGCATTACATCGTTTATCACTAGTTTCAAATCTCCAGTTACGACTGACGTTTAGCTGTCTTAATTATACCTGAACTGACAATCTGTAGCCACCTACCAGTGCACAACAGACAGAGGACAAAGAGCGAGCGGTCATAATTTCGCATTATAATTTAAATTAATTGGCCAATTATGAAAAACAACTATAAAACTGACATATCTGAGAAAGAAAAACGCAATTTTCGGAAACCTGAACTTGTCTCAGCCTTATATTAATCATAAAACATACCAACTTTAAGGGGAAGCATACTTTTGATTGAATTGTACACCAGTAAATGTTGAATATTTAGGGACACAGTAAAATAATAGAGTACTTACACGTGAGGCTGAGTCCACAGGCATGCGCCGTGCCATCCACTAACAACATGCCCCTATGCCACACATACAGCACTGGCACCTCTGTACCTCTCTGCACTGCCAGACCTCTTATGAATGACGAGGCACACAATCACCTACTCGTGAAACTAACAGCTGTCACTGAATGCAAGTGGGCACATAATGTCATGTAGGCAATGACTAACTACCCATCTCATGCACTCAAAGTTCAGAACCAGCCATCATCCCTACACGAATAACCATGACCAGGTCAGGACAAGTATGCTAGCGTGAAGGTGGTGCCAGGAGCCCACAAAACGAAGAGAGCTGTTAATACACGCAGAGTGAGTAACAGGTATACAGACCTGAACTCAGTTTGTCTTAAGGGAGTTTTACAAGTATTAATAATGTGCACTAGGAGTTATGCATATAGAGGTGTACATTCACTGCATGATGTACCATTCACTGCAAAATATATTAGCTTCACAGTGCAGTTAGTAATGGTTAATGAAGCAATATGACATTTCGCTAGTCTGACCGCTTGTACCCTTTTAAATTTGGTCAGTGGTGCCTGAAGGGTTAAGTGCATGTTGAAAATCACAGGGCACTGTCCACCTATTATAAGCCCAGGCCACATTACAGATTTGGTGCACTGCCCCACACTGTCCTGCGTTAGCCATTTAAGTCTGTCAGCCAGATGCAGATGTCAGCCAGTCTGTCAGCCAGATGCACCGTATCAAATCACATGCACTGTTCCCAGGACAGGCGCGAACCTATGCCTGCTATGGAAAGAGCATTTTAGTAAAAGATAAAGCAGAAGTTTGAAGCAGCTGATCCACCTTTCACTGTGCAAACCCTAACCCGGCCTGTGTGAAATGGAGGTGGAGACCCCTCTGCAGGCAGGTCCATGGAGTGACTGTACCGGCGCCCAGGAGGCGCACTCACTGTGTGTCACCTGGTGGCCTCTTTGCCTGTCTGTAATAAGGCAGAGACACAAAGGCAAAACGATTCTATTATTGCATGGGGTGCCCCCATGCAAAGGAGGAACACCCTCTTGAGATCGTGGCAGTGTACATTTAGCACCAGCATATTACAGAAGGTGACACCACTCAAATTACTTTCATATTTCACTATACTAATTCACCACTAATCCTGCATGGGTTCCGGAGTAGAGTGCTACTCGCCGAAAAAGCACTTCGAAGAGTTGTCAGGGGTACTAAGCGCTATATAAATGCAATTACAATACAATACAATATAAGCATCTGCAGTCCCTTCTGTAATAGCAAAATGCCTCAGGTGCATAAAAGAGGACACGCCTGTTCTGTCAATGGGGCATTTTTTGTAATACCACCCCTGGTTTCACCTACGTAGTTTCTCATTCACAGGCAGAAAGTCAACGCCCTCTTCGAATGTCCACAAATTACATTTATTTAGCATCCCCCAAACAGGTAAACTTAAGGTGGGCTGGGGCTGCTCTGCTCCAATTTCCCATCCACATACCAAGATGGCTTAGGTCCAGTGGTGTGCTACTGGGCAGTAGCAGCGAGGCATTACAGCTGCCCGCACTCTAATGATTAGTCAGCGTATTTTAGAACACATCTGCTTATTTAATCCCTGGTCCAAAACAAACTGAACAAAGTAGACAAGTGCTACAAAACGACACAATGGGCAGTGGCATGCTATGCACACTCATGTCAAGTAAGTATAACTATAGATGAGCACTGGCAGAGCTTCCCGTCTGTGCGTAGTTCTCTATTGCACTAGTCTATAACTATGGCTGTCACAGATCCAGCGAAGCCCCATTTAAACCACACCTGTGAACAATTGTACGGGAGCCCAACCAGGGGAGTAATACAGGCCCCTGCAGTGCAGGGGGGGCTCCAACCCTTCACGGGCCCCCAATCAGCCCAAAGCATACATTTGTCAAATATTGGGGGCTCTGGGACCCTTTTCACATTCTGTAGGCGGGCATCATGTTGTCTTATGCCACTGGGACCAACCCCTTGGGCCATGATGAGGTAAAGCTGGAAGGCCACCAATTAAAAAAAAGATCGTTTCCGAGATGTGTGACATTACTAAAGTTCATTTGGCGAGGCCCTGCCATTAAAACCCCTCCCAGCAGACTCTGTGCTCCAAGATTTGGCCTGGGGAACTGACAGCAGGGTGTGGCTAAAGGATCAAGGAGCACACAGATCTTATATTTCTGGTCTTTTGCATTTTTTACTATATGTGCTATTCTTTTAATGTCAATCTAAACCAAACTTTATCTAGAGCTTTTATTTCAATTAATTGTATTGTCTTTTTGTCTCTCTAATTCCAATCCTGTAGTGTCAATGGAGCCTGGACTCTATGAGGATCAATGTCCTTCAGCTAGGAATGAGCCTTAGTGACCCCATGATTTAAAAAGCATTAATGTCCTCAGGCATTAATGGCACCGCACCCTGATTATAAATAAGCCCAGTCACTGAGGGTCCCGAATTGCCCTTGACAATACAAGACATTAATGGGCAACGACTGTAAGGAGTATATTAATGAGCCTAAATGGCTCCATGATGTAATATAGCATTATAGTGCACTGCTGTGAGCTATAATAGTGTTAAAGGCCCTAGACCCTAGTTATAGGACCTTGCCTCAGGCAAGAGCATATACCGATGGAGAGGACCTTTAACAACTAGGATAGCCAGAGGCAGAAGAGCTATAATTAGAGCATTCCACCTAATTTCTTTTTTATGACCGTTAGCTGCCAATATGGCAAATAGACATCCGGGCTGTTGCACTGTTTTTATAAAACCTCAAATGAATTAGGGTGATGATGGACCACATCAGCTGCCTTGATGTTCATTTTCCCATTTCATTTTATGGGACATTTCACCAACGACTTAGCAAGGCCCAGGCAGTTTATTCTTTACACCTCATCCTGTGGAAAGCCCTTGGTGCATTTGTATCCCCCGTCACGGCTAGGACAGGAGGGGTTGGATAAGGGCTTCTTTCTTTTGTCATCTCTCTCCGAGATCTGCAAAAGTAGGTAGACCTAGGGCCCATCCACTCATGCATAACGCAGAGTGGTATGTTTTTAAGGCTTAAACAACTTTTCAACTTATATGAGCTGTTTATCCAGCTCTGATTTGTGAACATTTGAATGTTCATGATCACAAAAGGAGGAAACAATGCTTTTACCTGGAAATGTTTCAAAGGTATTCTCACATTGTGATGCTCACAAACATAACAATCAATCAATCAATCAAACAGGACTTGTAAAGCGCGGCTAATCACCCGTGAGAGTGTCCCGGCGCTGTGAACCATGTGGCCGAGGGGTAGGTGGGGGGAATTCAGTTGAACAGCCAGGTCTTGAGTCCTTTCCTGAATTCCAGCAGATAGGGTGTGGTTCAGAGGTGAAGGGGGAGGTCATTCCAGGACTTTGCTGCGTGATAGGAGGAGGAGCATCATCCACTGTTGCTTCTGCAGATGTGGGGGTGTGAGCGAGGGAGAGGGAGGCGGAGCGCAGGAGTCTGGTGGGTTGGCGGAAGCTCAGGCGGTGGTTGATGTATGGTGGTACTTGGTTGTGTAGGGCTTTGTAGGTGTGGATCAGCATCTTGAATTTAGTTTTCTTCTGAATGGGCAGCTGGTATAGCTTCCTGAGGTGGGGGATGATGTGGGTTCGTCTGGGGAGGTTGAGTGCACTGTCATTACTACATAGAGAGCGTCGCCGTAGTCCAGCCAGCTGGTGACTAGGGCTTGAGTAACGGTTCTTCTTGTTTTGATGGGGAGCCATTTGAAGATTTTACGGAGCATGCAAAGGGTGAGGGAGCAGTCGGAGGAAACTGCATTGATATGGTTTTTAATGGTGGGCTTGCTGTCCAGAATGATGCCAAGGTGCGGGCATGGCCCGTCGGAGTTGATGAGGGTCCTAGTTTGGAGGGCCACCAGAAGTCGTTCCACGATGAGGAGTTATTCCAGAAGATTAGCAATTCTGTTTTGTCTGTGTTGAGTTTTAGGCAGTTGTCTTTCATCCAGTTTGAGATGCTAGTCATGCATCTGTGGAAGTTGGCCATGGTGGTGGAGGGTCTTCCAACAGCGAGAGGATGAGCTGGGTGTCATTTGCATGGGATATGATGTTAAGTCTGTGTGTTCTGACGATGTTGGCCAAGGAAGTCATGTAGGTGTTAAACAGAGTGGGGCTGAAGGACTAGCCTTGAGGGACACCGCAGATGATGTTTTTGGGTTCGGCGGTGAAAGGATGGAGGCGAACTCTCTGGGTTCTTCTGGTGAGGAAGGAGGCAATCCACTTGAGGGCGTTTCCTTGGATTCCAATGTAGTGGAGTCTCTTGATGACGGTGCTGTGGGATACAGCTGAGGAGGATCAGGGCTGCTGTTTCTCCCCGGTCAAGGAGGGTTCTGATGTCATCGGTGGCAGTGATTAGGGCGGTTTCGGTGCTGTGGTTGGTGCAGAATCCGGATTGAGAGGTGTCCCGAAGACTGTTGTTCTCCAGGTGCTCCGTGAGTTGACGGTTAATGGCCTTTTCAAGGATGGGAAGGGGAGCAGAGAAATGAGACGGTACTTCTTGAGGTTGCCTGGGTCGGCAGGTTGTTTCTTGAGAAGGGGCTTGATCTCAGTCTGTTTCCATTCTTCGGGGAATGTGGCCATGGTGATGGAAGTGTTGAGGATGGCGGTGAGTTTGTTGCTGATTATCTTGCTCCTGAGGTTGAAGATATGTTGGGGGCAGGGGTTTGAGGGTGCTCCAGAATGGATGGATTTCATGATGGCGGTGGTGTTTTGCGTGGTGAGCTGGTCCCAGGTGGTGAGCAGGTGGTCGTGGTTTGCGCTTGTGGGAGCCAGGAGGTTGAGAGTGTTGCCGACAGTGGGTTAGGGTACGAAGTTTTTGTAGATGGTGGCAATTTTGTCATGGAAGAAATCTACAAGGGTGTCGCAGAGTTCCTAGGAGGCGGTGATGATGTTTTCGGAGGCTGAGGGGTTGGAGAACTCTCTAGAGATGTTGAAGAGTTCTTTGCTGTGGTTGGAGCTGGCTTCGATGTGGTCGGCGAGGGCGTTCTTTTTTGTTTTTTTCAGGAGCGGTTGGTATTGGTTGAGGGATGTCTTGAAAGTGCCTCAGTCTGGTTGAGCCAGGTTTTGGTGAGGAAGATGACATCAGAGACTTTGGAGCTGATGGGTCCTAGCACCTCAACACTGAAGATCATGAAGTGCTACAGGAATGCAGGTGAAATGCTGGGCTCAAGTGATCTGGAGAATGAAGAGCTGGAGTCTGAAGAGCTACAGCCTGGAGAGATGCTGCAGCATCCTGTTCATAAGTCTCAAAAGCAAGCAGAGAGATCCAGACCTGGTGTGGCTTTTATACCGGAATGGAGTCAAACTCTACATGACTGCCGAATCTGGTTTTTCATGGCTAAAGCAGGGTTGAAATTCATTAGCTCAGTGTCCATACAACAACCTGCTTATTTTAATATTCTGGCAGTCCAGATTTGTGCATTGCTCAGGAGGCCCCTATATCAAGTCTCCTGCATGTGCTCTCCCTCTTTATGCCATGTTGCTTGAGTGGGGCCCATCCAAAGAGACACTCCTTTTAAAGTGGGTGACTATGTTCCCATGACCTGACCGTGGCACTAATAATGACTGATGAGAACTGATTATACTATGGTTCAGGCCTTTTACCTGAGCTTTCTGGCCCTCTTTGGTAAACTGTGTAGCAAATATGTATAGCATGTATAAAAGTGCTTGAGAACCTGTGATGGTTGGGATGTGCATTGGGGTCACTTTCTCTATATAGGGAACCCCTAGGGTTATAGGTTGCTCCATAGGGTTAGTGGTAGTGGTAGGGGGAGAGGTGTGGCGCAGCGGCCAGGGCGGCTGACTCCAGAGCGCAGGGCTCACGGTTCAATCCCTGGCACCGGCGGCAGCTCAGCTCAGCACCCTGTGACTCTGGGCAATAACTCACTTAATCTTCCCAAAGGCCCCAGCGCCTTGAGACCCTTAGGGGTGAGTAGTTCGTGCTTCACAAATACCTGATTTGGCAGTGAGAGAGTGCTGTCTCCCCAATCCACGCATGCTCCCCCTGAACTGCTTCTGTCAGTTCTCACCTCCCTATGGAATGATTTGCTAATCTAGTTTCACAGCCTGGCACCAATAACTACCTTGAAAGAAAGAGAAGGACAGACCAGTTCTAGCAGACAACTGTGTGACCTGTCTTGAATAACACCGGCCCAAAGAAATTACCGAAAAGCAAGGGCACCATACACACCACTTGCAGTGAAGAGCGGCTTCCTGCCCTACCTCCCTATCCTGTCTGCTGTGAAAAGAACTGAGTTGGCATACGCAAAAGCAGGAGAACATCTTCTCCCAAAACTGGTTGCCATAGAGATGTTGAGCACTGAAAGGAAAATGTTCATTGAGTTTCGTGGTTGCCCCTATGTCTTTGTGATCATCAAACTGATCAATCAGATTCAGAGTTTATGTCCGTTCTTCCTGGAAGTAGACAAAAGCAAATTCCTGCAAATTATATGGTGTTCATTTTTTTATTTACTCTTGGAGCTCTGATCACCTGTGTAGAGGAAGGCAAAGCCCAGCAGAAGAAATCCTGGCTGCCTCTCCTTCAGGGGTAGGGACCATACCCCAAGACTAAGGAAGAATTATCCCTTCATCCATCCATCCTTTTTCCCAATGATTACTAATGAAATATTCTGAACTGGAAGACAGGAGAAAAAAAGGAACTTCAAAGCATGCTGCTAGCTGACCCTTCCCACCACTTGGACACTATAGATGGCCAGCTTACCCAGCATTCTTCCTGCTTTTTTTCTTCTGTCTCTGGCTGAGAGGACTTGGGGGATCCCTCCTTGACTTGAATTCCCATCTTAATACTAGTCTTTTTGTGCTGGACGCAGAGAGGTTTTGTGTGCAACATGAAAGCAATTTCTTAGCAGGATGGGGTGTGCTGATCCCTGTGGTTGGCATTTCTACTGTCCGTTTTTGGAGATGGTAAGAAATGTCAGATATTGACCATGCTGATGGCGTCATTACCTGTTGGCTGGCATTAGTAAGACTGCTGTGTTAAAAGTTAGGACGCGATACGCAGTAACCCGTGAAACTGCATCTCCCAGTGTTGCACCATGAGTGGAGCCCTGCCCACAGATGCTAAATCTCACTTGAAGACAGAAGCCGAGCCCCGAAGGAAGACCACAGCATGTGTTTGTGCCTTCACAGGGAACACACCTACATCTCTTCTGAATGGGCAGCTGGTATAGCTACGGCGACGCTCTCTATGTAGGAATCACAGTGCACTCAACCTCCCCAGACGAACCCACATCATCCCCCACCTCAGGAAGCTATACCAGCTGCCCATTCAGAAGAGATGTAGGTGTGTTCCCTGTGAAGGCACAAACACATGCTGCGGTCTTCCTTCGGGGCTCGGCTTCTGTCTTCAAGTGAGATTTAGCATCTGCAAAGTGTGCTGGCAGTACCTTCTCTGGCAGAATCTTGGGCAAAAATCTGGGCGAAGAACCTCTCCTGACAAGTGGTAGTCGTTATATATTAAATCTTATCAGAGATTGGCATTTCTTATGTAAGTTACGCAATGTCTGACATAGATTATGTGCATCAAGGTGTGCGTCACAGACGTTTCCTTATGAACATTTAAGGTAAAATGATGTCAATTCAGACTACATTATTTTGGTTATATGTCTGTATGTGCTCTTATTTAACCTTGACAGAGTGGAAAGTAGATATTTGGCCCAGACAAATGTTGCATCAAGAGTTGTCTATGTCATCAATCAGATGGCTTTACGTTTTCACAGTTCTTAGAAAGATAGGGTCAAATGACATCTGCATTAAATGGCAGACATGACAATGATTCTGCATAAATCTGGAAAGATGGGGACTTCTATTGTCTAAGATTGAGACGTTGGTAACTTCCATTATCCATGATGGAGTCAGGCCTACATAAAATGGAATCGGACCTTAGGGGCTTTACAACACTATTACTCAATCTTCCGAAATGTCAACTGACACCTTTTGAGGACAGGATCTTTAGGACAGACTTGGGGATGGTTTTTCTTCCTGCAGAAATAGGAGCATCTGAGAGCAGGGCTCAGTCTCAAACTCTGGCTTGTCTCTGGTTGAAGGTCCAGTGTCAAATGGCCTCCTGTCTATATCTGGTGTCATGGGCCCGAATATAATTTATAGCCTCTTCTGGTTCACACACTGAAATATTGGAAACCTGCATCCACTGTCATCTCATCTAGTGCCTTTGCTTCAATTTAGTAAATAGCTTAAAAAGCTTGAAGTGGAACAAGTACACAGTAAGAAACACTACGTGTGTGAGATATTTTTGACACATGTTATGTTGTTATCTAAGGCAGTGGTTCTTAACCTTTTAACTTCTGTGGATACTGACTTAATCATTACTGCAATCTGGGGACCCCTACTGAATAATTATTGAAATCTGGGGACCCTTACTGAATGATTATTGGAATTGGAATCCAGAGACCCTGGCCTAAGCAATTTCAATGATTTGAACTACAAAACACAAAAATACAGAAACAAGCATTCATCAAGCTAATACATAAATTAGGAAATATTTTATTTAATTGACAACCAAATATAAAAAGAATCAAAATTTTAATTTAAATACGAAGGTTGGAGCTTTTCTGGGATGGCTGCAGAGAACCACGCCTCCGTGTAGCCACAGGTGACGCTGCCCCACCCCCGGTAATGGAGTTTCGGCGTACCTGAGCGGGCACGTCACGGAAAACGAAGGTCCTGCTGGCGGTCTTTCTCTCCCCTTCACGGCCGGCGTTCTGCGGCTGGCGTTCGTGGCGGCCTCTTCTCCTTCAATGGGCTGGCATGAAGCTTCGTGGCACCAAGCCGACTTTCGCTGAAGACGCCGGGATCAACAACGGAGGCTGCTCGGCAGAGGGGCTCAGAGGTCAGAAGCAGGAGGTAGGAGGATTTTTCTCCACGGCGGTTCAAATGCAATTAATCAATTGAAGTTGTGCTCGGGACACTTGAAGCTGCCTGGGAGCAGTCTGAGAGACGTTTTAGTTACTGCGAATCTTTTCACTAGAAAATATATTGCTCTGGAAACCAATGGAGAGGTGAGCGAGTGCTCGAGAACGGGTTTTAAAATGGACAGAGTGACTTATTATAAATCGCCCGCCAGGGCACATCACGCTGTGTTCAGGAGGAGTGTCGAATACACAGAGGTTCCAGCCGCCCCTCCTCTCCCAAGCTCTCAGTAGATTCTTCACAAGAGACACTTTGGTCCATTTAACAAAACAGGCTTCCAGGCAACACGTTTACTTGGTACACTCCCGCTAGCACACTGCGTACTGCAATTATACTGCAATGTGTAAGCTGTCCTGGGAGGCCGATATATCTCTTCTGGCAGGGCTGGGGCGGTGGGAGGGGGCCGATCAGCCCTGCTGAAGACGAACTGTGATTCTGGGCAAATCACTTAACCTCCCTGTGCATACCAAAAAAATGAATGTGTCATTGACGTAACTGGTGCTCATGCAAAGCGCTCCAATACCTTCGGGTCGAGTTTGCGCTATATAAAACTGCAAAAAAACAAAAAAACAGTGACAACGTAACACACATTCGCATTCATCACCGTCACATTCTATCGAGGTGAAAGAAAAACATGCTTTACGAATACACGACCTGCTAATTTTGTTTTAATTAATTGTTGTCCGTTCTCGATTAAGCAGCTCGGTCGATTTCACCTTTTCACTAGGGAAAGGTCACTACACGCACACAGTGTTCAATGGACACAGTGACGCTAGGGTACGACTCTGTTTCATTTTTACTTATGTGATGATATCAGTTCAGGGGCTTAGAATTCAACAGTGCAGCAGGAGTAGTAGCACCGAAGCCCAGAGGTGTCAGCAGCCCATTGCACCCCAATTGTGGCTTTCTTTTATTACCCACCAGAGGGGCAAAAGCGCCCACGCTCCCTTTGCTACTTTGCAGTATTCATTAATTTGCAGCATGCTCAGGCCTGGCACCATGTTACTAGTTGGTGAGAAAAAGAAAAACCCTTGAGAACCCTCAGAATGGGCTATATTAACATCAAACATACTGTCTCCAACACGTACACACAACCCTTCTCACACAAATGTCCCGTACACACAACCCTCGCCCACGTGCACGCACATATGCACGCAAAGAGCCTTCCACACATACAAGCACGCTTACACACATTACCTCGCTATATACAAACTCAGGCACACATACACAAGCTCCCTATATAAACACACAAACACAATCTCCCTATCTACACACACGCATTCAAACACACACACGAGAACTCCCTATACACATCCAAACACACACGACTCCCCACAGAGACACCTAAGCAAACCACACGCACACAACCTTTCTGTAGACACCTAAGCACACATTCACGCACACACACCCACAAACGCGCGCGCACACCCCCACACATACACAAACTATTTCCCAAACACCGAAGCCCACACGTGCGCACACACAATCACTATGAGCGGTTTTGATTTAATTCCGGCTGCGCCGGCTCTCTCTTCATTGAGCCCTTCCTTATACAGCAGAGCAGCCAGGAGGAACCTGCCTGCTGAAGGGGTTCTCTGCTGTAACCTTCCTGCCTCACCACCCCAGTCACAGCTAATCCACAGGTGAGAATTCCACACACAAAAAAATGTTCACATGTACCATTTAGCATACAGTTAGGAATCCTGAAATTTGCCCTAATCTTGGCTTTAGCATTTTTTTTTAAAGATTTTTATTTTAACATAGAACTTTAAGCAAATTTCAAATCCCATTTGATTTCGTTACAAAGTCTATGGAAAGTCTGAGGAAGAAGCCAGGTAAGTAGCTATAAATACTGCAGCAGGTACGGTGTGTAAGAAGCTCACTGCTTTCTAATTAGTTGTTGTTTTGCTTCAAAGCCGGAGGGTGTGGGCCCGTTTTCTTTACTTTCACAAAACGATGCCATACCCTAGTCACGCTAATATCCAATTGCTGCAAAGGGAAATACAAATAAAATGCACATGTACCGAGAGAGCGTGCTTGCTTTTTGTCACGCTGCTCTGAAGCATACACACACTATAGTTACTGTTCCAATGCATCTTGTTAATGGTATTTCAGGTTTAGGCTGCTCAGGCACGGAAAGGGCCTTGTTGCTTGTTGGCAGTGCTTTATTGTCAACTGGACGTCTCGTGTCAGTTCAATTTCTCCTTCCCTCCTGCATAAATCTCTTTACTTCAACACCAGAGCGGATTTTGATACCATACATCATTTTTTGGCCTATACAGCTCTATTCGCACACTAATTGGTTACGTAACATTACAACTCTACTACCTACGGACGCATTCTTGATTTAGGCATTTTGTCGGCTGCACCAATTGTCACATAATTAAACATTTTCCGCATTTGCCAAATATTCCATCATCTGCTGCATAATCTGCAGATTAGAACAAAAAAGCCTTGTTTCTAGCTCAAACGGCTCAAATGTTCCCAAAAATGCAGCTTCACGTGTTACAGCGTGGTGGAAGGCCCTTTGCAAAGCTGGAATGGTCACGTGTTACTTATTGCTAAATATGGGTGTTAAATTGGTAATAATAGTGCACAAACCTCTCTTCTTTCTGTACCTGTCTTGCCTCGTTCTGCATTTGTCTTCCATCTTTCTGCACCTTTCTTTCTCTTCCTGCACCTCACTGTCTTCTTTCTGCACTTCACTTGCCTCTTTCTGCATTTCTCTTGCCCCTTTCTGCACCCCTCTTGCTTCTTTTTGCACCTCTGTTGGTTCTTTATGCACCCCTTTTGCCTGTTTCTGCAACTCTCTTGCCTCTTTCTGTAGTTCTCTTGCCTCCTTCTGCACCTCACTTGCCTCTTTCTGCAGTTCTATTGCCTCTTTCTGCACCTTTCTTTCCTCTTTCTGAACCTCTCTTGTCCCTCTCTGCACACCTGTTCCCTCTTTCTGCACCCCTTTTGCCTGTTTCTGCAACTCTCTTGCCTCTTTCTACAGTTCGCTTGCCTCCTTCTGCACCTCACTAGCCTCTTTTTGCACCTGTGTTCCCTTTCTGCACCTTTCCTACCTTTTCTGCACCTCTCTTGCCTCTTTCTGTACCTCTGTTGCTTCTTTCTGTACTTCTCTTGCTCTTTCTGCACCCTTCACGCCTCTTTCAGCACCTCTGTTGCTTCTTTCTGCACTTCTCTTCCTTCTTTCTGCACTTCTCTTCCTTCTTTCTGTACCCCTCCTGCCTCTTTCTGTACTTGTCTTGCCTCTTTGTGCACCTCTCCTACTTATTTCTGCACCCCTCTTGCCTCTTTTTGCACCTCTGTTGGTTCTTTCTGCACTGCTCTTGCTTCTTTCTGCACCCCTGTTGCTTCATTCTGCACTTTCCATGCTTCTGTACCTGTCTTGCTTCTTTCTGCACCCCTGTTGTCTCTTTCTGCACTCGTCTTCCCTCTTTCTGTACCTTTCTTGCCTGTTTCTGCATCTCAGTTGCCTATTTCTTCACTTTTCTTGCTTCTTTCTACACCTCTGTTGCTTCTTTCAGCAATTCTCTTGCCTCTTTCCGAAGTTCTCTTATCTTTTCTGCACCCCTCTTGCCTCTTTCTGCACCCGTCTTCCCTCTTTGTACAACTGTCTAGCCTCTTTCTATACCTCTCTTCCCTCTTTCTGCACCATTCTTGCCTCTTTTTGTTCCTCTGTTGCTTCTTTATGCACTTCTCTTGCCTCTTTTTGCACCTCTGTTGGTTCTTTATGCACCCCTTTTGCCTGTTTCTGCAACTCTCTTGCCTCTTTCTGTAGTTCTCTTGCCTCCTTCTGCACCTCACTTGCCTCTTTCTGCAGTTCTATTGCCTCTTTCTGCACCTTTCTTTCCTCTTTCTGAACCTCTCTTGTCCCTCTCTGCACACCTGTTCCCTCTTTCTGCACCCCTTTTGCCTGTTTCTGCAACTCTCTTGCCTCTTTCTACAGTTCGCTTGCCTCCTTCTGCACCTCACTAGCCTCTTTTTGCACCTGTGTTCCCTTTCTGCACCTTTCCTACCTTTTCTGCACCTCTCTTGCCTCTTTCTGTACCTCTGTTGCTTCTTTCTGTACTTCTCTTGCTCTTTCTGCACCCTTCACGCCTCTTTCAGCACCTCTGTTGCTTCTTTCTGCACTTCTCTTCCTTCTTTCTGCACTTCTCTTCCTTCTTTCTGCACCCCTCCTGCCTCTTTCTGTACTTGTCTTGCCTCTTTGTGCACCTCTCCTACTTATTTCTGCACCCCTCTTGCCTCTTTTTGCACCTCTGTTGGTTCTTTCTGCACTGCTCTTGCTTCTTTCTGCACCCCTGTTGCTTCATTCTGCACTTTCCATGCTTCTGTACCTGTCTTGCTTCTTTCTGCACCCCTGTTGTCTCTTTCTGCACTCGTCTTCCCTCTTTCTGTACCTTTCTTGCCTGTTTCTGCATCTCAGTTGCCTATTTCTTCACTTTTCTTGCTTCTTTCTACACCTCTGTTGCTTCTTTCAGCAATTCTCTTGCCTCTTTCCGAAGTTCTCTTATCTTTTCTGCACCCCTCTTGCCTCTTTCTGCACCCGTCTTCCCTCTTTGTACAACTGTCTAGCCTCTTTCTATACCTCTCTTCCCTCTTTCTGCACCATTCTTGCCTCTTTTTGTTCCTCTGTTGCTTCTTTATGCACTTCTCTTGCCTCTTTCTGCACCCTTCGTGCCTCTTTTAGCAACTCTGTTGCTTCTTTCTGCACTCCTCTTCCTTCTTTCTGCACCCCTCGTGACTCCTTCTGCACCTCTGTTGCCTCTTTCAGCACCTCTGTTGGTTCTTTCTGCACTGCTCTTGCTTCTTTCTAAACCTCTGTTGCTTCTTTCAGCAATTCTCTTGCCTCTTTCTGCACTTCTCTTGCTTGTTTCTGCTCCCCTCTTGCCTCTTTCTGAACCCGTCTTCCCTCTTTGTACAACTCTCTAGCCTCTTTCTACACCTCTCTTCCCTCTTTCTGCACCACTCTTGCCTCTTTGTACCTCTGTTGCTTCTTTCTGCACTTCTCTTGCCTCTTTCTGCACCCTTCGTGTCTCTTTCAGCACCTCTGTTGCTTCTTTCTGCACTTTTCTTCCTTCTTTCTCCACCCCTCATGCTTCTTTCAGCACCTCTGTTGCTTCTTTCTGCACTCCTCTTCCTTCTTTCTGCACCCCTCGTGACTCCTTCTGCACCTCTGTTGCCTCTTTCAGCACCTCTGTTGGTTTTTCTGTACTGCTCTTGCTTCTTTCTGCACCTCACTTGCCTCTTTCTGCACTTCTCTTGCTTCTTTCTACACATCTGTTGCTTCTTTCAGCAATTCTCTTGCCTCTTTCTCCAGTTCTCTTCCTTCTTTTTGCACCCCTCCTGCCTCTTTCTGTACCTCTCTTGCCTCTTTGTGTACCTCTCCTACCTCTTTCTTTACCTCTCTTGCCTCTTTTTGCACCTCTGTTGGTTCTTTCTGCACTGCTCTTGCTTCTTTCTGCACCTCACTTGCCTCTTTCTGCACTTATCTTGCTTCTTTTTAAACCTCTGTTGCTTCTTTCAGCATTTCTCTTGCCTCTTTCTGCACTTCTCTTCCTTCTTTCTGCACTCCTCCTGCCTCTTTCTGTACCTCTCTTGCCTCTTTCTGCACCCCTCCTACCTTTTTCTGCACCCCTCTTGCCTCTTTTTGCACCTCTGTTGGTTCTTTCTGCACTGCTCTTACTTCTTTCTGCACCTCACTTGGCTCTTTCTGCACCCCTGTTCCCTGTTTCTGCACCTTTCCTGCCTGTTTATGCACTTCTCTTGCCTCTTTCTGCACCTCTGAGTTAGAGGTAGTTTTAATCCCCCTGCCCTATTATGTACTAGGGCCTTACAGGAGAGGTCATGCCAATCACAGGGGTACCCCAACCCATAGTGTACCCTAGTGTATATAGGTGTTTTCACTGTATTCAAAGTGTCTTTCAGCATAGCACAGGCTCCGGGCCTCGTTAGTCAGAGTCAGTTACCACCAGTAGCAGTCAGTTAAAAGTTGGGGGCACAGGATGACTTTGCAACAAGGCCTTTTTCTGCACCTCTGTTGGTTCTTTCTGCATATCTCTTGTTTCTTCTTGCACTTTTCTTCGTCTTTCTGGACTTCTATTGCCTTTTTCTGCATTTCTCTTGCTTCTTTCTGTGCCTTTCTTCCTCTTTCTTCACATGTCCTACCTCTGTAGGCATAGTTAGAAATTATCATTTAAAAAACCTTAGAAATTCACTGAAAAAACCATAGGTTTCAGGGACGTTATAGTTAGAAATTATCATTTAAAAAACCTTTGAAATTCACTGAAAAAACCATAGGTTTCAGGGACGTTATAGTTAGAAATTAGCATTTAAAAAACCTTTGAAATTCACTGAAAAAACCATAGGTTTCAGGGACGTTATAGTTAGAAATTAGCATTTAAAAACCTTAGAAATTCACTGAAAAAACCACAGGTTTCAGGGACGTTATAGTTAGTTGGATATTTCACTCATACAAAACCAGAGAAATTCTGCCGTTATAGTTAGTTGAGCTAACTATAACTCGCGCCCCTGCAATGCACTGCTGATGACGTCACATATTACATCATTCATGACATAGTAGTGACATCACTGATGACATCACTGATGACATCTCAAATGACATCCCTGATGACATCACTGATGACATCATCCAGTGACTGTGTGTTTCTATAAAGTTTAAATATGTTTTATATATATATATATATGCCAAGGTATATTGAAGTATGAGTGGGTGTATGAGTGTCTGAATAGATGATTTAGTAGGTGCGTGACTGACTGTATAAGTGAGTGATTAAACTTGTCTTACTGAATGCATGGGTTAGTGAGTAAACTGTAAATGTCTGTATCAGTCTGTCAGTTGGTGTGTAAGTGGCTGCATGGGTTGGTGAGTAGCTACATGAGTGTCTATGTGGGTTATTAATTGGTTGTCTGAGTATCTGTATGGGTGCCTGAGTGTCTGTGTGGGTGGGGGTGTGTGACTGTGCATAGATGTGTGAGTGGGTAATTCACTGGGTGTATGGGTTCAAGAGTGCATCTGTGAAGGGCTGTATGGGTGGGTGAGTGTGTGTATGGGTGTGTTGGTGAGTGAATGGATGTCTCAGTGGTACATGTGTGAGTAACTACATATGTGAAAGGCAGTATATGTGAGTGTTGGAGTATATAAATCACTATATGTGAGAGTGAGTGATTGTGAGAGTGGCTGTATGGATGAGTGTGTGCTTGTATCAGTGATTGTATAAGAGAGTAAGTATGTGTTAGTATCTGTATGAATAAGTGAGGTGGTGTGTATATAACTGTATAGGTGAGTAAATGGGAGTTTGAATGATTCTTTGCATGATTGACTAGGTGTGTGAGTAACGCTATGGATGAGTGGCAATGTGTGAGTGTCTATATAGGTGTATGAGTGCAAATGATAGTGCTGTATTGATATGTGACTGCATGTATGAGTGACTGTATGGGTGAATGAGTAGACATGTGTGTAGACCTAGGAATCAGTGAGTGGGTATGTAGTAACTGGTATTGGTGTGTCTATGGTTTCGAAAATGGTAGTCTGTATTTTAGAGTGGGTGTATCAAAGTTTATATTAGGGTGTGAGGAGGTGCATCAGATTATCATGTGGATGATGTCATCAGTGATGTCATTTGAGATGTCATCAGTGATGTCATCAGTGATGTCACTGACCATGTCATGAATGATGTAATATGTGACGTCATCAACAGTGCATTGCGGGCGTGAGTTATAGTTAGCTCAACTAACTATAACGGCCGAATTTCTCTGGTTTTGTACAAGTGAAATGTCCAACTAACTATAACGTCCCTGAAACCTGTGGTTTTTTCAGTGAATTTCTAAGGTTTTTTAAATGCTAATTTCTACCTATAACGTCCCTGAAACCTATGGTTTTTTCAGTGAATATATATATATTCACTGAAAAACCATAGGTTTTAGGAAAGTTATAGTTAGTTGGACATTTCACTCGTACAAAACCAGTGAAATTCCCCGTTATAGTTAGTTCAGCTAACTATAACTCGCGCCCCGCAATGCACTGCTGATGACGTCACATATTACATCACTCATGACATGGTCAGTGACATCACTGATGACATCACTGATGACATCTCAAATGACATCACTGATGACATCACTGATGACATCATCCATGTGATAATTTCATGCATCTTCTCACACCCTAATATAACTTTTGATACCCCCACTCTAAATTACAGACTGCCATTCTCAAAACCATAGACACTCCAACACCAATAACTACATACCCACTCACTGATTCTTAGGTCTACACACACATCCACTCACTCACCCGTACAGTCACTCATATTTACGGTCACTCAGTACAGGACTATCATATGCACTCATACACCTATATAGACACTCACACACCGCCACTCATCCATAGAGGTACTCACACACCTAGTCAGTCATGCAAATAATTAATCACACTCCCATTTACTCACCTATACAGTTATACACACACCAGCTCACTTACTCATACAAATACTAGCACATTCTTACGCTCTTATACAATCACTGATACAAGCACACACTCATCCATACAGCCACTCTCACAATCACACACTCTCACTTATAGCCATTTAAATACTCTAACACACATATATACTGCCTTTCACATATGTAGTTACTCACACATGTACCACTGAGATATACATTCACTCACTAACACACCCATACACACACTCACCCACCCATACAGTCCATCACAGATGCACTCTTGAAACCATGCACCCAGTGAATCACCCACTCACACATCTATGCACAGAGTCACACACACCCCACCCACACAAACACTCAGGCACCCATACAGATACTCAGACAACCAATCAATAACTCATGTAGACACTCATCTAGCTATTCACAAACCCATGCAGCCGCTTACACACCAACAGACAGACGGATACAGACATTCACACAGTTTAGTCACTAACCCGTGCATTCAGTAAGATACATTTAATCACTCACTTATAGAGTCAGTCATGCACCTACTAAATCATCCATTCAGACACTTATACACCCACTCATTCTTCAATACGCCTTTCCCTATATATATTAAACATATTTAAACTTTACAGAAACACACAGTCACTGGATGATGTCATCAGTGATGTCATTTGAGGTGTCATCAGTGATGTCATCAGTGATGTCACTGACCATGTCATGAGTGATGTAATATGTGACGTCATCAGCAGTGCATTACGGGCGCGAGTTATAGTTAGCTGAACTAACTATAACGGGGAATTTCACTGGTTTTGTACGAGTGAAATGTCCAACTAACTATAACTTTCCCTAAAACCTATGGTTTTTTCAGTGAATCTCTAAGGTTTTTTAAATGCTAATTTCTAACTATAACGTGCCTGAAACCTATGGTTTTTTCAGTGAATTTCAAAGGTTTTTAAATGCTAATTTCTAACTATAACGTGCCTGAAACCTATGGTTTTTAAGTGAATTTCAAAGGTTTTTTAAATGCTAGTTTCTAACTATGCCTACAGAGGTAGGACATGTGAAGAAAGAAGAAAAACGCAGAGAAAGAAGCAAAAGAATTGCAGAAAGAAGCAAGAGAAGTCCACAAAGACAAAGAAAAGTGCAGGAAAAAGCAAGACATGTGCAGAAAGAACCAACAGAGGAGCAGAAAGAGGCCTTGTTGCAAAATCATCCTGTGCCCACAACTTTTTCATACGGGTACTGGTGGTAACTGACTCTGAGTAACTAGGCCTAGAGCCAGTGCTATGCTAAAAGACACTTAGAATACAGTGAAAACACCTACATACACTAGGGAACACTATGCGTTGGGGTACCCCTGTGATTAGCATGACCTCCTCTGTAAGGCCCTAGTACATAATAGGGCAGGGGTATTAAAACTACCTCTGAAAACGCGCCACGGGGCGCGTTTGCACAGTGGTGAAGGGAGGGGGGCCTGAGGTGACTTGTGTGCAAACACGCCCTGTGGCCGTTTTAAGTTGGGAGATTAAGTCCCCTTGAATCCTGAGGGTCCCTGGGGTCCAACTAGCCCACCAGGTACCTCCAGTAAGCGCCACAGAGCTGCGTTGCAGAGAGGTGTAAAAGGGCGTGGCCTGGACCACCTCTCTGCAACGCAGGCCTGTGGCGCTTACTGGAGGTACCTGGTGGCCTAGCTGGCCCCCAGGGGCCCTCAGGATTGAAGGGGACTTAATTCCCCAACTTAAAACGCGCCACAGGGCGTGTTTGCACACATATCACCTCAGGCCCGCCCCCTCCCTTCACCACTGTGCAAACGCACCCCGTGGCGCGTTTTAAGTTGGGGGATAAAGTCCCTTGAATCCTGAGGGTCCCTGGGGTCCAAGTAGCCCACCAGGTACCTCCAGTAAGCGCCACAGAGCTGCTTTGCAGAGAGGTGTAAAAGGGGCGTGGTCTGGACAACCTCTCTGCAACGCAGGCCTGTGGCACTTACTGAGATACCTGGTGGGCTACTTGGCCCCCAGGGGCCCTCAGGATTGAAGGGGACTTAATTCTCCAACTTAAAACACGCCACAGGGCGTGTTTGCACACATGTCACCTCAGGCCCCGCCCCTCCCTTCACCACTGTGCAAACGCGCCCGTGGCGCGTTTTAAGTTGGGGGATAAAGTCCCCTTGAATCCTGAGGGTCCCTGGGGTCCAACTAGCCCACCAGGTACCTCCAGTAAGCGCCACAGAGCTGCGTTGCAGAGAGGTGTAAAAAGGGGCGTGGCCTGGACCACCTCTCTGCAACGCAGCCCTGTGGCGCTTACTGGAGGTACCTGGTGGGCTAGTTTGCCCCCAGGGTCCCCCAGTATTGAAGGGGAATTCATTTCCCAACTTAAAACGCGCCACAGGGTGCGTTTGCAGAGTGTTGCTGGGAGGGGGCGGGGCTCCGGCCCGATCACGTGTTTTTTAAAATTTTTATTTTTGGAAGGAGGGCTGTGTGGCCCCCCTTCTTTTTACTTTTTTGGGGCCCTGGGGACCCCATCCCCCAGATTGTTCTGCATTCTGTCCATCAACTGTTGTTTTTGCATTTGTCACCCCGAGTGGGACGGGTATGCCCAGACGTGGGTCCCGTGCTCTCCATGCCACTGGAATCAAGCTATCCTGGCTGAAGAGGGGTGAAACCCCGAAACCGGTCCTAGGATGCTTGTTTCCAGTCCAGGGAGGACCTGGCTTGGCAGTTCGGGCTGGACTGTTCCCATGAGGCACAGGGTCAAGACTGATTTGCATATGGCTGGGTTCAAACTGGAATGGCATGGTGAGCAAAAAACGATGGATTTAGGCCCAGATCTCTGTACTGGGGTGAATGTATGACATTGTTCTGCATTCTGTCCATCAACTGTTGTTTTTGCATCTGTCATTGCAAACAGCAGTGTCCCAGGGGTGGGCACCCCGGTACACTGCAGGAGCCGGCCTTGGGGGGTGGCAGTCCCCAGGGCCATCACAGGCTCCAGGAGGGGGGCCACGCGGCCCCCCTCCCAACATTTTCAAAGCCCCGGGGAGGTGGTGGTCCCCGGGGCTCTGAGGGTCCGTAACGGACCCCCATATTTAAATATTTCATGCCCCGGGGAGGTGGCGGTCTCCGGGCGTGTGGGGGGCTCGAGCCCCCCACACAGGTAATTTTTTTTTTTTAAAAGCCTTGGGGGGTGGCGGTCCCCGGGCTTGGGGAGCCTTGGAGGCCCCCAACATTAAAAAAACAAGCCCCGGGGGTGGCGGTCCCCGGGGCTGCAGGAGGGCTGTGTGCCCCCCGCAAATATTTCAGAAAAGCCCTGGGGGGTGGCGGTCCCCGGGGCTGCGGGGGCCCCCCTGGGCCCCCTCAATTATGTTAAATATTCCCCCGGGACCTGGCCCACCCGGGGGCTAAATATTAACATAGCGCGGGAGCCCGCGCTTCGTTTTTTTTTCTTCACGGCGGGATTCGCGGATCCTACGCGAATTTTGCCGTGTTTAAAAAAAAAAAAATGCTTTTGTGGGACCCCCTGAGCAGGTCTAGGGGGTCAGGGTGTTTCTACCCTGCCCCCTTTTCTTTTTTTACGCGTTTTTAAATCTGATTTCTTGTAACTTGGTTCTACTGAGTCACAAGATGGCTGCCAACACTTCCTGGTTTGGAGTGTTGACAGCCAATTAGAATAAAGCTCGTGGTCGGGAGGGTCCGCGGATCCTCCGTGCCTCTAAATATTGAAACTTTTATTTTTGATTTTCTCAGCAACTACTGAACGGATTTACACCATTTTTAAAAAGGTCAATTTCTGAACCAAGCACTACCTGTTTGCCAAATTTGGGGTAAATCCATTCAGTAGTTTTGGCTGTAGCCTTGCATAAAGTTTCCTATGGGAAATTGATTTTTTTACTCTTATTTTTTGAATTTCTCTGGAATTACTGAACGGATTTACACCATTTAAAAAAAAGGGCGCTTTCTGAACCAAGCACTACCTTTTTGCCAAATTTGGTGTAATTCCGTTCAGCAGTTCGGGCTGTAGCCGTGGCTAAAGTTTCCTATGGAAAATAACATGGAGAAGACATGTTTTGGGACCCCCCTTTTTTCTCGGCCCCCGCTTGCCGAATCACCCTGAAACTTTCAGGATAGGAGCTGACCCTAACGGGCCATAAGTTTTGAAAATTTCGCGAAGATTCGTCAACCGGCGCCAAAGTTATTGGGAAAAGAATGTTACGATTTTCCTATGGATAATAGGTCCTAACTATAACTACCTACTGGCGACCGCCAGTAGGTAATATATATATATATATATATATATATATATACACATAGAGAGTTTGTCTCCTGGAGGAGAACGGTCAAATCACTGCCCCCTGCCTAGCCCAGGATACGCTGTTGCAGTCGTGCCACGGGAGAGCTGTGCGTCGAGTCGGAGGACCCGTCCATCACCTCTTTACCCGTGGATGAGTACATGCATGCATGGGAATTGTCAGGTTAAAAGAGGTCACAAGATTGGCTGCCTCATAACATTGGTGTTTACACAGGCAATATCGACAGCCACAACGAATATCTGCATCAAGTCAACATGTCAAACCAAGCGCTGCGGGAAAGGGAAGCAGCAGCTGATGCGTTGTTTGACAACTTACCGACAATTGACAACCAACAACGAGCCACCGCATCTGCAGGGGCTCCCAACAGCAACATTAAAACAAAACTCAAAAACCTTGAGAAACTAATGCGCAATGAATTAACCAAGTGGTGGGAATGCAAGTCTTTGCAAAAATACCGGGATGTGGGCCGCATTCCGCAAGGCCTTAGAATCATGATAGCGCCCAGCTTTGACAACCCCAACCCACTCATGCTCAAAGAGTGGGCAGAAAGCAACCTAGAAGCCTCCATGCGTCTAGTAGTCATCCTTTCAAGTATGCGGACATCGATCGTAATGAACTGCAAAAAGAAATCGATAAAATCAACGACGAGCTTGACAGCTCAGATCAGAAGGAGTTAATCAATAAGGGTCGAGAAGAAATCATAACAAAACTAAAAAACATGAAGAAACAATAAAAACCCGTAAGGCATTTAAATTCGCACGAGACAAGTCGGATTATGAATGTGGACAAATCTTCACATTCGCAAGGAAGTTTGATTCTGCAAAAAGACAGAAACTCAACAAATCGGCGAAATTTACCACACAAACAACAGATACGGCTCTGACTCATGAGGAAGTGGACTCTGCCTCTACATCCGATCTGAGCTCCATCGAAACCGGCACGGACTCGGAAGATGGTGGTAGCATGAGCAGCAATAACCCCAGGCAACGCAACAATTTCAGCCTAACAGAGGAGCTGGGTTTTTTAGTCCAAGACAGGCGCCAAACATTGCGCCCGAGAGCACCGAGGAAACCAAACACAGGCGCAACTGCAGAAGACGCGAGCGCAGAAAGCGGAGGAAAACCAAAAGGAAATTACAACAAAAAAAGAGGCAATTGGAGGCGCAAATAATGGATGACTCCAAAACTGTGATCAATCTCTCTGGCATAATACTAACCAGCGCTGAAACACAACTCCTCTCCTTGGGCTTGACCTACTGCCCAGAAAGCAGTTTTGATTATACGACCACTAGAATTGACATTTTCAACTTTATTCGTAAACTCAAACTTATCAAATTCTTTAAACAGAAACATGCCACTAATCCTCCTACTACCGACACGGGCAATACTGCTCACACTGAGGGCAATCTTGTGGTATCAGACATTTCAACCATACGCACCATGGCTGAGCTTGAATCTCCTACTGACAATGCCTCAACACAGCAGTTGCTTCACAACGCCGGCATCGACACCACTACCAAAATCACCAGTCCATTTCGGCCACCTTCCACGTTCACGCCCATCATGCCCAGGGATGCCATCGACATCTACAATGATGTTATCGTTGAGGAGGTTAAAACCTCCACAAGCGCAAGACCCGCGCCAAACGAAAAAACAACTTCAAACACAAAAAATATATGGACCTCATGAAAAAGTTAAAAGAGAGGTCTGATGTCATCATTAACAAATCAGATAAAGGCGGGAACATCGTCTTATGGCCAAGGAAGATGTACATGGAGGAAGCAAACAGACATTTGAACGATGCCACATGCTACAGGATGACCAACATGAAGGAAGTAGTTGCCAGTGGGAAAGAACTTAAGAAACATCTTAACAACTACAGGACACAAGGCACTCTCAGTAAAGAGGAGTTCAATTTCCTGAACAACGAATTTCCTGTTCTCTTCATATTATATTTTCTTCCAAAGGTCCACAAAGGAACATCACCTGTGCCTGGGCACCCAATCATCTTGGCACGGAAAAGCCTTTGTGAAAACATATCCAAATATGTGGACTACTTCCTTCAAGAGCATGTCACGAACCTACCCACTTACTTAAGAGACACCAGTGACTTTCTTCTCAAAAATCAAGAAAGTTCTGTGGTCCCCAAACTGTGTCCTGATGTCTCTAGACATAACTTCGCTGTATACCAGCATACACCATCACGATGGACTACAAGCATGTCAACAATTCCTAGCGAAAAGACATATCAGTTGTTATAAACACAATGAACTTATCACGTTCCTTATTGAGTGGTGCCTACAGCACAACGTTTTCATGTTCAACAACAAGGTTTACCAGCAGCTTAGGGGGGTTGCCATGGGGGCTTGCTTCTCCCCCAGTTATGCATGTCTCCATGTAGGCTGGTGGGAGGAGCGGGTCCTCCGGGTAACACACTCGGAAGCTTGGTCTAATAACATCCTTTGCTGGCTACGCTACATAGATGACGTTTTTGTGATTTGGAATGGCTCCATTGATAGCGCTAAATCTTTCATTGATTAAATTAATTGCAATGAGTATAATTTGGAGTTCAATGCCACCATGAGTAATGTGTCAGTGGATTTTCTAGATGTAAGATTGTATGTCGCTGACAACACATTACATTCCACCCTCCATAGAAAAAACACATCAGGCAATTCCACTCTCCACGCCACCAGCTTCCATCCGAAACATCTCATTGCCAGCATTCCATATGGGGAAATGCTGCGTTTGCGCAGAATTTTCAGCAACCCCACTGACCTAATCAGATGCCAAACTGAGTCACATATGAGGTTTAAGGCCAGAGGGTACACGGAGAAGACCATCACTGCAGCCATCGTCAAGGCCAATTCCATACCTAGAGAGGTGCTATTACAGGGCACAACTACTGACTCTACAGGCAGCACTGACACACAGCCAGAGCCATCCACTGAGAGCTGGGTAACCACTCGCCTGATTATCACACACAACACTGAGGCACGGGCACTCAAGTCCATCATCAACAAACACTGGGGTATCATCAAAACTGACTCCACACTGGGATCCTTGGTAGCTCCTAGACCTGACATTACCTACAGGAGAGCTAGTTCCATGCATGATGCCATAGTCAGAAATAGCCCTGAGATCACCACTACAACTAACTGGCTATCAGGCGTCAAAGGGTTTTTCAAGTGCAGCAGCTGCAGGGCGTGTAGATTTGGCGTCAACACCTACCAAATCACGGCACAATTCAGGAACAAACCCATAGTCATTCAACAAAAGCTGACATGTAGAACTGAATTTGCAGTTTACATCCTCACATGTAGTTGTGGCCTCAGATACGTAGGAAGCACAAAGCTCCAGGTACATCTACGAATTTTGCAACACATCAGGGCGATAGTTAACAGTGACCCGACATACCCTGTCGCCAGGCATTTTAAAGAAACACATCAGAACAACTTGGACCACTTCAAATACTGTGTAATTGATAGTATTCCACCACTCAGACGGGGTGGCAACAGGGAAAAACTGTTACGGCAACTGGAGTCTAGATACATCATAGAACTGAACACCAAGGCCCCAGCAGGTCTTAATCTTAGTGAAGATTTATACAATTTCCTATAAGAGGTGCCTGTTCCAGTCACATCAGCTCTATCACAAACTTGTTACCTGTATATATTCTTTTGGTATTATATGCATTGCGTTCTGTATTTGGTTCTCATCACCTCAGATTCATTTGTTCATGTAGAATATTTTACACACCAGTGTCTCATAGCACATATTGAGGCAACCTTGCATTTGTTACATTCAGATTGCGCGTTCAATCCCTTAGAATTTTCGTTGTTAGGGCATTTAACCTTACTTTAGAGGTGGGCTGACTTCTATTTGGTTGTCATTTTTTATCCCACTTTATCCAATTTTCCTATTCTTTGGATAATTTTAACTCACAGCACCAGTTTAGCCTATCTAAGGTTACATTAGCTTTTACGTACGTCACAACACCTCGGCACCTTCTCACTATTTCCGTCCCTTTCACATTAGCTCAGTCTTACTCGCCTATGACTTCACTGAACTGCACTGATATATAGAACAGCACTGGCCTCTTTGAGGGAGTGGCACAACACACACAGACAAGTATATGTTGGTCCTAACACACACACACTTTGTGCTCAAGACATGCTCCAGCACTATGTACTCCTAATCTTAGCTTTTTGACGCGCTCCCCAACAGCTGTCAGATTTTCCTGGATACTGGCTCACGGGGGCTAGGTTTTTATGCGCTGAACTGCCGGTTCCCCCTTTTTTCGGTGACATTTTCACTACAATAGGTTCTGTCGGACCGAGCAATTGCCACTTGGCAGTTATTTTGCCATATATCATGCAATCCCAGCATTTGAATTTTTTTGGGCATTTTACGGCTTGCTGACTGGAACTCGTTAATTAGTTCCATCTAGTATTAACTTCACAATGCACTCTCATTTGGAGACATCAGCACAATCACAGCGCAAGGTAGATATTTTATACTTTTTAATATCGCCGCTTAATCTTACCTACAGATACACCGCGCGTCACAGGAGTTACAGATCTCTGGACCTCACTCACTTATATATAGAGCACTAGTTTATTGTCTATATCTGTTACTGTATTTCACGTGTCATTATGCGCCTAGTCATCGGCTGATGACTAGGTAATTTCACCACATGTCGTAAATGTGCTGTTTTCTGCTATGTCACAACGAACATAGAAAAGTTACTACTATGAGTATATAAACCATGTGGGTTTACTAAGCGCGCTATGTGATCAAGACCACAGGCTTGTGGTCGAAACGTGCCATCATGACATGTTAATGGAATAAACGATTTATTGCATCTTCAACTGGAGTCTGTGCCCTTGTTTGACCCGGCGTGGTCGTTCAGTGGGATCCTGGTTTCATATATATGCATATATATATATATATATATATATATATATATATATATATATATATATATATATATATATATATATATACATTACCTACTGGCGGTAGCCAGTAGGTAGTTATAGTTAGGACCTTGTTTCTATTCAAAAGCGTTTTTTCTTTTCCCAATAGCTTTGGCGCCAGTTGACGAATCATTGCGAAATTTTCAAAACTAGTGGGGCGCTCCGGTCAGCTCCTGTTTTGAAAGTTTTGGGGTGATTCGGCAAGCGAGGGCTGAGAAAAAAGGGGGGTCCTAAAACGTGTTTTCTCCATGTTAATTCCCATAGGAAACTTTAGACACGGCTACAGCTGGAACTGCTGAACGGAATTACACCAAATTTGGCACAAAGGTAGCCCTTGTTTCAGAAAGAACTCTTTTTCTTAAATGGTGTAAATCCGTTCAGTAGTTGCTGAGAAAATCAAAAAATAAAAGTTTCGATATTTAGAGGCACGGAGGATCCGCGGACCCTCCCGACCACGAGCTTTATTCTAATTGGCTGTCAACACTCCAAACCAGGAAGTGTTGGCAGCCATCTTGTGACTCGGTAGAACCGAGTCACAAGAAAAGAGAAAAACAAACGCGAAAAACAAGAAAAGGGGGCAGGGTAGAAACATCCTGACCCCCTAGGCCTGCTCAGGGGGTCCCACAAGGACCCCCAGGGCCCAAAAAAGCATTTTTTTTTTAAAAAATCGGCGAGATTCGCGCACCCAGCGTGAATTTCGGCCAAAAATTTAAAAAAACGAAGCGCGGACTCCCGCGCTTCGTTATTATTTTGCCCACGGGTGGGCCAAGTCCCGGGGGCATGACATATTGTAATTGCGGGGGCCCAGGGAGGCCCCCGCAGCCCCGGGGACCGCCACCACCCGGGGATTTTCTTAAATATTTGCGGGGGGCACGGTCCCCAACGGATAGGGCCTGCCCCGGGGGATGGGGTCCCCGGGGCTAGAAGTGGCCCAGGAGGGTGGCCACGCGGCCCCCCTCCCCAAAATTAAAAAATAAAATTAAAAAAATTAAAAAGAAATAAAGGCCGGCCCCGGGGGATGGGGTCCCCGGGGCCAATAGAGGCCTCAGGAGGGGGGCCACGCATACCCCTCCAGAAAAAAAAGAAAAAAAATGTGGCCATGCCCCGGGGGATGGGGTCCCTGGGGCCGAAATTGGCCACGGGAGGGGGGCCCACGCGGCCCCCTTCCCGTTAATTTTTTTTTTTTTTTAAAGGGGCAGGCCCTGGGGGATGGGGTCCCCAGGGCCCAAAAAGGGAAAGAAGGGGGCCACACAGCCCCCTTCTAAAAAAACAAATAGACCGCGATCGTGCCGGAGGCCCCGCCCCTCCCAGCAACACTCTGCAAACATGCCCTGTGGCGCGTTTTTAAATTGGGGAATTAATTCCCCTTCAATACTAGGGGTCCCTGGGAGCCAACTAGCCCACCAGGTACCTCCAGTAAGCGCTACAGGGCTGCGTTGCAGAGAGGTGGTCTAGGCCATGCCCCTTTTTACACCTCTCTGCAACGCAGCTCTGTGGTGCTTACTGGAGGTACCTGGTGGGCTAGTTGGACCCCAGGGACCCTCAGGATTCAAGGGGACTTAATCCCCCAACTTAAAACACGCCACGGGGCGCGTTTGCACAGTGGTGAAGGGAGGGGGCGGGGCCTGAGGTGACATATGTGCAAACACGCCCTGTGGCGTGTTTTAAGTTAGGGAATTAATTCCCCTTCAATCCTGAGGGCCCCTGGGGGCTAACTTGCCCACCAGGTACCTCCAGTAAGCGCCACAGGGCTGCATTGCAGAGAGGTGGTCCAGGCCACGCCCCTTTTTACACCTCTCTGCAACACAGCTCTTTGGCGCTTACTGGAGGTACCTGGTGAGCTAGTTGGACCCCAGGGACCCTCAGGATTCAAGGGGACTTAATCCCCCAACTTAAAACACGCCACGGGGCACGTTTGCACAGTGGTGAAGGGAGGGGGCGGGGCCTGAGGTGACATATGTGCAAACATGCCCTGTGGCACGTTTTAAGTTAGGGAATTAATTCCCCTTCAATCCTGAGGGCCCCTGGGGGCCAACTAGCCCACCAGGTGCCTCCAGTAAGCGCCACAGGCCTGCGTTTCAGAGAGGTGGTCTAGGCCACGCCCCTTTTTACACCTCTCTGCAATGCAGCTCTGTGGCGCTTACTGGAGGTACCTAGTGGGCTAGTTGGACCCCACTGACCCTCAGGATTCAAGGGGACTTAATCCCCCAACTTACAACGCGCCAGGGGGTGCGTTTTCAGAGTGGTGGAGAAAGGGGGCATGGCCTTTGTCTACCTCTCACCAATCCCACTGCGTGGGGTTTACTGGAGGTAAAAGGTAGGCTAGTTGGCCCCTAAAGGACCCCCAGCAGTGAAGGGGACTTCAATCCCCATCCAAGAGCGTGCCAGGGAGCGCGTTTGTAGAATGGTGGGCAAAGTGGGCGGGGCCTGGTACGAGTACTTACCAATGCTGCTGTGTGGGACTGACTGGAGGAAATAGTTTGGGAAGTTGGCCCCCAAGGATGTCCTTGGGGGCCAACTACCCCTCTTGTTACCTCCAGTAAGTCCCACACAGTGGGATTGCTAAGACGTCTTCGGAGGCCATGGCCCCCTTTCTCTACCACTCTGAAAACGTGCCTCGTGGCAGACTACGGGATGGGGGATGAAGTCCAATTTAGTCCTGAGGGAGCTTGGGGGCCAAGAATCCCTCCTGGTACCTCCTGTAAGTCCTACACAGCGGAATTCCTGAGCGTTGGTTGGACGCCCAGCACCCTTTCTCCACCACTCTGCAAACGCGACTACTAGTTAAAGTAGCATATTTCTGCACCTCTGACTTAGAGGTAGTTTTAATCCCCCTGCCCTATTATGTACTAGGGCCTTACAGAGGAGGTCATGCTAATCACAGGGGTACCCCAACGCATAGTGTTCCCTAGTGTATGCAGGTGTTTTCACTGTATTCTAAGTGTCTTTTAGCATAGCACTGGCTCTAGGCCTGGTTAGTCAGAGTCAGTTACCACCAGTACCCGTCTGAAAAAGTTGTGGGCACAGGATGATTTTGCAACAAGGCCTCTTTCTGCTCCTCTGTTGGTTCTTTCTGCACATCTCTTCTTCTTCCTGCACTTTTCTTCGTCTTTGTGGACTTCTGTTGCTTCTTTCTGCATTTCTTTTGCTTCTTTCTGTGCGATTTTACTTCTTTCTTCACATGTCCTACCTCTGTAGGCAAAGTTAGAAACTAGCATTTAAAAAACCTTAGAAATTCACTTAAAAAACCATAGGTTTCAGGCACATTATAGTTAGAAATTAGCATTTAAAAAACCTTTGAAATTCACTGAAAAAACCATAGGTTTCAGGCATGTTATAGTTAGAAATTAGCATTTAAAAAACCTTTGAAATTCACTGAAAAAACCATAGGTTTCAGGCACGTTATAGTTAGAAATTAGCATTTAAAAAACCTTAGAAATTCACTGAAAACACCATAGGTTTCAGAGGCGTTATAGTTAGTTGGACATTTCACTCGTACAAAACCATAGAAATTCCCCCGTTATAGTTAGTTCAGCTAACTATAACTCACGCCCCCACAATGCACTGCTGATGACGTCACATATTACATCACTCATGACATGGTCAGTGACATCACAGATGACATCACTGATGACATCTCAAATGACATCACTGATGACATCACTGATGACATCATCCTGTGACTGTGTGTTTCTGTAAAGTTTAAATATGTTTAATATATATAGGGAAAGGCGTATTGAAGAATGAGTGGGTGTATAAGTGTCTGAATGGATGATTTAGTAGGTGCGTGACTGACTCTATAAGTGAGTGATTAAACGTATCTTACTGAATGCATGGGTTAGTGACTAAACTGTGTGAATGTCTGTATCCGTCTGTCTGTTGGTGTGTAAGCGGCTGCATGGGTTTATGAATAGCTAGATGAGTGTCTACATGAGTTATTGATTGGTTGTCTGAGTATCTGTATGGGTGCCTGAGTGTTTGTGTGGGTGGGGTGTGTGTGACTCTGTTCATAGATGTGTGAGTGGGTGATTCACTGGGTGCATGGTTTCAAGAGTGCATCTGTGATGGACTGTATGGGTGGGTGAGTGTGTGTATGGTTGTGTTAGTGAGTGAATGTATATCTCAGTGGTACATGTGTGAGTAACTACATATGTGAAAGGCAGTATATATGTGTGTTAGAGTATTTAAATGGCTATAAGTGAGAGTGTGTGATTGTGAGAGTGGCTGTATGGATGAGTGTGTGCTTGTATCAGTGATTGTATAAGAGCGTAAGAATGTGCTAGTATTTGTATGAGTAAGTGAGCTGGTGTGTGTATAACTGTATAGGTGAGTAAATGGGAGTGTGATTAATTATTTGCATGACTGACTAGGTGTGTGAGTACCTCTATGGATGAGTGGCGGTGTGTGAGTGTCTATATAGGTGTATGAGTGCATATGATAGTCCTAGTACTGAGTGACCGTAAGTATGAGTGACTGTACGGGTGAGTGAGTGGATGTGTGTGTAGACCTAAGAATCAGTGAGTGGGTATGTAGTTATTGGTGTTGGAGTGTCTATGGATTTGAGAATGTCAGTCTGTAATTTAGAGTGGGTGTATCAAAAGTTATATTAGGGTGAGAGAAGATGCATGAAATTATCACATGGATGATGTCATCAGTGATGTCATTTGGGATGTCATCAGTGATGTCACTGACCATGTCATGAGTGATGTAATATGTGACGTCATCAGCAGTGCATTGCGGGGGCGTGAGTTATAGTTAGCTGAACTAACTATAACGGGGGAATTTCTATGGTTTTGTACGAGTGAAATGTCCAACTAACTATAACGCCCCTGAAACCTATGGTTTTTTCAGTGAATATATATAAATATATATATACACCCACATATATATATATTATATACATATATACATATGAGTTATGGGGTCGATATGTATATATCCTACCTATTGGCAGTTGCCGGTAGGTAGTTATAGGTAGGACTTGATTTCTATTAAAAAGTAGGCCTGGGAGAAGCGCGCCGAGTTTCACTACGTGGAATTCTGCGGAGTTACTGAAAAACTCTACAAAATTCCGCAGAGTTCTGCGAGCCGGCCGAGTATATTTATTATCAATTTCATGTTGTGGTAAAGAAATTCAGAAACTCTTATTCTATCTATAGTTCATAACATTGGACACTAGATGTCCCTGTTGCATCAAATACATATAATTTGAGCTGTACAGGTTTGAAGTTGGTGCCCACGAGAAGTGTAATCTTCTACACGCACATGAATTAATTATTAAAGTAACCTTCTGCATATTCTGCAAATAGCACAGAGGTAGACCCGAAATCGTAAGTCGCCAGTTTGTAAACCACTCTCTTTACTAGTGGTGTGTTCAGTCAAAGTCAGCAGGTCAAATAAAGGTCCCGTTTGAGTTTGGGTATATTCATTTATTAATGGGTCCAGCTGCTCTAGTGTTTTTTTCTCCACTATATATTTAATTAAACACAGAGACAATATTTCAGTTTACAAAAGAAGTCTGCAAACTACACATTAATGAGGAGTTGGACTGCTCGCCGCCCTAGCGCATCGACCTCTGGAAGTCTGTGAAGCACAGTATGAAGATGAAACAGACTGACAGACATCGATCTGAGCCGAGGTTCCCCCTAAGTATGGAGCAGATGGTGAGATAAATGTGTGTGTCCAATGTCCATCAAACAGATGACTCACCTCTCATAGAACAATTAGCAGACTGGGAGCACCAGCCCAGATGATCGAATGGGAGAGTGATTGCATTCTTACCTGTACAGTACACTCACCACCAGTCACTGGAAAGATCCACAAGGGGGTACACATTGCTCTGCTTCCACGGCGCTGACAAACTCCTGTGCTGCAGTCTTTCTTGGACCCAAGCTGTCTGCACGCCAAGGTCAGTAAGCGTCGTGTAGTTCCTATAGTACCCATGCAGGACCTGCGCGTTTGGATAACATAAACCGTGGGCTTGGTGATAGCCTGGCTCTGTGCACCCCCACCGCGTATGTTAGCCTGATTTGCATTAGCTAGCTCACACTGCCACTAGAATCTCCTCTTCTCGGGGAGAGATTAGTTTCTGGCAACCTTAGATCATGACAACCCTAATTCCTCAGAATCGTGGAAACAATGTACTACTTTTCGCCTAGTCACTCGTGCTTACTTATTCGGTTTGTCTCAGAGAGTTACACAGAATAAACAGTCTGGGCGTTTCAATAAGTATTTATTGAACAGTTGTTATTCTAGTGTAAAATATATGTGCTGCAGAAACCAGCAGACAATAGCAGAGATATATTATCAGCAGTACGACAAAAGCAAAGGGATAGAACAGTTCTACCATATTGCAGTAATCATGAATACATACATGAATATAAAAAGCATTATGAAAAGTGCGCGTACTCCTACGATGCCTAACTAGATGTACCTGAGTGTACCTAGCATATCTGTGTAGGTCTAAAAGCCTAAGAGCCAAGAATCCTTCTAGGATTTAGTCGAACCCCCATACCTGAATAGAGAGAGTGTGGGACCCCGTCCTGGTCTCGAGTTGGACACCCCACAAGAGATGTGTCAGACCGCTGTCAGCTGGAGCAACTGCATGCAGGAGCCTCAGCGTCTCTGGTCAGTGTGTCAGCATGGAAGTCTCGGTTCCCTCTGTCTTACTGAGGTAAGATGTGGTATATTTATACCCTGAGGACTCTGGTTGCTTCGTATGGTTTGCATTGGCCATGTTAGACTTGAGGAAGACGTCAGGGGTGAACTTTGTACATACATATTATGCAGGTGGTATATTCCTAGAGAGCCATGCATAATTGATGAGTACAGTGTGGGCCTGTGTTTGGGAAAAACCCTGCTGTATTCAAAACCACAGAATAGATAACGTTCAGCCCTCAGAGCACGTTGTGTACTAGTGAGGACAAATGTAGGTGAAAGATCATGCCTATATAAGGAATCATGGGCCATATGTATCATTCCAAATTGCGATCGCAAACGCCGAAATTCGCAGAATTTCAGCATTTGCGATCGCAATTGGGCTCAGTGGTATGTATCAATGAAAAACTGCCTCGCAAAATAAGGAATCGCAAAATTTGCGATTCCCTATTTGCGATTGCATTTAAGGAATCGCAAATTGCGATTCCTTAAATGCAATGTAAGAAGCACAAAAAAGTGCAATTTGGCCTTAAGGAATCGCAAATTACCACCAACTTCAAGTTGGTGGTAATTTGCGATTTCTTGGAAAAATGCACTTTTTGCATTTTTCAAAGTGCAATGTGGCGCACATACATGCCCTTAGGGCATGTATGTGCGCCACATGTGCACCCATGCTTATTTCAGGGGTGCAACAGGGTGTCCTTTTGACACTCTTGCAACCTTGAAATTGCATTCTCAATTTGCGATTCTCTAATTGCTAATCGCAAATTGAGAATGTCTTCCCATTCATTCCTATGGGCCTCTAGGCCCATAGGAATGAATGGGAAGGTATTCCTTATTTGCGAATCGCAATTTGAGATTCGCAATTAAGGAATATGTAGGATTCGCAAAATTATTTGCAAATCCTACATACATAGCATTTTGCGATTCTCAAATAGCGATTCGCAAAAAATCGCTATTTGAGAATCGCAAATGAACATTTTGATACATATGGCCCCATGACTATAATAGGACATGTACAGTTATGACCGTAATAGGGCATATGCGGCTTTGACCATAATAGGGCAAGTACGAATATGACCGTATTAGGGCAAATATGAATACGTCCATTTTAGGGCATGTATGAACGGGTCTACATTAGCCTCTATACGGGACATAACACCCACTCCTCTTCCGAACAGGATGACAATGACCATACTTAAAATCTGGACAATTTAAAAACATTTTAAAAGCAAGTAAAACATGGTTTTAAAATTTGTTAAAAAAAAACTTCAAAAAAGGTTACAATTCAGCTATTTCCAATTGCCACTAAAAAAAAGAAATGTCTATTTTGTTTCTCTATATAAGTTGCTTCACTCAAAGCGGAAGAAGGCCATGCTTTTCTCAAGCGAAAGTGTCAATTTAGGAAGTGTTCCAAATTTGCTCGTTTATTATGAAAACGAATGGAGAAGCCGAATTCTTTCCCAGGACGCGATGAGCCAATTCGAGATTAAGTGTCCTGGCTGGGAAGCACAACATTATCAGTGTTAGTTACTGCAGACGACAAATCCAACGCCTCACAGAGAACGTCAATCGCACATAGATGGTATGTAGCACTGCCAACAGTCGGTGCTGCGGCAGCTTGTGCGGCAGTTGTTACCTGGGTGCCAGTGGAGGAGTCACCTAACCCAGCAGGAGCAAACAGCACCTGTGGATTCTCAAGGAATGCGTTCATCAGAATCGGAAGACGCTGGGACAACGCAGAGCATGGGCCTTTATGGGGTCCAGCATTGCATCCGTGTCCGGAGGCGCATCTGATCGAAATGTTAGACAAAGATCCAACATGCATTCTTCTCCGCAAAACAGGCATCAAAGAACAGGTAAGATGCAGTCTACCCAGACTGGTCGAAAGGATAGAACCCAGGAGGCATTGAGTTCTCGCAGGCAAGAAATGCCCAGAAGTTGTACCATGCGTTCACGGTATTTCCGCTCCTGGAGCATGTTCGCCATTCCCTCAGGAATTGGGCCGTCCATTGCGTAGCAGTAGTATTATGAATAGGACCCCTGCAATCAGCAACCTGGATGAGCGGGAGTCCTCCAAATACGCTTCCCAATACGGAGTGTATAAAATTTGGGATTACTCCGAGGACTGTCTGAAAGGTGCTTAACAGTCCTGACCCTATGGTCTTAAATAGGTGTACAATACCGCTTGTATCAGACATTTACTGAAGTAAAGGCTGCCTGTCGGTTCTGAGCTACTACCAAGTCTTTTACTGGCAATATCTGACCGATGCACTTGCACTTTGGTTTTAATTGTAATTGCTTACGAATTAGTGTGTGCGTGTGGGTTTTCGAGCGTTTCACCACCTTACTCGCCTCTTTGCACTTTTGAGATTCTGTTTTTAAGCCTACCTGATTTTTAAATGTAATACATGTTTTTAAGCCTACCTGATTTTTAAATGTAATACATGCTCTTAACTGTTTCCCACTAACCGGCGCTCCTCGTTCCACTGCAGCTGTTGTGCTGATTGAGTGGAGGGGGCTTAGCCGGTCTATGAGCATATCCCTTCCTCACTTCCTGCGCGCCACTTAGAATCGCCATCTTGGGTCGATTCACGCTCTGAGTTTTGGGGGATCATTAGTGAGCCTGCCTATTTCAGGCATTCATGGCGCTGACGCGCAGCGGACACTGAAGTAAAGGCTGCCTGTCGGTCCTGAGCTACTACCAAGTCTTTTACTGGCAATATCTGACCGATGCACTTGCACTTTGGTTTTAATTGTAATTGCTTACGAATTAGTGTGTGCGTGTGGGTTTTCGAGCGTTTCACCACCTTACTCGCCTCTTTGCACTTTTGAGATTCTGTTTTTAAGCCTACCTGATTTTTAAATGTAATACATGTTTTTAAGCCTACCTGATTTTTAAATGTAATACATGCTCTTAACTGTTTCCCACTAACCGGCGCTCCTCGTTCCACTGCAGCTGTTGTGCTGATTGAGTGGAGGGGGCTTAGCCGGTCTATGAGCATATCCCTTCCTCACTTCCTGCGCGCCACTTAGAATCGCCATCTTGGGTCGATTCACGCTCTAGTTTTTGGGGGATCATTAGTGAGCCTGTCTATTTCAGGCATTCATGGCGCTGACGCGCAGCGGACACTGAAGTAAAGGCTGCCTGTCGGTCCTGAGCTACTACCAAGTCTTTTACTGGCAATATCTGACCGATGCACTTACACTTTGGTTTTAATTGTAATTGCTTACGAATTAGTGTGTGCGTGTGGGTTTTCGAGCGTTTCACCACCTTACTCGCCTCTTTGCACTTTTGAGATTCTGTTTTTAAGCCTACCTGATTTTTAAATGTAATACATGTTTTTAAGCCTACCTGATTTTTAAATGTAATACATGCTCTTAACTGTTTCCCACTAACCGGCGCTCCTCGTTCCACCGCAGCTGTTGTGCTGATTGAGTGGAGGGGCTTAGCCGGTCTATGAGCATATCCCTTCCTCACTTCCTGCGCGCCACTTAGAATCGCCATCTTGGGTCGATTCACGCTCTAGTTTTTGGGGGATCATTAGTGAGCCTGCCTATTTCAGGCATTCATGGCGCTGACGCGCAGCGGACACTGAAGTAAAGGCTGCCTGTCGGTCCTGAGCTACTACCAAGTCTTTTACTGGCAATATCTGACCGATGCACTTGCACTTTGGTTTTAATTGTAATTGCTTACGAATTAGTGTGTGCGTGTGGGTTTACGAGCGTTTCACCACCTTACTCGCCTCTTTGCACTTTTGAGATTCTGTTTTTAAGCCTACCTGATTTTTAAATGTAATACATGTTTTTAAGCCTACCTGATTTTTAAATGTAATACATGCTCTTAACTGTTTCCCACTAACCGGCGCTCCTCGTTCCACCGCAGCTGTTGTGCTGATTGAGTGGAGGGGGCTTAGCCGGTCTATGAGCATATCCCTTCCTCACTTCCTGCGCGCCACTTAGAATCGCCATCTTGGGTCGATTCACGCTCTAGTTTCTGGGGGATCATTAGTGAGCCTGCCTATTTCAGGCATTCATGGCGCCGACGCGCAGCGGACGCGCGCAGTGGGTGTGACTGTGGCGCGCCAAAGGCGCGCCAAAGGCAAGCCCGTCTGCGCCCGTCCGCGGCAGTTCGGGGCCAGGGGCCATGACCCCTGGTCTATCTGTGCCGCACCGACTTGTCTATTTACCGAACCAATTACTGAATTACCGACCCCTTACCAACTTAAATTGCACGCTCTTACAAATGGAATGCAGGGAGGAAACCTGCCTGTGTTGCGGTTTCTCTCCCAGCACTAGTCTGACACCCTCACTAACCACCAAGGATAATACTAATATAACAAACCCTTTTCACTGACCCCAAATGGTTTTTTCTTCCTCAGTATAAACTGCCGCTCTCTCGCAAAGCATAAGGCCGATATTTTTGACCTATTGCTGACTGACCAACCGGATGCCATATTTCTCACTGAAACATGGTTGCACGAAAGTTCTGGCCCCGATGTTTCTGTGGCGCTGCCCTCTAACTATGCGATTGTCAGGAAAGACAGGGACCTTAAAACTGGGGGAGGCATAGCCATTATATTTTAGAAAGCTTTTTCAATGCAAATTCGAGCCTCTATCTTCCTCGGACTGTGAGGCGGCCATTTTTAAATTAGTCCTTACTACAAAATTTACCCTCTCTGGAATATTGGTGTTCCGCCCCCCTGGGCCCCTGGCTTCCTGGGCTGGTTCGTTTCCTAGTTTAATAAATCCAATATTCATGAGTACTGCCAATTTCTCCATTCTGAGTGACTTAAATCTCCATCTGGATGATTCTACATGCAAAATCAGCACCAACTTCATTTCTGACCTGGCAGCAATGAATATCCATCTACATAACTCGGGTCCCACACATAAGGCCGGCCATCTTTTGGACCCTATTTTTTCCAATTTTCCCAGCATTCACTGTCCTGCAGCTCTCCCCCTCTGTTGGTCGGACCATTACAGTGTTAGGTTTAATCTGACACTTCCTGACAACGCGGCTCCTTCCCTTCCAGTCCTGAAGACTGGAAAAAGAGACTGGAAAAATCTGGACTTAACCACCCTGAACAACATCCTCTGCTCTACTTTACCCGTCTCCAAACACAAGGTGACCACGCTCTCTGATTCGGTGCAAAAATGGCTCTTTGATGCCATAGACACATGTCTCCCTCTTTCCAATAAAAAGGTAAACAACCATCGCCCGCCTGCGCCTTGGTTCACTGATACCTTGAAAGTGGAAAAATCTAAATGTAAAGCACTGGAACGTAGATGGCGTAGAAATTATGACCCCGAATTAAAAACCATCTATAAAAAGGCTAAAAAAGTTTATTATAGTCTTTGCAAATCCGCCCGCGCCGCTTTTGTATCAGTTTCCATTTCTGCTGCTTTAAATTGCTCCAAAACACTTTTTAATACAGTGAAGGAGCTGGCTGGCTCTGCCACCTTGGCCAGGCCTCCACCACTAACTAAATATAAATGTGAGGAACTCGCCTCTTTTTTCGTCCAGAAAGTCGGAAACATTTACTCCGACATAACGAGCCTTGGGCGGGATAATCTTCCTCCCTCGCTATACACCAACTCCTGTCAGTCAAGTGCATCACCGCCCATTGTGGACTCCATTCATCATGATCAGGACACGATGCAATACACCCCCTCAAATAAGCTGGACACATGGTCTCCTCTCAATGCAGCCTCCTTTAAAAAAATCTTAGATAGTATTAAATCGGGATCACCTAAGGACCCCTTGCCTATCTCTGTGCTTAAGCAGCTAGAGTTGCCACCCCTTCTTGCCATCTTGGATCTTCTAAATGTTTCCTTAGAAGAAGCCACGGTCCCACGGGACTGGAAGCATGCGATGGTGGTCCCTCTTCTAAAAAAGGCCAACGCCGATCCAGACTCACCTTCTAATTATCGTCCTATTTCTCTGTTACCGGCCTTTTCTAAAATCTTGGAGAAACATATCCACTCCCAACTCACACAATTTGCGGAAACGCAAAAGTTCCTCCACCATTCTCAATCCGGCTTTAGAGCCGGTTTCTCCACCGAGACTACTTTACTTGGAGTAACGGAAATGATACGTCACCATCTGGATGCTGGGGATACGGTCGCCCTTATCCTACTTGACCTAAGCGCGGCATTTGATACGGTATGTCATTCCACACTAATAAAAACGCTTGGGTCTTTAGGTATCGGCGGCTCTGCCCTTAGCTGGCTTATCTCTTTTCTGTCTAATCGTACTTTTCAAATCTTTTCCCCCACATCTTGTTCTGATACTCATTCTTTACCCTATGGAGTACCTCAGGGTTCCATTCTTAGTCCCCTACTTTTCAACTTATATGTTAGACCCATGGCCATCGTCGCGGAAGAAGCAGGGTTGTCTCTATTCTCTTACGCTGACGACTCTCAAATTATCTTTTCGCTCTCTGCGAATAAAGCAGCTGGGCCATCTCATCTTCAGCTTGGCCTAGGAAAAATTGCATCTTGGATGCAGTCCCACTACCTTAAACTAAATGGAGAGAAAACTGAGGTACTGGTACTAGGAAAAAATAAAGATCTCTGGGGCCCTCAACATTGGCCCGAGGTGATGGGGGCACTCCCTCGGCCCTCCAGTAAAGTCTGCAATCTTGGTGTCATCATTGACGATTCACTTACTATGCAACATCAGGCAGTCAAGGTTGCCGCCCATTGTTTTACCATCTTAAGGTGGCTAAGAAAGATTGTCTGGATGCTGCCTGAGTCCACGCAGAAAACAGTGGTCCAGGCCCTTGTTACCTCGCGACTGGACTACTGCAATGTCCTTTACCTCGGATCCAACAAGGTGGTGACGCGCAGGCTTCAGCTGGTACAAAACTCAGCCACAAGGCTACTTTGTAGGGTACCCAGAACTTCCTCGGTCTCATGCTATTTAAGAGACCTGCATTGGCTCAGGGTGGAGAACCGTATTAAGTTCAAAGCCCTGAGCTATATGTTCAAAATCAAAACAGGCGAGGCACCCCAATATCTCCGAGACATGGTCAACCCTTATGTGCCTTCCCGGTGCCTCCGATCTTCAACCCAAGAGAAGTTCTCTGTGCCCAGAATCAAACTATCCAGGATGGGAGGGAGATCTTTTCATACCTCGGTCCCCTACTATGGAACTCACTTCCCATAGCCATCCGGAGTGAAACGACATACTCTCATTTTCGAAAATCCTTGAAGACCTGGCTCTTTAACCAGTAACCGACTCAGCTGCCGCTTATTCCTTTTGTTCCGCTCTGGCGCCGGGAAACCCTTTTTGGGTAGCTGTTGCGCCTTACAAGTTTAATAATAAATAAATTAAAAAATATTTAGACTGTGGGGTTTTAGGTTTAAACCTATAATAACTGATAAAACCCCACTGAAAGAGAAATAGCCCTCACCAGTGAAAACATATAAACACTGAAAAAACACCTGCACAACCACAAACTAAATGCCATTCAATGAAAGGAAAAAGAGAGTGAAAGAGTAATTGTTTTTTTCTTCCTGAAGGGGTCAATACAATGTAACTTTGTTATACAAGCTAGCAGTAAGAAAGACTGGGCTAACATTATTCTGCTTAAGTTTTGTTGTTTAGGGATGCCACTAAAATATTGTTTCTTCTTCCTTTTGCTTTTTTCAGCTTTGTGGTCTTTGGTCTAAAGATGCAGGGTTTAGAAGCATGTTTTAGGTCTTGTTTAATTATTTTATAAACTGTAGAGAATCAGGAAATATCAAAATCATATTTGATATTTTGGCTGCGTTTGATTCTTTCACTGATAGGTAAAATTGCTGGTTTCTTAAGAATCTTTCCTAATATGTGTCATCACATTTACCCACAGAGAATGGGTAAATACTCTTAATACATCAGCCCACAGTTTCTAGTGGGTCAGTATTGATAGTAGGGGAATTGCCAACACCTCAGGCTTTAAACATTCAATGCAAGCTATAGTGACAAGTATATGTATAAAGAGCGCTATCACCAAGCATCTGGGATAGTGGTGAAAACATGACACCAAACTTTTGGAAAACATGGAAGGCAGTGTCACTTGGAATGCTCTGCAAAAAAGGTTCTTTCCAAGTTCAACAAAGATTGGAGTGATATTGTTTGTATTTGCAGTGATTCAGCTACGTATATGAAAAAGTGGTGTGATGACCTGTCAAAATTGATACCTGAGCTGAAGTGATTCCCTGTAGGAGATCCTTGCCACTTGTTAGATGGTATGCTGAAAGCATCTTTATATCTTCAGAGTTAATGAGGGATGCTATTGACTTTTTAGTCCATTCTGGTGCACTGTTTTCTAATGCACAGGAACTAAAATGCAAATATTTATCATTTTGTGCTTTGTGTGGCATCAAAGAAAGAGACATCCCAACTCTGTCCCTTAGCTGATGGTTCTCAGTCCAAGGGACTATGAATGCTATATTATCCATGTGGCAACCGTTTACAGAATTTGTGCTGAGTGATGATGCCAAAGGCAAGAAATTTGAGGATCTTTGGTCGCATATTGATAGTGATGTGAAAAAGTACACTCTACTGCATTCTTAGATTTTTACAGGAAAACATAACTGCTGTAGTGAAAAAAACTAGAGTCTGAAAAACCCTTGTCTGCCAAGTGTTCAGCATAATTGGTGTAGATGTGAAACATCTCCTTGAGAGTAGGCTGGGCGACACCTTTAGTGACTTTGGCACTGCAACATGTTCCATGTTAGAGTGCTTGCCACTTGGTAAGCAAAGCAATGTTGAAGAGCAATTCAGGAACATTTTTTTTACAATGTATGAGAAATGGCTTGCAATGATGCATAGAAATGTCCCTTCACCACCAATGGCATTTGAAGTCAATGAAACCTCACTGTGGTACTCTGTACAAGTTCTAGATCCCTTCAGTAAAGGGGAATTTCCTCCGTAGTTTCAAAAGTGCTGCTTCATTTTTAACCGCTTCAATAACTCTGAGGGCATAAGCGCCCAGCTCAATGCAAATGTTGCTGAACCTGCCCTGAGAATCGCAATCTTCAAGTGCACCAGTATTGGCATGGAAAGCTCTGTCAGTGGCCAGAGTTAAGAAATTGTGTACTGGCTGTTTTGGCGTTGCCCGTCTCAAGTGTCAATGTTGAGAGGGCCTTTTCACAGAAGTTTACATGGCAAGGAAAGAGCGAGCGCACATGACCAAAGACTCACTGAAGAAGTATTGTACGGTGTACTACAATAAGTTTAATTTGCAAAAATCTATTTGGACCTCATATACACTATACCTACACTGTCTATATACCATGTTCTATCTGTGCAATAAGCAAGCAATAATAAAAGCAAAACGTTCCATAAACACCGGAAAAACACATTTTCTGTTGTTTTTAGTGGTGCGAAAATGTGTAACCACTGATAACAACTGTTTTTTTAAGGTATTGAAATCACTTGAAAACACTGGAAAAAAAACCACCAGAATTTACCAAAAATAGAAACTGAAAACAGGAAAGCCTAGACATATTGAAGATACGACCCACCATTTCTGCGAAATGAATGGGGCAGTTTGTACGTATGAGCGCCTGTATCTCACTCGAGGTCCTTGCAACTTGAAGTTCATAGGTTTCTCGAGCGGAGGTTAAGGGCACGGGTTGCTGTAAAAGCATGGCTTGCAGTCTGCTCAGAGTATCAAATTGTATGAAAGAAACGCTCAGTGAAGGCCATAGCGGCGCCTCCCTGACTGTGTTCAGTGGCAGAAACAATACTTGCATACAGCAAGTAACCCTGGAGTTAACGGTGACCAGATAAGCGATGCCCGGAAGCATCCCACAGCAACCCTGATCATTTAGCATCAAGTAACTCCCATTCGAGAGCAGCTGGAAAACCGGTGTGATCATGGCCGCTGGGGTCCCTGTCATGTGACACAATAGGTTTGCTACTGAACCGCTACAGGCTCCGTGTAGTGAAATATCCTGACACATGAGAGAACCGCTTAAAGCGTTCTTGCAGTTTGCACCGCTCAGAAATACTTCTCGATCCCCATTCCGGCATCGGTATCTATATGGTAACTCCCAAGTTTCCTTAATGTAACCCTTACCCATTTTTTCATATTTGCCTGCCTGCCTTTGCTCAAGGCAATATTGAAACTGAAACGTAGTGACCGGCAGAGTGATTTGGCCATGAATTAGCCATTCAGTTGATGGTGATTCGGCTACAGTGAATGGTAACCTTTCCAGTTTCTCAATACGCAGCATTGTATATTTGGCTCACCTTTGTGCGATTTCTGTCTGTTTATCAGTTAGATTGTATTCTGAAAACAGAGACGTGGTGTTTATGAAATGCCAGGGCACATACAGGCACATGCATCAACCATTTTTGCGATGCATCAAGGGTCAAAGCACTCGCAATTTGAGAATCCGCAATTAATTGCGAGTTCTCAAATTGCGATTGCATTTAAGGAATCGCATTTTGTGATTCCTTAAATGCAATGCAAGAACCACTTTGAAGTAGCGATTTCGCTACTAGGGGCGCAAATTACCATGAAGTTGAACTTCATGGTAATTTGCAAATACTTGAAAAATGCACTAAAGTGCATATTTCAAAGTTGTAGGTTACACACACACATGTCCTTGGGACATGTGTGTGCGCAACTATTTGTGCACAGATCAATTTCAGGGGTGCAACAGGGTGTCCTTTTGACACCCTTGCACCTTGAAATTGCATGCTTAATTTGCGAGTACCAATTGGTACTCGCAAATTGCGCATGCACTTCCCATTCATTCCTATGGGCCTGTAGGCCCATAGGAATGAATGGGAAGCCATTCCTTATTTGCGACTCGCAATTTGCGAGTCGCAAATAAGAATATGTAGGAATCGCTAATTTAATAACGATTCCTACATGCATAGGCTTTTGCGAGTCCTTAATTGCGAGTCCTTAATTATCGCAATTAAGGACTCGCAAAAGCCTACTTTGATGCATGTGCCTGATAGCCTGCACGCAAAGATTGTAGCGTCCAGCTTAGCATCACAATAGAACGCAGCTGAGATTGCCCGTGTTGTAATAAGGCCAGATCTTGTTCTAACATGTCGATTGCCGAAGACACAATGTTGCCTAAGGTGTAAATCCTGGAGGTCAAAGTTGTTAACCCATTATCCACTACAGCTAATGCCTTTATTAGGTTAATATGGTCTATTTCCCGTATTCTTTCTGCGGCCTCCTGTTGGGTTATTTTCCAGTTTTCATTATAATAGGCATAAATGCCGGCATATATGAAACGTTTCTGACGTGTTTTCCTTGGGCCTAACAAGAAATCCCTAAGGTCTACATCAGGTGTGAGTAAGGTTAAGTGATGTTTCACTTCTGTGAGTGTTGAGGTCTCTAGCCAATCAAGGCACAACTTCCCAACACTATACGATGTCACTACCCCTGGGTGTTGTCTTTGTACATAGCGTGTATCTGGCCTATGGATACTAAACCCTTCGGTTGTATTCATAAATCTCTGTTGACAGGTGTTTGTGTCAAGGGGCCAAATCAGCCATTTCGTCCAATCAGGATCTGATCTGTTGTACTGGAGAATGTCATCTAATCCTACCCCTTGTGTAGTTGAATTCTGCCCCCCACCCATCTGTGATGGTGTAGGAAACCCGGGTGAGTTCAGTTCCTTGTTCTTGGCTAGTCCAAGACAGGATGTTTGTTGCACAGTTTCATTCAGAAATATAATCTGCTGTGGAATGAGGCATGCTCTAAATAGCGCTTCTGTTCCCTGGACTTGCCAGTCCCTAGAACCCCAGATTGATTTTAAATCTATAGTTTCCTTCCATAGGTCGAAACCCTGTGTAGACAACTGGGCCATAAAGGAAGCAGAGTAAATCTGTTTGGTGTTAGTTAACATAATTTTCTGTGCTGATGTTTTTGCCACTTTGTAATAAAATGACATTGGGTCAGATGTATTAAACCCTGAAAAGTATGTAAATTTCTGTGCAAAGGTTTGCGAACTACCTTTTGGAGGTGTTGGGCAGTGTTCCCACTGGTGGTATTCAAATACATTTCTAGGTGTTATAGATTTGTGTAAGAAATGATGACCATAATGTTGGTAACAGTACGATGTATCATAGTCTGAAGTACCGTCTAACATTTCATTGCTCGGAAATGCAGCAGTTTTTTCTAAATCAGACATCATAGCATTTACAGTTTCAGTGTCCCAATCATCAGAAAATGTACTGGAGGTAACGATATCACTTAAAGAAATTTTAAATACATGTTTAAGCTTTAAAAGTTCAGTCGGACCGAATATATCATAATCAATCTTGTCCCATACTATACCGTCCGGTATAGGAACTGCTGTAATGTTCACTGAAGACAAGTCTCTTGGTTCACGATGTGAAGACTGGTGTGGTTTTAAAATCAAATTGACTCTTTGGGCTGTAGAGCTCTGCTGGAGATATCGTCCATTAATAAGCATACTAAAAGTTATAATTAAACCTAGACAGAAAATAAAAAATAAAATCCCAGTGATATACCATAGTTCTATCCAAGGTGACACCAGGTAAGTCTTTCTAAAAAAGTTCAAAAAGTCAGTGAGTTTCTCTTTGTGTGATTTTTTGGCTGGCGTCGCTTCCGGCTCGCTTGGATCCAGTGAAAACGTATCAAAGTTCATGAAATAGCCAGAAGCAGTTCGATCAATTGTTGGAATTGCATTGGGATTTGTTGAAATTGGATTTTGCTCTTGACGAGGCATGTTGACGTAGATGTCAGTAGTCGGTCTGATTGCAACTTGGGTGTTAAGTTGATTTTCTTCTTGTTGAAGTGGAACGAGTTCCATAGCATTGTTGCTTAGTCCTTCATTCCGTACAGGTGGCTCTTCAAACGTGATGAGTCTTTCTGTTTGAACTTCTTGGATTGTAGCGAGAGGAGGACGTCTGCTACTGTGGAGTCCACGAGGCCTACTGTTTAGTATCGGCCACATAGTGTGGTTTGATTAAGTCGATTGAGACAAATCTTTTCTCCTTTTTTCCAGCAAGAGGCAGCAGAAGTACAGTTCTTGTGCCTTGGATTGCTAGGACCGGTACAGGCTTTCTGTAGGACGGCCCAAATTCTTTCTTGTCTGCAACCTTTTCTCTGACCATATCCCTGACTTTTGGGATCCAGACAGGTCTTGCCGTTACTGCCTTGACTTCCTCAGTGGCGGTCTGTTTCTGGAGCACGTTACTTTGTTGTGTTCTAGATTTATTTAGATCCTGTAAAACAGCCAAACGATCATGGATATCAAATGGTTTTTCATCCGCCACTGTGCCTTCACAATCAAGATCAGGCACCCACATATTTGTCCCAAATAGGACCTCATAAGGAGTGACACCCCCTAGAGAGCTTCTTGGCTGATTATTAATCGCTCGTTGTACCCCATAAAGGTGATTGACCCATCTACCACCCTTGCTTAATACCCTAGCTGTTAAAGATTGCTTTAAGTCCCGGTTTTTCCTTTCCACAACGGAATTTCCCTCAGGATGATACGGAGAGGAGTACGGCAATGCTACGCCCATTCCTTCCATGGCCTCTTTGTAAGCCCGAGAGCTAAATGCCAGGCCACGGTCAGAATGTAACGTGCCAACTGCGTATGTGCCGATAAAGACTCGCAAATCTTTCATAACAGTTCGAGCGTCAGCCGAGAGCTGAGGCCAGACCCATAGGAATCTAGAGCAGGAATCCACTGCAACCATGATATATTTCTTGGCCCCATCAGATTGTAGGGGTCCGCAGTGGTCCAAATAAACACATGCAAGAGGTTTGTCTGATTTCAGCAATGGTGTCTGCGCTGGGCGTGCTACGGTGGAGCCCTTCATCTGCTGGCAGATGTCGCACTTTAAGACATAGTCTTTGGTCTGCTTTGTTAACCCTGGCCACCAGTAGCGCTGTTTCAGTAAAGAAATAGTCGCTGTAACGCCTGTATGCGCAGAACCCAAACCCTCGTGTGCTGCTAAAATTAAGCCTTGCCTACGATCCATATTTGGTATTACTCTATCCCCCACTCCAGGAATCTGAGCATATGGAATGTTTTGTGCATCTAACTTGTAGGAGTACTTGAGTGGAAATGTTTTAGGTACTGCTGTGCTGCCTTTGCGTGAAGCATTGACAGCTACCATAATCTCGCCGTCTATTCTCGTCTTTGAACGAGTGATTGCAGCTACGGCGGCTGTGCGAACAGCCCCCTTTGCGGCTTCATCAGCCAATGAATTCCCTTCAACGTGAACGCCATCACGCTGATGACTCAGTGTATGTATCACGTGAGCCCTTGGTAGTTCGTTTCTCAACTCCACTACCTGTTCCCATAGCATTTTATGCTTAATTGTGCCACCTTTTGCATCTTTGAACCCGTTTTGTTCCCAATGATGTAAATATTCATTGTACGACTGTACACACTAAAAGGAATCACACACAATCAGTGTGGGGAATTCGTGTTCCGTATTCACCAGTGCCAGTATAAGTGCTTTTAACTCTGCCAACTGAGCCGTGCAGTCTCCTAGAGATTGCGTTTTAGTGCAACTCGGATGGAACTTTCCATCGTGCATGCGACCTTTAACAATCGGACACGCTGCGCTGTAAGCTTGCTTACTCCCTATGGCTGGTTGAGCAGATCCGTCAGTGTAAATAATATATTCATACTGATCTAGAGGAAAAATCTCATTTGGAAGAGGATATTCTTGTTCGTATTGCAGAAATGCTTGTGTTTTTAAACTTGGGTCAAATCTGTATTCAACATCCGTTGCAGTAAGAGAATTAGCCCATTGTATCCATCTCTGATGTAAGGCTTTCGCATTTGGAATGCTAGCTTTTGTAACAGCTTCTAAAGCCGGTACTGGGGTTACGACAATTATGCGTTTCCCCTGAGCCAGAGCTCTTTCTCTTGCTACAGCGGTCTGCACTGCTGTCAGGATTTTTTCTGTTGAAGTGAAACACATCTCTGCATTTGTGTACAGGTGTGATTTGTATGCGATTGGTTCCGTTTCACCTTCATTAAAAGTTAAATAAGTGTACCCGCATTGACCCGCTATTACTCGGATCACTAAGTTGCGTACGTTTACGCGTGTCTGTAAATGTTTAGAAGCTATCATGTCTTCCTGTAGTGAACGTAGGATATTTGTATGTTCCTGTGTCCATTGTCTGACTGAAAAATCAGGTTTTATTAAGTCGTAGAAAGGTTTTACTCTTTCTGCGTAATCCAAAATGTATGTTCGACCAAAATTTAGGAATCCCAGAATTGATTGTAAATTCTTTAATGATTTTGGAGGTTGAAGCAGCGCACATTTTTCTAAAAAGTTTGCTGCTAGGCTTTTTCCTTCACTTGACAGCTCGTATCCTAAAAATAGGACACTGAGGTGGGCAATTTTTGATTTTTTAAAATTACATTTATAGCCCTCAGAGGCGAATCCCATAATAATGGTGCTCACCCTGGTCAAGTGCCTCGGTAAGTCATCGTCCGTCAGATAAATATCATCTACATAGGACAATGCTTCTTCATCCAAATTTTGGAGTAACTCCGTTACCCTTGCTGAAAATACCCCGGGGCTGTTTTTATACCCTTGGGCTAGTCGACAAAATTGTCGCTGGGACCCTAACGCACTGAATGCGGTCAGATACCTGCTTTCAGGCACTATATTTTGGCAGAAAAATCCATTTGAGATATCTAGTGTTGTTTTGTATTTTTTGCGCACAATGTTATTCATTAACACTATGTGCATTTTGAACTGCAAATGTCTTTGTGCAAGTGTTTAGATGTCTGTAATCCAAAACTAAACGATATGTGTTGTCAGGTTTCATTACGGGAAACAAAGGATTGTTCATAGGTGAAGTGCAATTTTCTATCACCCCCTGGTATTCTAGTTGATCTAGAATCTCCCTGACTTGTTTTTTTAGCTTCCTGCTTTATAGGGTATTGCCTTTGAGCATTTGGGGAAACTTTTAACGGGATCACGTGGTGGGTTGAATCCTCATCCCAACCAACATGATTTTTGTACAATGCTGGAGCTAGGGCAACCGCCCACTCCTGCGCATATGCATGTTTTAAATGTATGGGAACGAGGTCGGAAAAGGCTGGAAAAATTACAGTTTCTCCCTTAGGGCACTCCATGACGAATGCTGGCGGCCAGTCTTGCTCTGCTAATAGGATGTCATAACCAGATGACAGATTTTCCCAAAATAGACCTTTAACTTTTATGGGCTTGTCCCCCTCCATCCGGAGTGTTATCTCATGTAACTTATGTGGGACACTTACCCGAGTATCAGGTGTTTCCACCGTGATATACTCACTCAACTCCGCTGTCACCAGAAATTCCTTCAGGTTCTGGCGACCTATCGTTACTTCTGCTGCACTGTCTAGCATCGTCAGAGCCCATTCCCCGTTCAGAAGCTGTGTCCTCAGAATTCTGGGCATGTCTGATCTTGAGACCTGCTACCTTCTTCTTTTTGAACTGAGGTTTCTGTTTTTGTTTATCTTCTTTTTTAGGTGCGTAGTCCGCAGCGCGTTGCGTGTCTCTGGACTTTGTACGCTCCTCTGACTGTCCTTCCCTCTCGGAGTTTTTTGATGAACCCTGAAAGGAACGAGAGGAACGAGTATCAGTATCCTGATACCTGTCAGGTTTCTTAATATTATCCCTATTCCTGAGGTTATACCTCCTTTCAGAGGGCTCCTGTTGAGGAGACCTACCCCTGGATTGAGATCTGCTGTCTTTAGACTTTTGTTGTTTTTTATTTTCCCACTTCTTTTTAGAAGAAGTAGGTGTCTGCTTTGTAGTATCCTTTTCAGGACTGCCCACCAGCTGTGGTTTTAATGCTTTCCCACCTAGATTGTCTCTGCCTAGTTCTGCATATGCAGTTTCAATTATTTTGGGTAGTTCGTGTTGATGATCCTCTGGACTGAACTCCAGTAGGCATTGGCGGATCGCCACTGAAGCTGCCTCCCCTTTAATATTAGCTAGTATTATGGCTGATACCTGGTCAAAGTTATTTAGTAACTTCATCCCTAAGTTAAGGGCAGGTTCTGCTCCGTACTCATTTTGTATCTGTCTCAATACGTCAGGTATTACTGCTAATGACGGGATACCATGAGTTCTGGTATATATGGCAGCAAAGACTGAACCCCAAGAGGTGCAGTCCTCTACTTGTGGTGTGATCCCCATGGGCAAGCAGATTGTTAGAATTCTGTGTTTTTCATAGGTGGTATTATTTGGGAATACCGCCTCAAGCTGAGTTATTTTCTGAGCTATCCAGAATGGTATTTGTTTGCGTTTTGCGGGCATTTTGCCCATTACCGCGTGTAATGTTTGAGGAGTAATTTAGTTGCTGTACCCTGGAATTGGGTCCCATTTGTTGCAACTGTTGTTGGTTGAACTGTGAGAGTTCTCATGACGAATTGCGTCAAGTTTCTGTAGATTCTGATTAAATCTCTGTGTTGTATGAGTAATTCTGGCTGTGGCATTGTTCCAATGTCAGGGTGTGGTGTGTAAGCCGCTAGTATTGGCCATGTGGCCCCGTCTCCTCCGAGCGGGCCTAATCTTACTCTTGCTCTTAAGTGGGGTAGGGCGCCTTTAAACCAGTATAAGTGTTCCTGGTAAGTGAGTGGAATCTCTATGTCATCGAATGGACAATATTCCTGTGGTGCTTCTCCTTCTATGTAGTAGTGAAATGTCTTTGTTACAGCATCTGCTGCTGGGAATGTAACCCATGAATAGAATACCTCTGTTTTATTTGATTCGTGTGCCTCAATCACGAGAGTTACTACGCCACCCCTTGGTGGTAAACCATTTTTTAATAGTTTCATGGTGAGCGTATGTCTGAATTTGGGTGCAATTTCAATTGCATTTTCGGGTTGTTCTCCTGCGGAGACATGCAGATCTACTCTTTCTTCATCGCTCTGAGTCATTTTGAAAAGAAAATCTTTTCCAAGAGAACTAAGATAAAGGTTTTATGCACAATTTTTAGGAACTAAATGTCCTTCAAGCTTGATTAACCAACAGCCAATAAATAGTATTTTCGTACTACTCAGCTGCGGCGGATTTTGTGCCCACCCACTCCAGACGTCTCTGGGGTTTTTGTGAGTAGGTTCTCTGAGAATAGCACGACTGAACTATTCAGGTTCTACTGTTAAATAAGTACCAAACCAACATTGGTGGCGCCATGTCGTGTAGTTCCTATAGTACCCATGCAGGACCTGCGCGTTTGGATAACATAAACCGTGGGCTTGGTGATAGACTGGCTCTGTGCACCCCCACCGCGTATGTTAGCCTGATTTGCATTAGCTAGCTCACAGTGCCACTAGAATCTCCTCTTCTCGGGGAGAGATTAGTTTCTGGCAACCTTAGATCATGACAACCCTAATTCCTCAGAATCGTGGAAACAATGTACTACTTTTCGCTCAGTCACTCGTGCTTACTTATTCGGTTTGTCTCAGAGAGTTACACAGAATAAACAGTCTGGGCGTTTCAATAAGTATTTATTGAACAGTTGTTATTCTAGTGTAAAATATATGTGCTGCAGAAACCAGCAGACAATAGCAGAGATATATTATCAGCAATACGACAAAAGCAAAGGGATAGAACAGTTCTACCATATTGCAATAATCATGAATACATACATGAATATAAAAAGCATTATGAAAAGTGCGCGTACTCCTACGATGCCTAACTAGATGTACCTGAGTGTACCTAGCATATCTGTGTAGGTCTAAAAGCCTAAGAGCCAAGAATCCTTCTAGGATTTAGTCGAACCCCCATACCTGAATAGAGAGAGTGTGGGACCCCGTCCTGGTCTCGAGTTGGACACCCCGCAAGGGCTGTGTCAGACCGCTGTCAGCTGGAGCCACTGCATGCAGGAGCCTCAGTGTCTCTGGTCAGTGTGTCAGCATGGAAGTCTCGGTTCCCTCTGTCTTACTGAGGTAAGATGTGGTATATTTATACCCTGAGGACTCTGGTTGCTTCGTATGGTTTGTATTGGCCATGTTAGACTTGAGAAAGACGTCAGGGGTGAACTTTGTACATACATATTATGCAGGTGGTATATTCCTAGAGAGCCATGCATAATTAATGAGTACAGTGTGGGCCTGTGTTTGAGAAAAACCCTGCTGTATTCAAAACCACAGAATAGATAACGTTCAGCCCTCAGAGCACGTTGTGTACTAGTGAGGACCAATGTAGGTGAAAGATCATGCCTATATAAGGAATCATGACTATAATAGGACATGTACAGTTATGACTGTAATAGGGCATATGCGGCTTTGACCATAATAGGGCAAGTACGAATATGACCGTATTAGGGCAAATATGAATACGTCCATTTTACGGCATGTATGAACTGGTCTACATTTGGGCCTCTATACTTGACATAACATAAGAGGAGAAGCGCTCCTTCAAAACAAGGCCTGAAAGGGAAACACCCGGGAAGCGACGTTCAAGCGTATCTAAAAAGAGGCTTGAGAAGCAGGATTCAAATAATAAACGTGTCAGGATTCAGAACGAGGGTGCGTTTCAAGTCTCGTTCTGAATGCTGACACGCTTATTATTTGAATCCTGCTTCTCAAGCTGCTTTTGATAACTTGGAAGTCGCTTGTCTGAGTGGTGTGTGTTCAGGGCCTGTGGTGGCGCAGTACTAAACTCCGCTACACTGTGGCTTACAGAGTTTTTGCAGAACTCCGCTCTCCAAGCAGAGTGCGGAGTGACAAAAACTCTGTGAACTCCGCCGGCGGAGCGAAGTTTACCGCCCACCCTTTTTAAAAACAGTTTTTCAGTTGCCTACATCTTTGGTGCTAGTTTGTGTCTGGAAAGTTTCAGGGTGACCAGTCAAGTGGGGGTTGAGAAAAAGGCGGGGTACCAAAATGTATTTTCTCCATGTTAATTCCCATAAGACTTTTGAACAAGCGTACAGCCCGAACTGCTGGATGGAAATACACCGAATTTGGCAGAAAGGTAAATTTAGTCATGCAGATCGCACTTTCACTTATTTGGTGTAAATCTGTACAGTAGTTTTAGAAATATTAACTGAAAAGCAAGTTTGTATATATAGGGACGTTGACCCTCCGTGGATTCACCAGCGAGGGATCCGTGGATTCACACGCCACAGCAAAGTCCTGATTGGCTGGCCGCACCTTCACAGAAAAGTTGCGGCTGCCATTTTTTTTGTCGGGGAGACGGTCCCCGGGGCTGAAAATGTGTTTGCAAATTGAATGAAGGGGTCAGGTGAGGTGTTTCCTGACCCCTAGTACATGCTGTAAAAGACGGCTGAGCATGTATCCTGGGGTCAGAAATCAGAAAAAACGTTTTTATGGGCAACGCGCGAAATCCGTGGATCCCTCGTGGGGCACAGCTCACATACCCATACAGGTGCTCTCACACCCACTCTTACACATTTGCAGACACTGTTGCACCCATTCACAAATCCATACAGATACTCTCACACCCACACTTACATCCATACCAAGACTTTCACACCCACTCACATACCCATGCAGACCCTCTCACACCCACTCTTACACATATGCAGGCACTGTTACACCCATTCAAAAACCCATACAGAGACTCTCACACCCACACTTACACCTATATAGACACTTTTACACCCACTCACATATCCACATAGACCTTCTTACACCTATACTTACACCTATGCAAACACTGTTACACCCATCCACAAACCCATACATAGACTCTCACACCCACACTTACACCTTACACTTACACCTATATATATATACTCTCTGCTTGTTTTGCCAGCAGCTGGGGGACTCCAGGCACCAGCATCCTTTGCTCTCCCAGGAGGGAGGAGCAAGCCCACAGTCTTGAGCTCAAAAGCGCTCAGAGACACCCGCAGCGCGGGACGCACTCTCTGCTTGTTTTGCCAGTGGCTGGGGACTCCAGGCACCAGCATCCTTTGCTCTCCCAGGAGGGAGGAGCAAGCCCACAGTCTCGCGCTCAAAAGCGCTCAGAGACCCCCGCAGCGCGGGACGCACTCTCTGCTTGTTTTGCCAGCGGCTGGGGGACTCCAGGCACCAGCATCCTTTGCTCTCCCTGGAGGGAGAAGCAAGCCCACAGTCTTGCGTTCAAAAGCGCTCAGAGACCCCCGCAGCATGGGACGCACTCTCTGCTTGTTTTGCCAGAGGCTGGGGGACTCCAGGCACCAGCATCCTTTGCTCTCCCAGGAGGGAGGAGCACAGTCTCGCGCTCAAAAGCGCTCAGAGACCCCCGCAGCGCAGGATGCACTCTGCTTGTTTTGCCAGTGGCTGGGGGACTCCAGGCACCAGCATCCTTTGCTCTCCCACGAGGGAGGAGCAAGCCCACAGTCTCGCGCTCAAAAGCGCTCAGAGACCACCGCAGCGCGGGACGCGCGCGGGCCACGCCCGGGCAAAGCCCGGGCCAAGGGCGGCCCGTCCTTGCCCGTCATTGCCAGGAAGAGGCAGGGCAGGGCCACCCCTCTTTCATTTGGCTCTTGACCGCCGCCGCGGATCATCTCCTGCTTATTAAGGTACTGTGGGAACTCTCCAAACCTTACGGGGAAAGTCTACAGACAGAGGATCTGATGACATTTGCTGACTGGAACTTATAAAACGGGCTTCTGAACAAACAATTCATTAGCCTACCAGCCCTATTTGTCTGTTTTTACCTCTCTGTTAGCTCCTTGAGCACTATCTAACTGGTCATCCATTGTTATTTTTCTCCCTCTCTTGATACTAATAACTGTGTCGCACTTATTTAGACATGGGTAAAAGGAAACAATGGAGGGTGTTGGAGGAGGAGGTAGTGGCAATGGTCGGGTCCATAAGGGGAAGAAGGCAAAGAAATCACCCAAACACGCAGGTAGCAACTGCGTGTTGGATCGCATAGACACCCTCATTAGCGAGTGTGAAGGCATCCTAGAGGCTGAACCAACTACGCCCAATACCTTGGGCCAATTCCCCCCACAGCGCCAGCCCAGAACAACGAATACCCCATGCCTAAATACCATCCCAGCTATGTTCCAGAAACCTCCTCGAAGGGAAGCTCTTACACCTAACAAAGATGCATCATCAAAAACACAGGCAGACCCCGTGAGGACTCTCCATCTACCCATCCCTTCTCCTAGCATCAACATCACGGACTCCCAGTCGGGAACCGCAGTTCCTTGTACAAACAGGTTTCTACCACTGGTGGGCATGCCCAACGAGCTAAGTGAGGCATTGCCTCAGTTACCTCTCACGCCTAGTGCAGGTCCCAATAATGATCACAACACAGAACCGCAGGAGACATCCCAGCTTATCAACACTCTCAGACTTGAGATAGGGATCTTGAAAGCCATGATTGTAGATCGTACTACCTTGGTTAAATCGATACTATATAAGGAGCTGCCCAGCCAGCAGCGTGCAAATAGCCCGACAGAACACAACCAACAACCTCATGTGACACACGTGGCACCCACTGAGAACAGGGCTACCCTTGCTCATGGCGCGCCTCCACTACCCCTTTCCACTCCTTCCCACAGGTACACCTCACTTTACCCTATAGTTAATCACCCAAGCAACCCCAAAACCAGGGCTCCTAAAGATCTTTTTAGTACAATGACCTCTCAACTTTCTGCAAATTGCACCAACCTCGCCTCTCCCCTTCCTTCTCAGGCACAGCGTCCTTTACCCAAGGCTCTACATCAGACAAACCATCCAGATACCCCCCATTTGTTTCATCCTCTGAAAATCTTTATGGTCAACGTCCCCAAGCTTGGCCCTAAGAGTAGTCCTGAAAATGAACTCTCCTTGACCAACAAAGCTATCCACTGGATTCGCCATGTTAGGGGCTGTCAATCAGTGATACGAGATGACATCACCAGGGCTCGGAGATGTACGTCCCCGTCCCAACGACTTGACTGTATTGAGCTCACTATGAGCAGGGCCGATTTGGCCGATAACCTTCTCGCTTTAGAATACCGCACCTGCTCCCCTGAAACCTCTTCCATACAGTTCAGGCGATCCCCGCTAGCCACACGGGGCAAGCAACCCATCATGCAAGCACCCACTCTATTAGACAGAGGAACCTCATTAGAGGCTATCGACTGACTACAGTCTGAGTATCAACCCTACCTTGGCACACATTCTACCCCCAAACACCAAGTCTATCCAACACACTATCTTACCCTTATGTATTGACCCTGAGCCACTGAAAGACAGACCTGGGGGGGGGGGGGCAAGACCCTAAGTGGCTTTTCAATCGCCACCCGGAGGGCTTGGGAATTGGAAGCCATAACAACCCCAGATCCCCAAGTATTGCCTAATGCCTCGGCCCTGCACAGTCAATGCACTTCAAGTAGGAGCACTACACCGGGACCCACTCCATGCCATCAACTAAAATTACTATCCTGGAATGTCGCAGGGCTAAAAAATAAATTGGCAATTCCTCATTGGAACAAACTAATCGAGGCCTTTGACATATGCATCTTTCAGGAGACCTGGAGTCTGGTTCCTTTGTATAAATCAGGATATATGTGCTTCCATTTGCCAGCAACCACCACGGGGAAAGGACGTCCGTCAGGGGGTTTGATCATTTGGGTGAGCCTTGCCCTGGGTTGCCGTATCACCCTGCATCCAAATCCGATCCCGGATATCCTGAGACTCACTATCAGGGGACCTAGGGGGGGGGAACCCTGGACTTGTTCAATGTCTACATAAGGGGGACCAAAGGGGGCAGACCCTCGCCTATAGTTACAGCCTTGGAAGAAGCCTTAACTAGTTGCCCATCCCAATCTAGAGTCGTGGTAGCAGGAGACTTCAACTGTACCTTTGAACCCCTGGATATAGAGGACCTGATGGGGGTCGAGAAGGATGACAATAAATGTGCCGTTCCCCGGCTCAACATACCTCCTGTCAAAAGATGGACTCAGTTAGCACTCCAACTTAATGCCCTTACGGCGGAATTTGGTCTGAGGGCAGTAAATGGGAGAACACCTTCAGATAGTCAGGGTGCTAATACCTACAACAGAGTCAGCTGCCCCTCACGGATTGACTATATCCTACTTGATGTAAGGCTTTGGGGAGACCTTGTAGACATGAAAGTTGGCACCACCACTGATAGTGATCATAATCCCCTTTGTCTTCATATGAAACCACTTTGGCCTGTTTCATGCCATCCCGAGAGTGTGCAAACCTTAACAATAACTAAAGAAATCGCCCCTTCCAATTACAAAAGATTCCTGAGGTGGCCCAAGATTGCACTTCAGGAAACCAAAGTCGCAGGAATCCGGCAAGTTTTAGCCTCGAGTACGTCAGCACTTCAGGCTGTAATCTCCGACCCACGGGGGCTGACAGATGTCCTAGATGTCCACTCTCGCACAGTGAACTTAGTAGGTGCTAACTTTCTAGCCCCGAGTAAGAGTAATAAGCCCAGAGTGCCCACCAAAGGGCCCAACCCGTGGTATAAGAAAGATTGTAGGCAAAAACGGCAGCTCCTAGCCAAAGCAATTAGAGACAAGAACTGCCCTCTGATCAGGATGGCTAGGAAGAACTGTAGAGCAGCTCTCCGCCAAGCAAAGACCACATGGGACGAGTCACACTGGCAGGAACTTAAAGAAGCAAGCCTAGCCAAGAACAATAACCTATTTTGGACCTTAGTCTCTCAGGGCAACAGGAAGGCTGACTGCCCACTTTCAAATCATATCCCAAGCCATGCTTGGTACAACCACTTCGAGAAGCTATACTCCACACCGGAGACTAGGCCACTCGAGGAGCCTTATGTTCCTCCCGATCCTCCTAGTGTTGACAATAACAGTGAGCTCTTTGGCCTGGGGGAAATTGAAGCTGCTATAAGGAAAATTGTCCCCGCCAAAGCAGCTGGGCCGGACGGCTTGCCTGGAGATCTCTTCCTAGCAGATATCACAAACTGAGCACATTACATTCTTCTTCTTGCCAATGCAATTGCCAGTGGAAGCCCAATACCGGGATCTTGGAAAGGTGCGGAGGTGTTACCAATTTACAAGAAGGGACCAAGAGACGACCCCTAAAACTACAGACCAATTAGTCTGATAGACGTAATGCAGAAGGTCTTCGGTAGAGTCCTGCTGCAAAGAATCCAACAATGGGTAGAAGACTAAAATATTCTCTCCCAGTATCAAGCTGGCTTCAGGGCCCGCACAGGAACGATTGATCAGGTCTTTAGGCTGCTCCTAATATACTGGAAGACAGTGACAATCGGCAAGGGCAGTCTTTACCTCGCATTCATCGATCTAAAGACTGCCTTTGATCTCGTCCCCAGGAATAATCTGTGGCTAGTGCTCAGAGAGTTGGGCATTCCCCCTCTCATCCTTAACCTACTGATCCGGCTCCATGAGGGTAACTACGCCCAGGTGAGGTGGGGTTCACAAGGTCAGCTGACAGAGCGGATCCCTGTCAACAGGGGAGTCCGCCAGGGCTGTGTCATGGCACCCACCCTGTTCTCTCTCTACATGAATGGGGTGGTTAGCTTTCTCAAATAAGATCCGGCGGACGCACCAACACTGGCGGGCGACAAAGTACCGACGCTTTTGTTCGCTGACGACACCCTGCTGGTGTCAAAGACCCCAACAGGACTACAAAGATTGCTCAACAGATTCCAATCCTTTTGTGACTCCACGGGACTGATTATCAATGCTACAAAAACAAAGTTCATGACATTTAACCCCCATAAATCATTCAGGAACCATCTTACACTCGGCGGGGCATACCTGGAGAGAGTCAGGACCTTTGATTATCTTGGTGTCAGACTCTCTGACCAAATGTCTTGGAAGCCCCACCTAGCCAAGATGCTCTTGGGTCATAAACGAGTGACCGGAGCACTAGGGAAAGAACATTGTTCCTCACAAAGTAGACCAGTTGCTCCGGCACTCACGGTTTATGACACCAAAGCAGTCAGAACAGCTCTTTACGGAGCCGAGCTGTGGGGGTTTGACAATGTCGATGACATTTCCAGATCTGAACACAGGTTCCTGAGGAACTTGGTGATGCTCCCCTGCAGCACACCTTTGACACCCTTAAAACTCGACATGGGCAGACGGTCATTTAGAGACATAGCAAAATTACGTCCACTGCTCTTCTGGGCTCGCATTAGGCGGACCCCAGAACTCTCCACATACGCCGAAGCACTTACTGAGGTCATCCACCTGGATGTCAACTGCAGAATTAAATGGATCTCAGACATCAGGAAATCTTTGACAGCACTGGGTTTTCAGGGACATTGGGATAGACAAGACCCACTAAGCACAGAGGAAATCAAACGGTCATACTGGGACTGGGTTGCCACTCAGGCAATCAGCACGGCCAAAGTCGGCAGACTGACGGAAGAATTCCTCCAGTACAAGCAGACTAGAGGCCTTGAGCCTTACCTTGATTTAATCCAGGTACCTAGGGATAGGATGCTGTATATGCACTTCAGGTTTGGCACAATTCCTGTCCGAGCATTAACCGCAAAGTGGCACCCTCCAAAATAGACACCAGCAGACTGCCCCTGTTGCAGAGTCCCACTAGAGTGTGTTGCCCATGTCATGTTTGTTTGCCCAGCATACAAAGCACCAAGGTCCAAATGGTTAAAACCTATTTGCCGTCAATTGGGCACACTGGATCACCGGGTAGCTCTGCGTATTCTCAGGTCGGACTCAAGAGCACTCTTTGTGTGCGGCGTGGCCAAATTCTTTGGCCATGCATGATTAATTAGGCAAAAAGCATTGACAAGAGAGGCTTAACTCCTCTGTGCATGAGACAGCGATGCAGCGAAGTAATCTCCGCAGCACACAATGATTGCCTAACCCACCAATAAGATCACATCTTACGCACTGACACTTTATACTAGACTACCCAACACCAGAAATATGGCTTTAAATAGTTATTAGTGCTCACGTTTTTTGGGGTATCACATCATGTTTCCTATGACGACTGCATAAGGCAGGATGATGAGTTTGCATTTTTAAATGGCTTTTAAATGTTTTACATGTAATTACTCATATCTCTCTTTACTCGTGATCTTTTTTTTTAAAAATTTAATTGTAATTTTCGACAACTGTACTATTCATAGTGGCGCATCTGAGCATCTTTTCAAATTAACTGTTTACATTGTCTGGTTCACTATGTACTTTAAGTCAATTTTGCTCTTTTGTAAATTTTTGTTAAACATTTTAAGAAGCTTTTATGACACAAGTTGCCGAAATAAAGCAATAACAAACAAACAAATATACTTTTACACCCACTCACATAACCATACAGACACTGTCACAACCATTCACATATCTTATAGACACTGTTACACCCATTCACAAACCCATACAGAGATTCTTACATGCACACTTACATCCATACAGAGACTTTCACACCCAGTCCCATACCCATACAGACCCTCTCATACCCAGTCTTACACCTATGCAGACACTGTTACACCCATTCACAAACCCATAAAGACTCTCACTTCCCACTCCTTATACCTATATAGACACTTTTAAACCCACTCACATACCCATACACTGTCACAACTATTCACATATCTTATAGACACTGTCAACCATTCACAAACCCATACAGAGACTCTCTCTCACACACACACTTATATCCATACAGAGACTTTCACACCCAGTCACATACCCATACAGACCCTCTCACACCCAGTCTTACACCTATGCAAATATTGTTACACCCATTCACAAACCCATATAGAGACTCTCACACCCACACTTACACCTATATAGACACTTTTACACCCGCTCATATATCCACACAGACCTTCTCACACCCACTCTTACAACTATGCAGACACTGTTACACCCATTCACAAACCTATACCGAGACTCTCACACCCACTCTTACATCTATGCAAACACTGTTACACCCATTCACAAACCCATACAGACACTCTCACACCTACACTTACACCGACATAGAGAGTTTTACATCCACTCAGATACCCATAGAGACTCTGTCATACCCATTCAGATATCTTACAGACACTGTTACACCCATTCAGAAACCCATAGACTCTCATACCCACACTTACATCCATACAGAGACTTTCACACGCACTCACATACCCATACAGACCCTCTCACACCTACTCTTACACCTATGCAGACAATGTTATACCCATTCTGAAACCCATACAGAGACTTTCACACCCACACTTACACAATAGATAGGCACTTTTACACCCACTCACATATCCATATAGACCTTCTCACACCCATTCTTACACCTATGCAGGCACTGTTACACCCATTCACAAACCCTTACAGAGACTCTCACACCCACTCTTACACCTATGCATACACTCATTCACAAACCCATACAGAGACTCTCACACCTACACTTACACCTACGTAGAGTTTTACATCCACTCACATACCCATAGAGACACTGTCACACCCATTCTGATATCTTACATACACTGTTACACCCATTCAGAAACCCATAGAGACTCTCACACCTATACTTACATCCATACAGAGACTTTCACACCCACTCATATAGCCGTACAGACCCTATTACACCCACTCTTATGCCTATGCATACACTGTTACACCCATTCACAAACCCACACAGAGACTCTCACACCTACACTTACACCTACATAGAGAGTTTTACATCTATTCACATACCCATAGAAACACTGTCACGCTCATTCAGATATCTCACAGACACTGTTAAACAATGTAATAAACAGCAACTAAATAAGAAAGCACAAGCACTAACGAGGTCTAAATTGTCCCTTAGATGCAGTTTATTGAAAAGAAATCATAAAAGAATATTGAAATTGATAAAGAAGTGGCCTGATATTCAAGATTACAGTTGAAAATTAAACAGGATTACTAATGACCTGAGAAAGTTAAGCTGAAGCAAATTAGGCCCTCTGGGCAAAAGCCCTATATACTAGTAAAAAGAATAACTCAAGAGATTTCTGGAAAATGATAAACAATTTGAATTGAGCCAACAAGTCAACTACATCGTCTATAGTCATGGAAACCAGCTGGATTAGGTTTTTACAATCACATTTGAATTATAAACTAGATGGTAAGTTAAGTGCCAGTCCAGATAACTTTAGAACAAAAGATAATCATGAAATTGAATTAAATATAACTGAAAATCAAGAATGTATGCTCATTAAAAAACAGAGATTTGATGGAGCGCCTGGCCCCAATGGGATCCCATTTGCCCGTTATAAAGAGAATCCTCATGTCTGGCCGAGTTACCAGACAAGAGTTTTTAACAAAGCACTTCAATCATCGACTATACCAGAGTTATGTTATGTTAAATGCATTTCTATCGCGCACAGATACTACCAGAGTGTCCCGGCACGAGCCTAGAGAGAGAGAGGTGAGCAGAATTAGATGAATAGGTGCGTTTTCAGTTTTTTTTTAAACACACTGATGTCCTGAGTGCAACGGAGCGCGAGGGGCAGCGCATTCCAGCAGAGGGCGGCCTTAGTGGCCAGAGAGCTACCGCCCATCCTTTGCAGCCGGAAGCGCGGGACTTGTGCCAAGAATTGGGAAGAAGAGCGCAGGTATCTAGCGGGGGTGTAGAAGGAAAACCGTTTCTGAAGATAGCCAGGCCCAGTGGCATACAGAGCACGGTGGGCGATGACTAAAACCTTGAATCTCACTCTCTCTGACACAGGGAGCCAGTGAAGGGTGCGGAGATGTTGTCTTACGCTACATCTGGCCGAGATGTTCAGGAGAAGCCTAGCAGCCGCGTTCTGTACCACCTGCAGTTTGTTCAACAGGTAACTCGGGACTCCAACATACAGCGCATTGGCGTAGTCCAGCCGAGACAGAATAAGGGCACGGGTGACTGTCTCCTTGGCTGCCAGAGGAAGAAGAGGAAGGAACTTCCTAAGAACTTTTAGAAGTCCGAAGCAAGTCACTGCCAGCCTCTTGATCTGGGTTCCGAACAGGAGATTCTCCTCGAACCAGACCCCCAAGTTCTTAACAGGATTCCGGGAGGTACAGAGTCAGATGGCCAGAGTGTTTTCCTGAAGTTTGAGGGGAAGTTTCCAAATAAAAGGATGTCAGATTTCTCCTCATTGCATTTCAGTTCAGCCGTCGCCAACCAACTGAAGTCTGTAGACAAGCATTCTTTGGCGGTAGAGACGGAGCACTCATCTCTTCCCCAAGTGAACAGGAGCTGGGTATCATCGGCGTAAGCGATTACCTTTGCGCCTAAGTCCTCAGCCAATTGAACCAATGGGGTGACATAAATGTTAAAGAGCAGAGGGCTCAGGGACGAGCCCTGCGGGACCCCAGTGGTAACTTTCTTTGGTGAGGAGGAGAACGGTGGGAGCCAAACCTGCTGTGTCCGATCCTTCAGGAAGGATTCAATCCAGGCCCAGGCACTTCCTGATACCCCGATCTCAGCCAGTCGTGGAAAGGCTCTGTAATATCACCTATTTATAAAAGTGGAGATTGGGCACAACTAACAAATTATCGTTTAATCACGTTACAAGATAGAGAGGCTAAACTCTTTGCAGGAATTCTCCTGACAGAACTATCAGAATGGCCAACAGAGAGCAGATAATTCCGCCAAATCAATTAGGTTTTATGCAAGGCACGGCAACTAACATTTTAGCACTTTCAATACTAATTGACAAATATAAATCGAGGAAACAACCTTTATATTTATGCTTCGTGTATTTTAAATCCGCCTTCGATTGTGTACATCGGCAAATCCTGTAGGAAAAATTGGAGAAACAAGGTATTCCAGCTAGCCTCTTAAAAGCAATTCAATTACTGTATTCTGACACTTCGATCAGAATTCGAATAGTGAAGGGCTCACATTTATCACGAAAAATTGAAACATCGCTGGGATTAAAACAAGGGTGTGTTCTCGCACCATATTTATTTAATTTGTTTTTATCGGATTTAACAGAAGCTTTGGACAAGGAGAACGCTCACCCACCTAAACTAGCAGAAAGACATATATCAAATTTATTATATGCTGATGACGTCATTTTATTAAGCCAAACAAAGATAGGACTACAACGTCTTATAAAGAACATCAAAATACTCCGTGGTAAATGGTATGGTAATAAACGAAGCTAAAACGAAAGCAATGGAAGTCAATGACAAGGTACAAAAAACTATAAACATAAATGGTATATGCAAAATCATCAACTAGAGCAAGTAAAGACCTGCAAATACCTAGGAGCACTATTTGACGATAAGGGCTCATTTCGGCAACATAAAACAGACCTTTCAAGGAGAAGCAACACCTTACTTATGGTATTTCGTACATTGCAGAGGTCCCTGGGAGGTCTAGTTATCTCCCGTTGCTAAAGGTAATAGATGCAAAACTGTTGCCCTGTATCACTTATGGGAGTGAAGCACTTTGTGGTAAGGATTCCATAACTTTAAATAACGTTATTACTAAAACATTCAAGCTTCTGTTCCAGCATCCCTGTAGTGCATCACCAACACAAATCAGGTTAGAATTCGGTGTATCCAATCAGCTCATTGCAAGGATGGGCCAATATATAAAGGTATGGAAAAGAATAAAAACAAATACTTCCAACCCAATGTGTCAATCACCCTGGCAAGAAATACAATTAAATCAAAACTCACAATTTTGGAAATATTTACAAACAGCGTTAGACGAGCTATCAGCACATGCAATTTGGGATATGTCTGTAACACCAGAGTCTTTAAAAAAAAATTATCAACAGAATAACAAAACGAACTTCGCTGCTGAAAGACAAAGATTTGTTTTCAAAAGAAGCACATGCAGGGATGATTCTGAACGAGTATAAAACTCCCAAATCGCAGTTTTACCTAGAAACACCTTGGTCTACAAAACTAAAAAACACATTTACTAAAGCAAGATTTGGCTTCCTTCCAGGATCAACTCATGCAATGCCATGGTTGCGTTCTTCAAATCCTATGTCCTGATGACTATGCAAAAAAGGGGAAGAAAACATCACCCACTTAGTCTGCATATGGATGGAAGAAGGGGATATTTAAAGAAACATTTTAATACTCAAGGAGTTCGAACCTGCAGACAAGCTCTGGTAGTGTGTTTTAAACCAGCGGATACAGTCATAAACTCAAATTTTGCAAACTTTTTGATTCTTGCTAAAAGGAAACTAGACTCTTGGGATTTGAGCAAAGCCAATTTGACAGTCTAAATTTGCAGAACTACTGTTAAAAAGCTTTTAAATTAATTATACATAAAATTGAATTTGCACAGCATGATTAGCAATAAGGAAAGATAAGCATTTATGATCTTTGGCAATGATGAGAAGGAAATTAGGTTTTGTAACCCGATTTTAGAATAGAATAGTAACCTAAAGGTATTTTAAGGAGGATTCTTAGATGTGTAAGAAGGACAAACCACATGTGCCTAAAATATTAATTTTATTATGTGTAATCCTCTCTGTATGTATAACGGTATGATTTTTAGACCTATAATAAGGACAAATCATGGGTGTCCAATATACTGTTTTTATTACGTGTGAACTTTCCTGTTTAAATAATGGTATGAATTTTTGGTTTTTGTGTTTAATGTATTGTTTTTATTATGAGAGTATATTCTATGATCCTAAATTGTATGATTTTAATTAATCAAACAACACATTTTTTTACATAGGTACAGACACTGTTACACCCATTCAGAAACCCATAGAGAGACTCACACCTACACTTACATCCATACAGAGACTTTCACGCCCACTCACATACCCATTAAGACCCTATTACACCCACTCTTATGCCTATGCATACAGTGTTACACCCATTCACAAACCCATACAGAGACTCTCACACCCACACTTACATCCATACAGAGACTTTCACACCCACTCATATACCCATACAAACCTTTTCACATCCACTCTTACACCTGTGCAGACACTGTTACACCCATTCACAAACACATACACACTCTCACACCCACACTTACACCTATATAGACACTTTTACACCCACTCACATACCCATACAGACACTGTCAAACCCATTCAGCTATCCTACAGACACTGGTATACCCATTCACAAACCCATACAGAGACTCTCACACTCACACTTCCACCTATATAGACACATTTATACCCACTCACATACCCACACAGACAGTAGCACACCCTTTCAGATATCCTAGAGACACTGTTACACCCACACCCTAGGTTTCACTAATACATTTACTAACACACCCATGCTCACACTGATGCATTCTCTGACAAAATCACTGACTTACTCATATACACACTGAGACACTCTGGGACTAACTGATACATACACTGACACACCCATGGACACACCAATCCATTCACTAACACATTTAAACAGTTACTCATAAACACACTGACACACTCTAAGACTAACTGATATATACACTAACACACCCATGGATTCACTAATGCATTCACTTACACACTCACACACTTACTTCTATATACTCTGAGACAACCTAGCACTCTCTAATAAATACACTGACAGACCCATGAACACACTGATGTTTTAACTGACATACTCACTCAGTTATACACACACTGACACAACCTACAACTCACTAATACGTACACTGACACACACATAAACACACTGATGTATTAAGTAACTGTAGGAAAGTAGGATCTGCTTTCATGGTTACCCCGAATTTTTGCTGGTAACAGTATGTTTTTTGACTAGTCTGACTGGGATCCTGCTAATCAGGACCCCAGTCAGTGTGCTTCCTCCCTAAATTTGACATGGTAAGTACTTTTGTATCTCCCGAATTGGCTACTGGTGTACCCCTATCAGTCCCTAGTATATGGCATAGGTACACCAGAGGTCTCCCATGGGCTGCAGCTGGTATTATGCCATCCACGAGAGACCACTCAAACTGTGACTACAGGCCTGCCATTGCAGCCTGTGTAGGCTAGTGCTAGCACCTCTTACGACAGATATAAGTTTTCTTATATCTGAGGTCACCACACTTAAAACCTATAAGTTCAGGATTGAAGACAGGGCTTTCAATCCTGAAGGCGTGGTACTGGGTTATAAGTGTGCACCTGCACCTGCATGAGCAGGACACCCCTATAAACCCCGGAGTCGACTCCAGGCTTTGTAAGTGCGGTCAGCCATTTTGATGCATATAGTGGCCATCCGTCATTAAGCAATGGTTAATTATATAGTGGCTGTGCGGAACCTGGTCATGTTTAGTATGAAACATGTTGAAAGCATACCCCAACACTGTTATTGGTGTTGGAGGTATGATTCCATGCACTGGGGGGGCTCCTCAAGGAAGCCCCCAGTACTCCCAGTAACAGCCTTTCAGAGCCTGCTAGCAAGCTAGTGCTGCTGGCGACTAGAGACACGATGCTGCCCTCCTGCTGCTGAGCTGAGCCCGAGCAGGGGAAGGTAGAGCAATAGGTTTCCTGTCACGGGGAGGCGTGACCACCTCCCAGACAGGACTTAGTGTATTGGGCTGGGGTGGGACCGGTTGCCATCGCCACCAGACTGCTTTGAACTGCACATTTGGTGCCCTCCTTGCATACTCCAGTTTGAGTCAGTTCCGGGAGCCCTTGGCTCCTGCTCTGGCATGAAACTGGACATAGGACAGTGGAGTAACCTCCCCTCTGTCCAGCCCCTCCTCTGGGAGAGACCCTGAGTCGTCCTAACCCCTCTCCTAGGGTAATTTAAGGGCTTACCTGTGGGTGGGTCCTCAGATTCGTCATGGGACAAGACTCAAACCTGAAACTACATCACTCTTCAACCGTCTGGACACTTGGACTTTGCCTGGAACAGAGACCTGCATCACGGAAGACTCCTACTGTTCCTCGTCTCGCTGTTCTGCAAGTTTTCTTAGTTGTCTGTGTCTGTGCTTCATCCAGAAACTTCAACAGACCTGTGGGCATCAAGGATACCCGAAGTAACCTCCCTTGCAGTGAAGGAGTCACTCCCCTGCATCTGCAGGCACCGCAATGAAGCTGACTGGTCTGCTGCTCCTGACGTCCCACGGACTTCGAAAGGCTCAGCAACACAGATGGTGGTTCTGCAACTTCCTCGAGAACTGACCTGTCCTCTCTGTAATTTTGAGGCCAGTATCCCTCATCTGAACCGCTGGGACTGAACCCCTGTGCACCGCATTGACTTGCTATTGCCGAGGCTTGTTGGCTGTGCACTCCAGATATCTTTGGGCTACAAGAAGCTCCAGTCTCCAGCATCTCTTCCTGCAAAGATCAGCATCCTCACCACTTCCTCTGCACCATGGGCTTTCATCTTTGGTGAGCTGCTCGAGGTCCTCTTGTACCTCCTGTGCCTTCGGCCTGTGGGTCCTCTCAAGGGTCTTCTCCTGCTTCAGTGGGCTCCCCTGCTTGCTTTGGGCCTGCTCTGACTCTCCTGCTTGTGGTGAGTCCCTTGGACCTTGCTGGTCCCAACATTGCTCCTAATTCACTTTCCTAGGCTATTGCAGCTGCTAAGGCTTGTTGGGGCTCCCCCCAGACACTGACCCTCTGGTCCTCGACTTCCGCCGTGGGGCAGTTCATGCGCAGCTCCTGGTCTTCTTCAGCATCACCTGGTCCTCACAGCTGCAGTGACAAGGGAACCGTCATCACTCCTGCATCTTCCGACATTGGTGGGCATTGCTCTTCCGTGCCTCCTGGTCACCTCCAAGTGACATAGACTCTGTCCCCTCTGCTTGCAGGTTCTTCTCTTCAAGAATCCACCTTTGGATTCCACCGGACTCTTGCACAGTCTTCACTAGCGGCATCTTTTCTGAAGTCTGCCATTGTGGTTAACGGCGGTTTCCAACGTCACTTCGCACCTATGCACCCTGCTTCCCTGGTGTAGGTATCCTGGTTCCTGGGGTATCCATGGGTGGCGTGACTCTCCAACATTCTGTCTTACACGGGGTTTCTTCAGGGTCCACTGGGAAGGGTCCTTCTTCTTTAAAACTGCAACCACGACTTTCCCGTTGACTTCTATTGAGTAAGCGGCTGTGTTTCCACTCTGCACACAGCCTCCGTGGGGTTCCTGGGTACTTACCTTGGGTGGTTCCTTGTGTCACATGCTCTTTTGAGTCTCCTGGTCCTAGTCCCGACTTTGGTCGCAGTTCGCATTCCACTTTTTTAGTATATGGATTGGTCTCCCCCTGGACACCGCTGTGTATTGTGCTTACTTACCTATTTGCAATTGAAGTATTGTTGCTTATTTGTGTTGATATCTCCAAGTAGGAGATAAACCAATGTGTTAGTGAGTGTTGTGTAATAAATAGACATATTTTTATATATACACTGTGTGGTTCTTTTTCGTTTAACCTACACTACATGATTAGATCTGGTAAAACAAGCTTCTTAACAATCCTTCTGGATAAGCCTGAAGGCTGCTCTCCATAGCTACCACTTAGAGACCTTTCTCTGGTTGTCTAAGACCACTAAAATCACCATAAGGGTTGGCTGGATTAGTGCAAGGTGCTTCACTTAAATAAGTGTGCACCATATTCTAAGCCAGCCTCCTACAGTAACATACTCACTGACTCAGTGATACATACTCTGGCACACCCTAGGTCTCACCAATACATTCACTGACACACCCATGGACACAGTGATGTCTTAACTGACATTCACTCACTCAGTCATACACACGGTGACACACTCTACAACTCACTAATGCATACACTGATACACCCATGGACACACTGATGTATTTAATGACATACTCACTCACTCCTACACACTCTGACACACCCTGGGTCTCACTAATACATACACTAACACACTCATGCACACACTCATTCTTTCACTGACTCACTCGGTCACTCACTCATACATAGACTCAGACACCCCAGTGCGCACTGATACATGCACTAACACAACAATACACACACTAATGCATTCACAGACTCACTCAGTTACTCACTCATGCATACACTGAAACACCCGATGACACATTGATACATACACTGACACATCCGTGCACACATTCATGCATTCACTGACTCACTCAGTCACTCACTCATACATAGAATCAGACACTATGGAACACACTGATACATACACTCACACAGCGATGCACACACTCATGCATTCACTAAGACATTCACACACTCACTCATATACACACTGGGATACAATGGGAGTCGTTACTATATAGAAAAAAACACACACAGACTGACTTATTAATACACCAATCACTATATAGACAAAAATTCAGAAGAAGAATAAAGAGACAAACACAGATCTTTCTTTGAATCAATAGTGGTTCTAAGAAGAACCTTTTTTTAGTTTATTTTTGTAAATGTTTTTTATTTTTTTGTTGTTTTTTTCTTTGCTTCAAAAAGTATTAAATTAACTTTTGTAAAAACTCAATGCAACAACTTTGCATTATTGAAGCACAATGGTGCTGTAAAAGCTAGCAATGGTGTTTCTTCACCTGCGCACACAAAATCTGTACCATCATTCACCTTTGCAGCCACAAGCTTGTGGCAGGTTGCACAGTGAGTAACCATAGTGCCCAATTCACTGTACCTGACTGGCATTTTGACCTTTGGAGGAGTGGCATGGGCAGATAATGAGGTCCCAGTTGCAGCATTAAGGCTTCCACCTTCCGTCTCTCTAATCGTACAGAGATGTGCATGCTCGTGGATGGCCCAAACATGCTTTCACATGCTGGATATCCAGTGACTGTCATTTTTGAAGTACCACAACACAGTTGTTTTCCAAACAGGTTGCATTTAACAAACCTTGTGTCGACTTTTTTTTCTCCACTGGGTGTGCAAAAAAATTGCCATACCTCACTATCCTTTCTTGAAGATGCAGGCACCTCCTCATCTTCTTCATCTTCATGTCCAATAACAATAGGTTCTGTAGATGGTGTTGCAGTACTGCCTTCAGCCATTGGGAACAGACACATTTCTGGATACTTTCCAAAAAAGATGTTTATCCCACAAGTGCTACACCAATAATAGCTGATTTAGGGAATGGCCGCACTCAAAAATAGGTGTGGTCCAATATTAACCAATCACATTGTAGATTCTTTCCTTCACATCATGCGGCACAGCGGATCTGGAAACGCAGATTTGTGGGTTCACGCGAACTGTAAAAATGCTTTTTTGTTAAAATATAAATATTCAGCATGAATTCCTAACCTCCTAATATGTCCAGCCTTACCATAACTTTAGAATCAGTAACTCCTGTATATAGTTAAAATAATTTCAGAAATTTGCCGGAACCGCAGATTGGCACAGCGTATTCATTCTGATCACATGATCGGAACAAAAACCATACAGTTTCGCCTGTCTATATTTGTGGTGCCACGGAGGCTCCACGGTTCTCCCCCAAAAATTTTTATGAAAAAAAACTATTATTTACCTATCTGCACAACTACTTTAGCATTATACACAGTAAGGAACACACCTACCTCTTAGATATTAGAAATGTTAAAGGGACAATATAGTTAATAAATAAAATCTTTAAAAACTTTGGAAATTCACTGAAAAAAACAAAGGTTACAGAGACATAATAGTTAAGGTTACATTTCACTCATACAATACCATAGAAATTCAGCAGTTATAGATACCTCAGCTAACTAAAACTTATGCCCCCGCAATGCACTGCTTATAACCTCACATATTACATCACTCATGACATTGTCAGTGACATCACTGATGACATCAATAATGACATCTAAAATGACATCACTGATGGCATCATCCACAGAACCACTCACACACCCACTCACACCACCCATACAATCTCTCGTATGCCCACTCACTCCCAGACAACCACTCACATACCCATTCACAGACCCATACCAGTACTCACATACCTACTCACTCCTCCATAGAGGCACTCGCACACCCACTCACTCACTCGTAAAGTCACTCACACAACCATTCACTCACCCGTACAGCCACAAACTCACCCACATAGCTACTCACACACCCACTTATTTACCTACACAATCACTCACATACCCACTCACACACCCACACAACCACTTACATACCCATTCACACATCCATACAAGCTCTCACACATCTGCTCACTCACCCATACATCCATTCACACAGACACTTACTCTCCAACACAGCCACTCACACACCAACTCTCTTAACCAAACACCCATTCAAACAGCCACTCACTCACCTATACAGCCACTTACACACTGAGTCCCTCACTCATACAGCCATTCAGACACTCAATCACTCACCCATACAGCCACTACACACCCACTTACCCAACCATAGAGCCACTCATACCTCCACTCACTAACCCAGACAGCCACTGACACACACCCTCATTCACCAGTACAGCCACTCACACAGCATCTCACTCATCCACACAGCTATTCACACACCCACTGACCCACCCATAGAGCCACTTATGCCACCACTCACTCACCCATACACCCACTGACACACCCACTCACTCACCAGTACAGCCACTCACACAGCATCTCACTCACCCACACAGCTATTCACACACCCACTTATACACCCATACAGCCACTTACCCACCCATACACACAAGGATCCAGTCAAACAGCCACTCACATAATATATGTTAGAAGTAGTATCACTCAGTAATAGTGCACCTACTGTACTAATTTAACTTTTGTAGTAGGTGCGTGTATATGTTTAACACCCATAAACTTTTATAAACACTAAAATTCACTTGATGATGTCACCTGTGATGTCATTTGAGATGCCAGCAGTGCATTGCGGAGATCATAGGTTCTAGTTAACTGAGGTTACTATAACTGCTGAATTTCTATGGTTTTGTACGAGTGAAATGTGAGCCTAACTATAACGTCCCTGTAACCTTTGTTTTTTTCTGTGAATTTCTTAGTTTTTTTAATTCTATTTCCTAACTATAATGTCCCTGTAACCTTTGTTTTTTTCGTTTTTTCAGTGAATATATATATATATATATATATATATATATATATATATATATACACATATACAGATATATATATGTGTGTATATACATATAAATATATACATAATTATATATATATGTATGTATTCCCTTATCGACCCCTAAACTCAACCATCCCATAACCCTAAAAATACCCTTACCACCCAAAACCCTTACCCATCCCTAAACCCTAAAAATACCCTTACCACCCAATGCCTTTAGCCACTCCTAAACCCTAAACACACCCTTACCATTCAATACCCTTACCCACCCCAAAAACCTAAAATCACCCTTACCACCCTATACCCCTACCCACCCCTAAACCCTAAAAACACCTTACCCAACCCAAAAAATACCCTTACAACACAATACCCTTACCCACCCAAACGCTAAAATCACCCTTACCATCTTATATTTTTACCCACCTCTAAATCCTTAAAACACCCTTACCCTAATTCCTAATATATAAAATGCATACATATTTATACATATATAAAAATGGGTTTCACTTACTTGATATATATATATATATACATTTTTATTGTAAAGGCATATGCGTGAAAAGGCAATGCATGGTAAAGGCATTGCATGGTAAAGACTGTGTGCTAATGGTAATGGCTGTGGTAAAGACTGTGTGGTAAAGTTTGTTTCCCATTATAAGTAATGCAAAGTGTTTGCTACAATCCATAACAAAGGAACAAATAAAATAATACACAAACGGAATAGTCAAATTTCTAACTCCTTTAACATATGTATGCTTATATTAAATGTGGACTAAAATGAATAGCACGGGTCCAGTGGTAGTCACTAACTGATATCCCGGTCAATGTAAATTAAAATTGCAGATAGTACAAATAAAATGTTATCATGAAGTATGAAAAAGCAATAATTTGTTACTTTGCTATAAATTATTTATTGTATCTAAGAAAAACTCTATCCAGTCAAGATTAAATTTGCAAACTGAAAACCATGGTATAAATACACCATGAAAAGACAAGACAAACAGGACAGAAGTAAGTCTGAACCAAAACCCAACCTGAATTTGTGTGATAGTATTCAATAAGTGTAATTGGATACATTGAATAAAAAAAGAAGAAGATTATGGACACTTTGAAGAAGTTGTGAAAACTCTCCTATTTCACTTACAATACATCTCTAGAGTCACCCAAAAAGTAATGCATTTCATTATTAATATTTAAATCCTGTTCCATGGCATTAAGTTTCATGATCCATAATGCTTCTTTCCATCATAATTGCAACTCCCTATTTCCCCCTGTAGGGTCAACTGGTGTCTCTAGACCATGAGATTGAAAATTCATATATGTGGTCGGCGTTGAACATTTGGAAATATGTGCCGCAATGTGATATCTCAAATCACAGTGTTTGAAGCTCTAAAATGTTCTGAAACCTTTCCCGTGAGGGTCTAATTGGTGCTACCAACATACATTTTCAGACATTTGCAAATTAGAATATAAATCACAAAAGTAGTGCCACAATTAATATTCAAGGTGATTTCATAAACTCGACTATTATTGTAACAAAATGTTTTGACATTGTCTGCTAATAGTCTACATATGCTGCACTGTCCACATTTGAAGAAACCTTTAAAAATTGTGGATAACCAAGATAATGATATCATTGGAACTAGGTAACTTGGACTAATAATAAACTTGATTGTATGACCCTTCCAGTGTGTGGGGCTAGGATTAGACCCTTAAGGTAAAGGATTTCTGAATATTTTAGAGCTGTCAAATAGGGTGATTTGAGATATTCCATTGTGGCACATTCCTGCACATCCCCTGGCGATTGACCATGAAGCCCAAAGGGTGTTGCGCTGGTCATTGCTGTGGATCAGCGGATACACAGAACCCCCAAAAACATTTTTTTTTTCAATTTCACACACAAGGCCCAGGGGGTCAGGATGCCTCCACCCTGCCCCCTTATATCTTATGTAATTTTATTTAATAGGACTGTGGGACCAAGCTCCTGAGTCCTAAGATGGCGGTCGTAACTTTTACTTCAGGTTCCGGCCAGCCAGTCACAATGCGTGGTTGAGCACGAGAATCTGTAGATTGAAATATAAAAAAAATGTAAACCTTAATTTCTCTAAAACTACTGAACAGATTTACACCAAGTCACACAAAGCACACTTTCTGGACCTAGATCTAGCTTTCATACAAATTTAGTGTAATTTGTTTCAGCAGTTTTTGCAGTATTGCTGTTCAATTTTCCTGTGGAAAAATGAATGGGGAAAATACTTGATGGATCACCCCAACACTTTGCAGGAAGACTTTCCAGGAAGGAGCTGAGGTGGATGAGACTTTTTTGGGAAAGTTTTGTGAAGATTTGTCAAATGCATCAAAATTATAAGTAAACCAGTAAAAAAAATTCCTAAAGTTAGATCCTCACTATAACTACCCAGTTGCGATATAAACACACACACCGATAAGCAGGCAAGCAGGCAGGCATAGCTTTTTTGACAATATTCTGAGAAACAATTTTTTAAAATATATTTTTCTTTTCAATACAAAGTATGGAAACTCAATATTTCTGTTCACAAGATTCTTTTTGACAATATGAGTGTATTGTGATATTTTTGGCCCCGATATTTTGTCAAGCAACCAGACACACAGTTCATTGGTGGCCTGGTTATGCTCCCTCTGATTTTTGGTGACATGCTGTACACAACATTCAAGTCCATGAAAATCTTGAAGTGATTGACCCCTCCACTTCATCAACTCTAGCTGTCACAGCAGGTTCTGATCTATGAGCCAGATAGTGCCATGACAATACAAGAATTGGAAATTCTGATTTCAGCAATAATGCTACTCCTCATTTTTCTCAAAACATTACTTCTGCTCCATCGGAACACACCGCAATCATATCATGTAACAGACTTGTTGTAGCACAGATCCAGAAAAGTGTCATGACTCTAAAGCAAAGAACCGGGTCTATCTTAAGATTTGCCAACAGATCACCCACTTTCGCTATCTCCCCTCCCTTGGAGATATATAAGATTCAAGCCTGTGGTGGGGCCATGTATGGGGCAGATTTATGGGGGCACTGTAATCTTAACACCCTTAAAAAAGATGAATATGCCTTTATTAAGACCCTCTTGAGCTCCCAACCAGTGCACCAACCCTGCCAATTAGATTTGACCTAAACCTAAGATCGATTTCTGACATTGCTATGTTGAGATCTAACCAATATTGGCTAAGGCTCTGGACAAACGAGAATCTAGGTCCGTATCGGGATTGCATTAGAATTATACTAGATAGCCACCATGCTAGGAAGATCCCCTGGCTTGTGCATATCAAAAATTGGCTACTCAAGTTAGGACTGGGAGGTTTCTGGCTACAGCCATTTGCCTTACTCAAAGGTGCTCGGGAGAAGCTGAAAACGTCCTACTGGAATTATGTATTGGGCGTAAAACTTTCTGCGGTTTCTCCTGGAACCCTGGTAGATTCCTTCCTGATTTTTAAATGTGTACCTGAATATGAGCAATACCTGAATATGGGTATCAATCCTGCAGCACATGCACTTTATGTTAAATTCAGACTGGGTATATTACCTTTGGCTTCTTTTACCCATTCCTGGACGAAAAAGGGAGACATTTCAAACCTGTGTCCAATGGGTTTTCTTGACCCTTTTGTAAGGCTTATGCTAAGCAACGCTCATGTTGGATTATTCCCCTTTGTAAACTTCTTGGGGTTAGAGGATCACCATACAGCTCTCAGAATATGTCAAATTTACACCAGAGACTGTGTGGTGTATTCAATTGCTAGATACCTGTCGGCAATATGGTATATTAGGTCGAATGCTTCTTAAAATAGAACCTTCATGTATACTTAATTTACTGCCCCTATTGTTTCTATGACTGGCTTTGTACCCTTTTTCTAGTTGTTCACTTGTCTTTTTTGTAAATCATATTAGTTTTGGGATGTTTTATTCGAATCTCTTTTATCCTTTTTTAATAATACAATGGATCTTAAAAAAAATGTATGATGAGTTTTGTATTATTGGACTGAAATTCCCCACACAACAGTTTTACTTAGAAATAGGTATGCGCAATGAAATTGCACGTTTTACTTCATTACCATTTTAAATGTTTATATTGGACCTTTTAAGGTTTTATTGAACCTAAATAAAGGAAATATGATGATGAACAGATGTTTTGAGATTTCCAATTTTTCAAAATAGCTCAAGAGAGTCTTTTTTTATGGCAATGTTATTTGTTTCATATAGTTCAAAGAGGCCAAAAAGATTGTTATTGGTATACTTCCATTGTTGAATATGCCACTATGGTAGATGAAAAATGTACAGGCATTGCTAACAGTTGGGCTCTAATCAGTAAGTACCACAATCTATGTTTTGAACTGTCTGACATAGGAGGCCAACTTTTGTTGTATTTCTAGTGCAATGTGTGTAATCAATTCAGTTGCTGTCTCATTGCTGTGCAACACATAATCTATTCCACTGTCAGTATGTGTCTGATGACATATTAAATCAGGGTGGTCTGTGAATATGCAATCACATTTTGCTAAGGAATAAGCAATGTCAAACATCCTACATATATGCTCCTTTAAGAATTTCTTTGACAGCCAAGTGAGTAGCACTCACCTGATACTCTATAATCTTCTTCCTGAGCTGTGTCTGCCTCATAGTTTTTCCGTTAGCGGAGGGACTAGCCTTTCTGCCAGACCATTCGGGGCTTATTTATGAGCCCCTGCGACACTTTTGCACTGCCGGTGCGTCACTTTTTGTGACGCACCGCCAGCATAAAAAATGTGCCATGTTGCGCCCAATTTACAAAGTGACGCATCTAGACAGATGCGTCACTTTGTAAACCCCTGCGCTACATTATACCTACACTAGGTATAATGTATGCAGAGTGGGCGTTCCCCCGCATCAAAGCCTCGTAGAAGTGGCGCATTGAAATCTATAAGATTTCAGTGCGTCACTTCTAGGACATCATTGCGTGAAAACCTTACACCTGCCTCATGGCAGGTGTAAGCGTGGCGCAGGCCCTTTCACATGGGGCTTGCCCCATGTGAAAGGACACATTGCTGGAGTTGCATATGTTTTCAGACACACCCCAGCAATGCGCCACTTTTGCGCATACAGATACATCATGAATACTGACATATCTGTAACTACATGATGCGCTGTACTTTAAATACAGCGCATCTATGATGTCGCAAGGAGGGTGCACTGAGAAGTGTTGCATCGCTGCTTTGTCGCAGCGATGTGACACTTCTCATAAATGAGGCCCTCTGGGTTTATGTGCATGTCCTGGGAGTTACTGTGCACTGATACTGCACCTGTTGATTTAACCTGTTTACAGGAAGAACAGCCAACATGTCCTGATGTCAGATACAGCCATGTATATTCCTCCTGAAAGTAGTACCACTCTTTTGTTGTCCAGCAATCTGGGAGTTTGACAGTTTCGACCTCTGATGCATGCTGCACGTCTTGTAAAGGTGGCGAGTCCTTGGCAACCTGTTGTGAAGAAATAATACTACTTTGCATAGTTTTACTAGCCTCATCACTGGTAGGTTGAGCTGGACAATCCTCCTCTAAAATATGTTGTCACTTCATTTATGGTAGGAAATCAAACATTGTAGACTGCGGAGACTTGCCCTTCAGGGCAGATGCAGATGAGTCAAGTCACTAGTAGCCATGTTAAATTTATAGCTTCGTTCTTCTACTGGTTTGAAGTTTCTGGATGATCAGGCTTTGTGTTGCATAACGAGAAACTTTAGCTTCCTATCTGCAATCAAAGTGGAGCAGCAGTTCCTGTTCCTGAAAGGATCTCCTAATGTGCAGTGTATTTCCTTACAAAATTGTATCAATAATTCAATATTTACATTTTGAATTAGTCAAGATTCAGATGCATGGAAAGTTTGTTTTACATTTCTTTATTAATTTCATGAAACACATACAACATGTACCTGAAATACAATGCATACCCCCCCTTTGCATGTGCTGCCTGTCGGAGAGCTAACAGAGCTGCATGAGGAACATACTTATACACATTAAAGATGAACAAATCCACCCTCCCCTCCCCCCGGCCTCCCCCTCCCTTGCTTAAGATACGACTCACAAAAGATACCATTATAATGTCTCTCGTACATTGCAGGCCATGATGACTATGCCTGTGGGTCCTCGGTTGCCCCACCATCCCAAGGTGTCTTCTGAGGCGGATCGGACAGACGTAATAGCCTCAAATATTTAGGGCAAGTTAGTTCCCTGAATTCCGAGGACAACAGCGATAAGAAGGGCTCCCACATGTCCTGGAAAGAGGCCCCTGGGTGAGCGAGTGTTAGCGAGATTTTTTCCATCCCTAGGATTCCCCATAGTCTGTGTAGCCATCCAACGTGTGTCGGTGTTGTCGCCTTCCCCCAGTGTGAGAGGACGTTTTGCAAGGCTGCCCCCAGCGCCATTTGTTTGCCCCACTGAGATCTGAGTGGAAAGGTGAGAGGGTTGGGCAGACCCAAGAGGATGTATGACGGGAAACGAGGTATTTGGGTGCTAAAGTGGGTATCGATATCATCCAATACCTGTTGCCAATAGTGAGAAAGGTGTGGACAGTCCTATAAAAGATGAGTTAGGGTACCTAATGCCCCGCAGGCCCTCCAGCAGAGTGGGCTACGCGCTGGGTTGCCTCTGTGCAGTCGTTGGGGGGTTAAGTACCAATATGTGACGATTTTCGCCGCTGATTCTATGTTTGCTACACTACGCGCTGTGTGGCGAGCTCTGTAATAGATGTCCCGCCACTCCTTCTGTGACAGCTCCCTGCCCAGCTCCCCCTCCCACCTTCGCTGCCCGGGAGATTTCTCTTTGCCGGGACTGCTCCGGATGAATTTATAAAGGTCAGATGTCAGTCAGGCATCTGACTCCCTGGTCAGCAGCCACTTCTCGAAAGCTGAGAGTGGCCTTTCCACCCCCCCCGGATCTCGGGCTGCAATACCCAGTGCCTAATCTGGTGATAGCGGAAGCGCTCTTGCTCTGGGAGACCATGGGATTTCTTCATATCGCTGAAAGCTCGCGGCCTTTCCAAATCAAAGAAATGACCAATTGAACGGCAGCCTTCCTGTGACCAGCGTGCAAAGGAATGAATTTCCAGCCCCGGGGTGAAATCAGGGTTGTTGACTATGGGTGTGATCGGTGACGGAAGTGTTGTGAGGCCCCGTGTGGTGGCAACCCTATCCCAGGCCCCTAAGGTGGACTGTGTGACCTTGGAAAGGTATAGGTTACGAGGTCTGCCTGTTTTAGCGAGAAAAGGAATCCCCCATAGTGGTTGCCTGGCTAACGACCTGTCCATGAACAGCCAGTGTTTCTCGGACTCTGGTCTGGACCATTCGACCAAGGCCCGCAACTGGACTGCCCAGTAATATTCATGTAGGTTCGGGACCGCCAACCCTCCCTCCATGGGGGTCCTGTAACATAATTCTTCACTCAACCGGGGCCGCTGGTCCCTCCAGATGAAGCGAGCTATGTCTCTCTGTAAGGAATGTACCACTCCTGACAGGGGGGCCACTGGAAGGGCCTGAAATACGTATATGATTTGGGGTAAGATAGTCATTTTAATCACTGCGATTCTGCCCAACCAGGAGAGGGAGTGTGATCGCCATCTACGTAGACAGTCGCAAACCTGTCTCAGCAATGCTGTATAATTTAGGGAGACTGTGCACTGTATACTGGGTGTGAGTTGTAGCACTAAATAGGGAATATGCTCCTGGGCCCATTGTAGATGATATGACTGCTGGAGCAACTCCCGCGTCGCTGGGCCGAGTGTCAGGTCAAGGGCCTGGGATTTGGTGACATTGACCTTAAAACCAGACACCAGGGCAAACCGCTCCAGCTCGGCCAGCAAGGCGGGGAGCGACTGCTCGGGTTGCTCCAGGGTGACCACCACATCATCAGCATAGAGGCTAATCTTGTGAACGTCCCCTCCAAATCTTACCCCAGTGATCTAAGGGTCATCTCGCACCCTTTGGGCCATGGGCTCCATATAAAGAGCAAATAAGATTGGTGAGAGCGGACACCCCTGCCGTGTCCCCTGTTGGATAGAGAAGGGGGCCGAGAGCACACCATTCACCCGGACCAACGCCACCGGCGCAGTGTAGCTACTAAAAATCCAGTCGATGAATCGATCCAGAAGTCCGAAATGTTGCAGGGTAGCTTTAAGATAGGGCCAATGCACTCTATCGAACGCCTTTTCAGAATCTACCGAAACAATCATGCGTTCATCCTGAAAGCGTTCGGCTTTATCTATGATGTGTAGGAGGCGCTTGGTGTTGTCGGAGCACTGGCGGCCAGTTATAAACCTAGATTGATCTGGGTCGATTAACCCAGGAAGACAGGGAGAGAGTCTCTGGGCCAAGATACCGGTAAAGATTTTGAGATCCACATTAAGGAGAGAGATGGGACGGTAGGAGGCACAGTTACGCCTATCCTTCCCTGGTTTGGGTAACCGTGACCAAGGCCTCTAGCATTGTATGTGGCATAGGGGACGTGGACCCGATCGAGTTAAAAACTCTCACGAGCAGAGGGGCTATCGTGGCACAGAAGGTTTTATAAAAGGTAGAGAAAAAGCCGTCCGGGCCTGGGGATTTGAGCGGTTTTAGTTTGGAAATCGCAGATATAACCTCTTCTAACCGGATTGGGGACTCCAGGTCCGCCACCTGGCTGGGGACCAGCCTAGATGTTTGCACCCCTTGCAAATAGTGTGTCGGCACCTCTGCTGGGAGGTCTTGTGCTATGTATAAGGATCCGTAGTACTGTCGAAAGCTGTCTGCAATGTCGTGGTCAGACGTTTGCTCCTGCCCCAAGCAATCTAAAATCGAGGGGACAGAGGATGATTGTCGCTGCGCCCGTAGCTTGTTTGCCAAGAGCCTCCCACATCTATCACCCTTGGAGTAGAATGCATGCCGCAGACGTAAAGCCACATATTCTGCCCTGTCAACGTCGAGACCCGCTAGTTGCGCCCTCATTGCCGTGAGTTGTTTCCAGACTCTGGGGGCTCCCGTCCTTTGGTGTATGCGCTCTAGTTCCGCTAGCTCTGCGGCGAGCTGAGACCTCTTTTCCCTCCGTATTTTATTATCGTTCGCGGAGATGGCAAGTAACTCCCCCCTGACAACTGCCTTTAGTGCATCCCACAGGATAGCAACCGAAATGTCAGGCGTGTCGTTGATCGCCAGATAATCCTTAATAGTCTTCGTGATACGCTGTACCACCATGGGGCGTTGCAGTAGAGTCTCCCTCAATCTCCACAGCCGGCGCGCGGGGCGTGGATGAGGGAGAGCGAAGGTTATGTGCACTGCCGAGTGATCTGATAGGGCGCAAGGGAGAATCTCTATTTGCTGTGTTTGCTGAGACATAACATCACTAGTCAGAATATAATCAATTCTGGCATAAGTCTTATGTGGGTGAGAATTCAATGTATATTCCTTGGATGACGGATGACGCGACCTCCATATGTCCGACAACCCAACCTCCCCCAGTAGCTGTCTCCCTCTTTGAGAAAGGGGCCCCGTCTGCCCATATCGCTGAGCTGATCTGTCCATTTCGTTATCCACTACAAGGTTAAGGTCTCCCCCCACTATCAGTGCCCTGTACGGGGACCCAACAACTTCCGTTATTGCCTTACACAGGAACTGCTCCTGCCCAGCGTTAGGTGCATAGACGGAGGCCAGAGTGAACACATGATGGCCCAAGGTGAATGTGCGCGCCAACAACCGCCCCTTTATTTCAGCTCGCATGGGGCCTATTTTGCCTGGAAAAGAGGCGGAGACTAAGATCGCCACCCCTGCAGTTTTGGAATTATGGGATGAGAATAGCTGGTGTGGGAACGCTCTGGTGCGCAATCTATGAGTGTCACCGAAAAGTAGGTGGGTCTCCTGCAAGAGACAGATGTGTGCTCCTGAGTTCTCTAGGTATGATAGTGTGGCCTTCCGCTTGATCGGGCTATTAAGGCCTTTTACATTCAGTGAGAGTATCTTGAGGTACTCAGCCATCGGAGGAGGTCAGTGAGGTACCCAGCAAATCTCAGAAGGCATAACCAACCCCAGGGCCACCCCCACCAGAATCCAAAGGCCTGCGGGACAACTGTGAGTCGTGCGCCATAAGAGTGGAATGTGACGGGCAACCTGTACAGGAGGGAGAAGAAGAACCCCAACACCCCAAACAAGAACAAACATGAACAAGAAACAAATTACCCTGAATGTCCATCGAGTCCTGGGTGTTCCAACCCATGGAAAGGTGTGAGATGTCAGCAGGGTCCGGCCCGCCCCTCCGCCCCGCCCAGGCCCCATGCAACTAGACCTGGGACTAAGCCAAAACGGACTTCTGCTCTGTCTCCCCCGTCAATGCAAGATTGCCCATTGTAGTTTAATCTGCCCCGGCTGAGTCCTCTCCCAAGGAGGTGATGACCGCTTGTCTCTCTTTCGCGATCGTCTCTGGATCCGGTCTGAGGCGGCGCGGGTCGCGTCCCACTCTCCTCCAACCAGCAAGGCCAGTCGAGCGTCGGTTGGTCCCTTTTTGTGGAGGCTCATTCAAGTCCTCCTCGGTGAGTCCAAGCACCTTTTGGGCCTCCCGCAGTGAGCGTGTCTGGACCAAAGAACCCTCCCATTTAAAGATCAGACGGAAAGGGTGGCCCCAGGAGTAGGAGATATCCTTAGCGCGCAGGAAGGAGGTGATCGGTCTGAACTCCTTCCTCTTTTGTAGAGTAGATGCTGCCAGGTCCTGGAAGAGAAGGGGTTTGACTGACTGAAATTCGATCGGATGCTTGGCTCGAGCCTCTCGGAGAATCTTCTCTTTGAGCTGAAAGTCGTGCACACATGTAAGTATGTCCCGAGGGGGGCCATAGCAGGTCTCCCGGGGCCTACTTGGTGGGTTCTATCAAGCTTGATCCGCAGCTCCGGCAGGGCCCCAAGGATGAAGCGAAAGAGCTCCTCTACGAAGGCTTCTATGTCTTGCCCCTCCGTACCCTGTGGGACCGCCCGGATCCGAATGTTGTTCCTCCGGGAGCTGTTTTCAAGATCCTCCGCGTGGGCTTGCAGGTCTAGCTGCTGATCTTGCAGGCGGAGGACCTCTTGCTGAAGCTGAGCAATCTCCTCATCCCTCGTTGTCGCCTGATTCTCGATCGCATCTACTCTGTCCCCCACTGAGTCCAGGTCTCTCCGTACCTCCCGTAGCTCTTGAGTTATCTCTTTTTTCATGGTATGAAAATCGTCCTTCATGGAGGCGAAGAGGGACTCCAGAAAAGCACGTGTTATCGGGCTATCAGCTTCTGCCCCCTCATTATCTACTGTGTTACCCAGAGGGGGTGAGGGGGACCCAGTGCCTCCTGCGCCAGATTTAATCAGGAGATCTTTGACTGTCCGCTCCTTCCTGGCCTTGTTCAACGCCATGACTATAGAACAACGGTGCCCCCTTCTCAATGCTGAGGACGGCCCTGGCCCGTTTCCGGACTGTCGTAGCAAGCCTCCTGCCCCGCAGTCACGTCTGCCCCTACAATCCACTCAGGGAGGGCCACCTCCGGAGGGAGATCCGTTAGACCGCACAGGCCCCGAAGACACTCTGCAGGAGCCTGTCTCCCCCCGGTCCGACCCCTCAGTCCCAGACACGCGGTGGATCGAGGGCCCCCAAGGCAGGATCGGTGCACTCCCCAAGCTGGCTCCCCCCCCCGGCTCCGATTTGGGGGGGATTCGCTCTCAGTCTGGCCCCTCTCAAACTCACCGGGACAGCCTCCGCCGACATACCCCTCTCCAGGGACTCCACCTGGCACCTGCAGCAGGGAGGCCTCAATATCCTCCGGCCTCGCCTTGTGGGGAGCGCTATCGCCATGAGCCACAAATCCGTTCCCGGCCCAGCCCGGCTCAAGCAGATACCTCCAGCACAGGGAGGAGCGCACCACCAGCGATGTCTCCCCCCTCCGGCAGACACGCTCTCCGCTCCCGATGCGCTCGCTCAGGGCCGGACCGGGCCACCGGTCAGGGAGTTGCCTGTATGTCCGTCTCTCGCCTCCCTCGCAGCAGCACCGCTCGTGCTGGGGAGGGGGGGGCGGGGAGAGGCACCCACATCCCACTCACCGCTGTCCGGGTCTCTCTCTCTCACGCCCGGCTCCGGTGCACTCGGGAGGCCTGGGCGCCCGCCCGCCTGCTGCTCCGCCTCTCAATCACAGCGCTCCGTCGGGGCCGCTGCTCCAGCCGCTTGCTCCTCAGTTGCAGGGCCGTGGGTGCGGGTCACCGGTCTGGGCCCAATCTGTCTCCGTCTGGCTGCAACTGCCGGTATCGCAGAGCGCCGGGCGGCAGCCGCCGCGTCTCTCACCTCGCGGCACCCAGCGAGGCCTCCAGCCCCCGGGAGCACCAGACTCGCTACCGGAGGTTCTCCCAGCCCAATCGACTCCCAGCTGGCCGGGGACAAGGGGAGCACAGGATTGATGATGCGTCCCAGCCGCTGTATTAATGAAATCGGCGGGGCCTAGGCGGATTCCGCGGAGGAGCGAGCAGGTACGTCCTACTTGTCCGCCATCTTGGCCACCGGAAAGTTTTAAAAAAGTATGCTGAGGGATTTATGCACTGAATTTTGGCATTGATAAGCATAAAGAAATCACAGTGTGCTAAGAATCATTCATTGCCCACTTCCTTACCTCTTCTCATAGTTGAGGTAGCTTGTAACATGTTTGCCATTAAAATGCGTCTTCATCCAGCAGTACATATAAGCACTCACTAACAGATATTTAATACCATCCAGTGCAATGGTACTAATCATTCGCGGTCGGTGCAGGTAAGCGCGGTGGGGCGGTGGAGCGGGCGGAGCAGGGGGGAAATCGACAGATGACAGAATAGGTTTTAGTTATTTATTTAATTTTACCTATTCAGTCGTCTGTCGACTTCCCCCTCCTCCCATCCCACCCCGCCCCAGCTCCGCCTCACCACGCTTTCCTGCACCGGCCGCCGCTGTTACTAATTTTATTGATCTCAAAGGATACAAAGTTGAGAAGATCCAGCTGCTATTCATATCTATGACCATGAGGCCACACGGATCGTGGGGTGGATGCATCAGCGCTAGTAAGATAAGGCGAACAGCACCCAGACTCCTAAACTTGTCCTAGATCTATGATTAACAGTTAGTGCAACAGCTACAATGATATGCTAAGTTAACCCAGAAGCTCTCATAAATAGCTGCAAATAGGTGAAATGATTAGAGGTTGACAACGTTTTGGACAGACTAACAAGTTTGAATAAAAACAACCCGCCTGTCTCCTGGGGAAATCTGTAAAGCACCAAGAAAGCCAGTAATTCCACAAGGGCCCGTGTATTCAGGTCACTGCTTAATTTGGTAAAGAATAAGTGCTCGGGCTCAATGTTTTGCACAGAAGCCCACTGCCAGTGCTACTGAATGCCGGTCCAGATTTGCAAATAAATCACACATCACAGTGCAGCAAGTGAAGATGCTATGCTTAGTTGCCTGAATGGGAGAGAGCAGACCAGCGCCATACCTACAAGATGAGCCTCTGTTCTCCTTGTGCAGCCTCATTTTATACTGCCATGTGCCAATGCAGACACGCTTCCACCATAGTGCAGAGGTGTCTGTGTTGTGGTCACCGTAGTTTTTATGCAGGAAGTGGTCCCTTCCTCCACAAAAACTATGCTGAAAGCCAATTTTCACTCATGCAAGGAGGAAAAACTGATGCGAAATAAAAATATTTCTCTTTGTTACACAAGCCTTAATGAGGAGCAGGAGTTTGGTGAAATAAATGTCTACAAGTCTTTGACTAAATGGATTTGTGTCAAAGTCCATGGGTGAGTGCACAGGAACGCCCATGCAATGCTTCCTTGCCGCAGAGTAACACAAGGCAGTGCGTTGCCCTGTGTTGAGTTGCTGTGGGTTACAATCCAACACAAACTGTGATTTGCATTGGATTTGCATTGGATTGTAAATATCAGACAAACACTGTGCTGTAACAGCATTACAAAAGTAACCCAAACCGACGCAAATCTGGGCCTCCAAGTGGGCTGCTTACCAAGGCTGTCTCGTCTTGATTCTAATTCCACTTTATGCCTCTTTCATCCACCACCAAACACTCCCTTCCCCTTTAGCTCAGTCTAGCAGGTTCTTTTTTTATTCTTGCTTTCCCCCATATCATTTATTTATTTATTATCTTTTTTTCCTTCTCTTTTCTGCCCTTCTCTCTCTTGCTCTGGGTCAAACTCTAATGATGAAAAATAAGTCCCAGTCCCTAAAAATGAGTGCCATTGGGCCCCAACTGCAACCACCAGCTCAGATTAAGTATTGTTTCAGGTAATGCTTTCCAGAGCTGAAAATCAAACCATTCCAAATTGGGAGTTGGCCCAAGGAGCAAATCAGAGCAACAAATAACAAATGATGTAGAGGCAGATAGTTCTGTTTAATGCCAAAGCAAGAAAAATACAGGAAGATCATTGAAAACCAGTATTTTTCCTTTCGAGGAATAAACTTAAAGAAATAAATACAAGATGAAAACAAGCCAAAAGTAGTTTAGAACCTGCTGGACTGCTGCTAATTGATGTTATAAGCATATGACACCCCACAATTGAATTCTGGGGCACAGTCTCAAAGTGTCATGCATTCACATCGGTCCCATCTCACTTTATCCATCCTAAATCTGAACCCAGATTTCACACCGGAGCTAGTAAGGGGAAATGCAATCATCGGTATCGGGGGGCGGGGGGCTGTAGAATTCTAAGAGACAGGGTCGGCTTTAGTGCTGGTGGCGCCCAGTGCGACAATGTTTGTTGGCACCCCCCCCAATGTTCACCTCTGCCACGATGGATTTAGGCCCAGATCTGTCACGCCTGCAGATCCAGGGGCCTCTGAACTACAAAGATGGCCGTTAGTCAAATGACGCGCAGGCGCAGGTAACTTAAATACCGGCTCCATTAGAGTGACGGCGCTTCGCGTCTGTTCTTTCCTGCTCGCAATTGCTCGTTCACTAACTTCCGGTCCGCCGCGTTCCCTCACTTCCGCGTCGCGTCCGTCGATGCCGGCGGCTCGCGTCTACGCTGAAATCCTCTCCTGTTCGTCTCCTGGATTCTCCTGCGCTACCAGGGAGGCAAATTCACTTACCTGCTACTTCTCTCCGCCTGGATCACGGATTCCCTTTCTCTGGAGCAATCTTCACCAGCCCTTCAGTCCGGTTCCTGGAAACCTTGCCAGAAGATAAAAGATGGACTTTTAGAGACCTTTTTCACCGTGGTTACGGTAACAGCGCCCAAGCGCTGCCAGTTTCTTTTCATAGTTTGATATTGGAAGTGTATTTATGTTTCTCTCGCTTACCTGATGTGGGGACCAGCATTATCCGGGGGTTGTTCCCTTTATTGAAGGTTCTGTTAAGTCCCTAAAGGAAGCGTTAGAGAGGAAGCAAAGACTATTGTTATGATTCAGACACACCGCTCCACAAGTCCTTTTAGATTGAATTAAAGTCTACTAGAAAAGGTGGGCAAGGTGCTCTTACTTACAGCTTTAGTTCCGAGGGTATTCCAGTATATTTCATACCTGTTTTCTCTTTACAGTAGGACATAGTGGTTGGGACACCAGGACATTTCACTGCTACCTGTAACAGAAGAAAGGGATGTTTAGGTAAAAGCAGCTCGTACACATAAGGCAGAATAGAGGGTGTGCTTTGTTATATCCTAACGTATATTCCCTCTTATTTCACAGCTCTTTACTTCTCTTGGTGCACTCTGGCTGCTACTGAACTACGAAGAAGACTTGTTTTCCCCTCCTTCCCTTGTTTTGTTTCCCTTCTTCCCCGAGTCACCTGTTATGGTTCAATTCTACATTGGGCGTGTAGGTGATTCGGGGACGTTGTGGACCATTCTTCAATTTCATGGCGTTCCTGTGGAAATACAGGTGAGATTTTGACAAGATCTTTGTACTGGGGTGAATGTATGACATTGTTCTGCATGCTGTCCATCAATTGTTGTTTTTGCATTTGTCACCCCGAGTGGGATGGGTATGCCCAGACGTGGGTCCCGTGCTCTCCATGCCACTGGAGTCAAGCTATCCTTCTGATGAGGGCTGAAAGTCTGAAACTGGTCCTAGGATGCTTGTTTCCAGTCCAGGGAGGACCTGGCCTGGCAGTTCGGGCTGGACTGTTCCCATTGGGCGCAGGGTCAAGACTGATTTGCATATGGCTGGGTCCAAACTGGAATGGCATGGTGAGCAAACAAACGATGGATTTAGGCCCAGATCTTTGTACTGGGGTGAATGTATGACATTGTTCTGCATTCTGTCCATCAATTGTTGTTTTTGCATTTGTCACCCCGAGTGGGATGGGTATGCCCAGACGTGGGTCCCGTGCTCTCCATGCCACTGGAGTCAAGCTATCCTGGCTGATGAGGGCTGAAAGCCTGAAACCGGTCCTAGGATGCTTGTTTCCAGTCCAGGGAGGACCTGGCCTGGCAGTTCGGGCTGGACTGTTCCCATTGGGCGCAGGGTCAAGACTGATTTGCATATGGCTGGGTCCAAACTGGAATGGCATGGTGAGCAAAAAAACGATGGATTTAGGCCCAGATCTTTGTACTGGGGTGAATGTATGACATTGTTCTGCATTCTGTCCATCAATTGTTGTTTTTGAATTTGTCACCCCGAGTGGGATGGGTATGCCCAGACGTGGGTCCCGTGCTCTCCATGCCACTGGAGTCAAGCTATCCTGGCTGATGAGGGCTGAAAGCCTGTAACCAGTCCTAGGATGCTTGTTTCCAGTCCAGGGAGGACCTGGCCTGGCAGTTCGGGCTGGACTGTTCCCATTGGGCGCAGGGTCAAGACTGATTTGCATATGGCTGGGTCCAAACTGGAATGGCATGGTGAGCAAAAAAACGATGGATTTAGGCCCCGATCTTTGTACTGGGGTGAATATATGACATTGTTCTGCATTCTGTCCATCAATTGTTGTTTTTTGCATTTGTCACCCCGAGTGGGATGGGTTTGCCCAGACGTGGGTCCCGTGCTCTCCATGCCACTGGAGTCAAGCTATCCTGGCTGAAGAGGGCTGAAAGCCTGAAACCGGTCCTAGGATGCTTGTTTCCAGTCCAGGGAGGACCTGGCCTGGCAGTTCGGGCTGGACTGTTCCCATTGGGCGCAGGGTCAAGACTGATTTGCATATGGCTGGGTCCAAACTGGAATGGCATGGTGAGCAAAAAACTATGGATTTAGGCCCAGATCTTTGTACTGGGGTGAATGTATGAAATTGTTCTGCATTCTGTCCATCAATTGTTGTTTTTGCATTTGTCACCCCGAGTGGGATGGGTATGCCCAGACGTGGGTCCCGTGCTCTCCATGCCACTGGAGTCAAGCTATCCTGGCTGATGAGGGCTGAAAGCCTGAAACCGGTCCTAGGATGCTTGTTTCCAGTCCAGGGAGGACCTGGCCTGGCAGTTCGGGCTGGACTGTTCCCATTGGGCGCAGGGTCAAGACTGATTTGCATATGGCTGGGTCCAAACTGGAATGGCATGGTGAGCAAAAAAACGATGGATTTAGGGCCAGATCTTTGTACTGGGGTGAATGTATGACATTGTTCTGCATTCTGACCATCAATTGTTGTTTTTGCATTTGTCACCCCGAGTGGGATGGGTATGCCCAGACGTGGGTCCCGTGCTCTCCATGCCACTGGAGTCAAGCTATCCTGGCTGATGAGGGCTGAAAGCCTGAAACCGGTCCTAGGATGCTTGTTTCCAGTCCAGGGAGGACCTGGCCTGGCAGTTCGGGCTGGACTGTTCCCATTGGGCGCAGGGTCAAGACTGATTTGCATATGGCTGGGTCCAAACTGGAATGGCATGGTGAGCAAAAAAACGATGGATTTAGGCCCAGATCTTTGTACTGGGGTGAATGTATGACATTGTTCTGCATTCTGTCCATCAATTGTTGTTTTTGAATTTGTCACCCCGAGTGGGATGGGTATGCCCAGACGTGGGTCCCGTGCTCTCCATGCCACTGGAGTCAAGCTATCCTGGCTGATGAGGGCTGAAAGCCTGTAACCAGTCCTAGGATGCTTGTTTCCAGTCCAGGGAGGACCTGGCCTGGCAGTTCGGGCTGGACTGTTCCCATTGGGCGCAGGGTCAAGACTGATTTGCATATGGCTGGGTCCAAACTGGAATGGCATGGTGAGCAAAAAACGATGGATTTAGGCCCCGATCTTTGTACTGGGGTGAATATATGACATTGTTCTGCATTCTGTCCATCAATTGTTGTTTTTTGCATTTGTCACCCCGAGTGGGATGGGTTTGCCCAGACGTGGGTCCCGTGCTCTCCATGCCACTGGAGTCAAGCTATCCTGGCTGAAGAGGGCTGAAAGCCTGAAACCGGTCCTAGGATGCTTGTTTCCAGTCCAGGGAGGACCTGGCCTGGCAGTTCGGGCTGGACTGTTCCCATTGGGCGCAGGGTCTAGACTGATTTGCATATGGCTGGGTCCAAACTGGAATGGCATGGTGAGCAAAAAAACTATGGATTTAGGCCCAGATCTTTGTACTGGGGTGAATGTATGAAATTGTTCTGCATTCTGTCCATCAATTGTTGTTTTTGCATTTGTCACCCCGAGTGGGATGGGTATGCCCAGACGTGGGTCCCGTGCTCTCCATGCCACTGGAGTCAAGCTATCCTGGCTGATGAGGGCTGAAAGCCTGAAACCGGTCCTAGGATGCTTGTTTCCAGTCCAGGGAGGACCTGGCCTGGCAGTTCGGGCTGGACTGTTCCCATTGGGCGCAGGGTCAAGACTGATTTGCATATGGCTGGGTCCAAACTGGAATGGCATGGTGAGCAAAAAACGATGGATTTAGGGCCAGATCTTTGTACTGGGGTGAATGTATGACATTGTTCTGCATTCTGACCATCAATTGTTGTTTTTGCATTTGTCACCCCGAGTGCGATGGGTATGCCCAGACGTGGGTCCCGTGCTCTCCATGCCACTGGAGTCAAGCTATCCTGGCTGATGAGGGCTGAAAGCCTGAAACCGGTCCTAGGATGCTTGTTTCCAGTCCAGGGAGGACCTGGCCTGGCAGTTCGGGCTGGACTGTTCCCATTGGGCGCAGGGTCAAGACTGATTTGCATATGGCTGGGTCCATACTGGAATGGCATGGTGAGCAAAAAAACGATGGATTTAGGCCCAGATCTTTGTACTGGGGTGAATGTATGACATTGTTCTGCATTCTGTCCATCAATTGTTGTTTTTGCATTTGTCACCCCGAGTGGGATGGGTATGCCCAGATGTGGGTCCCGTGCTCTCCATGCCACTGGAGTCAAGCTATCCTGGCTGATGAGGGCTGAAAGCCTGAAACCGGTCCTAGGATGCTTGTTTCCAGTCCAGGAAGGACCTGGCCTGGCAGTTCGGGCTGGATTGTTCCCATTGGGCGCAGGGTCAAGATTGATTTGCATATGGCTGGGTCCAAACTGGAATGGCATGGTGAGCAAAAAAACGATGGATTTAGGCCCAGATCTTTGTACTGGGGTGAATGTATGACATTGTTCTGCATTCTGTCCATCAATTGTTGTTTTTGCATTTGTCACCCCGAGTGGGATGGGTATGCCCAGACGTGGGTCCCGTGCTCTCCATGCCACTGGAGTCAAGCTATCCTGGCTGATGAGGGCTGAAAGCCTGAATCCGGTCCTAGGATGCTTGTTTCCAGTCCAGGGAGGACCTGGCCTGGCAGTTCGGGCTGGACTGTTCCCATTGGGCGCAGGGTCAAGACTGATTTGCATATGGCTGGGTCCAAACTGGAATGGCATGGTGAGCAAAAAAACGATGGATTTAGGCCCAGATCTTTGTACTGGGGTGAATGTATGACATTGTTCTGCATTCTGTCCATCTATTGTTGTTTTTGCACGGATTCCCTCACTAGCACCCTTTAACAGTGCCCCTCAAGTCTCCATACCACGCTCTTTCACATGCATTTCTTTTGTTTCATAGCAATACTCATACCAGTGTGGGGTTTCAGAGGCCTTTACATCACACACACATTATTCAGACACAATGAATGTTTGTAAATCAGTGTATAGGAAATGTTACATAAGACAGAGGACTACAAGGTGTAGGAGTCACATGTCATCCATCCTGATATGCAGTATAGTTTAAGAGTGCTTGGTCTATGGTCTGAAGAAGCACAAACTTAGAATTAAAAGTGTAACACCATGGTTGAGGGTTGTCTCTACTAATAAGAATTGATTTCTAGCAAAATGAACCCGTTTTGCAACATTCGGATAATGAAATACTGGGAGAAAAAATCATGACACTCTAAGCTATACGATGCACTTTGCATACAGCTCTTTGATGACAGGTAATAGCTCACTGTTCTATATTAAGATCTGAACTTATAAACTGCAAGTAGCAAAAGGATCTCTCTGACAAAAGCAGTAACCCAAGAACTATTTACATTATATGCACTTCTGTAATCTGCATGGCACACATTCTTTGCAGCATGCATATTAACCCTGTGCGCTACTTTATGATGAGCCAAAACTTCCACTAGGCAAAACTCCAATCTCTATCCAGCAAGTCCATTAATCACCAGAGTTATCTTGACATTTTTAATGTTGCCGGAAAATTCCAGGAGGCAAGGCACGCTGCAGCAGGTGCTTTTAACTCCATAATATATTTTAAAAAACGGCGCCCCTCGAAGTCATCGCCCAGTGCGATGGCACCAGTTGCACCGCCCTAGAGCCGGCCCTGCTTAGAGAGAAATTCCAGAGGGGGAGATCAAATCATTTGATGCCTTTAAAAAAGAGTCCCAGCTGAAAGAATCAGAACTCATGCATTATATCCATTTGCAAGTGTGAAAAAGACATTTAGGAAATTATTTTAAAAACGTGGACCTGAAATTTTGCAAAAACAATGCGTGCACACCCATGTATTAGGTATCAAAAATATATTTTATTTATATAAACAATTTTATCTTTTTTGTGAATAATAAAAGGAGGAAAAAGAATGAACGTTTTCCCCTCAAAACAATATCACAATATGCACAATAATGATATGCTTAATTCATTCTGCTACATTGTGAATCCATATGCCTACGGTAAATATTCAGTCATACTGATACATTCACACCGTGCCTATTTGTACACAGTATTGTATATAGAAATGTCATACAAGGTTTATATATTTTTTTGAAAGAAGAAACATGGATTATACAAAAGAATCACTTCATTTCATTGAAGGACAATCATATTTGGCATGGCTGTTGAGAATCTGTGTCCATTTGCGTCACTGGGCCATGGTTTTGCAGAATGAACATTCAGCTTCGATGTAACTGACTCCCCTAGAAAAGCTCTTTGCCAAGTACACCAATACAAAAGGCTCTATATTCAAAATATATACTGTATTTGCAGATGCAGGTCCAGACACTAGGTGTCTCAATATGCAGAGATGACAGTGCATTCTATAAATAGAGATGCCACTGCATAGATGTTAGAAATTATGAGGGGATATCCCATCCCTCCATAGGAGTGCTCAAAAAAGGGTTCAATGTATGAGCCTATGTTCTTGTAGCATGGGTCTGGTGACTTTGTGGAATAATGCATCCAGTCTATGGGGCCTGTGTTTGACCTCATGGTCACAGGTTCAAATCCCTGCGAGTCCAATTAGCCTTTCATCCTTCTGAGGTCGATAAAATGAGTACCGTTTAGTTGGGTAACAATAAACATCTGTTATTCAGCGCCAAGAAGCCCACGGGTGAACGTGCACTTTACAAATACACGTTATGTTATACAAGTGAATAAAAAAGCAAGGGGCATATTAACAACGGCCAGCGATAATTATCGCTGGCCGTGCTGAGCGACGAATTCCCTAACGCAGGCTATCTCTGGTATTTATCGCCCTGGTAGCGCGTTATTAACAACTCGTTTCCCCAGGGCGATAAAAATTCCAGAGATAGCGAAGTTATCGCCGTTTTGCAGGGAACATCGCTGGTTCCCTGCAAAACGGCGATAACCTTGCTGATACGACCCTGTGGTCGTATCAGCATAATCCACCCCCTATGTCTAACATAGGTAAGTCAGGATTTCAGCAGACGTTAGATTTTGGCGAAAACGGCCGTTTTCGCCAAAATCTAACGTCTGCTGAAATCCTATGGGCTGCCTTGTAAATATCGCAATGTGAACATCGGCGATATTTGCAAGGCAGTCCATCCGGGGTACGCCCAGTGACGCCCACTTTGCATCTCATTAGAGATGCAAAGGGGCGCGTCGGGAAAAGGGTGCTAACATGCGATTATGCATGTTAGCACTCTCTTGTTGATAGGGCGATAGCTTTATCTCCGTTTTTCTGGCTTTTAAAGCCAGAAAAACGGAGATAAAGCCCTTGTAGATATGCCCCCAAATGTTTGGAAAAACAGAGGTAAATGCTGTGAGAACTATGGTCAGGACGGGTATGATTTACATGTCTGATGGTCATGCTCGGTGTCAAAGGTCTAATGCAAGGAGGTTGTGAGGCACGTAAAGGGAGTATTGGGAATTTCACTAGCTCCTGCCCCCAAATTATAATTCTGGGTTTGAAACCGATTGAGAATTAATAACTGTCTAAGATCGACTAGAGAATATTGATGCACACGATTCTTGCAGGGAAACTGCTGATTGCTCTTAAATAGAAAAGTAAGCTTCACCGAGCATTCAGTAATCTGCGATCAAAATGTGGTCGCTGATAGCGATAGGAAGACTTACATGGGACATGTAGGACCAAGGGAGTAATTTGAGAAGATGTGGGAGCCCTTACTTGACCACTGAATGCAGGGCTACCAGCTCGTTGAGACTGACAGCGAGTGACCAATGAGCTCGAAAAAATGGCTAACGGAAATGATATGTGGGAAGGGGCTTGTGGGCTTTAAACGCTTGGAGGGGTTTGTCTTTTGAAGTAATAAATTGTGGATTTTCTTCAGGTGGCGAAAGGGTTTATGAACAGTTGAAACAGTCAGCTGCAAGAATGTGGCCTGTGTCATTTGTTGTTATTCATTACAAAAAGAAATAGATAATGAAATTCGTTTGAGGGGGAAAAGCATAAGGTTCAATTGCTTTGCCAGAAGAGACTACAACGAACCTTACACAAACAAATATTCAAGCATTGGCCCTAACAGATTGCAGCTCGACCGGCCCTGGGAGCGGTGGGGGGGCGGGGGGCTAGTAATAAGCACCGCTCCTGCTTTTGTTAGAGGGGGCCGATATTGCAGCACTGCTGAAAAACTGGCCCCCAGTAACAAAACCAGCACCCACGGCCACCACACCAGCCCCCACCCCTCCGGCACACCGGCCCTGGGAGCGGTGGGGGGGCGGGGGGCTAGTAATAAGCACCGCTCCTGCTTTTGTTAGAGGGGGCCGATATTGCAGCACTGCTGAAAAACTGGCCCCCAGTAACAAAACCAGCCCCCACGGCCACAAAACCAGCCCCCACCCCTCCGGCACACCGGCCCTGCCTGCTATGGCTAGTCCGGCCCTGGCATTGGCCACTGGCAATTATACAACCTCAGCAGAAACATAATGGCCAGTAATTTACTCTGAGCAAGGTAAGCGGGTCACACAGGCCTCAGATGTGGCGCACAAAGCGGGCCTGCAAAGAGCACCTGGCAAATACTTAGGGGCTTATTTACAAGCCCTTTGCGCCGCCGGTGCATCACTTTTTATATGGGAAAAAGTGACGCGCCGCAAGGGCTTGTAAATAAGCCCCTTCATCTGCATGTTTTACCTCAAGCTTTTTTACACAGAAAACTAAATGCACGCTTTTTACACAGAGATTTGCACACATTCGGCGCAGCTAGGCAAGACTAGGCAAGACCCATAAATAATGTTTATTTGGCTTTACTCTGGTATAACCTGCTCAAGGAATGAAAGCAGTACTCAAGTGTTTAAAAAGACAACTGAGTCTATTTACTTTGCCTGGCTCTGTAACTGGCTACTGCTCTTGAAAATAGGTTACAAAGCTGTCACTGGACTCCATCTCCCACAGCACAAGATACCGGCCCAGAGTATGACAGGAAACGGAAGCTGCCACCCAAGGAGTCAGCACACTATTTAGACTTGATAACGCATAGTGCTTTGGGCCCTTTTCCTTGCTCTCTGCAATGGAACTTTCTAAGTGCCTGATGAATAAAAGGAGTTAGGATCAACTACAATTTAACAATTACAGTGCAACCCACTGGCCACACAGTAAAACTCAGAGTCAAAGTTGGGATTAAGTATGGGTTTATTACTAATTCAAAGCCAGACTGATATACACAAGTCTCAGGAATATATTGTAACAATACAGGATTACTACAGGCAGACCATAAAGGGTGAATTAAGTTTAGCCCTAGAAACATAGAAAATACAAGAAATTCCGTGATCGCAATGTAGAATATTAAAAAGAGGATTTGATTATCTGTATATGGTTTGCGGTCCTCTTGCCTGTTAAGCATGAGGAGAATCTAAATCTCCTCATCTAATTCTCCTCTAAAAAATCCTGGATGAGGAAACCCTAATTAGATTCATTAAAGGAGAAAGGTGTCAGCATAGCAGAACGTCTGTAGAAGTTCCCTAAGGAAAGGGATATTGTATAGAATGAAGCCATACAACAGAGATGCCGCAAAGAGGTCTGTACCTCTCAAAACCTAAAAGGAATCTGAATCTAGCTGAAGTTGATCTCCAATTAAACCCCCCAAAAGAACATTTTAAAATTTCATGTCACATGTTTCATTATTTTCCACCTTCAAACAGTAAAACATGGCAACTACACTTGAAACTCTTTTCTTTTGGTCCACACATCTGAACTTCCTTGGATTCCTCCCAACTCCATACAAACCGTAGTCCTCCATTTGTTCACTAAAGCTTCTCTGACTTCCCAAACTATATTCTTTTCAAGCCTCACTATCTCTGTTGCACAATGTGCCTTTTCTATTCATAAGATCACACAACTGCACCTGCAGAGGAGAGAAAAACATTGCATGCAAAGCAAACATTCATGTTGAAGGTTAAACATTAAGAAATTCACATGCTTAAGGCCTTTGGTCAAGTTAGTGCGGCAAGTATCTCAATACAAATGCATGATGACAGATACATATACAGTTTATAATAAAGATGTAGAGTACTATTCAAATGAATACATTTTCAGTTATAAAATAAATGCAGAGTATTATTAAAATGAGTACACAAATGCATAAGAATTAACAATATTATTCAATTCACACAAATGCAAATATATATGAGAACTGCAATTCGATGTAACTGAAAATTGTTACTGAAAGTGTTCCTAAACCTGTTCAGTTTGTGGATGAGCTGGCCAAGAAATGTCAAGAAGGACAGAATGAACACCTGTTGCACACTTCTAGACTGGATAAGTTGCTTATCAATCAAAGTGAACAAGTGGGTGAATATAAAAATGTGTAAAAGCTACCACTAAAATGCGCAAGTCATAAAATAAATCTGGAAGTTGTTTATAACAAATGTCAAGAGGTCAGCGATGCAAGAGTCTGCTGTCAAGATGCACATGACATCATCCCGCACACTAGGAGTTGAGTGGACTTTTAGGAGTGCTGTGAACACTCTACAATGCCAGCACAGAGAGAATAATCAGTAGTAAGTATTAATTTCAAGCCAGCGGGGTGGATCTAAGCCACATAAGACCATGAAAGAGAGTCACAGGGCCCTTGAGGCCTGGCCCACACCGTTCTATTACCCAAAGGTCACCTTTTGGAAAGACAGAAGGTTGGACAAACTTAGACACACTCAGTGAAGTCCTGGCAACTGGATGTTAAATGGAAGGGACTCTTGTTAGGATTATATAGACCTGCACTTGGAATCTGGCCTTTTTAGGTCACGCCTTCTAGACAGCGTGCATGATGTCTGTTGCGAGACATATTATGGCTTACCAAGAACATATAGGGGCTTGGAGCCTGCACATTGTTAACCATTAGTTGGATTTCCTGTCACTCTCATTTACCTGCTGCTTAATTGTGTCTCAGCCTGTAAATCTTATGTCTGTTCCTTCCGCTGAGTATTTCCTCTTTACTATCTCTTTTGATTGTCTGGCCCGTTACTTTCACTGCTTACTTTTAAAGCACTACTTTTTTCTTTTATGTTAAGCATGCCATGTAAGTGCATTCGTTTTTGAGCCATCTCCCTCATTAACTTCTCTCTCCCTGCACTCCATGTTGCTTTCTGTCACCTGTGTGCTTTTCCCAATCCCCACCATGTTGTGCTAGCTGATGTGCTTCCCTCTACCTTCGCCCTCAGTATTGCTTTCTTTCAAACTCGCTTGTGCTGCTCTTGCTCACCCTCTGTTGTCAGCTTGCTGCCCCTTACCCTCCCGTCCACCCTCTGTTATCAGCTTCCTGCCCCCTCCAGGCCACCGTCCATTGTCAGCTTGCTTCCCCAGCCCCTCCCACCCAATCTCCGTCATCAAATTGACTTCCCCAGCCCCACCCACACACCGCTGGTGGCTTGCTCCTTATTCCCTCCTGCCTCCGTACTTTGTCCATTTGTTACCTCAGCACCTCCCGCCACCCTCTGTTCGTAGTGTGCATCCCCAGCTCCTCCCCCCAATCGTCCGTTGTCAGCTTGCTTCCCCATCTCCTTTTGCCCACCCTCTGTTGTCAGCTTGTTTCCACATCCCCTTCCACCCACCCCATTGTCAGCTTGGTTTCCCCTCCCATGCCCTCTCGCCCACCCTCTGTGGCAGCTTGTGCACGCCTGCCACCCTCTCTGCCACCCTTGGTTGTCTGTGTGCTCCCCCAGATCCGTTGCCCACATCCTCTGTCTGTTGTGAGCTTGATCTCCATCCCCTCCTGCATTCCCTCCATTCTCAGGGCCTCATTTATGAGGCCCTACCGGCACTTTTGTGCTGCCGTAACGTCACATTTTTGACATTCTGGTGGCGTAATGTGCCACTGGCATATTTATAAGGACACATTACGTGGCTTTTCATGGCCTTATAAATATGTGCCCCTTTCACGCAGAAAACTGCGTGAAAGGGGCGTTCCATGGGTGTTGCTGGTTTACGAGAAATCGGAAGTCTGAGGCAGCGCCAAAAACATATGCCTCCCCAGGGGAGGTGTAAGGGAAGCACAACGGGGAGAAATATCTTTATTTCTCCTCGTTTTTCCTCTTTTTATGTGTGATGTGTTCTGCAGCACACATAGAAACAGGGAAAAGCCTCTTGTGATTTTTTTTGTCCAGGAAGGTTTCCCTTCATGCACAAAAATAATCCTCCCCACAATGCAGCCACCCTTGCACCATGGTGCAAAGGTGCCTGCATTGGGGAATGGAAGCCCATTGTGCCCTGGGGAAAAGGACAGGAATGCACCTCATCTTATAGATACAGCGCATTCCTGCCCTTTTCTTTTGCCGTAGGGCAGTGCAGCAGCTATGCCTGCTGCACTGCCCTACGGCAAAAAAGCCTTAAATGAGGCCCTTAGTTTGCTCCCCTGACCCCTCCCTCCCACCTCTGTTGTCAGCTTGCTGCCCCACCCCTCCTGCTCACCCTCCTTTGTGAGCGAGCTGCCCATCCCCTCCCAATCACCCTCTGTTGTCAACTTGATTCCAAAGCCCCTTTTGCCCACCGTCTGTTGTCAGCTTGCAGCCCATCCCCTCCCACTTACTCTCCTATGCAGTTAGTTATCTTTGAAAGTGGTGTGGCGTAATACCTGCTAGGACTTCACCCCATTTGTTTCAAAATTTGCCTTACTTACTCTCACATTTACTCTCTTCCCCCTCACTCACTTTAATTACATTCTCTCACTTATTCATTCTCACTCATACTCTCTTCCACTCACTGTTACTGGCACACAAACATACTCATACTCACTGGTTCTCATTCTCACTTACAAGCACATTTCCACACACTAACCCTTTCACACTCATTGACTCTGGGCCCCGGTGCAACTGCATCTGCCGCACCATTGATAAGTACACCACTGACCAACTTCCACTCCCTCTCACATTATCCCAAACCCTCACTTCTTCTAATGCACTCACACTCCTTCAAACACTGCTTGGTACTAACTTTCACTTATTCATACACACTCAGATTCTCACTAACTTTCAATCTCATTGACACTCGCAAACAAACACACACTTTCATTCAGTCCCATTCACTTTAAGCTGCTCACAAACACACTCACAAACACATACATACATGAATAGAGAAACAACTTTTTTTTTAGTTCTCTTGCTTCCCTTGCAGCAGAGCAGGAATCTGTTGCTGGACATTGGAACCAGCAAACCATGATTTCAGACGACGAGCCAGCCAGAAGAGCAAGAGCAGGTTTGAAAATGGAAAGACCCACCTCAATCCCTCTCCCAGCTTCTTCATAGGACTGAAATCACTGCCCTATAAGAAACTGGAACAGAGCTAGGCATCCTGCCCCTGCTGCTCTGTGTGGGTTCCCATTGGCCTCAGGGATGCACTGATGTGTACCCTGACAGCCACATTTTGGCAGATATACGTGATGCCTGAGGAATGCACAGTATGCCTGCTAAATAAAAATGGATTGTGCCTGTATGAGGGGACTGTAGTTGAACTACACCCCTCAGACATGCACAATCCACACACTATTCTGTAGCTTTAGCACTCTGTAGCTCGATCATGCCTCAGTCCTCTCCTCCTCCTGTAATCAGGAGCCCAGAGAAGAGGCAGAGGTGGCTGACCTGTGTACTGGCAGTGTTCATAAAAACACGAAAGTTGTGTTTTCATGAATACTGCTAAATTAAATAAAGTGCAGTGTCGGGATTCGGAGAGGCAAGGTGCAGAATGTGGGGCCTCACAAGGGGAGGAGAGCCTTACCCTGGAGCCCCTGACAAGGAGCCGCCACTGCTCTGTTGTAAACTTGCTTCCCTAGCACCTCCCGCCATACCTCCATTGTCATCTTGCTTCCCCAGTCCTTCCTGCCCACCCTCCATTGTCAGTTTGCTGCCCCATCATTTGTCCCACCCTCTCTCTGTTGTCAGTTTGCTGCCTGATCCCTTACCGCCCACCCTTCATTGTCAGCTTGCTTCCCCCCGCTAATGCCACCAACCATCAGTTTGCAAACCCATCCTCTCCCACCCACCCTCTGTTGTCAGCTTGCATTCTCATTCCCTCCCGGCTACCCTCCATTGTCAACTTGCTTCTCCATCCCCTCTGGCCCACCCTTCATTGTAAGGTTGCTTCTCGAGTAGCTCCCACCCACCCTTTGCTGTCCGTGTGCTCCCCCAGCCACTCCATTGTCAGCTTGATCCCGAATCCCTCTCACCCACCCTCCGTTGTCAGTTTGCTCTTCTGCCCCTTATCAGCTTGTTGCCCCAGCCCCTCACACCGACCCTCTATTGTCAGCTTGCTGCCCCAGCCTGTCCCACCTGCCCCTTGTTGTCAGTGAGCAACCCCATCCCCTCCCGCCCACCCTCCATTGTCAGCTTGCTTTCCCAGCCCCTTCCTCCTGTCCACCATTTTCAGCTTGCTTCCCCAGCCCCTACTGCACACCCTCCATCATCAACTTGCGGCCCCGGCCCGTACCCTCCCACTTGCCTTCTGTTGTGAGCTTGCTTCCTCAGCCCCTTATGTCCACCCTCTCATGTCAACTTTCTTCCCCTCCCACTCACCCTCCGTTGTCAGCTTGCTGCCCCATATCCTCCAGCACATCTTCCTTTGTCAGTCAGCTTCCCCAGCCCAGCCCTTCCCATCCACCCTCCATTGTCGCCTTGCTTCCCCAGCCACTCCTGTCCACCCTTCATTTTCAGCTTGCTGCTTAGCCCCTCCTGCCCACCTTCCATTGTCCTTGTGTTTCCCAATTGATTTTTGTGTGTCCTCTCCCCACACATGCACCCTTCTCTAACACCCTTTCTCCATCTGTGTTTCCTTGTTCTCCAACCCGCTCATTTGTTTCTTTTTGTTTTTTAAAATTAGCATTGGCCATGTCATAGTGCTTTTATTTAATGATTTTTAGCCATGCTGCACAGCTGTGCTGCTGTAGAGCATGGCTAAAATCCATTCCCAAAGCCAATGGCTCTCATAGACGAGACTTGTTTTCAATGTCTGTTTTGCTTCAAGAGACCACAGTTTTAGATGTATATCAGCCGCAGATGTCCTCTTAGCTAAAAAAAAAACTATTTTTCCTTTTCTCCGTCATATTACTGTCATGTAGTCCTCTTATTTTGAAAGAGTGATATTCTGTGCCAACAATATCACAGGTGTCGAAAAGCACCTGTCACCCATGTACATTCCACTGGAGGGAGAGACAACTCTCCACAGCAATTGGAATATAGAACTGTTCGACAGTGTGGACGTCGCACAGTACATCAGAGGGTGCTGCAGAACAAAAGAGGACTGGCTTAATAGTGTGTGTGGGTTAAGGAGGTGCTTCAACTAAGAATGGGGGCGCACTGACAGAGTGTTTGGCTAATAGTGCACGAATAAAAGCAGGCCAGGAACTGAGGAGCACCGGCTGAGCAGTTTGTAGGCTACTTGCTTGAACCTCTCCTTGTGCGTCTGCCTCAGTGCGTCAGAAAAATAATAACAATTGATCTACTTCATCACCATTTCAGCTAATATGCATTAAGGTAGCTCTGCATCCTTTCCTTGAGTGATACAGATCACGATTCACCCCGATAATAGCAACCACATTAACCCCACTGAAAGGAAAGGCCTCTTTTTGTATGATCACCCACAAAGTTTTGGACTGATGCTGCTGGTTTTTCGACTCTGAGAATGCACTGAGCCCTGACAAAGAGGCCTCAGTGCCAGTGCTCTGTGCTTTGATTCTTAAAACGTGTATGCCTGATTGGCTCGCCCACAATTGGCATATGTTAGCTTACTTATAAGATCCTACTATATGATACAATGGGTACCCAGGGCCTGTAACTTGTTGTGCCACCACGAGTGTGACAGAGCAAAGTATGACTCCCTGCCTGCCAGTGCTGGCTGGCAAAGCAGTTTTCACACTGCTATCTTGACTTTTGCATTTAAAGTAATGACAAAGTCCAGATCTTCCTTTTTAATATATACAAGTCATTCCTATGGCAGGCCTATCAAGTCTAAGACAGAGTGCTGTATATTAAAAAGTGAGACGTGTTTTCACGCCTCCTGACAGTAAAAACCCAAATTGTTGTGTTTACTGTAGGAAGGCTAGTTGCCCCATTGGGGAGTACAAAGTTACATGCTGACCACTCAGCAGTGCTAGCTTCTGCAGGGGATTACTAAAGTTGGTACTTCAAGGTATCAAAAGAATCATTTAATCAAGTCAAATTTAATGTAACTTTTGAGCATATGGCAACTTTAGAAGTCGCCACTCTGCTGTCTAAAGTTTTCCAGTGACAAGTTGGCGTCAGGGTCAGAGGCCGCAAAATAGCTGCCAGACCAGTTTTCCCGTGGGCCAGTAGCCCTTAGGTAGCAGCACCTCTGGGATGGGCTAGGGAGCTCCACACACCAAAAGAGGGGTCCTGTGATTTTGGAAGTGGGCAGAATGGCACATTCTGGGCTGGCTAGATGCCACGCTCATAGGAAGTCGTCACTAAGTGAGAGGAAACCTGGTAGCGTATTGGCTAGTAGTAGCCACATCCCCCTAAGGCACAAACTGGGCAAAAAAGGGACCCTCTGGCATCCAGACCTTAGATCCCCTAAGCATTGAAGAGTGGACTAAAGAAGGACAGCCCTGCTGTTCCCTTGACACAGCAGAGAAAGGCTGCAAAAAGAGTGGTCTGCACTTGCTGTTCCTTGGGCTAGCAAAAAGAGGACTGTGCCTGTGACACCCTGCTTGAGGAAAAGTCATCATTGAGCCTCAGGCAGAAGAACGGACTCCAATAACCAGTTGGCTAACTTCCTGTTACAAGCACAGGAGTACAAAAGCTGAAGAAGCCTGCCTTGGTGAGTTGGTACTGACCACGGCTGACCGCCAAAGTGCAGGCTGGAAGGTCAAGTCCCAACCCTCAAAAGTTGCACCGAGTCTGCAGGATCAGGGAGAGTCATCAGAGTGCAGTTTGGTTGCCCAAATGGAAGTTAACCATAGGTAAATGGAACCACTTGTTCGCCGTAACTGGAGACCAGTAGACCAGTGGCAACTGCTTTTTGGCACAATGCGGACAGGAGTAGTAGTTTACAACTTTATAAAAGTTTTCCAAACTTTCCAAAGTGAATCGCTAACCGCAGTAGTGGTCAAGGCTTGTTTGCCTTTCAAGTGAAATGCAATGATTTATTATTTGGTCAATCATTTATATCTCTGAAATCCTCTGGTGGATTTTGTTCATTTTGGTTTCTAAAACTTAATAAGAATCAGACCTATTTTTATAAATTGCGGTTCGATTTTCTTTGTGTTGTGTTTCTTTCTTATTCAGCTGTTTTGGTACTACTAAATGCTTTGCACTTGTTCATTTGACAAAACCTTACTGCTCAAAGCCAAAGCTACACAGGGTTGAGCTAAGGTGGGTTTGTGAGCTTATTACATGGTGAGGTCGCACAACAACACCAGATAATAAACCACTTTCCTCACACTCACTTTGAAGTGTTTCCACCATGCTGTGGAATTAAATTAGCTCCTTGGTGCTCAGTCACTCCTCATGCATGTACAAGTTCATTCATCCTTGCCATCATTTGTCCCTTCATTCATTTATCTATTGTAACCTTCTTAAATTTGCACACTCGCCCATCTACATTATCACACACAAACACACATACACAAACTCACAAATCAATGAATAGGTGCTATTAACCAACCCTATTGGCTTTGCCAATGCTTGTCAACATTTATCTTTGTAACCTGGAGTTGCAGGTGTCATTCTAAACATATGCAGAGATTAAGAGCAGGTTTTCGCCGACATCCAAGTCTGAAAGGCCATGACTGCCTCCATCTATCTGTACAGTTCCAAAAAGCAGGCTTACTTTTCTCAAATAAAGGACAATCCTGCTTAGCTGCCTTTAACACTTATAAAATAATTGACCTAGACCTGAAAGTAGTAGACAAGATAAACAAGCATTGGCAAAGCCAATAGGTTCTGACGTTGGCTGCCAGCCTTTTGGCAATTCTTTTTTGTTTTGTCATGGTTTTTGCAAAACGTTATTGTTTGGGAAGCTGCCAGGCCCTCATCAATAGAAACAAAAACATTGGCTAAAGGCAAAAAAAATGTTTTGGTTTAAAAAAAGCACGCATTGCCATTGTACTCCCTGACACGGAGGGGAATTACTTTGTGTGTTGATGTGCTCCTTGCATAGGGAAGTCAGATAATGGCTGAAGTGGGCTAACACATTGCCCCTTGATGCATACTGGAGTGGGTGGAACAAAAATGTGAAGAACAGATCTACACACTAATGGACGAAGTCTGACTGAAAATCCCTATAGGTAACTATGTTATACACATAGGCTGTATTTATCATTATTTCACGGAACGCAACAAAACACCTTGCTGCACTGCACCCCGCTCCATGAAAGGAAGAGGGCAGCAATGTGCCATATCTATCAAAATATATCGCATTCCTGTTTTCTGCCTGCACTAGCACACAAACTGCTGCCTAACGCCAGGCCGGATTGTTTGTGTGTGGGAAGGGACACCTTCCTGCACAAAAACAATCGTCTGAGGCTTTTTCCTCTTTCTACATGTGCTGCAAAATGCAACACACGTAGAAAGAGAAAAAATGAGGAGAAATAAAGATATTTGTCCTCGTTGCACCTCCCCATGGAAAGTGTAGCATTCTGATGATTCCCAGGTCTACCAGTATTGGTAAATCTGGGAATGCTTCAGAATCCATGGGTGGATGCTTGGGAACACCCACGCTCCATCTATGGGACGCCTCCCTGAGGCAGAGTAACGCAAGGCAGGGACCCGCGCTGACTGCCATTACTCCAGATATACCAATCCACGCAGGGCCACACATTTATCAAGCCAGGGCCACGCATGGCTTGATAAATCTCATTCTAGGTGTTGGGTCGCCCTTGTACTACCTTGCGTGGTGCATGGGCAATGCAAAACTTTGATAATTATGCCCCATAATTGTAGTAAAATCAAAAGCTACTGGCTAACACAGACGTAAAAAAGCCAATCGGTTTGGCATTGGCTGACTGCCTCTTCCGTTGGAAAATAAGGCGGGAAAGAAAGAAGGAAGGAATGAAAGAAAAAAGAAAGAAGGAGAGAAGGAAAGAAAGAAAGAAGAAAAGAAAGAAAGGTAATAAAAGAAGGAAAGAAAAAGGAAGGAAGGAAGGAAGGAAAAGAAGAATGAAGAAAAGAAAAAAGGAAAGAAAGAACAAAGAAAAATGGAATGAAAGAAGGAAAGAATGACAGCAAGAAGGAAGAAAGAAAGAAGTAAATGAAAGAAAGGCGGAAGGCAAGAAGGTCAGAAAGAAGGAATGACAGACATACAGGGCTGCAAAGATAGAGCACCATCTTGAGGTTATATTCAGAGTCCATGTGAGCTGCTGGTACGGTGTGAAAAAGCAGCAGTCAGATAAACAACGCCCACTTCAAAAGGAATTTCCAAAAGCATTGCCAGGAAACAGGAAACGATAAAGCTCGAATGTGCCCTGTGCTTATATCTGGTTAAAAGTGTCCTGCTAACACATCAGGCTCTACAAACAAATGTAACACTAAAGTAATAATAAAGTAGAATCAAAAACAATGGCACCGAAGGGAACTACCTTGTGGACGGATGTGCTCCTTGTCTAAGGGCTAAATGCAGTCACTCAAAGTGAAGTTAGCCAGAGGCTGAAGCAGGCCGACCAATTGCCCCATGCTGTTGTGGACAGAAGCAACATGTGAATAACGCAAGAACAGACCAATGGATGAAGAGAGGAGGCTGAAAGCCTTTTTATGTAAGTATATCATACATATAATTTTAGTCAAATCAAAAGGTCTTGGCTAATGTCAGACCTAAACAATTGAGATTAGTATTTGATGCCAAAATCACATTGATGGGCGCACCAATCCACACGCTGCTTCCCTTGAAGTCTCTGCTTTGTGAGGTTGTTTTGTATAACTGCTTATGCAGTACCTTTTTGGTTTGGGAGACTTCTGCCTCCTTCCCATGCTGTGCTTTTTTGTAAGGTAGGCCTATTCCACCGCTTACACAGCTTCTAACCATGCAGTATCTGTTTTGTGAAGGAGGCTTGTACCGATGTTTGGTCTCTCAGAGTTAGCCCTTAAGTTAACACATTAACTTCATATTACCTCTTTGTTTCCTCTTCCTTGCTCCATTCATCACAAAGTGACATGCTCCCACCCTGGGAGTCCTATTGAAGCGCTGGCTATGTACATAGAAGTCTTTATAATTTTCTTATTCTTGTACTCTCTTCTCCTGTCTGCCTTCACTGATCCTGTCTTCACCCTGTCGCATTGCCTTACATCCAGAGAGTGTGAGGGAACTTTCTGTTTTCTTGTCTGGATTCAGGCAAATCTCAGTGACGACTCAAGGATGCCATGAGCCCTATGTTGTGTTTAGCATTTTTAATTGTACATGTAGCGACACCGTATTTTGTGACATCTGTGTCATGTCATCACCTGTTCGTTCTGGAATGTTGACAGACGACGGCTGATGACTGACTGGAGAGGATGCAGCGGCGCTTTTCCCCTCACAGAGTGTGTTGGAAAGAATAAAGATGTATCTTCTTTGATTTGTGCGTGGAATCGTCTTTAAACCCTCATGCAAGCAAAAAAAATAGGTCTCCTGTCCACAGTTTGGTAGCAAAAGCCAGCCATAATAGAGGTCCGGCGGACAAATCACAATGCTAGGCCCCAGTGTCACTGGACCTTTAGCCCTATTGGTCGCCACGCGTCTGGTAGATCTGAAGCAGCGGGGTGGTGACAGCATCCTGCTCATGGCTGGGCACCTGGGTGGACCAGTACCAGTCTCACCATGACGGGTGGTACTGTCTGCATTACTTGAAGTAATAGAGGTCTTATGTCCTCTTCCCCGTTCCATTCCTGGCTTGAAGGTTGGCTGTGACATGTCATTTGGTGGCACGCCACAGGATGTTCCCTTGTGCTTCCATGATAATTCAGGAGCCCATTGGAGGTGTGGGAGGTGGTGGAGGGGGAAGTCATGCCCAGTGAATTCAGTGTGGGGAAGCAAAAAGGAACATAAGAAAGTAAGAAATACTTTTGAGTACATAGGCAGGGGCTTCAATATGTCTGTCAGTAAGGCAGCATATCTCACTTTCTATGGAATGGAACGAGGAAAAGAAACGAGACATAATGTGGATTACTGCAAATGATACACACAGTAGCCACAGCTAAGAACTGTTTCAAACAGCTCACAAAATAATCTTTCTTCCGATGAACCCCAGAGGTAGTGTTTACTTGGGTGATTGAGCGATTAAAGATTGATGACTGCATTTCCTTTCCTTTGAGAAATAGCAACAAGCATTTGCAATGCAATAGGTCTCACATTTACGAGCTTTTGAGCTATTGGCATTGTAAATGACAATGCCTTTTATTTATGTGTTGTTTTTAAAACAGATAAATAAAGGCATTGTCATTTACAATGCCAAAACCTTAAACTCTCGCCAATGCGAGACCTATTGCATTGCAAATGAGTTTGGCACCCGTGCTATAAAGATTTACAGGAACAGCAGGCAGGACAAAGCTATTTGAGAAAATAGTGCTCGGAGGCTGTAATTAAAGCCTACCGAGTAACAACACACGTAACAGGGGGTGTCCTCATGGGAGGTTACAAAATAAGACAAGGCGGTACTAAGGAGGGACTTCTAAGCCTATTGACCAATGAAAAGCTACAGTTTACAGTGGACAGTGACACAAGCCAATGAAAAATGTGGGCGGAGCTTCAAGTCCATACCTGAATACAGCATGCCTCACATAGCAATTCCTTACGCTGCTCAGGATCGACCTAAAAAAGCACACTCAAGGCTTCTGGTTCTCAGATTCCTGAAGCTGGGTCGCTTCTAATAATGATAGGCCTGAGCACGTACCTCATGTGCTCATGAAGCTGTACTTTTATTCATACCTTCCACTAGAAGGCATTAGCGTGAATAACCAGATCAAGATTCAGTTATTATCTGCTATATTGTATTAACAGTGGACACATAGGTTGTGATGTCACCTTTGTTCCTCTGCCTCGCTTTGGTATGTGGAAACCTCTCTGATGGTGGCTGGTGGTCACAATCACTATCTATTGCTTTTTCTGGGTCTCCACAGACCAGTGGAAGACCGGACTTGGGCGGCGTGCGGCTTCTACCGACTCTCCCAGCAGACAAAGCACTGGCAAGAAAAAAACACATTCCACGCTGATCACTAGCTCTCACAAGCTACTGTTAGCACAGTGCCATATCTCCCCTCTAAATGTGAAAGTGGAGCACAGCTTTGGAGGAAAGGGTAGCACAGGAAGGGGGGGGGCATGTTTTTTTGTATATTTGGGTTGGGAGGGGGAGGGGGCAAATGTAGAGGGTGGGTGACGGGAGGCAAATACATTTTCCTGTACATTTGGGCAGGAGGAAGGGTGGCAAAGGGCAGGTCGTTTTTTTTATTTGAGCAAGGGGAATTACGGATTTTGAGAGTGGATGAAATGAGGCCAAGTATTATTTTTTCAATTTGAGTGGCTGGAGGGTAAATATAGAGGGTAGTGAGGGTACGTACCATTAGGCCATTTATATGTTATACCCTTGGGACGCGTGGGGAGTGTGGGGGGTGCAGGGTCAGATTGGTAAGTCGGGCACTCGGTCAATGGCCGAGGGGCCGGTATCAGAGTTCCAGCTGTGGGCTGCTTTTTGGGCAGCCTGTGGGGGTCGATTTGGGTGGTGTCCGCGTTGTTCGTATGCCGCCAGCCGCCCAGTGGGTGCCTGAGTGGACTTTCTGGAGGCAGATGGGGCGTCCATTACCTCCCTTTTACCAGCGGGCAGAGGTGTCACTCCCTTTTTCTCGCTGGGCCGGACCATTAATGTATGCAGATTGAGCGGGGCAGGGGGCCTGAGCAGAAGTGGCCTCACTTTTATTCAGGTGTGTTTCACCAGTGTAAACTAATCCGTGCATTTTTTTGTATCTAAGTGAAGTTAAGAAAACGTGCCTCTGTCAAAGAGCCCCGCCCCCTTCTTTTCATAAAACTTCGCTGAAGCAGTGTTTTGCAGAAAGGCAATCCCTAAATGTGGACCACTCTTTTTTTAGCGTGCCCGGGCCAATTTTTGATCCCAATCCAACCCTGGTGGGGGGCATGATATATATATAGCTGCCCCAATATCTAGGCCCACTCCAAAGCCCTATTAACAAGTGGCTGGTAAATACCAACACTGTAGCTGCAGTATGTATGAGTGTGGTAAATACCTCCAAATCCTGGTTTTCCTCTAGAAATGAGAAATTACATATGGAAATGGTGTTTTCTGCTCTAAACTATTCATGTATCAGAATCACCTCACATATTTACTCCCACCCCCCAGGTAAGCTTAGACAAGATGGAGCTGCCAAATTTGCCAGGGGGAGATTGCTGGGTGTTCACCATATTGGGAATTTCAATCGCTGAGCATACAGAGGTTTTCACTACGACTGGAATGTAAAAACCCAATAGAAATAAGTCCCTTAGAGATCGGGGGATCAAGGGAACATTAATTTTGGTCACAATCGGGAAGTCATCGATCAGAGTCGTATTAACAGATGAATAACGGTAGTGCTTAGTTGCCCTGATTTTGAGGTTAGACTCAGAGCGCTGTATACTTTTGATGTGAGGACGAGCATACATGCCTCATTGCAAGGAATACTGAATTGAACTACATATCAGACACTTCTTACTGTAAAACAAATACAGATCCCCAGTTTGAGATACTTAAGATGCACAATATTTTAGTTTCGTTTCAACATGTGGTACACATAGCTTAGTCTGATGTTTGACATTTTCTGTTTAATATGCGTGAGTCATTAAAATTGGAAGCGACTATTCAGTATGTGTATACCGGGCGTTTATTATGAGGACAGCATTTTGAACCCCTTGTATTAATTACCACAATGACTCCCTATAATCAATTCAAACAAACAGTACTGTATCGGCATTGAAAACTAGCAGCTCCAACAATGAAACGTTTGCTTGACATGAGCATTGCAGTAAAGTGGGAATTGTCCGCTAGGTGGCAGTAATGCGCCACTTGCGTTTAACGAAGCAACGGGGTCCTTCAGGGTCTCGGAATCCGCGTCCTCGCCTGAAGTGAACTCCACCGATGTGTTCTGTCCCTGCAAGATTACGTTTGTCATTCAGAGAACTCTTGAATGCTGTATTTTTCCACTCACACTGAGCCCAGGGAATATAACGGTGGAGATCGGGTGGGCTGCTGCAGCGTCCTCGCAGAGCACTCGGTGTGTGGGGGGAGGGGAGAGCGTTGGCACATACGAGAAACAGGCACAACGGGGAAAGGAAACTTGGGAGAGAGCATTCCCAAGAACACTTTTCAATCAATCAATCATGACTTGTAGAGCGGGCTGCTTCACCGTGAGGGTCTCGAGGCGCTGTCGGATAGTGCTTCCTGTTTTCCTACTGGTTGAACATCCATGTCTTGAGGTCCTTCTTGAATTGCTGGAGCGATAGTGGGGCTCTGAGGTGCGGGGGAGGGGACGTGGTTCAGTGAAGTGGCTATTCCATTCCTTAACCTCACACCCATACTAGGTAGGGCAAGACAGCGCCGTAGCCAGGGGTACAGGCTTGAGGAAGGGGATAGAAATCCACAGTGTCCCTGTGTAATGTAACCAGGGGCGGAGCTAGACCATAGGGCGCCCATGGCGGTCCCTGCGTTTGCCTTCCTGCGGCCGCATTGAAGAGCGGTGGCTGGGGGGTGCTGGCGGTCCCTCTGATTGCCATTACCTCCATGGGACGGCCGCATTGAAGAGTGGGGGTGGAGGGGTGGGCTGGTGATTGCCGCCTTGAGACGTCAGGTAAGAGTGGGGGGAGGCCACCACCCCCAAAACTCATGCTGCCCGGGGCGGACCCCCGCCCCCCCCCCTTACTATGCCACCGAATGTAACTGGTGTTCATGTTAAGCGCTCCAATACCTTCAGGTAGAGTTCACACTATATAAAACTGCAACAACAAAACAAACACACACAAGGGTGGCCTTTCGGTTAGTGAGGTTTTTTCAGTCTCTAGGAAATTTTGGGGAAACATTGCGTGATGTTAGTCAGACTTTAAAGCCCTTAATGAATTTTTTACATTCATTGGGGCGAAATCTGACACAGTTAATAAAAAGCTTGTCAAAACGGAATGTTAGCTAAATACAGTTTTTCAGAGGTGGTTGTTAGTGTTCTACTCTCCAAGGCTACTTACTATGCAGTGCTTTAAATGGAAATTTAGAAGTGCAGGTACTCACTATTTTGAGTACCAGTTTGCTCCTGAGAAGTGCCGGTAGTCTACCATTAAATATATTGCAGTAGTGCTGAGAAGTGCAGGTACTCTCCCTTTCATAATTAAAGAAGTTCAGGTACCCAGTACGGACAGTACCTGCCCATTTAAAGCACCGTTACTATGTTATTAGTGTCCAGTGGTGCACACAGAGCTCCTTAGGCCGGTAGTTTAGCTCAAAACTGAATGGCAATTTTACAGGTGGTTTAAGGATTCTCCAGCCAAATCGGGGGCAGATTTATAACGAGTCAGGCAACGCAACACAGCAAGACAACTTGCTGCGCTGCATTGTGTGAAAGGCAGCGGCACCTCTTCCATTAAGGCAGAGGAGCATCGCCCTGCCTGCTGTGAGTGCAGCAGGTACACAAAGACTAAAAAAATGGTCATTACCTTACCATTTTTAGGTCGAGCATTCAAGACCTCTTGTATATACTTTAGTATATACTTATTATATACTTATATGTGTATGTACTTTGTGGGCTCTGGAGATCAGCCCTAGGATTTGTCTGCTTCCGCTTAGGGACTTTTTTTTCTGTTCAACTGCCTCTATTTAACTGTCTTGATAAAAAACGACCAGCAGAGGTCAGTAAAATACCAGAATTGCTTTCTGCTGAAGGACTTTCTTTTTTTTTTTTCTGGCAACTGCCTCCATTTAACTTTCTTGATAGAAAACGACCAGCAGAGGTCAGTAAAATACCAGAATTACTTTAGCATTCCAGTCCATAGAAATTGTCTTTCACGAGCACCCGTAGACAATAATATTTTTTTCAAATCTTGTATTTTCAGTGATATGACCACCGAAGGAACTGATTTCATATTAAAAACTGAGCTTTGGACTATACCATTTCCAGCTGAAAGGTAATATTTCTCTCCATGTGTTCCCATACCAGGCGTGTCACGCAGTTTGGTGCTTACTTTCCCTCCATGTTAAAGAACAGTGGATGTTTCAGCACCTAGGCTAATGTGCTGCATAGCTAAATACATATAAGGTCCCAAAAGCGAGACCGATTGCATTGCAAATGCTTGTATTATTCTGTGTGCCACCAGGCGCGCTAGCACAAGTGTGATGTTGGGGATGAGGCAGACAGATTCCTGCGAATTGCAGGATGACTGCTTCAAGTGCGCGTGACAGATTGTCCGGCTGTCTACAGCCGGCCAATCTGTCATGCGCACTTCAGAGCCTGCAATCCCAGTGCTGTAAAACAGCCGAGGGATTGCAGGCACAGACCCCCAGCCTCAAAATGAGCACTGGGTTAGCCTGCTCCAACCAATCCTGGAGCTGCTGAGCAGCTCCAGGATTGGCTGGATTCAGGTGCAGGAAGTAAACGACCTTCCTTTCCTGCTCCTCATCGTCAGGAAGGGCGACAGGCAACAAATCTGTGAGTTTTACGGTGCACTGCGCCCCACCGATTTTTTAAGTTGCTAGCCCCCCCCGGGTGACAGGAAGAGGACATAACACGCCATATCTACTAAGAGACGCGCTTCACGTCTAAGCTTTTAACCTTACCTAAGTATCCCATTGTTAAAAATCGGCAGAGATACCTTAAGGTAATTTTAACAGCTCTGATCCCTGACAAAGAACAACCAGCTCCGCTGTAAGACAGGTGTCGCTGCACATCCAGGTGCACTAGGTGTCTTGGGTGGGAACCCTATGATGAAGCATGTCACTAACGGTCGTTAGTGGGTGAGGGTTCTTCTATAACTAATTAGGAGTACCTGTTTAACAGATCAAGGGATCTATCAGGACATAGACAGTAGGCTCTCTCTTGTTGATTGTCAGATATAGTTTGATAGTGGAGTGAGCCTTCACTCTTCTCACTCTGCTCTTTGTTAATGTTTTGTAAAACCCTCATTGTAGGATGCTGGCTCTGTATATACAATACCAAAGTAAGGTATGGTGTGCACAGAGTCCAGGGGGTCCCCAGAGGTATTGCAGACGCTAAGTTAGGTAAGTAATAACAGCTCTCTTTGTGGTAGTGTGGGCGAGCAGTTAGGCTTTTCCAGAGGGTGTGTTAAGCATTTATTGTATTCACTCAATCAAGGACTGATACAAATACTCTGAGACAGAATCCAGACCAATTAGGTAAGTATAACAAGCATTTGCAATGCAATCGGTCTCGCCTTTGGGACCTTATATGAATTTACCTATGCAGCATATTATTGTAGGTACAGCAACATTTTCTGTTGAAAATCCCACTTTCTGTGACGTAGGGATATACTATGAGGTGCAGCCAAATCATAGCCTTAACGCACAGAGCAGATGGCAGCAATGCGTAAGTAAAAACAGTGACAAACACGTCCTAATGTTTAACTCAGTTTCACACAGGTCTTGAAGTGGAATGAAAGCAGTCAGAGGTTGTTAACAAGGCAAGACAATAAACAAGCGTACACTGAACAAATACTGCATGTACAGCGCTCTATTGCTTCTCACATACCCTATAAACATGTGCACGCATACAAGAAATATAAATTTGCACTGGCATGACCAAACCAGATGTAAGACTTTCACACGCCTCAAAGTACTCGAACAACATACCACAACTACACACTCTCCAAAGAAACCTAAATGGCCACCTTTATTCCATTCAGACAGTTGCACACTAGTGGCAAGTGCCTGCTATAACATGGTAGATATCTTAACATAATATTGTAAGCAAATGTGCGCCACTGATTGTGTTTACATTTAAAGCTGGTTACAAATAAAGCAGAGCAATTGAGTTAGAGTCGCACTGCTTCGAGGAGCAAAATAGCTAGAAATAGAAAAAATATATATTTAATCACTTAACAGCAACAGCCCATGGTAAGAAACATGCAAAGGGAGGAAACGTAGATCCCAGTAGGCTAAATGGCTACGGATTTCCCGAGAAGCTTATCCCACTCCTCCATAAAATTCCAAAGTCAACTGCCAGGGCCTGCAGTGTTCTCCAAATTCATACATCCCCAGTATTTAAGAAGACGCCTGCAGTGAATCTACTTTGCCTCAAGGATTACTTTTTGAACGGCCCCGATATCTCCCACGTTCCATTGAGCCTTCCCAATACATCTGAAATAACTACTGACAGAGTGCGCAGTGTTAGCTCTTGAACTGTGAAAAACGTTCTTGTTAATTATTTGCATTATTCGGTACTACTGGGTATATGATAGGTATAGCAGTTGTAAAGAGTGTGATATTTGTTAGTAAGGTTTTTGATGTGGGAAAATATGGAACTTGCTATGGCTTGCTATGGGATGAAATCATTTAGTATCAGTGTTTGGCAATAATATGATTTTTCTCTCTATTTTTTCATGATGTCGAGATTCATTTCAACTGCAAACCTCTGTTCCGAGTGCTTCGTCTTGGCACATCAGAAATGCTCTCTGTGCAGAAGTCCCCAACCTAGGGACATAGCCCAGCTGTTAGGGAACTAATGTGCAAACGCGTTGTAACCTGTGAGAAAGCTCAGTAGGCATGAAGTACTTGAGAAATAAATATGCAACTGCGTTGTGTGTAACATGCAAGTCACATGTCCAATCTGACTTAGACATTTCAGACGGTTTAATCTGCCGACTGCTGAGATTCGTGCGCCAGCTCTACAGCACGCACGTCATTAAGGAAAGATAGCTCAACGGGCTAAGGCGTCTGCTACAGAGATCATCTGTAATACAGGATTCAACATTTAGTCCTTAAAGTGCCTACCGCAGTAGTACCACTGAATTTGAAAAGTGACACCGTCAGAGACAAATAACGTTGGGGCGCATATGCTATACAGAACATGTGTATTTGTAAAGCGCACGTTCAGCCGACGGACCACATCCTCTCCCCAAGTGTTCAAAATAGGCAAATACTTGGCAGAGGTGCGAACATATAACGGGGATAAAAACTCATATATAGGCATAGGATAAAACGTACCCTTCCAAATTAACCACTCACCTCTGCTCCTGCAGATGCACCTTGGGCTCCCACACTCACAGTGAGTAGTATACAAACAGGCGCGGAAAAGACGTCTAGTGCCTCTCGGCACCGGGTGCCTAGTAACGGCAGCAGCACCTAGAAGCGGACGTCTACCTTGCATCTGCCCCAATGACAGCGCCAATGTGCATAGAAAGAGAAGGAGGACTGGGGAGATCAGTGGTTGTGCGTGACTTCAACTGTCATAGTTCTCCAATCTAGTAATATTTTAGTCTGCATGTTTTTGTGTAATTTCTAATAAACATAAAATATAAGACTTTTCATCACAAAGAATAATCGTTAGCATTCTCATATGCAACGTTTACCCTTTTTGTATAAGAAATGGTTGTGACAGTGCTCGCTTTGCTTTTATCCTCGGGCTCAACGTGACAGTGCTCGCTTTGCTTTTATCCTCGGGCTCAACGTTCGCAAATTGCCGCAGTGTGTACACAACCACAAAACGAAGTGGCTGCTGCATTGGAGTACGCTTACCAAACTGGTGTGTGCGCTCTATTGGCTCTCTTCCGTCCCGCAGAGGTTGAGCCGGTTATCACTTCCGGTTCAGCGGCAACTCCGTGGCATGAAATGAAGTGGAGAGGAGAATTGTGAAAACGCCACTGTTTTGTCACGCATGCGTGCGATGTAAGGCATCGCGCGCATGCGAGACAAAGAGTGCGAATTCACCCACCAATCACACACCAAACAAGCATTTCTTAATGCAATAAGACGCGTTTTTACGCGAGTCCTATTGCATTGGAAATGGGAGGGTGGGGGTCCAGGAGGGCACGAACGGGAGTGGGGGGGGCTGAGGGGGGAGGGGCGAAAAGTCACGGACTGCGGGAAAGGGCGGGGGGACACAGGGGCAAAAATAGTTTTGGAGTAAAGGGGCCAATAGCCAGGGAAGGATATAAATGACAACATGGCCGTCAGGGGGAGGGACTAACAACTCGAAAACGAATCAAAATGCAGCCTTTATGATTGAAGCCAATGAAAAACATAGACGGAAAGTGGGCGGAGCTTCCCCCCACAATATTGTATACAGCATCTCTCGACGAGACAGCGCATGCGCTGCCTAGCCGAGACCTAAAAAAGGTATACTTATGTTTTATTTTAGAATCAAGCAGGACTTGGCACAGATAAGTGATATATACTTTCACAATGCAATACTGTTTAAGGTAAAGCAGTTGTGCTTCAAATTACAATTGTTACAGGTTGGTAAATGCTTTGGAAACAGTTTCAATTACACAGTAATTACTTTTTTGTTACTTTTGAATTACTTTGGATTCTTTTGAGTACAGGGGGTGGTATGCCTAGATACCACACCTTAGGATCTCTACATACAAGGTAAGTACAACTTTTTATACTTTGCAATTGAGTTCACTTTTCCCCATACATTAACAGTTCCACACAGAACAATTTTAGGCCCAAAATCCTATAACATGGGTTCCTATGGGAGAAAAATGGTTATCGGTTTGGAAGGTAAGTACTCAACTTATGAGGGTGAGCTTTGGTGGTTAGGACCAAGGTTCCCCAAGGTCTAGATGGGCACTCAAGGTGCACCACCAGCGGCACTGGGGCAGCCGGGTGCAGAGTCGGGCCCAATGTTAGCCAGTGGGGCTAAGGGGGCCTTCGCTTAGGGACTGCTGACGAGCAGGCCACTCTGATGTAAGAGCAAAGCTCCTAGGGTTAAGGTTATCGCTGCAGAGGCCAACGACCCACACAGGAGCTGCACCACCAGCGGCACTGGGGCGGCCAGGTGAAGGGTGCAAAACTGACGTCGGGGAGCCTGTGTTTCCCAATGGAGACCTTCGGTTTCACAGAGATGCTGCAGACTCGGGCAGGGAGGCTTCCTGAAGGCAACCACCAGCTGGAGAGGTAAGTTGGGATCTTGGGGGATGCCTGGACACCGTCGGTTGGGCTACCCAAGGCTGTGGGGCGTCGGGTGCAGGGGTGTCTTCTGGCGTCGGGTTTTCTTACCAGCTCCAGTTGGGAGGGACCCTTCAGGTTGAGGCTGCAGGCGTCGGCTTGAGGCTTAATGGAGGTCAGGGATTATCAGATGCCAGGTCAGGATCACTGGGGAGACCTCCTTGGGGTGTTGGCCCACTCGAAATCTGGCCCTTGGGCGTTGGGTGCAGAGTGGTGCAGAATGGCGGGGTTACCAGAATCCGGATTCTGGAGGTGAGTATTTGGTTGAGCAAATCTGGTGCTCACGAGAGACAGAGTCTGTAGTAAGATCACAGGGCAGGTCCTCCAGGCTCTGGGGATTGCCCTGGCTGGTGGACTCGCCGGGGTTCTTGCTGTAGGCAGGTCGTAGACGGGACAGGCCGGTAGGGCTGCGGCCAAGGCAGTTGGTGTCCTCTTCTCCTTCCTGGGTCAGCACGGCTCTTCGTTCCTTCTTCATTCTTCCTCGAATCTGCCTTCTGGGTTCAGGGCTGCCCCCTAAATACTGTATTTAGGGGGCATTTTAGGGGTCTCTGGTTAGTAGCCAACGGGCTACTGACCTTAGGGTGACTACATCCTTGGTGTGCTCACCCCACATGGGGGAGTGGGCACAATCCATAATCCTGATTGGAGAGTGCCTGCCATCTGCAAGATGGCGGGCACTGAAGAGTGGGCTTCGTCTCGCCTCCCCCACCTGAGGGGTGGGGTTGGCAGAGGTGGGCACACCTTCTGGGCTGTTCTAATTTTTCCTGCCTGTCTTCTCGCTGAAAAGGAGGAGAGACAGGAAGGGGGCCTACCCCTGATAGCAGGAGAGGCCGGGGGTCGCGTAACAAAGGCAGCAAGGCAATTGATGCTCCCCTGCCACAGATGGCTCTTTCTGACCTGGGGGAGGTGTGAACCCCTCCGCCCAGGAAAGGCTTTGTTTCTGGGCTCAGGGAGCAAGGGCTCCCCCCCGGGGGTTCAGAAACTTGTCTTGTGGTGGCAGGCTGGTATTTACCAGTCAGGGAACCCACCAGAGGCTGGTTGGTTTTGAGGGGGCATCTCTAAAATGCCCTCTGAGTGCATTGTATGATAAATCCCACACTGGCATCAGTGTGGGTTTATTATGCTGAGAAGTTTGCTACCAAACTTCCCAGAATTCAGTAAAGCCATTATGGTGCAGTGGAGTTCGTAATGACAAACTCCCAGACCATATACTCTTTATGGCTTTACTGCACTTACAATGTCTAAGAATGAACTTAGATACTGTAGGGGTACAGTGCTCATGCAACTGTACCCTCAACAGTGGTATAGTGCACCCAGCAAGAGGGATGACTTACCTATACCATACGCAGTGGGTTGCAGGCATGGCACACAGGTATGTGTACCATGTCGACTCTTCACTTTTCTCTGCACCAAAACACGTAGCCTGCAATGGAGGTGTGTGTGGGTTAAGGTATAGGACCTCTAAGGGTGGCACAATATGTGCTGCAGCCCTTAGAGGCCTTCCCTGGTCACAGAGCCCTTGGTACCCATAGTACCTTTTACAAGGGACTTACATGTGGCTAGAGGGGTACCAATTGTGGGCACAATTGTATCGATTTGGGAAAGAACACAGGCCCTGGAAACCTTATTGGCAGGGACCCAGGGCACCTCAAGTCAAAGTGCATCAGAAATCTGGCAAAAAGTGTGTGTGGGGGGGGGGGTTACTGCAACAGAAACCCACTTTCCTACACTGATTCATTGCAAATGTATTGCTCAGCTCTGGTAACAGATGTTTAGTTTTAACTCATCCCAGCAGTGCTTGTTGTATTGACCTCAGAAGGATAAAGGGAGGAGTGTACCCACCAGGATTAGAACATGTCAACACATATTTAAATACAGGCTCCTGCTGTGGATATATTAGTCAGGATGATTATAACTCTAGTAGACATCATAATTAATAATTTTGCTACAGTAACCAAAACTACAGTTTTATCATTTTGAGCATTATAATTCACTAACATTACTATTACCCAAGTGTATGGTGCTCCCTTTATTGCCCTTTTAAGGATGATAGGCTGAGTTTGCTCTGCTAGGAATTCGGATTAATGGCACTCTGGTCACAGTAGACTTGATGTAGCTCAGGATATAACCCATTTGAAATGCTAATGTAGAACACTCCTTTGAATGTGAAATTCTAGAAGAAGGTCTTTCTCTTCCACCAAAACCTTTGATGAAGAGTTTTAATTTGTGTCTTATACATCCAACTCATGATGTCTGCCCTCTCACAAACATTAGGAAAATTGGAATCTGTAAATTAGGCACCTCTAGCATACAACAAAGGCAAAGGAGGGCTGAAACTAGGTTGACGGCAAAGGGAAACCGCTAAAACAGAACCACAAGTAGGAGAGGATCATTAAATCAGATAAAGCCACAGGAACACATAAAATAGGTCAAATCTAAAGTAGGGTGTAACAACAGCTAAGATCAACTTCTGAAAAAATACTACTGATGACTCATTTACCCCCTAGAAGTAACTTGCAGGGTACAGACTCAGAGTTTAAGAAACTTGATTTCGCAAGGCTCTGGTCTGACCTTCTAACATGCTGCTATATTTCAGTCACATCTATTGACACTATGGCCAGCAAATGTGTGCCATGTTGACAAATTTGGGAAACTGGAAGGAAAGACCAATCAATCTGCATATGTCAAAAGAAAAATGTCAAATTGGTTATTGGACATAAAAAGATAGGACTGTCCTATCTTTTTACCTGCAGAGACTCCGCATTCGTAAAGATACTACTTGTAAATCCCTTTGTGAATACCAAACTATTGTAAACTTTTACAAAAGTGTAAGTTTACCTTTGTGAATCAGGACCTGAAATTCACCAGATACCGTTTACTGAGCAAACTATAACTTCCATCCCTTCCATGCACTGCTTTTGACCTCACATATTACATATATTAAGCTACTCATGACATGTTCAGTGACATCATTTATGACATCGCTGATGACATCTCAAATGATATAATTTGACTCCTTCAAATGAGGAGCTTGGTTTCTAATGGGTGTTACTCTCTTTGCAGTCTCATAGCCAGAGATATTGCAGAGCCCCTAAATGTTGATTTGAATGCATCCGAGTGGTTATGGAGCAAGGTGTGCTGTGGGTAATTCCCAGAGAAGTAGTTCCTTATGCCTCGTCTTACTTCAGCCATATTTTCTGGATCTCTCGTTAGGTTTTCTGGTATTTTTAACTTCTCCACATTTTGGTAGTGGTCGCTCCCTCTGAGTGAAACCTTTGGCGATAAGAAGCAGCTCAACATACATGTTGCCAGTTCTCCACCAACTAGTCTCTATGCCTGATGGCTTTGTTTTCTTTGCAAAACTAGGATTTCTTTCAAAATCGCTTGATGGTGCTGACCCAGAATGCCCTTCATGTAGCACCATTTACCACAGCACTCATTTTTCTCTCCCCCTGCAGATCAGAGGTCACTGCGTGAACTCTGTTATTTAATTCACACACCTAGATTAGCGCTGCATTGCAGCCATGCAAGATTTCATTATGTTTTGCTTAACACATTTTCTGTTTGCTTTTGGGGACTGTGGCTGCTGCTCCTTTCAGTTTCTGCCCCATTATTGGTTGCGGTCTCCCAGCTTCCATCATTAAGCAGTGGCCGGTGGGAGTTTTCGTTTGTGGCCCTTCACTTTCGCTTTTTTCTCATTTTCATTTGGCTGTTTGTTGGAGCCCTCGGACTCTATGTGGCATTGCTGCTCTAGTTGGACAATGCCAGGAGTGCCATTTGGTATCCAGTCCGGACTAGGCTGACCAGGTATCCCGGATTTGTCGGTACCGAGACATTCACCAGCTGTTCTGTCAGATTTCGGCAGTTTTGGCTGAGGTCCCAGTTTTCATGGAGGGTCGACTAAAAACAGTGAAGGCACATTGTAATATATACAACGAAGTACTAGTTAGCAGCTCTTATTAGAAAGCTATTTAAATAACATGTATGATGCTAGGTTTAAAAATACTTTTATTTATTTCCTTAGTGCCTCGTCAGTGTTTCTATATTGATGAGCATTGTTGTTCTGTGTCCCTCAGGTGATGTTGAATTTTATTTATTTTGTTTTTGCAATTTTATATAGCACGGACATGGCTTGAAGGCATCAGAGCGCTTTACAAAGCTGTGATACATGGGTTACAGTGAGTTCCAGTTACATTAATTAAACTTGGATGTTTACACTGGTGGATGTGTGCAGGAGTTACCACATGAGACAATTGAAGCAGTTGGTCAAAGGTCATACACAATTAAAGCATCAATTTAGATGGTGGGGTCACATAATGAAGGTAGTTCAGATCTTGGTGGAGAGAGTACTGAAGTATGGTTGAGGGTGATTAACCAAGGTATCAGTCATTATAGCTTTATTTGACAGTTTGTCATCAAAGCAAAATACAAGATAAAAAGATACACATGACCGAAATTGTACAAAGAGTAAAATCCTAACAATAAATATATAAACAACTCCTAGGTGCTGAATATATGATATGCTCAAGCATCTTTTATGCATAAAACTACATAATAGATACCCTTCTTAAGTCAAGCAAAATAGATGGCACCAGTGGTTAAAAAGAAGAAGTTTAAAAACGTTGTACAACAGCCTAAAAGCTAAAAACCAATATTGCACAAATATTAAAATACTACAGTACAGTAATTGCCCTTAGTCTAATAGTCCATGCCCATCCTAAAAATGTTGCCAGTGCAATCACCAGTGATGGCATTGTGTCAGCTCGAAATAATCTCAATGCTACATTGCAATTTCGAGTACCCAGGGATCTGCCTATTGGTGCCAACCAAACGCGCCGTGAATAACATATGCTGGGCAAACGAATAGAAAATTAGCCAATGACTCCGGGTGCGCATGACAAACAGGGCAGGTAACATCATTTGACAAATCCCATCTTGCAGTGAACGATTTTATGGGTAGTGTGCCTACTCTAAGTTGGAAATAGAGCTTTCTATCTAATGGCTTGGTTATAATATCCCAATATGCCTCCAGCTTTTGTAAGGGTTTCACGTCTAGGAATAGGCCCGTTAATGTCGTGGAGTCACTATATCTAATGGTATTGTCAGTCACCCAGCCCCAGTACTTTTTCTTCAGCTCTGCTTTAGTGGGAAACTGAGTTTTTTCTGGATTTTCCCATAAAGACGCCAAGCCAATGCTTATTAGGATGTGTTTGACTTCCTGTAGCCATTTGATCTTTCTCTTTTGTGAATCTGCTCTTATTACATCCTTTAAGCCCGCGGCGTAGGAATTCAGTTCGGGTGTTGACCATACTCTCCGCCAATACAACAAGGGGCGTAGTCTAGCAATGTCAGCCAATGCCTTCCTACCCAGATCATGGAGCAGTGGGCGCACTGGGGTGCTTTGCGGAAGATTTATTATTTTACGTAAAAAAATATTTTCCGCTGTTGTCAATTTTGATAAATTCATAAAACCCCAGAGCTCTGCCCCATATAACACTGCACTAACTACTTTTATGTTGTATACATTTATAACTGGGCTAACTGGTTTAGTTAGAGATTCATTAAACTCAGTTATCAGTGTTCCAGCAAGATGGTGATGTTTTAATGCGGCTATATCCAATTGCTTGCTCCATCTCATGTCCCCCTGCATTATGACCCCTAGATACGTAAAATCTTTTACCTGCTCCAAGGGCCGGCCATTCATCACCATCCCTCCTCTGAATGATCTATGAGGGTTGAATGCCATAAACTTAGTCTTAGACACGTTGATTTCCAAGCCCCGTAGTTGACAAAACTCTTCAAAGAGTGACAGGGCTCGCTGCAAGCCGCTTGGTGTCTTAGCGATTAGCAACGTATCATCCGCAAACATTAGGATGGGGATTCTTACTCCTGCTAAACTCGGGGCATCAGCGGGGGTTTTATCTAAGAATTTTGCAATCCCATTAATAAACAGGGAGAACAGTGTTGGAGCCATTACGCACCCTTGCCTCACCCCTTTTTCTACTGGAAAGGAAGTTGTGACCTGGCCCTGGGTCCCCCACCTAATCTTTGCATGATTTCCCTCATGGAACTTGACAATAAGGGATAACAATTCAAGGGGCATCCCCAGTTCTTGCAGTACCGTCCACAATTTGCTACGGGAGACGAGATCAAAAGCTGACTTTAAATCCACAAAGGCAGCATATAAACTGCCCTTGTCTAAGACCACCGTCTTCCAATATAGCAAAGTGAAACGGAATATTTGGTCAATAGTACTTGTGCGCGCCCGAAACCCAGCCTGAAATGGTGACAATATGTTGTTCTCATCTATCCAATCCTGGGCCTTGTTCAGCACAAGACGTCCCATGACCTTTTGGAGGGAATCGATTAGACTAATTGGTCTGTAATTCCCTGGCTGAGATTTATCCCCCTTTTTAAAAATGGGTATTATCTCAGCTTCTTTCCATGAATCTGGGACTAATAAACCCTTGGCAATTTCATTCATCAAAATCAGAATATACTGACTCCATTTGGGTTTATCAAAGAGGAATATATCCGCTGGGATTCCATCAGGACCCGGGGCTTTTCCTCCCATTAGAGCACCCAGGGCAAGATTGACACCGGTCTCATTAAAAGCCGGATCATTATAATAGGTATATGGAAATTCAGTCATCTGCTCATCTGGGCTACGAGCATATTGGAATTTAAAATGGCTTACCCATTGATCCTGGGTTACATAGTTTGCCGGCTCTATGGGACGCCCATCTCTACCCCACTTAATAATGTCTAACCCTGGGCGAAGTGCTACGCTACGCTCGCGTAGTTTGCGAAGTTTGCGCTGCTTCGCACAACGCGAATTGCACGTAGCACAGTGCAAACACGCGTAGCGTAGCGTAGCGTAGTGCCGCGGTCATTTTTTGCTTGCTCGCGGTCCTCAACGTCAAGTTGGCGACCGCGAGCAAGCAAAATGACATCCCGGCGAGACTTTTTCCTCGTTCGCGATCAGCAACATCAAGTTGCCGATCGCGAGCGTGAAAATAAACCTCCGGCGAGATTCTCAACGCGGGGAGGTCAGGTTTCTCATTGCGAGTGGTCGCGTATGCTCGCGACCGCTCGCGATGAGAAACTACCAGTCCGCGTTGAGAAGCTGCCGCTCGAGTAAAAATCTACTCGAGCGGCAGTAAAAGACAGCTCGCACTGTGCAAGTTGCCGTTTTCAATGATTGCACAGTGCGGACAAGCATCCGGCACTGTGCAATCATTGCGAACAGTGCACTACGCAGTTCGCGTAGTGCTACGCGAAGCTCGCGTAGTGCGAACTGCACTTTGCGTAGCTTCGCGAAGCACTACTTCGCGAACTACGCCCAGCCTTAATAATGTCCCAGAACTGTTTGTGATTTTTATTTTCACATGCTCGTTTAAGATCCTGCCATCTATTCTCGTCCCAAGCTTTTTTTGCCTTCTCCTGCACCTTTTTATAGGTCTGTCTTGCAGTCCGTACTTTGATGGGGTCACTATCCTTGATTGCACTCCCCAAAGAATTACGTGCATCCTTACATTCTTTATTAAACCATTTAGTGGTAATAATATGGGGGCATATCAACAAAGAACAGCGATAAACATCGCTGAGCAGGCATAGCGCGGATTAGCTTAACGCCGGCTATCGCCGGATTTAATCGCCGAGATATCGCGTTATTAACAACGCATATCTCCACAGCGATATTAAATCCGGCGATAGCGGTGAAATCCGCGCACATCGCAGGAAATCCAGCGCTACAACGGAAGCGATCAGGTAATCCTTGCTAATAGGGAGATGTGGATTCAGCCATAGAATCCACCTCCCATCATATGTATAGCTAAGTCTGCTTTTTAGCAGACGTTAGCTTCGGCGTTATCCGCGATTAGCGCGGATTCTAACGTCGGAATTGGTGTCCTGGGCCAGCTTGTTGATAGGGAGTAGTGCTGTAACTCCTTGATTCCCGTGTTGTGTTAGTAGGACACGCCCACTTTGCATCTCATTAGAGATGCAAAGCGAGGCGTCGGTAATAAGGCTGCTAACATGCGCTAATGCATGTTAGCACTGCCTTGTAAATAGGGCGAAAGCATTATCTCCGCTTTTTTGGCTTTTAAAGCCAAAAAAGCGGAGATAAAGCCCTTGATAATATGCCCCATGGTTTTTAGCCCTGGTCATATTATTTGTTTTTTAATAAAAATAGGTACGGAGTCGATTAAAGAAATCCTCATGGAATTTTATAACAGACTCCGGTGATGCAGAGTTAGCCAACAATCCTTCTAGTTTCATTATTGCGCTATTGATGTCTAGAGATATTTTATCAAGAACCTCTGGGTTTTCAAGTAGATTGCCCCATTTTAGGCGCCTCATATCATTTGCAGGCACTACATCGAGGGTAACTAATTCTCTACAGGGAGAATTCGTTTCATTCTCCACCATTACACCAAATACTGTGCACAAGGGATTATGGTCGCTCTCTACCCGATCCTTTATCATCATATCCCTCAACATGTCCCAAACCTGGCAATTAATCAGCAAATAATCAATGCGACTGGAACTAGAACCATTGTTAAAGGTACATGCCCCGTGTCTGTCCGATGGCGATCTTCCGTTTACTGCTCTTAATCCCTTCTCCATACAGATAGAATTAATCTGGATCGCAACATCAGACCATTTTTTTATGGGAACTAAGTCTAATTTAGGAATTCTCCACAGATCATCTTCCTCTTCACTAAAGTTATATTTCCCATTTAAAAGGGGCTCGAAGGTCACATTGAAGTCGCCCGCTATTATTACATTCTTACCCCTGGACTGTTGATCTAATATGGCATCCAAAGCCACAACAACTTCTGATTTTTTCCCTTTTGTCCCTCTCGCATAGATGTTATAAACATCTAGTGTCTCACAACGACCCCATTTCAGCCTAAGTGCTAGGATGTCCTCGTGATTAGACTTTAGGACCTCAACAGCAAAACCGGTCTCTTGGCGAATCCAAGTTGTTAAACCCCCTGACGGGCAGCCTTTTCCACCATTAATAGCAGGAACATGGTAGTTTAGGTAGCCTACGCGGTGAATAGGATCCACCGCCCAGGTTTCCTGAAAGAGGCAGATGTCATTTTGGTTAATGAAATTATGCCAGTCAGGAGATACAGTCTTTGACTTCAGCCCAGCTATGTTCCACGATATAACTGTCAATCCTACCGAAGGGTTATTACCCGTACTTAGGTCAGTCAAGGAAGTCAGGTGGCTTCTTTCTTGACCACCTAACTCCTTTTTCCTACTTGACGTTATCAGATTATTACCTGGGCTGGAATCATTTCCTGTATATCTCATACTACTGGTGGGAAAAAACTAAGAGGACGTACTTGGTCCCGTACTAGAAGGTCCACGCTTTCCTGATCCTGATGGGACAAGTCCTGGAGTCAATCATTTGCCTCTAGGTTTGAGGATACGCCTAGATGGGAACAAAATTCCCTTGCCTTAAAGGGGGCCATTGTTGTTTGTATATGGGGACCGTCTAAACTGGATTAAAGATTGATCCGGGGAGGACGTACTGAAATTCCAGGGCTAGCAACTTTTCCGCTAGTTCTTGATCATTAAATGTCAGCTCAATACAATCTAGGGGATTAGATCGGGATGAAAGTCTTTGTGCTCTAACAATGTCTTCTCGAATAACCGAGCAGCACCCTCTTACATGGCGAATCCAATGGATTGCTTTGTTTGTGAGAGAATCCGCACTTTCTGGGCCATACCTGCTAGCAAATTTTGGGACATTAACCATATAGATTTTCAAAACTCGTAAAAGATTAGGATCTGGAGTTATTGGCCTTTGCCCTTGATAGTCATTTGGGGCACTACAAGACTCTTGCATCAAAGGACTACTCAATTGAGTTTGTCTAAGTTCAGATGTTGGGGTTTGAAAAATAGGTTGGTCTGGCCACACACGGGAATTTCCTTCCTTACCTGGTCTACTATCTGATCTATTAGTATAACGGGGCACATTCACAACCTTACAACTAGGACCTTTTGAGCTGCTTGATATATTCTGTTCACAATGAATCCCCTTGAATGTTTGCTCTGCTTGCCCAGTCTTAGAATGTAATATATCTCTATAACCGGCAACATTTTGCAGTATAAGTTTAACCATGGATGTTAGTTCCACCATCTTTGTGCGCATAGATATTACTTCGGACTTCAAATCATTAATGATTGCGAACATTCCCTGGGTGTCAGTAGTAGAGCAAGGATTTGGGCATGGGCTGGGAAGTGGAGAGGGACAGCGAAGAAAGAAAGGGGGTGTACTCGACGTAATGTCCGACCCATCTCCCTCCTGCAGATCCAAAAGAGGAGCGAAACTATTTGTACAAACAACAACAGTTTCCAGAGGCTGGCAGATATAATTTTTAGCCAAAGAAGAAGAAGAAGCCGTTTTTTCCACCCCCATGGCTATACTCCCATCAATTTGACTTTCTTGGCTTCCGCCTCCGGCCGGTTTGTGAAACATTGCAGGGATAGTTAACTGTCTCCCTGGGCTATGGTGGATCAGACGGGAAGGGTCTGGTGTTAATGCGCTATCCTCAGCCTGGACATATACACCACTAACTAGAATGTCCTCACACTCAGTGATCAGAGAATCAATTCTATCCATGACGCAACTATTCCCTGATTTTTTCTGCTTCACTGATTTTCTAACCCTTTTCCCATTTTGTTCTCTTACAACAGCTCCCCCCTCGCCACCTCCACCATTCCCCTCCATCGCTTTCCTTTTCCCCATGTTCCCCACTGACAGTCCTTATTTGCCACATTAAATAGTCACTTACTCAGTCCCGAGTTGTACTCCAGAAGAAAGGGGGGTAGCCCTGCCCTGCCTCTTCCTGTCTGTGACGGGCAAGGACGGGCCCGCCCTTGGCCCGGGCGCACCCCGCGCGCGTCCCGCGCTGCGGGAGGCTACAGGCGCTTTAATAGCGCGACGTTGGAGGGCGACTCCTCCCTCTGAAGCCAGGGAGTTGTGGAAGTTGGAGTCCCCACGGTGGCAGCAACAGCGTTTCTTTGTCCCGCGCTGCGGGAGGCTAGAGGCGCTTTAATAGCGCGACGTTGGAGGGCGACTCCTCCCTCTGAAGCCAGGGAGTTGTGGAAGTTGGAGTCCCCACGGTGGCAGCAACAGCGTTTCTTTGTCCCGCGCTGCGGGAGGCTACAGGCGCTTTAATAGCGCGACGTTGGAGGGCGACTCCTCCCTCTGAAGCCAGGGAGTTGTGGAAGTTGGAGTCCCCACGGTGGCAGCAACAGCGTTTCTTTGTCAAATAGGAGGAGCTTGAGGTCCTTTTAGAAGGTGACTAGGCAGGTGGTTAGGCGGAGGCAGGGAGGCAGAGAGTTCCAGATTCTTGTGGCTCTTGTTGCACTACCAGAGAATGACTGGATCATGTATCATTCTCGACTGAAGGTGGGGGTTCCAGGAGCAGGGATTGGGCATTTCTAGAACCCCGATTTGCTCCAGAAATTTTCAGTTTCTCGTTTAGATAGGAGAATGAACAGGAGTGCAGCGACTTATGGATAATGCAGGGGGTTTTGAATTGGGCCCGCGCTTCAATGGGAAGCCATTGGAAGGTCAGCAGGGCAGGGGAAATGTGGTCAAATTTGTTGAGACCTAAAACGATGCGCGCTGCTGCATGTAGTGTTGCTCTCAGTAGGCCTAGCTGAACTTTGGGAATGCCTGAGAGAAGGGCAATTCCATAATCTAGTCTGGAGGGAATGAGAGACTGCACCACTGCTTTGAGGTCTTGTTGTGGGATCAATTGTCTGATGCCTAAGTTTGTGTTTTGCATGTTTGGCCATGGCTGTGATGTGGCTGTGAAGACTGAGATGTTTGTCAAGGGTGATACCAAGTAATCTAGCACTCTGGACAATAGCAGGGCAGTCATCGAGGGCTGGAAAGTTAGCCGCCCATTCCTGTATTTGAGTTTTTGCTTTCAGAGGCGAAATAAAAAAAAATCTGTTTTAGTTTGGTTGAGTTTTAGATGGTGGTTAAACATCCAGTTTTGAATCTTTAAGAGCATGATTGAAAGCAGGGCAACATCTTCTGGGGATGAGATTTTCATGTATATTTGAGTGTCGTCGGCGTAGAGTGGGAAGAGAATCCCAGAGTTTCTGAGACTCTCACGTTCTAGGTAGAGGTTAAAGAGGGTTTGAGCGAGGATCAAGCCATGAGGGGCCCCTTGATATACGCCGATTGGTCTCGAGAACAAGTTATGCATTTTCACAATTTGGAAATTGTTGGCTAGGTTGAGGAGAACCAGTTGAGGACTGTATCTCCACATCCCATGCGTTGTTCTAGGTGAGAAGAAGGACCAGATGGTTGACAGTGTCAAATGCAGTGGACAAATCCAGGAGGACCAGGAGGCAGGAGTTACCGGAGTTGAGGATTCTAAGGGAGTTATCAACTATTTAGAGGATCCCAGTTTCTGTACTGTCAAGGAGGTTTTTTGTTCGAATGTGTGAAGCGAGTTGGGACGCAACACAATTTTCGATGACTGCCTAAAAATGGGAGTGTGGAGACTGGGCGGTAGTTGTTCATGTGTTCTGAATTGAGAGGTTATTTTATCGAGAGAGGAAAGTCTTGACTCACTTTTAGTCGTTCTGAAAATAGGCCCTGTTGATGAGAGGAGTTGACTATGTTGGTCCATAGGGGGAGTAGGTGTGTGGCAAGAGATTTGCTATTAGAACTTGGACTGGCATCCTGAAGGTGGTTTGAGGGTTTCACTTTGGAGATTGTTTGCTGTAGGTCCTGTTTGGACATTAGGGAGAAAGATGACCATGAATGCAGCGCCTTGCATGGTAGAATCTCCACCGTTTCTGGGCAGTTGTTGGTGGGTAGCGATATATGGATGTCTAACTTGTTTATCAAAGAAATCCACGAAGTTGTTGATACTGATGACTTAGGAGCTGAAGTGATGAAGGGGTTTGTAGTCTGCGTGATAACCTCGAACAGGAACTTCGGTCTGTTCTTTGCAGAATTGATATGGAAGGATTTGGTACTGAGGATTCGGTCTTTGTATTGTTTTCTCACTTTGTGAAGCTTAATCATACTTGGGTGAAAGGGCGTTAGTCTTCATTCTGTCTCACATTTTCTGATAAGCTTTCTTTCTTTGTAAAGTTTTGGTCTGGATAATTTGCACTTCAAGGGTGCACATTTGTCGATAAGGTGGCCATGTGCTGTGTCCAGGTTGGATAAGCCCCTGAACCATATTTTCTCTTTCTTGGGTTGCCTGAATGTTTTGGTATAAGAGCTGGATAGGAAGAATGGGATCTGCATATGGTGGGACCAGTCGACTGGTATGGGGACCTATGACTGTATGTTGGAGGAATCAGATATTTTCCAGGTCCAGAATTGTGGTGTGTGGGTTTATGGCAGTGTTGGAGATCATTGCCTTTGAGAAAGGAGGTAAAAGTGTCTACATAACTGTTACTCTCATCTCCCCAGTGGATGCTGAAGTCTCCAAGGAAGACAGTGTTGTCCGAGCTGATAAGTTGAGAGGCAAAGAGATCTGTGCATTCCTCGATAAAGGTGTTGTTTTGACCCGGTTGATAATAAATCACATTCATTCTGGTGTTGGAGGTAGTGAATGTGGACATTTACACCAACATGCATTCAAAAGACTGAAAATGAGTCGCTGGGAGAGTACTACATCTGAGGGAGTTTCTGTGAATGAGTGCGAGACCTCCATCTTGTCTATCTTCCCGGTCTCAATCCAAAAGGAGTAATTGGGAGGAAGTAGAAGGTCTAGAGCGTTAGAAGAGTCATTGAACCACATTTCCGTGAGGATCAGGATATCGAGTTTATGGGCCAAGATCGAGTCCGATATCTCTTTACTGTGTTTGACTGCAGAACGACAATTGTGTAGCATGCAGTTCAAGGAGAAGCTGTTGTCTTTCTGACTGACTGTTGAGGGAGAGAAGTTGGGATTTGTATCAAGTTAAGAGGGGATTATCGTTCACTGGGATGGTGTCTGTGAGTTTGACTGCGGTCTGAGATGATGGTGGAAATTGGGCAGCTCATTGAGGGAAGAGAGGAGGAGGGAGTAGGGGAATTTAAAGCTGCGTAACTCTCTAGGAGATAGAATAGGTGTGAGTTGTCATGGGGCAATTGTGGCTGTGTGGGTCTGGGTAAACAGCTGTCTCTCTGTATGCTGAAAGGTTGAGGGGAGGGTCCGCGGGTGTGATGAGGGGAACAGCAACAAGTCCTTCTTCTATTTTTGAGAAATGTCCTGGTTTTTTACTTTCAAAATCTGGTCACCCTAGCCTGGACGGCTACCACTTTGTTCCTTGTTGTTCTAATTATGTGTGCAGCTAGAAGGAAAGGCAACCACTTTGTTCCCTGTTGTGTTAATTATGGGTGTGGCTAGAAGGATTGTCCGCCTGGGGCAACACAGGACTTATGGCATTGCCACCTGATGAGGAGGTGTCCCTGCTGCCTCCAGCAAGCCCACCGGGAGCTCTCTTCCCTCTCACCCTGCGACCACTCAGCAGGCCTAGGTCTGCACTCACTTTATCTGCATGGCCACCAACCAATACTTTCTAGTATTCTTCGCCAAAGTCCTGGTGAGTTTCTGGCATTTCCAGGGTGCCCAGTTGATCTGTACAGCCCCTCAGAACCTCAATGGCTTAGGCGCCATCATCCGATCATCACCCAGTGCAGGTTTTCTTTACAGGATTTAAGAGCCACTTAGATTCCATCCTACATTGCCGTCATCTTGGGGCTTGCCCCTTTCATTCACTTATGCTTATTATGTTTTTAATGGTTGTACTTTTGGTATATGATTTTCTAGGATTATCTCCAATATATGTTTTTAAGACGTGAGTCTCACGTCAAATTATGCCAGTTTTTCTTAGAAATACAGGCTCAGATTTACTAACATTTTGTGTCCTGGGTGCACCGCTTTTTTTGGCACAACCACTATGCAAAATGCATTTCCTGATTTACAAAGCTGCGCAAAGCCCAATTTGTTTTTATGTGCCTACTTGCATTACTTTATACCTCTGGGAGGCATTACATGGGTGGAGCATGGGTGTTCCTGTGCATCCACCCATTTACTTTTACAGATCCTCAGATTTATTAAAGTCTGTTAACCTGGGTTTGCACCAAAATGGTGCACCTTTCTGAGGCCAGCATAACGAGGAGAAATATTGTTATTTCTCCTCGTCACTTCCTTTTTGCATATTTGCTGCATTGTGCAGCACATATGCAAAGAGAAATAAGCCTCTAAGAATAGTTTTTGTGCAGGAAGGTATCCCTTCCTGCAGAAAAACTATTCTGACCGCAACACATGCACCCTTGCGTCATGGCGGATAAATGCCTGCATTGGTGCTAGGCTGCCACAAGGGCACCAGTGCATTAAGAGAGGAGAAGTACTCCATATCTTAGAAAACATGGTGCATTCTGCTCTCTCCCTTTCACACAACTCAGCAAAGCAAATTACCTTTCTGCGTACCATTGCATGAAAGTTTAGTAAATCTGGGCCACAATATATTTGATCACGTGCTTTGCAATATTTATTGATGAATCTCACATCCTCTGTGGGCCTGGATTTGCTTTGTGATGACCGCCTGAAAAGAGGACTGTTTCCATTTCTGTTGCTCTGTGTTTGGCATTTTCTGCAATTTTCTTTGGATACCCTTTCTCAATGGATTTATCTATCATTATTTTACTTCTTATATAGTGATCTTTTTGTTTATTACAAATTTGACTCTTAAAAATTCTTGATTGGGGACGGTGTGTCAAAGGCATTTAGGATGATCTGATTCAAAGTGGAGAAGGCTGTTGACTGCAGTTGGCTTTCTGTGCATCCGGCTGTGTAAAGTGTTAAAAAGATTTACTGTGAACATACAATTCGACATCTAGAAATTGAATTTTCTCTCTGCTGTACTCTAAAGTGGGTTTCTCATTACAAAGATTCTTGTTTAATAGCTGATGATACTCCAGCAGTTCCTTTTCATTGCCTTGCCAAACCGTTATTGGCCAGATCATTATCTGGCATGGGAATGTAAAGGAACTACTTCACCTCTCATGAAAGAAGGCCCTTCCAAACTCAACAATGCTAACAGATAGCAAGCATATTATACTCTGCACATCTGCATGCACATGAAAGATGCATTTTTTGATTTACCCATAACTTTTGACTACGTGGACGAATGTGCACGAAATTTGGAAATCTACTTACTCAGTCAGATAGGTTTCGGTACACCAAGTTTCGTGAAGATACAAGTACGGGTGAAGATGCAAGTACGGTGGAAAGGGTTCAGGGATTGTAAAAAAAGTGTATTATTTTCCATTTTAGCTCCCATAGGAAATTTTGCTGAAAGATATAGCAGAAATTGCTGAACGCACCGACACCAAGGTTGGCAAAAACACAGAACTTTACTCAGAATGCACGCTTCTTTTGATTTGGTTAAATCTGTTCAGTAGTTTTTGAGACATAAACATTTGAAAAAGGTGCTGTGTGGGCTTGAAAGAATTAACACTTTTGTATATGTTTTCAGTTGAAAAGTTGTTTGCTAATTAGAATGTAACGTTGGCACTATTTGATAAATGTGCCTGAAATTTGGCAGACACTTTGGGGCCTATTTGTGAAAAAGTTACGCAGTACAGTGCAGCAAGTACAGTGCAGCAAGTCACCTTGCTGAGCTGCACTGCTTGACAGCAAAAGGGCAGGAATGCACCGTGATTAAGGCAATACGGCGCATTCCTGCCTTTTCCTCTGCGCTGCGCCCTTTTGGCAGCCTAGCGCCAATGCAGGCACCCTTCCACCGTGGTGCAAGGGTGCCTGCATTGCATGCAGGATTGTTTTTGTGCAGAAAGGGACAACTACCTGCACAAAAATAATCCTGAGAGGCATTTTACTCATTCTACGTGTGCTGCAGGATGCAGCACACATAGAAAGAGGAAGTAACGAGGAGAAATAAAGATATTTCTCTTTGTTACACCTCTCCTGGGAAGGTGTATCTTTCTGGGGCATTTCCAGGTTTTCCAGTTCTGGTAAATCGGGAAATGCATCAAAACCATGGGAGTTGCGCCGAAACACCCACGCAACACCCATGGAAGGCCTTCCCAGGGCAGAGTAAGGCAGCGCAGCGATTTGCGCTGCGTTGCCTTACTCCACATTTATGGAGCCACTCAGGGCCGCGCAAAGGGGCTTTGTGTGGCTTCATAATTCTGACTTAAGGTTTGCATCGCTCTTGCACCACGTTGTTTGGTGCAAGAGCGACTCAACCCAGCTCGTCAATTGGCCCCCTTGTATGTTCAGATTAGTATTGGTATTTTCGAAGTTGTGCATATCCTTAAAGGGTGGGGCCTGTAGAAAATTGGAGGTGGTGAAAAAAATCTTCATTTACTAATAAGTATGGCACTGTGTGATGAATCTGTGATGCATGGCAGAAGCTAGGATTAATTTCCTATTGATCATGTTTAATGCCAATTCATTAAAGGGGGGCATAGTTAAAGGGGATGAAAAAAATGTTAATTTCTGTATAACTTTAGTACCTTTTGATCAATCTGTTTCACGTATGGCAAGTAGGTAACAAGTGTTACCCAGTGCAGGTATATTAGGTTTCATTAGGATTCAGTGGCACAATCTTAAACGTCAGGGAGATCAAAAATATTTTTGTTACGAATCATAATTGTATGGTGATGTATGGTCTCACGAGCTTGGTTAATAAAAAGAATTAAAAAAAAAATATATATATATTTTTGACTTCCTAATAAATCTGGTACGATTTGATGGAGCTGCATAAAATGTGGGAGGGACTTAGCACGTTGAACATTCTTTTAGTATTTTTAAGTTTGTGCAGCTTCAACAAGGATAGGAGTGGGGGGGGGGGCAAGAAGCTAAGAAGGATTCGTTTTTTAAAAGAAGAGCGGTACATGGAAGTTGATACCAGAGGTATGTTTATTTGTCCGGCAACACCGGGAACCAGGCAGCCACTGCCCACCTCGGAAACATTCCAACGCTCCCTGCATTCCAGCGCTGAAGACCATGCGCAGAAATGCATAACACAAACCCCACATATCCCGTTCCCTTACAATGCACATCGATTAAGCATATAACAAAATTACAACTGACACTGCTAATTGAAATGAAGAACATGACTGGGGGAAACTTGCAAAAGAAAATGAAAACAGAACAAATAGAAATATAATGTATAGAATACAATATACTTAAAAGAAATAAAAACAGGAAAACAAACTATAATGTTATAGAATACAGTATATTAAACGTGACAGATCCAAATGGATGCATAGAGATCATCCCTAGCATGTAACTTGGATACCTACTTATACATGACAAATTCACTAAATCTTTTTGGTATACATTTCCTTCTCGCAGAGGTAAGGTGACTATTACCAATGCTCGTAGATTGCTCTGCCTTTTTCGACAAATCAGCTCCCATTTTCTCACCGAAAAAACCAGCCTTTGGACCTGGAACCACGACCACCATGCTCTTGTTCCATACTTTGCCATTCTCCAGGACAACCACTCGATCCTTTACCTCTCTCGCTAACATCAGAGATGAAAATCTAGAATGGCCTTTCCTCACATGCCGAGGAATGAGAACTCTCACCCAATCACCGACACACACTCCAACCTCTCTGTTGGAACTGACATCACTCTTAGCCCTATACTTTTCTTGAACATGCCTACACATATCCAATACATTTCCCACCTTCTCGCTATCAAGAGTCTTTCTCCCCATCCACTCTCTGTTCAAACGGGTACATGCAACTCTGCCTCTAGGCAAAGAAAATGGAGACATCCCTGTACTAATATGCAGAGTAGTTCTTATGGCCCATAACATATCCTGGATAACTTTCTTCCAATCCAGCCCATTGATTATTGCTAGCTGAAGTTGATCTTTGATTACACGGTTCACTTTCTTCACAAGGTCATTTCTGCGAGGGTGATATATCGAGGTTCTCACGTGTTTGATGCTATTAGACTTGAGGAAACCACTAATTTCTTTGGACGCTAATTGGACGCCATTGTCCATCACTAATTCCTCAGGAAACCCTTCCCTGATAAACACCTCCTGAAAGAAGTTAACAATCACTCTCAAATTCACACAACTAACAAATTTCACCTCAGTCCATTTGGACATGTTGTCCACCAATACAAGAACATATTTAGGTGAACTCCCTATAACCCCAAAAGGTCCAGATTTGTCAAACGCTAGGTTGTGCCACTGCACACAATTACTAACTACAGCCATAACAGGTGACGGCATGGTAACTTGCGACTTGTCGCTTATAACACACACTCTGCACTCCCTCAAATAGTGTTCCACAGCCCTGTCTACGCCCTGCCAGCAAAAATCTTCTCTGACTCTATGCTTCGTTGCCTGCATGCCAACGTGCCCTTCATGAACTAATTCCAGGATTTTAGATCTCATGCCTTCGGGCACTACCAACCGTTCACATCTCAACAAAACTCCCCCAACGAGAGTCAACTCATTAACAGACCTCCAAAATAGGATCATTGGATCTTCCAAGTCATGTGCACACTGCCACCGACCCATCACACACTTGGCAACCTTCTGCAACACCTCATCATCATTAGCAGCAGTGCGCCACTGCTCTTTAGATAACACCCCATCAGTGATGGTACTCACAGAACACACAAACTCCAACTCATCCTCTTTGTCCATGTCCACATCAGCCTCCTCTTATACCAGCAGGGGTGACAAACAATTGGCTGCAAAATTGCAGATTCCTGGAACAAACTGCAACTTATTATGATACTACTGCATACTGCACTGCCACTTTGCAATACGCCTTTGCAATACGCGGAGTTGCTCTCCCTCCATTGCCAGTATTGAATAGCTCCACTAGTGGCTTGTGATCAGTGCGGAGAATGAATTGATTGCCCCACATAAAATTTCTAAAGTAATGAATACCCCCCACAAACCCAAGGACTCCTTTTCAATGGTGGAATAAGTAGATTCAGCGCCACAAGGTGCCCTAGACGCGAAAGCAATAATTTCTTCCTTGCCGTCACCTCTTTTCTGCATCAAGACCACACCCAGCACATGGTTTCTAGCATCAGTAGCGATGATACACATATCATGAGTGTCAAATGGCTTGAGAGGCTGGGCAGAGTCAATTTTCTTTTTTATTAGGTTAAAAACACTTGGACACTCTGCACTCCATTCATAATTTACTCCTTTCTTCAATAACGCACGCATACACGCGGTCTTGCTAGCAAAATTATTCACACACCTTTGGAATAATATTTCATTAAGCCTAGAAACGATCTGAGCTGATCCTTGTCAGTAAGTGTGGGTACACTCTCAACTGACTTTAAAAGTTTAATCTTTGGCTCAATCCCCTTACTCGAAACATGATGTCCCAGATAATCCACACCATTGCCACAAAAGCTGCATTTGTCTTTCTTTAAAGTCAAACCAGACACTTTCAAAATCTCAAGCACTTTATCTAATCTTTCATCGTGCTCGTGACTATTTTTTCCATAGACTAAAATGTTGTTTTGGAAGCACAACACTTTATACACATCCTTGAACAAATTGTACATCAGTCTCTGAAACACAGACGATGCTGAAGCCAATCCAAATGGCATCCATCTGTAATGGAAGACTCTGAGTTACAAAGGAAGTCAGATACTGCGACTCCACACATAACTCCACTTGGTGGTAAGTCGCCGACATGTCTAGTGTCGTAAATACTGTGGCACCCTTCAGTGTGGGCAACAATGCATTGATATTTGGGAGTGGTTGCCGATCGACCCAGATGGAATTCAAGTCGCGCAAATCAACACATAATATTAAGGTCAGATTTGCATGCTAAAATGACCGTGGCCAACCACTCCGATCCTTCGATTGGTTCAATTATGCCTAATTTGCATAACTTGTCCAATTCAGACTTGAGCTCGTTCTTTAGACTGAAAGGTAAACGCCTCACCGTATGTACTCTAGGTACCTCATTTTCCTTTAATACAATGCAGTGCATGAATCCTTTCAGCTTACCAAAAAGAGTGCGCTTGCTAATAACATTGCCACTATGTGCTGAATCTACATAAAATGTGGCAGAAGCATGGAAGGCTTGGTTCTTTTATTGATATGTCAAGTTTTGTGCCAATCAATCAAGGGAAAATCAAAGTTAAAGAGGGGGCAATACAATCTGGATGGCGATACCCCTGCTTCATGGCCTCCCAGACTCAACACTGGCTCACTTTAGGGTATCCTACACACTGCATGCAGTCAGTTTCATCCAGGGCCTGAAGAAATATGGTCACAACACCCCCATACTGATGGAACTCCATTGGCTTCCCTTGCCTGCCAGCACCATCTTCAAAACCAGCTGCACTATTTACAAAGCTATCATGACCAGAACCTGCGCTTACCTTGCAGACATGCTCACCATCTCTGGTGTTTCTTGGTACATCCAACGGCAGAACAGCATCAGACTGCAGACTAAAATGTGTAAAACTGAAATACAAAACATGGCAGTAGGCCATTTCCCTCTATGCAACCAGGATCTGGAATAAAATCCCCTATTTATGAGGACCGTCCCAATGCTGTTCCAATTTAGGAAACAAGTGAAGATGCACCTCTTTAAAGAAAAGTAAACTACAATGCATGAACAGTCCACAAACCAGCTACCTCTTCTGTCATTCGTTGACTTTATGCTGTCTATGAACCTGTACTACACTTCACTGCCTTTGACTAGGTTGGCTAGGTTTGTGCTATATAAATACCACCTAGATACATACATTTATACATACAAAATTTTCAATTACGTATAACTTTAGCACTCTTTGATGAATATGCATCAAATGTGTCAGGCAGTTAGCAAGTTACACCCACTCAGATATGTCTGGTTTTGTGCAGATCAAATGAGCGGGAGGAGTTAAAGAGGGGAGCAAAACATCTTTGATTTAATAATAACTTTGGCATCACCTTTTGGATCTGCACAAAATATGGCAGAGACTTATCTTGTTTAGCCTTCTCTTGGTATTCACAATTTTATACAGGCCCCTCTGGGAGTAGGGGGTGAAGTCAATTGGTGGTGAAAGAAATGTTCATCTGCTAATGAATTTGCCACTGATGAATCCAAACAAACTTTGGTAGACGTTTAGCGGGTTTTGCTTACTATGGCTATGTCATGTTTTGAGCAAATCAGTCTTTGGAGAGCAATTAGACTTTTCTTCACTTATAACTTTGGCGCTGTTCAATAAATCTGCATAAAATTTGAGAGATACCAAATTAAGCCCAGTGCCAGGTCAGGCAAGACCAGTAACAAACATCCTCTGCACACACCTGAAGATGGTTGGACATAGAGCCGGGCCGAACGCTGTATACAGTGCAGGATTGCTACATGACAGGCCATGCGCAGTGGGGGTAGGGTGGTCAAGGCTAACTGGACACGAGGCTTGGCGCTGCAGCCATTCTCCACAGCACAAAGCAAAAGGACATGTGCAGCATGGGCTGGGTAGACACAGCAAGTTAACAGCAGGGCCATCCTAAGTCCAGATGTGACCATCCAGAGGCTGGGCAGCAGGGGTTGAAAATCAAGTAGGCCATAAAAAAACAGTGAAATTCACTGAAAACTACACAGTTAAAATTGAGTCAAGTTTGAGGCTCAAACATGTGAAGCCACTTAAATTTGCTAGTTATGTTTAAGAAAGCGCATACAATATAACTCATGGTCGTCAGTCATATTGTTCTCCAGTTAGGCCTTTTGTTCATGTGTTCAAGGCGGTTGCCACCATGTGGTTTTCCAGTTAGGTATTCTGTTCATGGTGGTCGAGCCTGACTTATGTCATGTGTTGTGTGCATTCTTAAGCGTACCTGACAAATTGCAGTGGTTTTACGCGTTTGAGCCCCAAACATAGCACAGTTTTTAACTGTGTTTTTTCAGTGAAACAGTAGTGCCTGGTTGGTTTCCACTGTCTTTCACTGACTCTAACCTCAGACTCTGATAAAACCAACAGGCCTACTACACACATCATGTTTGTTACGCGATAGGGTGCTGTAAGGCGTCCAACACTGTCAGTGCAGTAGAGCACCTTAGGAGTCACCCTGTACAGTTCAGATGCCATGTATCTGACTCTGCAATTACACACAATGTTAGTGTGCTATGCTGTGTTCTAAAGTGCAGCAAGCTGGTGTGAGTGCAAAGTTCATAGCAGGTGTTTTGGAAAATGGCCCTCTCTGAAGGGTCACCCTAAACTTTTTGCCTTTCTCCTCCTCCTTTTCTGACATTGGATTTGTTGGCATTAGGACTCCTAGCACTTTACCACTGCTGACCAGTGCTAAAGTGCATGTGCTCTCTCTCCCCTAAACATGGTTACATTGTTTTATCCACATTTGGGATATTTAATTTACTTTTATGTCCCTTTTAAAGTAGTATACCATATACCCAGGGCCTATAAATTAAAATCCACTAGTTGACCTGCAGCATTGATTGTGCCACCCACACAAGTAGTCCTTTAAACATGTCTCAGGCCCATCACTGCAGAGCCTGTGTGTGCAGTTTTACTGCCACTTCGACTTGGCATTTAAAACCCTTTTCTAAGCCTTAAACGTCCCTTTTATTGAACATAAGTCAACCCTAAGGTAGGCCCTAGATAGCCAATAGGGCAGGGTGCTGTGTAAACAAAAGGTAGGACATGTACTCTTTAGTTTTGCATGTCCTAGTAGTGACAAACACCCAAATTCGTTTTTCACTACTGTGAGGCATACTCCTCTCATAGGTTAACATTGGGAATTCCTTAATACACTTTTAAGCTGTAATTCCTGAATAGAAAGGAGTAGTTGAGCCATGTTTCATATCTTTGGAATGGTAATTATAAATCCTCTTTACTTATAAAGTTGGATTTAACATTACTGTTTTAGAAATGCCACTTTTCGAAAGTGGAAATGTCCCTGCTCTTACTGCTCTGTGTGCCACAGCCTGTCTCCAATACATGTCTGGGGAGGGTGACAGCTACACTTTGTGCATTCCTTCTAGACAGCCACAAACACAGGAAGGTTAGGTATGTCTGAATACTCATGTGCATTCTGATAGCTCTTTCTGGGCAGGAAAGGAGGTGGGAGCTGACACATACACCTCAATAGGCGGTGTCCTGTTCTCACGCAAAGGGCTGATTACGTCCTACTGATAGTCTGGAGCTGGGGCTGGGAAGAAAGGGCCTCTGTGCACTTTAAAGACCCTCCTTTGAAGTCACCACCACTTCAAAGACACAACTGGGTATACGTACTGGGTCTCTGACCCCACCAAGACAGCACACTACTGGATCTCTAAAGAACTCTGGACTGCTGCTCTGGGAGAACTGCTTTTCTGCTCTGATGTGCTGCCTGTTGACTGCTGCTTGCTACCATCTGCCCTGCTGAGAAAATGACTGGACCCATCTCACTTGAACCCAGAGTGACTTCAAGGGATTGCTAGCTTGCCCCTTGTTCTAAAGTCTCAGGGCCAACAAGGACTTCCTACAGCCCTGCAACAGCACCTGGGTCAGCATTATACATGTGGCGCATTTTCATTCTTTGCGCTGGGCGCACCTTTTAAAAGGTGAACCCAGCACCATGAAGGAAAATGCGCCATATTATGATGAATGCACTGCCCTTGGGGCAGCCACAAACTTGCGCTGCCCTTGGGGCAGTGCATTCATGTGAAAAACGGAGCGGTGCTTTGAAGCTGCTCCATGTTTTTACAATGCAGGCGGCAACCCGCCTGCACTTTTAAACTGGATTAGAGATCCCCTTGCAGGCGGGTGCAGTGGGGGTCCATAGGACCCCCTTTCTCCCCTTCAGAGGGCTGCTCTCAGGGGCTGCATTGCCAGTGCGCCACCTACTAGTTGGCACACTGGCAGTGCGCCTCCTAAGAGCTTCTTTGCCTCTGCGCGTCTGTAATACGATGCAGGCGCAGAGGCAATTGGATTCCCTAATTTGCATGCGGCACGCCCCCATGCAAATGAGGGAATGCCTCCTGAAGATAGCGCTGGCGCTTTATGTGCGCCAGCACTATCGGTATTACAGAAAGGGCAGCACAAGCGTCTGCGGCCCCTCCAGTAATACCAAAATGCCTTGGAGACGGGCAAACGCCTGTTGCGCCCCAACGTCACTTTGTGTAATATGGCCCCCTGACTCTGCCATCTGTAAGTCCTGACTTGCAAAGTGGTGACAATACAGTCCTGGGCCCTTGGAAGTGGCTTTTCTGTGCTGACCCAGCAGAATCCACGCATCGATGACTTTGCGCTGATGGGAACCGACGCATCTTCTTCAACGCTGACACAGTTGCTGCTCGACAACATCGCTTCGACGTACTGTGCGGCTCGATGAGGACTGACTGTGTGGCTCGATGATGACGCATTGCCTGCATCGCAAGGGGGTTATGCGACGAGGCTTCACTTACTGCGTGAATCAGAACAGACGCATCGCCTACATCCAAGGGATCAATGATGATGCATCACCTCCTCTGTTCGTCGCATCAGATCTTTGACGTCGACTCTTCCTCCATCCAAGGTACTTTTTCAGCAGGACCTGCGTGAGTCCTGTACCCAGTCTGCTCTTCATCGTGGTCACTCTGAACTCTGTAATTACCCTGGTCTTGCGCAATCAGAGGTTCCAGGTTGACGCTTTATGAGTCTATGCACTATATTTTCATTTAATCTTTCAAAATTCATAACTCCGGTTCTACTTCTTCTATTTTTGTAATGTTGGTCTTGTTTTATACTCATAAAAATATAATCTATTTTCTAACCCTATGTGGAGTATTTTTATGGTGTTTTCATTGTGTTACTGTGTAAGTGTGTTGCACAAATACTTTACACATTGCTTCTTTAGATAAGACTGACTGCTCGGTGCCAAGCAAAAAGAGGGTGAGCACAGGTTATCTTTTAGTGTGTATCTAGCTTACCCTGACTAGGGTGGTGGTCCCTACTAGGACAGGGTGCGTAACTCTGCCAACTAGAGACCCCATTTCTAACAAGGTGTGAATGCAGGTGTAAAACAGGTTACAGGTGCAAGTGTTAGTGAATGTGGCAGTCTCATGTGAGTACAGTTTAGAGTGAAGTTACTGGTGCAGGCACTAATGAAGTGTGATTAAAGGTGCAGAGGTTTAACTGTAAGTGCCAGTGCAAGGCTGAGTGGAAGTATCAATGCAAGTGTGGGCGCAAGTGCCAATGAAGGTGTTAACAGAGGTGCAGGTGAGGTTATTAATGCTAATGCATGTGTGAGCAAGGTGTGATTGAAATAAGTGGGGTGTGTTCCAGTGCAGGGGTGAGTGAGGATAATGATGCATGTGCAAGTAGTGGAAAAAGTGTAGGTGGCAGTGTGAGTGATTTTTACTGGTGCAAGTGCCAGGGCAGGTATTGTGAGAAGTTGGCCTGGCATATGCTGTCCACTAATTATAGTGGGCACCTTGCACCAGTCCAAACAACCCCTTATTGGAGATAGGTTAAAGACAACCTTATTGAAAGCTATCCTAGTGGTAGCTATGGAGAGCAGCCTTCAGGCTAAGTCTTGAAGGAATGTAAAGCAGCTTGTTTTACCAGTCTATAATCTCTTGAGTGATCAAATGAAAGAGCACCACACCAGGTATATATTCAAAATATATGTATTTATTGCTGAACACACCCCTCTAGTCTCTTTATGAGGCTAGAGTTCGAAGTACACAAGTTATAAGTTATTTAAACACAGTAATAGCACAAATACACGTTTGGGCCCTAGGGGCGTACCAAACCACATACCAATAAAGAGGTATAAGAACCACGACTGAACTAGACACTAGGCCTAGAGCCTCTAGAAGTGCTTGGACCACAAGGAACCACCCAAGGTAGTGACACAGGGGACCCACGGGGGACGGGTGCAGTGTAAATACACAACCGCGATACGCCGTTAACTTCTATGGAGAAAGTCGCGATCAGGAAATTAAAGAAAAGGGACACTTAAAGGAGGACTTGGAGCAAACCCTTTGAGAACTAGGTCGTTCTAGAGTCTCTACCCACGGGAGCACCGGAGTACTTGTGTTACCTCACCCAGGAAGCCGGGTGCATAGGTGCCTTTCGGGGTCGGGTTTCGTCGTCGATTTGAATGGCGATCTGCTGCAAAGTGCTGCTGGCGACCAAGTGGAAAGTGTCCGCGTGGATCCAAGAGTGGATCGGAGATCTGAAGAACCTGAAAGCAGAGGGGACAGAGTCTGGGTCACTAGCCAGTGACCAGGAAGGCGATGGACAGATGCCCACCGATGTCGAGTGCTTCAGGTGCGTTGACGGTCATCTTGACTCTTCAGCCACGAGGCCCAGGAGGCGTTGTCGGCAACAAGGAGCAGGATTCGGGCTGGTACACGATGTCTGTCGAGTGCTGTAGTGTCGGCGACCGGATTGGACCCAACAAGCCTTGGCAACGGCAAGTCTCGGTGAAGATGAAGATCGTCAATGGTGCAGACCAACAAGGTCTGAGGAACTCACCCAGCGAGGGTAAGTGAGGGCAGGCCTGGAGCAACCAGGATGCCCAAGAAGAAGAAGATTGGCCTTCGTGAAGGGCTACTAGCCAACGGGCTAGCGACCGCGAAGGAGCCTCGAGACGTCGCACGTGGATCTGGCTCACAGAACACTCGTGGAGTGGAGGCCAGTGATCTTCGGTGCAGTTGGTGCTGGAGGCTAGGGCTACTCGGAGCCTAAAGCACGACTTCATGGGAGACCCAGAAGAGGATGCACTAGCAAATGCGTGCGGTGTCCAGGGGTCACGGTTCCACGTTACCCACGACAGCTACGGGCCTCAGCTTTGCTGGGGACTCAGGGCAGCCTCGGGAAGTCTGGAAATCCACCTCTGGTGATGCAAAGACTTCGGCGTCCGACGGGAGCTTAGGCGATGCAGACCGGACAATTGCTTCTTTGGTGCCTGCCAAGCAGGGGAGTCACTCCTTGACCCCAAGGAGATTCTTCTGTCCTCTAGTCTTTAGTAGAGCGTCGAAGGTCCAGGATTCTGTTTCAGAGTTTCGTCCAGGGATAATCTAAAGTCCTAAGGACTGGGTTCCTATACTTATACTAAGTTTAGGGGTTGGACTACTCTGTGGCCCCACCTATGGGTGGGTCAGGGCAGAGGGTGGCTACACCCTTTCCCTTTGTCCAGTTCGCACCAAAGCAGGGGCTGCAAGCCCCTGATCCGGTTTGAACTGGGGTATGCACAGGGACAACAAATGTGCCCCCAGTGCAGGACTTCAAAGCACCCGAAAGTGCTCCCGCCCAGCCCCAATACACATTATCCTGTCTGGGGAGGTGGTCACACCTCCCTGGGACAGGAAACCTATTGTCCAGGCCTCCCCTGCCGGAGTTTCGTCCAGCAGCAGGAGGCCAGACTCGTGTCTGTGGCAGCAGCATCCATTTTGTGATGCCAGGGCTTTAGAAAGAAGTTACCGGGCTAGCCAGAGTTAACATGTCTTTCCCTCTAGAAGGGTGGAATGCTACCCCCGCCGCCAGAATTGGCGGGGGGTAGTATTCCAAGATGTTTGACACCAAACACGACATGTTTAGGTGCAGCCATTCCAAAGTTAGCATTTAACGCGAGGTTATAATGCGCTTAAGAGTATATGGTCAGGCTGCACTACAAACAGCATCAGAGAAGGGTCTCCGAACGCTGCAGAGGGGCCCTGCTCATGCAGGGGCACCCTCTCACATAGGAACCACGCACTCTGCCTTCAGGATTGATAAGGCCTGCCATAGGAGTGACTTATAGGTTTATATGTGTGTATGTATTTAGTGATATAGGTAACCTATATCACAGTAAGGGTGCATGCACCACCTCACCCAGGCTGCAGTAGCAGACCTGTGGTGTCAGTTTGGATGGCCTTCCAGGGGTGGCATAATACATGCTGCAGCCCCTGGTAGGCCTCTGAGGTACCTATGCCCTTGGTACATAGTATACCATATACTAGGGACTTATAAGGGCACTCCAGATTCCAATCAGTGATGTGCCTAAGGCACATGGAAACCATTTTAGAGAGGAAGCAGCTAGGCTGGGGTTCTGATTAGCAGGGCCCCAGCCAGACTAATGTCGAAAAACAGTGAAGCATCAGCAAAAAGTGGGGGTACCCATGTGAAGCAGATCCTACTCTCCTACACAACCCCCCCAAACGTAGGGACATTAAACTAACCTTGCCCAGTTAAGTCTTCATGTTCTAAGTGGAAGTACCTAGAGAGTCCATCTGCATTGGCATGGTTACTCCCAGGTCTATGTTCCACTGTGAAGTCCATCCCCTGTAGGAAATGGACCACCTAAGCAGTTTGGGGTTTTCACCCTTCATTTGTTTTAGCCATAAGAGGGGCTTATGGTCTGTCTGAACCAGGAAGTGGGTACCAAACAAGTATGGCCTCAACTTCTTCAGAGCCCAGACCACAGCAAAGGCCTCCCTCTCTATGGCTGACCAACGTTTCTCTCTAGGGGTCAGCCTTCTGCTAATAAAAGCTACTGGCTGATCCTGACCTTCTTCATTCAATTGTGACAGTACAGCCCCTTCCCCCAATTCAGATGCATCAGTTTGAACAATGAACTTCTTGGAGTAATCAGGACTCTGTAGAATGGGAGCAGTGCACATGGCCTGCTTCAGGTCATCAAATGCCTTTTGACAGCTAGCTGTCCACTGAACCTTTTGGGCATTTTCTTAAAAGTTAAGTCATTCAGGGGTGTCACTATTGATCCATACCCCTTGACAAATCTCCTATAGTACCCAGTCAGGCCTAAGAAGGCTCTCACCTGAGTCTGGGTAGTGGGAGCAGTCCAGTCCATGATAGTCTGGATCTTGCTCTGCAAAGGTTGAACCTGGCCTCCACCCACAAGGTGGCCCAGGTACACAACCTGACTCTGCCCTATCTGGCACTTAGTGGCCTTGATAGTCAGGCCTGCCTTTTGCAGGGCATGTAAAACATTCCTGAGGTGGACCAGGTGATCCTCCCAGGTGGAGCTAAAGACAGCAATATCATCTAGATATGCTGCACTATAGGCTTCCAGACCTGTGAGAACTGTATTCACCAACCTCTGGAAAGTGGCAGGTGCATTCTTCAGACCAAAGGGCATCACCACAAATTGATAATGCCCACTAGGGGTTGAGAATGCTGTTTTGGGCTTTGCAGTATCAGCTAGTCTGATCTGCCAGTAGCCAGCTGTCAAGTCAAATGTGCTGAGATATTTGGCTGAGGCCAAAGTATCTATGAGCTCATCTGCCCTTGGTATTGGATGGGCATCAGTCCTAGTGACTGCATTGAGACCCCTGTAGTCCACACAAAACCTCATCTCTCTTTTTCCACCACTGGTGTGAGGTTTTGGCACAAGGACCACTGGACTAGCCCAAGGGCTATCTGAGGGTTCAATAACTCCCAATTCCAACATTTTCTGGACTTCAGTCCTGATACAGTCCCTGACATGGTCAGGTTGCCTATAAATCTTATTTTTAATAGGCAGACTGTCCCCAGTGTCCACTTCATGAGTGCACCAGGTGGTCTGACTGGGTGTCAGTGAAAACATGTGTCTAAACTGATTGAGCACCTGTCTACAATCAGTTTGTTGCTGGGTAGTGAGGCTGCCTGCCAAGGCTGCACCATCTACTGACCCATCGTCAGGGTTCTGTGAGAGCAGGTCAGGGAGTGGGTCACTCTCTTCCTCCTGCCCTTCATCAGTAGCCATGAGCAAGCCCATGTCTGCCCTGTCCACATACGGTTTTAACCTGTTGACATGGAGAACCCTGTGGGGACTCCTGGGTGTTCCTAGGTCTACTAAGTAGGTAACCTCACCCTTCTGCTCAACAATAGTGTGGGGTCCACTCCATTTGTCTTGGAGAGCTGCTGGGGCCACTGGCTCCAACACCCACACCTTCTGTCCTGGCTGGTAAACAGTCAGAACAGCCTTTTGGTCATGCCAGGCCTTTTGAAGTTCCTGGCTAGCCTCAAGGTTTTTGGTTGCCTTTTTCATATACTCAGCCATCCGGGAGCGGCGACCAAGTACATAGTCCACTATGTCTTGCTTTGGGGGCTTGAGAGGTAACTCCCATCCTTCCTTCACCAAGCACAGTGGACCCCTGACAGGGTGGCCAAACAGAAGTTCAAAAGGGCTGTAACCAACCCCTTCTGAGGCACCTCCCTATATGCAAATAAAAGGCAGGGCAAGAGTATGTCCCATCTTCGCCTAAGCTTTTCTGGGAGCCCTTTAATCATGCCCTTCAAGGTTTTGTTGAATCTCTCAACTAAACCATTGCATTGTGGGTGATAGGGTGTGGTGAACTTATAAGTCACTCCACACTCCTTCCACATTGCTTTTAAGTACCCAGACATGAAGTTAGCACCCCTGTCTGATACTACCTCCTTAGGAAAGCCCACTCTTGAGAAAATTCCCAGGAGGGCCCTTGCCACCACAGGTGCTGTAGTGGTCCTGAGGGGAATAGCTTCTGGGTACCTGGTGGTATGATCCACTACCACCAGGATAAACTTGTGCCCAGATGCTGTTTGGGGATCCATGGGACCAACAATGTCAATCCCTACCCTTTCAAAGGGCACCCCCACCACAGGTAGTGGTATCAGGGGGGCCTTTGTATTGCCACCTGCCTTGCCACTGGCCTGGCAGGTTACACAGGAGCGACAAAACTCCTTGGTGTCTTCAGACATGTGGGGCCAGTGAAAGTGAGGGACAATTCTGTCCCAAGTCTTGTTCTGGCCCAGGTGACCTGCCAAGGGAATATCATGGGCTAGGGTCAATAGGAAGCCCCTGAACTTCAGAGGTATAACCAACCTCCTGGTAGCACCAGGCTTGGGGTCTCTACTCTCTGAGTACAGGAGTCCATCATCCCAATACACTGTATGGGGACCACTAGCTTTCCCAGCAGCCTCAGCAGCAGCTTGCTGTCTGAGGGGTTCAAGGGAGGGGCAGCTCTGCTGCTCCTGGCTCAGATCTGCCCTGGAAGGTCCCCCTGTCCCCAAGAACTCAACCTGGTCAGGTTCAAGTTCCTCTGGGACAGTTCCTTCTTCAGGACTGAGATCATCCCCCTCAAGGGACTGATCTTCTTCCTGAGCCAAGGGGGAAGGCACTGCCTTAACCCTACTACTCCTCCTCTTGGAAGGCACTTGGTCCATTATTCCAGAATCCAAGGCCTGTTCAGTGCTAGACATTTTGGCTTGTGACCTGGTCACAGCAAACACATCTGCAGGGATCCCCAGCATTTCTGCATGGGTCCTGAGCTCCACTTCTGCCCAAGCAGAAGTCTCTAAGTCATTGCCAAGCAAGCATTCGACTGGTAGGTTTGCACTCACCACAACCTTCTTAAGGCCAGTTACCCCTCCCCAGGAGAAGTTAACAACTGCCAGAGTATGGTCTGTTCTGACGTTGCTAGCATTGGTCACTTGGTACATCTCACCAAGTATAGCTTGCCCAGGATTCACAAGGTCTTGTGTCACCATTGTGACACTTGCCCCTGTGTCCCTAAATGCCAAAGCCTCTCGTCCATTGATTAAAGGCTGTTGTCTGTACTTGCCCAGATTACTGGGACTCATAGAGGAGGGCACATCCATGCCTCCATCACAGACTAACACAGCCTGAGTTAGTTCTCTGACTAGGTCAGAGCCCAACTCAGTACCCAGGGTGAACCCTACTAAACCCTTGGCTGGAGCACTCCCACCAACTGTAACTGTACTAGGGGGAACAGGTGCCTTAGGGGCATTGGTGGGTGCTGGACTTGAGTCTTTGGACTTGGTGCAATCACTGGTCCAGTGGGTCTTTTGCTTACAGACCTTGCACCATGGTTTTCTTTGGCCTTTCCCTTTTGTAGACTGTGAATCCCCACCTGAAGAAGATTTTTGGGGGCCTGATGAAGACTTTTGATCTTTACCCTTCTCCCCACCCTTTTCAGAGTTCTTAGCATCTTGCTTCTTAGTGTCCCCACCTTGGTTCTGTACTTTCTGCTTCACCCTGGTTCTGACCCATTTGTCTGCCTTCTTTCCCAATTCTTGGGGAGAGGTCAGATCAGAGTCTACCAGGTATTGATGCAACAGCTGATTTTGACAGTTATTAAGAATCTGCTCCCTCATTATCAGATTGTACAATCCTGAGAAGTCACACACCTTACTGCCCATCAACCAGCCTTCCAGAGCCTTGGCAGAACAATCCACATAGTCTACCCAGTCTTGAGTCTGTGCTTTTGGGTATCTCTGAACTTCAACCTGTACTGTTCAGTGGTTAGGCCAAACCCATCAATAAGAGCACTCTTCAAGACCTTGTAATTATCAGCATCCTCCTCTCTAACAGTGAGGAGCTTATCTCTACCTTTGTCTGCAAAGGAGAGCCACAAGATTGCTGCCCACTACTCCTGAGGGACCTTCTGTACTTTACAGGCCCTCTCTAGAGCAGTTATCCACTTGTGGATGTCATCCCCACTCTGGTAGGGAGGGACAATCTTGCTCAGGTTCCTATGGTCATAGGACCTTTCCCTATCTCTAGGGACATGGCTGCCACCATGGGACTCTAGTCCCAACTTTCTTCTCTCTCTAAAGAGATCTAGGGACTCCCTGTCTATGGCTAGTTGCTTCCTTTTGATTTCAAGCTGAGCTTCCTCATATTGAACCAGCCTCTTTCTTCTCTCATGAGAGGATTCCCTCCTATGAGATGAGACAGAGGTCCCTATGGAGGTGCCAGAGTGGTTAGACTCCTGAGAAGGAGATCTAGACTTTCTGGGCACACTCATAATCCTTCCTGGGGGGACAAAGTGGGGATCATCCAGTTCTTCCTCTTCATCGTCCACAGGAGGGATTGGGTTATCCAGGTCAGGGTCATTGTCACCCTCCTGGTCAGTTTCAGAGGGGCTGGGGTATTGCTACCCCTGGCCCCACCCTCATCTTCTGCCCCACCCTCAGCTCCTACCCCTTCAGTCCCCAAGGGCTTACTGAGATCATAAGCTACCAACAACTCTTTAAGGTGTTGGGTGGTGGGACTTTGGCCTGTCCTCAATTTCCTCAAGTTACATAATGCTCTCAATTCCAAGAATGGGAGTGTATCATACTTGGAGGAAGAAGCCCAGTGGCTTCTGGCAAGGATTCTTTAGGTCCTTCCTTTAAAGACATTACTAGTGTGGTGTGGTGTATGCACTACCTACTCTAGTGTGGCCTACTAAACTCTCTTGAGTTGTAGAAAGGGTGTGCTATCCCTTAACACACAACTCTAAGTTCAGTAGAACTTACTGTATTCTAAGCTTAAATTATATGTACCTTAGGTACCTTTAGTGGTTTTCAGTTGATTGATTCAATTGAGATTATCTGGTAAAACAATAGCAAGCTGGAATCCCACACGCTGCACACCAATGTGAGAAGTTGGCCTGGCATATGCTGTCCACTAATTATAGTGGGCACCTTGCACCAGTCCAAACAACCCCTTATTGGAGATAGGTTAAAGACAACCTTATTGAAAGCTATCCTAGTGGTAGCTATGGAGAGCAGCCTTCAGGCTAAGTCTTGAAGGAATGTAAAGCAGCTTGTTTTACCAGTCTATAATCTCTTGAGTGATCAAATGAAAGAGCACCACACCAGGTATATATTCAAAATATATGTATTTATTGCTAAACACACCCCTCTAGTCTCTTTATGAGGCTAGAGTTCGAAGATACACAAGTTATAAGTTATTTAAACACAGTAATAGCACAAATACACGTTTGGGCCCTAGGGGCGTACCAAACCATATACCAATAAAGTGGTATAAGAACCACGACTGAACTAGACACTAGGCCTAGAGCCTCTAGAAGTGCTTGGACCACAAGGAACCACCCAAGGTAGTGACACAGGGGACCCACGGGGGACGCGTGCAGTGTAAATACACAACCGCGATACGCGTTAACTTCTATGGAGAAAGTCGCGATCAGGAAATTAAAGAAAAGGGACACTTAAAGGAGGACTTGGAGCAAACCCTTTGAGAACTAGGTCGTTCTAGAGTCTCTACCCACGGGAGCACCGAGGTACTCGTGTTACCTCACCCAGGGAAGCCGGGTGCATAGGTGCCTTTCGGGGTCGGGTTTCGTCGTCGATTTGAATGGCGATCTGCTGCAAAGTGCTGCTGGCGACCAAGTGGAAAGTGTCCGCGTGGATACAAGAGTGGATCGGAGATCTGAAGAACCTGAAAGCAGAGGGGACAGAGTCTGGGTCACTAGCCAGTGACCAGGAAGGCGATGGACAGATGCCCACCGATGTCGAGTGCTTCAGGTGCGTTGACGGTCATCTTGACTCTTCAGCCACGAGGCCCAGGAGGCGTTGTCGGTGACCAGGAGCAGGATTCGGGCTGGTACATGATGTCTGTCGAGTGCTGAGGTGTCGGTGACTGGATTGGACCCAACAAGCCTTGGCAACGGCAAGTCTCGGTGAAGATGAAGATCGTCGATGGTGCAGACCAGCAAGGTCTGAGGAACTCACCCAGTGAAGGTAAATGAGGGCAGGCCTGGAGCAACCAGGATGCCCAAGAAGAAGAAGATTGGCCTTCGTGAAGGGCTACTAGCCAACGGGCTAGTGACCACGAAGGAGCCTCGAGACGTCGCACGTGGATCTGGCTCACAGGACACTCGTGGAGTGGAGGCCAGTGATCTTCGGTGCAGTTGGTGCTGGAGGCTAGGGCTACTCGGAGCCCAAAGCACGACTTCGTGGGAGACCCAGAAGAGGATGCACTAGCAAATGCGTGCGGTGTCCAGGGGTCACGGTTCCACGTTACCCACGACAGCTACGGGCCTCAGCTTTGGTGGGGACTCAGGGCAGCCTCGGGGAAGTCTGGAAATCCACCTCTGGTGATGCAAAGACTTCGGCGTCCGACGGGAGCTTAGGCGATGTAGACCGGACAATTGCTTCTTTAGTGCCTGCCAAGCAGGGGAGTCACTCCTTGACCCCAAGGGAGATTCTTCTGTCCTCTAGTCTTTAGTAGAGCATCAAAAGTCCAGGATTCTGTTTCAGAGTTTCATCCAGGGATAATCTAAAGTCCTAAGGACTGGGTTCCTATACTTATACTAAGTTTAGGGGTTGGACTACTCTGTGGCCCCACCTATGGGTGGGTCAGGGCAGAGGGGTGGCTACACCCCTTTCCCTTTGTCCAGTTCGCGCCAAAGCAGGGGCTGCAAGCCCCTGATCCGGTTTGAACTGGGGTATGCACAGGGACACCAAATGTGCCCCCAGTGCAGGACTTCAAAGCACCCAAAGTGCTCCCGCCCAGCCCCAATACACATTATCCTGTCTGGGGAGGTGGTCACACCTCCCTGGGACAGGAAACCTATGTCCAGGCCTCCCCTGCCGGAGTTTCGTCCAGCAGCAGGAGGCCAGACTCGTGTCTGTGGCAGCAGCATCCATTTTGTGATGCCAGGGCTTTAGAAAGAAGTTACCGGGCTAGCCAGAGTTAACATGTCTTTCCCTCTAGAAGGGTGGAATGCTACCCCCGCCGCCAGAATTGGCGGGTGGGTAGTATTCCAAGATGTTTGACACCAAACACGACATGTTTAGGTGCAGCCATTCCAAAGTTAGCATTTAACGCGAGGTTATAATGCGCTTAAGAGTATATGGTCAGGCTGCACTACAAACAGCATCAGAGAAGGGTCTCCGAACGCTGCAGAGGGGCCCTGCTCATGCAGGGGCACCCTCTCACATAGGAACCACGCACTCTGCCTTCAGGATTGATAAGGCCTGCCATAGGAGTGACTTATAGGTTTATATGTGTGTATGTATTTAGTGATATAGGTAACCTATATCACAGTAAGAGGTGCATGCACCACCTTACCCAGGCTGCAGTAGCAGACCTGTGGTGTCAGTTTGGATGGCCTTCCAGGGGTGGCATAATACATGCTGCAGCCCCTGGTAGGCCTCTGAGGTACCTATGCCCTTGGTACATAGTATACCATATACTAGGGACTTATAAGGGCACTCCAGATTCCAATCAGTGATGTGCCTAAGGCACATGGAAACCATTTTAGAGAGGAAGCAGCTAGGCTGGGGTTCTGATTAGCAGGGCCCCAGCCAGACTAATGTCGAAAAACAGTGAAGCATCAGCAAAAAGTGGGGGTACCCATGTGAAGCAGATCCTACTCTCCTACAGGTATGACAAAATGTATGAGGGCCATACAGTTCAAGTGGATGCCAGTAGATGTGGGTGTGGATGTGTGGGTGCAAGTGGCTATATAACTGTGATTCCAGCACCGAGTAAGGTTTAAGATGCAAGGTGTTAGTGCAGGTGCAAGTGAAGTAAATGATGCAAGTGCCAGAATGGGTTCATCCAGTGAGGTGCACATGCCACCAGTGGCGGCTGGCAACATTTGAAAGTGGTGCGGCGAGTGAAGTGCCCCACCACTTCCCAAAAAAACAAAATAAAGCACCCCCTCCCTCCAAAAGCCCAAAATAAAACACTCCCTCCCTAGAAAAGCCTACAATAAAGGAACCCCTCCCTTCACCCAAAATAGCACTAACATTTTAAATAAATAAAAGTTAAATAAACTGTACTTACCGACTGCCACACGTTGTCCGGTCCTCCTCGATGAAGCTGCAGTCTGCTGTGGAGCTGCCCTAAACAGTCCTGGTGCTGCTCTCATGCTGTATGAGGAAAAGCGCCAGGATTGGAAGGAGCAGTTTGGTCAGATGCTCCTTCAGGCCCTGGAGGCCTATGCTTGCTCCCCACCCAGCTGAGTGGAGAGCTGCAAAGTGCGCATGGCAGGCTGCCCATCGCAAGAAGGCCGGCCAAACTGACATGTGCACTTTGGAGCATCTGGCCAGTGCTCCAATCCTCTATGCTGCCAATCGGCAGCTAAGGACATGCCCCTTTCTTGGATCGGGCACTGTACGCACATTGGAAAAATAAAATGGCAATGAAATAATGTATTTCATTGCTGTTTTATTTTTTCACTGGTGGCTCTCAGCGTGCGGGTTGGCAACGCTCCCCCACCCTCGTGGAGAAACCGCCGCTGCATGCCACTGTAGGTGTGAGTGAGGTTATTGGTGCATGTACCAGTGCAAGTTTTAGTGCAGGTGTGAGTGAGGTTACTGGTGCAAGTTTTTGCACAAGTGAAGTTACTGGTACACTTGCCAGTGTAAGTTTGAGTTTAGATGTAGGTGAGGTTATTGGTACAAGTGCAAGTGAGGATGTGAGGCCAATGACAGGGCTAGATATGCTGACAATGTATGTGCAACTAGCTCCTGCTTCTGAAGTGTGAGCCACAAGTTGGTGCACAGAACAGCTTCTTCAGCCCCTCCTCCATCCACAATTAGTATTTTGGGAATTCAGAAATCTTGGAAAAATTTGAACCAGAACTGTAAAGGGCTTGGCTTAGTCACTTTGATAAGAATGAGGGTAAAATTAAACTACAACATCATAAATCTAAACCAAAATAAATCTAAATTTACTGGTATCACAAATCCACCCATTGACTATTCCTCATCATGCTCGAGGAAACCACAAGGCACTGATTCCACAGAATGCTAGATAGAAGCATGAATGGACAATGAAACGTTTGCATAGGCTAACATTGCTCAACATTTCAACATATACTCCGATGTTCTCCATTTTATTCCTCAACTTAGAAGGTGATGATTAGTAATAGAGTGCCCTGGTTTCAAACATAAGCCTTTGTGCACTACCTTCTATAATGTGACTTTTGCCAAGTAATCAAGGAATAATTTCCTGTCAACTAAATATTCTATTTGGAAAGTAGCCAAATGTTGATGTGTTTTATACCTTTATTCTTCATCTCACTTAAACCATCTATCCCCTGGACAGCTAGCCTTCCTTTTTTCTATGGACCTACATTAAGCAAGTTTTTTCTGGACTTCTGCTTTGGCTATCAGGTGAACTAGACAATGAAGCAAGTAGGGGTGTACTCATTGGGCCGCTTCTAGGGGCATTGCTGCTGCAGTCTGTGCAGAGGGTGTCTGAGGAAGGCCTGGCTTAGTTGTGTAGCAATGGTGCCATGGGCCAAGGGAAATGGGATCTTCTACTCCCATTTAGGTGGTAAAATGCAGCACAATTGAGGTGTAGACGGTCCATTTACTCTCCTGGGTTCTGGTGCTACTGCGCAAATATTGATAGCCATGTACCCTAGCCTGGGGGAGGTTAGTGGCCCCTAAACCTCTGTTTAAAGACGATATCTATGTGACTAACTCAACAGGGTGCAGGAGGTGCAGCCGGAGTGGAAGAGCTGAGAGCTCCACTCCTTTCAACAGAGGAGAAGACTCTCAAAATCCAGGCAATTCCAAGGGCAATTAAGAAGCTGTTTTGGCAGCACCTCTCGGGAACATCTCAACTATTGGGACATTGCGCATTGGGTATTTGGGGGGCAGCCAACCACAGGGAGGTCTGCCCCCTGGGGTTTTTGGGAGTGGGTGCAGTCAAAATTTACTGCCCTTCCCTCTTTTGGGCTTGGACTCTATTGGAGCCCAATATAGCCGAATAACCTATATATGGGGCTTCTTTTGGGCTCCCTGCGCCACCATTTTAGGTTTTTGGCGACCTGGTGGCTGGTGGCAGGGAGCCCTGTTAGTCTTTTTCCTTTAAAAGTATAAAATGTAAATGTAAAGCCTAAGATGGCTCCTAGCACCGAAAAAGTTGCAGAAGCAGGTCGCATGGATCTGGTGGTGGTGGTGGGGAGCAAAGTGACCGGCCCGGTGAAACCAATGCGGTGGGCCTCTGACCGTGTGGCTGCCATTGACTGTTCGCTGCCCCGCAAGATTCGGTTGGTATCTACTGAGGTGATAATGAGAGGCCAGTCCTTGCCACAGAGGGTGGCCTTGCGTGGTGCTTGGGGAGGTGGGGCTTCACTGAGGGGGGGGAGGAGCAGAACAGGAGATCAGTGCTTCGGCGCCACAGTGGCCTGCATCACTGCCACGTAGGGAGAGGGGCGTCCGGGCTGAGGCAGCAGCTATGAGGGAGGCGTCCACGTTGGGTGAAGAAACGCCTGCCTCTGAGGACCATGCGGCAGCCTGTCCGCATCCCATATGCGTGTACGGGACAGCAAAGGAACAGCAGTCAGGTGGGAAGCCGTTGCAGTGCCTCCCGCTGCCCAAGGGATACCAATTCAGCGGGAGGCATCAGATGAGTCTCCCGCTGTGAATGAGTGAGGCGGGGAGCTGGAGGCCATTTCAGCACCACCTGCTAGGCTAAATTTGATTGGCAGGAGTGTGGGCAGAGAGGGTGGGGCGGGAGCCCCTGCGCAATTTTTTGAGGCCCCAGCAATATTGGTGCCCCATCAAGCAAGTACAGGCTGGGAGGGCGAGGGTAGTCCCCGTGACTGGAGGATGACCACTAGCTGGGGCTTTGGAACTGGCTACAGGGAGTTCTGCAAGGATTACAGGAATGCTGGGCGGAGGGTGGCGCCTGGGGCCTGGGGCTGCAAAGGTCACTCACCGGCCCATGGCAGGCTGGGCCACGGAGGGGTGGGGGCCCCCCTGAGACTCAGGGGCCGGCTATTGTGTTTGTGGTGGCAACTGGATTGGAGTGGAGAGGAGGAAGGGGCAGAGTCTGATGACCAGGAGGTGGTGTGGGCCGGGATGGGAGAAGGGGTTCGGGGACAAGAGGGCCAGGTTGGTGTACTCCACAGTTGGTGGGGATGGGAGAGTTGGGCAGGTCCAGTGGTCTTGGGTACCTGAGGTAGATGTAAGGGGGGACAGGAGGCTCCAGCACACCAGTCCTGTCCACTTCTTTGCAGGTGGAAAAACATCGCGGTTTTCCGGACTCATGAGAGCTTGGTGTGGCTCATGGGCACTGGGGTGAAGAGGTGGCTGGGCCCTGAGTGGTTCGCCGGACATCTGTGGGTGATCCCATCACAGCCAGCAGAAGTAGGTCCAGGACGACCTCGTTGGTGCCAACAGCGGGTGGGTCTTGGGCGAGATCCGGCTTCTTCAGCACGGAAGAAGGATGGATGTTGTTGGCAGGCCGGTATGGTGGGGTTCATACGGCCCCCATGGCTGCCGGCCCACGGGCAGGCCAGAGCAACAGTAAAAAGACAGTCTGCACAGGCAGGCTCTAGATGGGCCAGGGCGGAATACACCATGGGGGTGTCAATGGTAGATTACAAGGAGGGTAGCCTTGAAGAAGGCGAGGTGTGCGACGGGTAAGAACCTGTGGAGGCATGGGTGGGGCAAGGGTGGGGGGTACCCCTAACGCATTCTTGTCCAGTGTGTTAGAGACGGGAGAGGCCCGGAACAGTGCACCATCTGGATCACGAAGGCCACTGGTGAGGTGGCAAGCAGCTGCATAAACATTGACCTTGGAGCCAGGTAAGGGTCATGAGGTGGGCATGGGCCCAGTACTAGTATCCACGGGTGTGGATGCGGGATGTGGCAAAGGGGAGGTGGAGCGGCTGTAAAGAAGTAAGTACGTAGCTGATGTTGGTATCGGAACAGACACAGCAGCTGGCAGTTCTGCAAAAGAGACGGGAGTGGGTGCGGCAGGACTGGAGGACAGTGGGGCGTTGAGCGCGTAGGAGTCGCTAATGTGATAAGTACGGGGGAAGGAGGTGGCAAGAAGGACGGGCCATACAGCAAGAAGCTGAAAGTGAAATGACTGCCATACATAGGGAGACAAAGCCGTAGGGGGAACATTTAATGTGGGCAACAAAAGAGAAAATTTGGAAGGGGGAATATGTGGAGATGTTTAAGCTCATCCATAGTGAGCCATGATCCAGAGATGAGTTTAAGGAGGAGGAGTACGAGTTGGCCAAGAGGCCGAGGGTCTCCCTGACAATAGAGAATTGGACAGCGGCATTTTTAATGTACGCCAGTGTCCACTGTAAAAAGTTTCCTGACTGCTGCGTTTCCCTGTTCAAATGTATGGATGTCATACGCAGGGCCCAACTGACTTTTGGGCGATATACCTGGGCTCATATGATGAGGAATTCAGGGCAAGATTGGCTTGGGACCCCAAAGCTAAGTGGGGGAACTGGATATAGATCTATGGCAGTATACCATGAGCTCACTAAGTTCAGGAAGACAATTTTCACATCCAGCAGCCTGCCTATAGTTTACAAGTCCTTTCAAGGGACAGGATACAGGGCAGTGGCAACCTTATGCAGGCAGTCAGGGACCACACCGGCAGCAACAGCAATTCAGCAACAGAGAGGGGAGAGGGGCACAGAGACATGGAGCGAAAGGCTTGTACTTCAGTTAAACTGGGCAGGCTGGAATACTGGCTGGGGTTCTATGATTGGCCAGAGGAGGCGGGGATCTAGAGAGACGGTTTCAGAATGGGCTTCCGACTGGGATATGAGGGCCCCAGGTTTGGAACTGGGCAGATAATTTGTAATCCGCAAAAGAATACAAATACGCAGTGCAGGACAAACTCGAAAAGGAAATTTCAGAGGGGACAATGGCGAGCCCCTTTGAGGATTGGCCAATGGCGTACTTGATTGTGTCACCTATAGGTGTGGTGCCCAAAGAGGAACCGGGGCAGTTTTGCCTAATTCAGTACTTGTCATGGCCCGAAGGCAGGTTGGTGAATGATTTCATTCCCGAAGAAACAGTTTTGGTGTCCTATTCATCAATGGACGTGATCATGTCCCTCGTGGTGTCAGCAGGGCAAGTGGCACAGATGGCAAAATGCGATGTGAAATCAGCTTTTTGTCTGCTTCCCGTTCGTCCAAATGACTTTCAACTGTTGGGTATGCACTTTGAAGGAAAATGGTATGTGGACAAGTCTTTGCCGATGGGATGTTCTATCTCATGTGCACTTTTTGAGTGTTTCAGTTCCTCTTCACATGGCACAAGGGCCATGGGTTGGTGACACACTACCTTACTGACTTTTTTTCGGGGGGGCACCTGGCTTGGCGGGCTGCCAGCATGCGTTGCTAAGATTCCAGGAGCTCATGGGTGACCTGGGTGTTTTGTTCGCCTCTGAAAAAACAGTGGGCCCACGTATGGTTTTGTTCTTTTTGGGAATTGATCTGGATGCAGAAAAAATGAAGGCAAAGCTGCCACAGGAAAAAGGGAAGCTATGCAGACATTGTTGACAAACATGCTATTAGAGAGAAGGTGAAAGTGAGGGAAGTGCAGGTCTTTTTGGTTCACCTCAATTTCGCCTGTTGGGTGATCAGGGCAGGGAGGTCATTCGGTAGGAGACTAGGTTTGGCTTTTGCAGGGGGATCATTGCCGCACCATCATGTACACATATCGGCTGAGGTCAAAGAGGACCTTAGGATGTGGGGATTTTTCATGAATTCCTTCAATTGAACTCCGTTGGCCTGACAGAACGATCTTGACTGGAATCTGCATGATATTCTCAAATGTGGCTGGAGGTCTCGGCTTCGGTTTGTTTTGGTAGGGTTGTTGGTGCGCTTAGAAGTGGCACACCCAGTGGAAGGCAGGATGAAGAAGCATTGTGTTCCTGGACCTCTTCCTGCTAGTGGTAGCTATTACACTGTGGGGAGCAGAGTTGGCGCACAGGAGGGTTCCATTCCGATTGGACAGCATGGCTGTCGTGCAGGTAGTAAACAGACAGTTGGCAAGTAATGTGCAAGTGCTATAATTGTTGCGTGTCTTCTTGCTGGATTGCTTGTGGCAAGATATGTCTTTCAGGGTGCGGCATGTACCTGGAGTAGACAATGACATTGCAGATGATCTGTTTTGTTTTCAGTGGGAAAGATTCCGTAAGCTGGCCAAGGAAGCAGACAGATGCAAGATGCCTATACAGTGGAGCTGTGCTCAGTAGGCAACACAGGATGGTGCAATTGGAGGTAGGTATCGACTAGGAAAATTTATGGTCAGGCTTGGTAGGAATTTTTGGCTTCAAGGGCATAGCGTATGGAGGCAGGGTGGTGCAGGACAGAAGATGTTGTTCAATTTATCCTGGATTTGATGGTAAAGGGCTTGTCGCTTGTGACAATCGCAGGGAAGCTAGCGGGTATTGCCTTCATGGGCAAATTGCTGTGGGGTTATGCCCCGTCAGCTGGGGAACCAGGGCAAAGGCCGCTTGAGGACTGGGCGAGGGAGCAAGGTCGCTTGGGGAGACCTCGGAGGCCCTTATCTTGGAATTTCTTCTGTCGGGTGCTACGGCACTTGCAGTTGGTTTGCATTGGAGAAAAGGAGGTGTATGTGTTTTCCGCCCTGATGTCCTGGGTGTACTTTGGCACCTTTCGGGTGTCCGAGTTGCTGACCTGTAGGGGCTGGGGAGGGGTCACATGGGAAGATGCCATGAGGAGCGAGAATTGGTTGGCGGTGTGGCTGCATAGTTCCAAGACAGACCACAGAGAGCACAAGATAAGTCTATAGTATTACAGGCCCTCCCAGCATCGGGGCTCTGCCCAGTAGCATGGTTTGACAGGAGGGCTGAGCAATGCAGGGTTACGGGGTTAGTTTTCTGGCACCGGTCTGGGGCAAAAGCTTTCTGCCTTCCAGCTCCTCTCTGTTTTGCACAATGCGCTCATTGCATTGGGGGTCCCCCTGTCCGAATATGGGACACTTTCATTCCGGACTGGTGCTGCTACCGAGGCTGGCAATTGAGGCTGGGCACAGGAGGACCTCATGCGGCTGGGTGCTGGTCTTCAGATTGCTTTCGGAGATATGTGCCCTTCTGGGGGAGGGCAGCACTTCAGGGCTTTACATGTGAATAGTTACTGCTGTTTTTGTTTCAGGTTCGGTTGCGGGACCTGCGGTGGAGGATGTATCCATCTGGGTAGTAGGACATTCCTTCATCAAATGGGCGGAGCATCAGGAGGCTCAAAGGGGCTATGGAACCAACTTGGGATTTGACCAGTGCCTGTTTCCCGTTACGTGGTGGGAAAAAGGGGGCATGAGATTGCACAAATTCATCAGGTGTTTAAATGGTATGCTGGTGGGAGAAAATGTCCGGATGTGCTGGTTCTTCATTTAGGTGAGAATGATCTTGCTGTGGAGAAGGGTGTGGTCTTGATGAGGGCCATGAAACATGACATATGGCAGTGAAAGGCGCTGTGGTCTGGTTGCTTTGTAATCTGGACAGAGTTTGTACCCCGCAGGCAGTGAAAGGGAGCTGTGAAGCCAACAGCAGTGGACAGGGCGCGCTGGAAGATTAACATGGAGTTGAGTCGGCTTTGCAGGGACCTCGGTTTTGGCCGCATTTGCCACTCGGATATTCGATAGGACAACATTGAGTTTTTTCAGAGCAATGGTGTTCATCTTTCCCGAGTTGGGATGGAGTTGTACCTCTTGGAATTGAAAGTGGCAGTGGCACAGGCACTGAATATCAGTAGATAAGTAGGGAGCCCTGGGGAGGTCAGCCACAGAGTTGGTGGGGGACAGAAAAAGTCATTATGCTGCCTTTTTCTGACTGGTGGTGGTTTGGAAAGTTTTCAAGGAGGTTACAGAAGTTGGAGTGGTGTTGCCCTTGGTGAAACACAGGGAAAGGGAGGGTTGGCAGGAAGTTCAATGTAAAGAAGTTTAGTTGCTTAGAGTTTAAAACTTGCAGTCTTAGGCTGGAGGAGTAATTTAAAGTTGAAAATGTTGAAATGCGCTTTAATAGTGATGAGATTCTTGAGGGGTGGGGTATTATGGATGGGACAGTAGGGGTGGGGGTAGGACATTAGTAAGTTAATTGGTTGTTTAGCGACGTGATCGTTTTGTAAGGCGGTTTACTTAAAAATGAGCTGTTAATGGGCACGTTTCAATAAAGCGGCCTTTCCCACACTTTACAAGATGGTCAGTGATTTGTCTGCACCCCTATCTCCCAATGGGGATTTGGGGGGGCAGCCAACCACAGGGAAATCTGCCTCTCAAGGTTTTTGGGAGTGGGTGCAGTCAAAATTGGCTGACCTTCCCTCTTTTGGGACCCATCGGAGCCCAATGTAGCTCAATAACGTCATATATGGGGATTCTTTTGGGCTCCCTGCCACCATTTTAGGTTTTTGGTGACCTGGTGGCAGGGAGCCCTGTTAGTCTTTTTCCCCCGCCCACCTGTCCCCAGTTTTTTATTTCGTTTTGGGGTTGTTAGGTTTTGATATTTTATATTTTCCCGGGTCTCATTGTGGGGACAGGTGCACAGGGGAAAGACATGATTGTAAATGTTTTCACTTGTGGCAGATGTGTAGTGGTGGCCTGGAAAGTTTTCCAGGAGGTTACAGAAGTTGGAGTGGCATTGCCATTGGTGATACAAAGGGAAAAGGAAGGTAGGTAGGAAGCTCAAGGTTAAGAAGTTAAGTTGCTTAGAATTTAATACTTGCAGTCTTAGGCTGGAGGGGTAAGTTAAAGTTGAGAAGGCTGAAATGCTCTCCTGTCATGTAGTTCCTATAGTACCCCTGCAGGACCTGCACGTTTGGATAACATAAACTGTGGGCTTGGTGACAGACTGGCTCTGTGCACCCCCACCGCGTATGTTAGCCTGTTTTGCATTAGCTAGCTCACAGTGCCACTAAAATCTCCTCTTATCGGGGAGAGATTAGTTCCTGGCAACCTTAGATCATGACAACCCTGATCCCTCAGAATCGTGGAAACAATGTACTACTTTTCGCTCAGTCACTCGTGCTTACTTGTTCGGTTTGTCTCAGAGAGTTACACAGAATAAACAGTCTGGGCGTTTCAATAAGTATTTATTGAACAGTTGTTATTCTAGTGTAGAATATATGTGCTGCAACAACCAGCAGACAGTAGCAGAGATATATTATCAGCAGTACGATAAAAGTGAACGGATAGTACAGTTCTACCATATTGCAATAATAATGGTTACATACATGAATATATAAAATGCATTATAAAAGTGTGCATACTCCTACGATGCCTAACTAGATGTACCTAAGTGTACCTAGCATGTGTGTAGGTCTAAAAGCCTAAGAGCCAAGAATCCCTCTAGGATTTAGTCGAACCCCATTACGTGAATAGAGAGAGTGTGGGACCCCGTCCTGGTCTCGAGTTGGACACCCCGCAAGGGTTGTGTTAGACCGCTGTCAGCTGGAGCGACTGCATGCAGGAGCCTCAGGGTCTCTGGTCAGTGTGTCGGCATGGAGGTCTCGGTTCCCTCTATCTTACCGTGGCAAGATGCGGTGTATTTATACCCTAAAGTGTCTCGTCCCTCAGTATGGTGTATATTGGTCTTTGTTAGACATGAGGAAGACGTCAGGGGTGAACTTTGTACATACACATTATGCAGGAGATGTAGCTGGTGAATGCTCATGCATAATTTATGAGTACATTGTAGGCCTGTGTTCAGGAAAAACCCTTCAGTGTTCAAACTACAGACTAGATAACGTTCAACCCTCAGTGTCCGTTGTGTACTGTAGGGAACTAATGTAGGTGAAAGATCATGCCTATATAAGGACCTAGGAGATCATGACCATAATAGGGCATATACGATCATGACCATAATAGGGCATATACGACTATGTCTATATTAGGGCATATATGAACATGTCTATATTAGGGCCTCTATATGAAACATAACACTCCATTAGTAATCAGATACTTGAGGGGTGGGGTATTATAGGTGGGACAGTAGGGGTGGGGGTAGGACATTGCTTAGTTAATTGGATGATTAGCGAGGTGGTAGTTTTGTAAGGCAGTTTGCCCAGTAATAAGCTGTTAATGTGCACAGCTCAAGCCGGCACCTCTTGCAGCGGTCCCTCCGACTCAGCCAGGAATTTCAGTCTTCCAATAACATGCAGAAAGTACCTCTGTTGTGCCTGTCCATGGGCCCGGCCTCGCCCCCTTGCCCCACACATGACCCAGCCATCACCTAGACTGCAGAGTCAAATGTGATGCAGAGCTCTCAAGCCTCACAGTTCCATATGTGACTAGCTCATCCAGTTCAGGATAGCTACTTTGCCTTTGTAGCAATTTTATCATGTAAATAACGCAGGACTACAAGACTTGATTCAAAGAACATTTTAGAACTGGACACGCTCTTTGATTTATGCCAAGTGCATTCCTTTATCCTGAAGCTTTTTAAGATAACAAAATAAGGACATAAAAATAAATAGCAAACCTTATGCCTTTGGTTGGCGGGCAGATAAAGAGTATGGGCACCAGAGGGCCACCTCATGCCAACTGGCATAGGGCATGAGCGCTCAAGCAACACTCAAACTTATAAAGTGAGCTCTCTCATTTCTAAATGCACTCTAGTGTTCAGTCCAATAGGACACCAGGAATGTCCCTGCTCAGAGGCCTTATGGTACCTCTGCTCTGGCCCGTATGTGGCCCGATTGAGCCAGGTTTTCCTTTATTTGTCTGCACAGGCCGAACCCAGCTTCAGGGATAACAGGCCTTATTTATGAGAAGTGTTGCATCCCTGCGACAAAGCAGCGATGCAACACTTCTCAGTGCACCCTCCTTGTGACACCATGGATGCGCCGTATTTACAGTACAGCGCATCATGTCGCAAGTAGTTACAGATACATCAGTATTACTGACGTATCTGTAGGCACAAAAGTGACGCACTGCTGGGGTGTGTCTGAAAACAGACGCAACTCCAGCAATGTGTCCTTTCACATGGGGCAATCCCCATGTGAAAGGGCCTGTGTCACCTTTACGCCTGCCATGAGGCAGGCGTAAGGTTTTGACGCAATGGCATCCTAGAAGTGGTGCACTGAAATCTTATAGATTTCAATGCGCGACTTCTACAAGGCTTTGATGCGGGGGAACGCCCACCCTGCATAATTATACCTGACGCAGATATAATGTATCGTGGGGGGTTACAAAGTGACGCATCTGCCTAGATGCGTCACTTCATAAATATGGAGCATCGTGGCGCATTATTTATGCCACCACATCACAAAAAGTGATGCAAAGGCGGCATAAATGTGACGCAGGGCCTCATAAATAAGTCCCAACGTGGTGTGCTTTTGACGGAGCCTGACTTCTATCAGATGTTTGGGGTATAGTTACAAAGTAATATTTAACGCAGGGTCGTTTAAAACCATGGTGATAGTGCGAAAATGGAGTAAATCCTATTGATGCCTGTTAAAGGATGCAATTGGCTGGTCAGGGGCTGCAGATTACAGAAGTGTCCCGGTGGGTGTAACAGGTGCATGCATGGGCAACGTGTTATGTTGGCCCAGAGAGCCCCGGCACCACTAGTAATGTTGAACTGGGCCCAATGGCCAGTCCCGGACCTTCATATTGTTTATTCTGGCTGGATCTGGCTGAAGGTGGAAGTGATGTCATCCTCTAATTTTTAGCAGCAGAGGAGGGGATTGGGCAGTTAAACAATACAAGAGAGCTTCCGCTCTGGTGCCTGGTGATTTATTTATGAAAAACCAGGTGTTAGAGCGATTCACATGTGTAAAGGATGCTGGGGGGTGTCAGAGACACGCATAAGGCTACCATTTTAATGCATTATTGTCCGAGTGTTAGCACAATAAGCACCAAACATTTGTTTTGCCCTGTTAAAAACCACCTTTTTTAACGTAGCAAAAAAGGGCCACAAAACGCACCCCTTGTCAATGAACCTGCTCATATGACCAGGGCTGTGCCCACCCAATAATGTGGTGAGCATTGGGCCCTTCTGTGAACACTCCTTGTTTTCGTTCCCCATGGCAGAAGCAGACGCTTGTGTAGCCCTTTCTGTAATACCCATCATGCAATAGCACATTTTACCCCCTCACTATGTAAAGAGGGTTGTCTCACGTGCATGGGGGGATTGGCCTCATTAAAGCGAGGGAACAAAACCCTCTTGCATCCATGCCGCCTCATTAAGGAATAATACCGCCGTGCTTGTCAAAGTGCATGCAAAATGTGATAGCACGAGTTTAGCTAGTAAAAATACTTTTTGCATACATTATTCTCCAACAATGTTTAGATCAGGGCAAAAACGTACCTAATACCCCTCACAAACTGAATTCGAATGTGGGTGTTGCCGGGCTCTGATTTTAGGCAGAGCTCTAAATAGGCTATATGGCTACTTGGCTTTATAGAGGCACTTGTCCCCTCACTCTGCTTTAAATAGACCCTTGTTGCTTTCTGGTGAGTTACCTTCTTTCACTACGTGAGGTGCTGCATTCAAAGGTGGACATAATCATTCCTCAGTCTTTGGGCCCTATTTACATATTGGCGGATAGGATGCTCCATCACAAACATCGCTGAGGTCCCATCCGCCATTTTACAATTGTATTGTAGACGATGTCACTTGTAATATGGTGGACAGGATATCCTCCATCTTTTGAGCAAATTTTCGCTCTCCTCAAGCTCTAAATAAGGCCTGTGATGGCGCAGGTCATTAATTGCTCAATCTTGAAACCTTTCTATGACCTGCCGAGTAACAGTTTCAATACTGCCAGGGGTGTTGCAGTTTTTCAAACATCAGATGTCGATGACTTAACTAATAGTGGCTCCTATCAGGGGCTTAACCCCTTCCATGCGCACGACAGCCGGGAGCCGTCGTACGCAACGGTGCTCGAGTGCGCACGACGGCTCCCGACCGTCATGGCACATGGCCCCGGAAATCCCTCTGGTGCAGGCACCAGAGGGATTTTCTCCCTTGTAGCCTCGGGAGCTGGGGAAGAGCTTCCCCAGCTCCCGAGGCCCCCCCCGTTTCAGTGAAATGACGATCAGCGCGCACGTCGCGCTGACGTCATTTCACTGAAACCGAAACTGAAATGAGCCTTTAAGCTCATTTCAGTTTCACTTTCTACGTGCTCAGGGGCTATCTCAGCCCCTGAGCACGTAGAAAGATGGGAGAGGTATCATTGGAAAGGGAGAATCTCCCTTTCCAGTGGTACCCTCCCAGTGGATCCCTGCTTGGGGATCGCCCCAGGAGGGCGATCCCCAAGCAGGGCTCCACCCACTAGACACCAGGGAGGGGGGAGCGGCCCCTTGGGCAAGGGCCTTCGCTCCCCCCATAAAAAAATTGAGATAATTCAGTCTTTCTGCCCCCCCTGGGGGGCAGAAAGCCCACTAAACGCCAGGGATTTCTTTTTGCACAATTTTTTTTAGGGTGAGGGGCTGCCCGAAACGGGCACGCCAATGCCCCCACCCCCCACCACCATTACAGCCTTTCTGCCCCCCCTGGGGGGCAGATGGGGGCAGTAGCCCCCAATCTGCCCCCTGGGGGGGGCAGAAAGCCCACTCGACGCCAGGGATTTTTCGTTGCCATATGTAATTAGGATGGGGGCTGCCCAAAATGGGCATGCCAATGCCCCCACCCCCGCCACCATTACAGCCTTTCTGCCCCCACTGGGGGGCAGATGGGGGCATTAGCCCCCAATCTGTCCCCCCGGGGGGGCAGAAAGCCCACTTGACGCCAGGGATTTTTTTGTTGCCATAAGTAATTAGGGTGGGGTTGCCCAAAACGGGCATGCCAATGCCCCGCCACAATTACAGCCTTTCTGCCCCCCTTGGGGGGCATATGGGGGCAGTAGCCCTCAATCTGCCCCCCCCCCCCGGGGGGCAGAAAGCCCACTAGACGCCAGGGATTTTTTTTGGGCAATTTTAATTAGGGTAGGGGCTGCCCAAAATGGGCATGCCAATGCCCCCAAACCCCCGCCAAAATTACAGCCTTTCTGCCCCCCCTGGGGTCAGATGGGGCAGTAGCCCCCAATCTGCCCCCCCGGGGGGGCAAAAAGCCCACTAGATGCCAGGGATTTTTCTTTGGGCAATTTGAATTAGGGTGGGGGCTGCCCAAAACGGGCATGCCAATGCCACCACCCCCCCCAAAAAATGATAGTCTTTCTGCCCCCCCGGGAGGCAGATGGGAGCTGTAGCCCCCAAACTGCCGCCCGGGGGGGCAGAAAGCCCACTAGAAACCAGGGATTTTTTTTTTATTCGTGTAGGGGTAGGGGCTGCCCAAAATGGGCATGACAATACCCCCACCCCCAGAGAAATTCCAGTCTTTCTGCCCCCCGGGAGGGCAGTGGCCCCTGATATGCCCCCTGGGGGGGCAGAAAGCCCACTAGGCCCCAGCGATTATGCTGGCTTTTTTTATGCGTGGGGGTGGGGGCTGCCCAAAATGGTCATACCAATGCCCCCACCCCCACAAAAAATAGCCACAGTCTTTCTGCCCCCCTTGGGGGCATATCAGGGTGAACCCCCCTCCCCCGATTCCCCCCAAGGGCGGCAGAAAGCCCACTAGGCTCTGACTTTTTTTTAGCAATGTGCCTACCTGTGGATTTTGGGCCCTAGCGCAGCTGGCACGTAGGGAAACCTAGCAAACCTGTACATTTTTTAAAACTAGACACCAAGGGGAATCCAAGATGAGGTGACTTGTCTGGCTCTCACCAGGTTCTGTTACCCAGAATCCCTTGCAAACCTCAAACTTTGTAAAAAAAAAAAACAAATTTGCTCACAATTCTGTTGTGGGAAAGTTCTGGAATCTGCGTGGATCCACAAATTTCATTCTACACAGCATTCCCCCAGGTCTCCCGATAAAAATGGTACCTCACTCGCGTGGGTGGGTCAAGTAACCCCGACAGGCAAGGGCCCAAAACCTAGTGAGGAGACATCAAAATTACCTATCACAAACCAACCTGTTTTTCAAGGGAGGTCCCATGAGTTTTTGGCCCCGGGCTCGGCGGCCATCTAGGGAAACCTACCAAACCCACACATTTCTGAAAACTAGACATCCGGGGGATTCCAGGGAGGTATGGCTTGCGTGGATCCCCCAATGTTTTCTTACCCAGAATCCCCTGCAAACCTCAAATTTAGCTGAAAAAACACTTTTTCCACACATTTTTGTGTGGGAAAGTTGTGGCATCACCGGGCTGACACAAATTTCCTACCACCCAGCGTTCCCCCAGGTCTCCCGATAAAAATGGTACCTCACTCGTGTGGGAGGCCCAAGTACCCGCGACAGGCAAGGGCCCAAAACGTATTGAGGCGACATCAAAATTGCCTATCACAAAACGACCTGGTTTTGCAAGGGGGTCACCTGGGTTTTTGGCCCCATGCTCGGCGGCCAGCTAGGAAACCTACCAAACCCACACTTTTCTGAAAACTAGACACCCGGGGATTCCAGGGAGGTATGGCTTGCTTGGATCCCCCAACGTTTTCTTACCCAGAATCCCCTGCACACCTCAAATTTAGCTGAAAAAATCACTTTTTCCTCACATTTTTGTGTGGGAAAGTTGTGGCATCACTGGGCTGACACAAATTTCCTACCACCCAGCGTTCCCCCCAGGTCTCCCGATAAAAATGGTGCCTCACTTGTGTGGGAGGCCCAAGTGCCCGCGACAGGCAAGGGCCCAAAACGTATTGAGGCGACATCAAAATTGCCCATCACAAAACGACCTGGTTTTGCAAGGGGGGTCACCTGGGTTTTTGGCCCCCTGCTCGGCGGCCAGCTAGGAAAACCTACCAAACCCACACATTTCTGAAAACTAGACACCCGGGGGATTATAGGGAAGTATGGCTTGCGTGGATCCTCCAACTTTTTCTTACCCAGAATCCCCTGCAAACCTCAAATTTAGCTGAAAAAATCACTTTTTCCACACATTTTTGTGTGGGAAAGTTGTGGCATCACCGGGCTGACACAAATTTCCTACCACCCAGCATTCCCCCAGGTATCCCGATAAAAATGGTGCCTCACTCGTGTGGGAGGCCCAAGTACCCGCGACAGGCAAGGGCCCAAAACGTATTGAGGTGACATCAAAATTGCCTATCGCAAAACTACCTGGTTTAGCAAGGGGGGTCACCTGGGTTTTTGGCCTCGTGCTCGGCAGCCAGCTAGGGAAACCTACCAAACCCACGCATTTCTGAAAATTAGACACCCGGGGGATTCCAGGGAGGTATGGCTTGCGTGGATCCCCTACGTTTTCTTACCCAGAATCCCCTGCACACCTCAAATTTAGCTGAAAAAATCACTTTTTCCACACATTTCTGTGTGGGAAAGTTGTGGCATCACCGGGCTGACACAAATTTCCTACCATCCAGCATTCCCCCAGGTCTCCCGATAAAAATGGTGCCTCACTCATGTGAGAGGCCCAAGTACCCGCGACAGGCAAGAGCCCAAAACGTATTGAGGCAACATCAAAATTGCCCATCACAAAACGACCTGGTTTTGCAAGGGGGGTCACCTGGGTTTTTGGCCCCGTGCTTGGCAGCCAGCTAGGGAAACCTACCAAACCCACACATTTCTGAAAACTAGACACCCGGGGGGTTCCAGGGAGGTATGGCTTGCGTGGATCCCTCAACGTTTTCTTACCCAGAATCCCCTGCAAACCTCAATTTTAGCTGAAAAAATCACTTTTTCCACACATTTTTGTGTGGGAAAGTTGTGGCATCACCGGGCTGACACAAATTTCCTACCACCCAGCGTTGAGTGAGGCACCATTTTTATCGGGAGACCTGGGGGACGCTGTGTGGTAGGAAATTTGTGTCAGCCCGGTGATGCCACAACTTTCCACACAAAAATGTGTGGAAAAGTGATTTTTCAGCTAAATTTGAGGTTTGCCGGGATTCTGGGTAAGAAACCGTTGGGGGATCCACGCAAGCCATACCTCCCTGGAATCCCAGGTGTCTAGTTTTCAGAAATGTGTGGGTTTAGTAGGTTTCCCTAGGTGACCGCCGAGCACAGGGCCAAAACCCAGGTGACCTCCTGCAAAACCAGGTCGTTTTGTGATAGGCAATTTTGATGTTGCCTCAATACGTTTGGGCCCTTGCCTGTTGCGGTACTTGGGCCTCCCACACGAGTGAGGCACCATTTTTATCGAGAGACCTGGGGGAATACTGGGTGGTAGGAAATTTGTGTCAGCCCAGTGATGCCACAACTTTCCCACACAAAAATGTGTGAAAACAGTGATTTGTTCAGCTAAATTTGAGGTTTGCAGGGGATTCTGGGTAGGAAAACGTTGGGGGATCCACGCAAGCCATACCTCCCTGGAATCCCCCGGGTGTCTAGTTTTCAGAAATGTGTGGGTTTGGTAGGTTTCCCTAGCTGGCCGCCAAGCATGGGGCCAAAAACCCAGGTGACCCCCCTTGCAAAACCAGGTCGTTTTGTGATGGGCAATTTTGATGTTGCCTCAATACGTTTTGGGCCCTTGCCTGTCGTGGGTACTTGGGCCTCTCACATGAGTGAGGCACCATTTTTATCGGGAGAGCTGGGGGAATGCAGGGTGGTAGGAAATTTGTGTCAGCCCGGTGATGCCACAACTTTTCCACACAGAAATATGTGGAAAAAGTGATTTGTTCTGCTAAATTTGAGGTTTGCAGGGGATTCTGGGTAAGAAAACGTTGGGGGATCCATGCAAGCCATACCTACCTGGAATCCCCGGGTGTCTAGTTTTCAGAAATGTGTGGGTTTGGTAGGTTTCCTAGCTGGCCGCCAAGCACGGGCCAAAAGCCAGGTGACCCCCTGCAAAACCAGGTCGCTTTGTGATGGGCAATCTTGATGTCGCCTCAATATGTTTTGGGCCCTTGCCTGTCGCGGGTACTTGGGCCTCCCACATGAGTGATGCACCATTTTTATCGGGAGACCCGGGGAACGCTGGGTGGTAGGAAATTTGTGTCAGCCCGGTGATGCCACAACTTTTCCACACAAAAATGTGTGGAAAAAGTGATTTTTTCAGCTAAATTTGAGGTTTGCAGGAGATTCTGGGTAAGAAAACGTGGGGGGATCCATGCAAGCTATACCTCCCTAGCATCCACCGGGTGTCTAGTTTTCAAAAATGTATAGGTTTGCTAGGTTACCTTAGGTGCCGGCAGAGCTAGGGTTCAAAAACTACAGCTAGGCACTTTGCAAAAAATGGGTCATTTTTCACTGTGAAAATGTGGTGTGTCCATCTTGCGTTTTGGGCCGTTTCCTGTCGCGGGCACTAGGCCTACCCACACAAGTGAGGTACCATTTTTCTTTTAGGACTTTGGGGAACGCGGGGTGGGTGGAATTTTGTGGATCCACTCAGATTCCAGAACTTTCCACCACAGAAATGTGAGGAAAATGTGTTTTTTTGACAATTTTTCAGGTTTGCAAGGGATTCTGGGTATCAGAACCTGGTGAGAGCCAGTCAAGTCACCCCATCCTGGATTCCCCTGGGTGTCTAGTTTTCAAAATGTATAGGTTTGCTAGGTTTCCCTAGGTGCCGGCAGAGCTAGGGTTAAAAAACTGCAGCTAGGCACTTTGCAAAAAAAGGGTCATTTTTCACTCTGAAAATGTGGTGTGTCCACCTTGCGTTTTGGGCCGTTTCCTGTCGCGGGCACTACGCCTACCCACACAAGTGAGGTACCATTTTTTGGGAAGACTTTGGGGAACGCAGGGTGGGTCGAATTTTGTGGATCCACGCAGATTCCAGAACTTTCCACCACAGAAATGTGAGGAAAATGGGTTTTTTGGGACAATTTTTTAGGTTTGTAAGGGATTCTGGGTAACAGAACCTGGTGAGAGCCAGTCAAGTCACCCCATCCTGGATTCCCCTGGGTGTCTAGTTTTCAAAAATGTATAGTTTTGCTAGGTTTCCCTAGGTGCCGGCAGAGCTAGGGTGCAAAAACTACAGCTAGGCACTTTGCAAAAAAAGGGTCATTTTTCACTCTGAAAATGTGGTGTGTCCACCTTGCGTTTTGGGCCGTTTCCTGTCGCGGGCACTAGGCCTACCCACAAAAGTGAGGTACCATTTTTCTCAGAAGACTTTGGGGAACGTGGGGTGGGTGGAATTTTGCGGATCCACGCAGATTCCAGAACTTTCCACTACAGAAATGTGAGGAAAATGTGGGTTTTTTGACATTTTTTAGGTTTGCAAGGGATTCTGGGTAACAGAACCTGGTGAGAGCCAGTCAAGTCACCCCATCCTAGATTCCCCTGGGTGTCTAGTTTTCAAAAATGTATGGGTTTGCTAGGTTTCCCTAGGTGCCGGCAGAGCTACGGTTCAAAAACTACAGCTAGGCACTTTGCAAAAAAAGGGTAATTTTTCACTGTGAAAATGTGGTGTGTCCACGTTGCGTTTTGGGCCGTTTCCTGTCGCGGGCACTAGGCCTACCCACACAAGTGAGGTACCATTTTTCTCGGGGGACTTAGTGTAACACAGAATTGTAGAGCAACTGTTATTACCTATTGACTTTCGATGCATTTCTGCCTTCCAAATGAAAGACAATGTGTAAAAAAGAAGTCATTTTGAAAAATGACCTATAATTCTCATGCTAGTATGGGTACTCCCAATTTCGGAAATGTGCAGATATCTACTGTTTCTAAACTCTATATTTTGTTCCAATTTCAGAAATACATAGGTGTCTATCATACCAATTTTTCCATGTATACATTTTCCCAAAATAATTGCTACATACCCGGTACATAATAAAAAACCATTGCAACACGCTGCTCAGTTATTGGCTCTGGGTTCGTCGGGTTCTTGGTGAACCTACAAGTCCTATATAACCAGAAAGTTCCAGCAAATGTAATGGTATATTGCTTTCATACAGCTGTCATAATTAGAAGAAGTTACAGGTGAAAACGTTGACACAAATGGCTGTTTTTTTCAACTAATTTTCAATTTTTCCTATATTTAACTGTTAGTTTCTATAAAGAAACCTTGACGGATCTACACAAATGACCCCTTGCTGAATTCAGAATTTTGCCTACTTTCCAAAATGTATAGCTCTCCAGGATCCATTATTGCGTTCATACCCATTTCTACCATTAACTGGAAGGAGGTTGAAAGCACAAAAAATAGCAAAAATAGGCTATGTCCCAGAAAAACGTCAAAACTGTGTAAAACATTTTGGTTTTCTGACAAAAGTCTGCTTGTCCCTGAAAGCTGGGAAGATGGTGATTTCAGCACCACAACCCCTTTTTGATACCATTTGCAGGGAAAAAACCAGACGCTTTCATCTGGAGCCCTTTTTTCCCATTTTTCCAAAAAAACAAAATGTAGCTGTATTTTGGCTAATTTCTGGGTCACCTCCAGGGGAATCCACAAACCCTGGGTACCTTTAGAATCCCCATGATGTTGGAAAAAAAGGACGCAAATTTGGCGTGGATACCTTATGTGGTCAAAACGTTACAGGGGCCTAAGCGCGAACTACCCCAAATAGCCAAAAAAAGGCTTAGCACAGGGGGGAAAAGGCCTAGCAGCGAAGGGGTTAACACATGCCCCTGCAGCCCTTGCGGTGAAGGGGGGGGGGGGCAATCCTTCAAAGGGGCCCCCATTCAGACCAAAGCCAATGAATATCTGTGAGATATGGGAGACTCAGTCTCGCGGAGGTACCCCATCATTTTGCCTTACGCGACTGGTTCCAATTATTAACTGTGCTTAGAAACAAAAAACGGAGGTGGGTATCAATCCAATGAATGCAAAATGTTTTCTCAATAAACTGACTTACATTGTGTTCGTTGCTCCCTATACTTTTGAGGCCTTGATTCCCAAGCTGTTCCCCCATTAATGAATGCATAACATCACGTCACAGGCCCACTATGTGCCAGATCCCTTCTGTGCAGCAATTGGTTTACTTTAATTGGCTTTAAGTTTAAATGATGCAGTATGCAAAGCCGAGTGCCAGCGTGAGGTTGCTTCCTGGGGCATCTTGCTGTGTTGTGAAAATGTTTTCTCTGATTTCTCTGACACTGGCAGCCACAGTAGAGGGATCAGGTTTCTGGGAAATTGCGTGAACTGTCTGCCTTCTACTGGGACCTCACGCACCACGCAGGGAAGTTCGTTAAGTGGAATGAGAAAGGTGGGGAGCTCTAAAAGGAGAATGGCTTTGGTTGGGCATCTAGGAAACTTCCATACGTGTTATGTCCTGTGTAATTAAGGGCGTGGCCTATTATACCTCACATGAGCTTAAGAAATTCATAGGGCCACCTACCGGCACTATTGCGCCGCCAGAATGTCACTTTTTTTACGTTCCGGTGGCGCAATGTGCCACTGGCATATTTATATGGACAGGTAAAGCCACGTTACGTCGCTTTCCCTGGCCTTATAAATATGTGCCCCTTTCACTCACAAAACTGCATGAAAGGGGCGTTCCATGGGTGTTGCTGGGGGCGTTCCCAGCAACATCCATGGCTTTTTGACACTGCCCCAGATTTGCAAGAAACTGTAAGTCTGAGGCAGCACCAAAAACGTACGCCTCCGAGGCAGAACGAGGAGAAATATCTTTATTTCTCCTCATTTTTCGTCATAGAGAGAGGAAAAAGCCTCTTGTGATTGTTTTTGTGCAGGAAGGTTTCCATTCCTGCACAAAAATAATCATACCCGCAATGCAGGCACCCTTGCACCATGGTGCAAAGGTGCCTGCGTTGGCGCACGGCAGCCCATTGTGCGCAGGGGAAAAGGACAGGAATGCGCTGTATCTAATAGATACGGCTCATTCCTGCCCTTTTCTTTTGCCGCAGGGCAGCGCAGCAGCAAGGCCTGCTGTGCTGCCCTACGGCAAAAAACCCATAAATGAGGTCCATAGAGTCTTGCTAGGCAAAGAACAACCAAAATCAGCCAGTAACAGATTATCTTTTTTAATTTATATAGCACCATCAACCTGAGCCATAAACAATAAACCACTTGACATGTCAAACTTAAAGTATGCTATCTTTGGAGAATTAAGTGTACAAAGGTGATAAGTCTGCCATTCAACAGGGATAAAATAATACCTTATGCCCTCTATCCACCTTTCCAATTCATCCCAGTGTCAACAAGCATTGGTAAATGCATTAGGTTTCGCCTACGTGATTAATAATAAGCTGTTTTTGTGTAAGTTGTAGCTTGCTAAGTAGTTGTACAATATAAGTTACAGAAAGTCTGTTAAAGTGTTATGACTTGTTTATGTACAAAAAGGCAATATATTGTGCTGTTACTAGTGGTACCGTGCTGGTAAATATTTGCAAAAGTTGGAAAAATGAAATGAAAGAGGGAAATAATAGAATTAATTGATGTAATAGCAATATTATGTGTTAAGGGGAGTTCTGACAACTTTTGGGCCTGGTGCCACTGCTCCTTCTGCACCATTCAAATCATGCCCCTAGTGCCAGCAAGATAACTGCATTTGTGACTGCCTTTTTAGTAGTAATATATAGCAATATTCGGTGTTTAGAGGAGTTATGACAACTTTTGGCCCTGGTGCCACTGCACTTGCTGCAGCATTCAAATCATGACCCTGTTGCCTGTAAGGTAACTGCACTTGTGACTGCCTGTTTAGTAATCAAATAATGCAATATTTGGTGTTTAGAGGGGTTCCTAGAGCTTTGAGCCTCAGTGCCACTGCACCTGCAGCACCATTGAAATAGTGCCCCTAGTGCCTGCTCAATAACTGTACTTGTGACTGCCTGTTTAGTAGTAAAATTTTGCAATATTCTGCGTTTAGTGGGGTCCCTAGAGCTTTTGGCCCCTGTACCACTGCAGCTGCAGCACCATTGAAATTGTGGCCCTAGTGCCTGCTAAATAACTGTACTTGTGACTGCCTGTTAAGTAGTAAAGTTTAGCAATATTCTGGGTTTAGTGGGGTCCCTAGAGCTTTTGGCCCCGGTGCCACTGCACCTGCTGCACCATCATGTCAAGCCCCTTTTAACTGCTAGATAACTGCAATTGTGTCTGCCTGCAAAGTAGTGAAATATAGCAATATTAGGTGTTTCGAGGAGGTCATGATAAATTTTGGGCCGGTGCCACTGCACCTGCTGCACCTGCTGCACCTGCTGCACCATTCAAATCATGACTCCGTTGTCTGCAAGGTAACTGCATTTGTGACTGCCTGTTTACTAGTAATATATAGCAATATTAGGTGTTTAGTGGGGTGCCTAGAACTTTTGGTCCTAATGCTACTGCACTTACTGCACCATCCAAATCATGATCCTATTGCTTGCTAGTTAAATACACTTGTGACTGTCTTGTTTAGCAGTAAAAGTTTGCAATAATCTGGGTTTAGTGGGGTCCCTAGAGCTTTTGGCCCCAATGCCACGGCACCTGCTGCACCACTCAAATCAATCCCCTTTTAACTGCAAGGTAACTGCAATTGTGACTTCCTGTTTAGTAGTCAAATATAGCAATATTGTGTGTTTAGAGGAGTTCTGACAATTTTTGGGCCCAGTGCCACTCCACCTGCTGCACCATTCAAACCATGACCCTGTTGTCTGCAAGGTAACTGCACTTGTGACTGCCTGTTTAGTTTTAAATGTTAGCAATAATCAGCGTTTAATGGGGTCCCTAGAGATTTTGGCCACGGTGCCACTGCACGTAGTGCACCATTCAAATCAAGTCCCTTTTAAAGGCAAGCTAACTGCAATTGTGACTGCCTGTTTAGTAGTCAAATATAGTAATATTATGTGTTTAGAGGAGTTCTGACAACTTTTGAGCCCGGTGCTACTACACCTGCAGCACCATTCCAATCATGACCCTGCTGTCTGCAAGGTAACTGCACCTGTGGCTGCCTGTTTAGTAGTAAAATATAGCATAGCTCTTGTATATTAACTTTATTTTTAACGTGCAATGTTTATTGCAACATTTAGAGTTTGATCATAAAAACCAAATAGATTAAGTTGAAAAAATCAGTTCGATAATGCCTACAAAGTGCAAAGAAGGGACCGAGGCAGGAATAGGAAATGCCACAAACGTTCTAAGACTAAGGCATCTGCTTTACACAACTAAGTAATAAAAAGCAAACATTCCAGCATACTGTTAGACGCTGTCTGCCTTTTCCGTGGGAAGAGATCTTATCTTGACATTGAATGTGGCTTAAACAGTGTGAACAGCTTTAGTAGAAGTATCATAAATGCGTGCAGCCAGGTGAAGTTAACAAAACAAAAGTTCCACATAAAAACTAATGAACAAAGTAATTCTTCAATGTGGACTGATAAGAGCCCCCTTTTAAGATATATTAAATACAAGAAATTATACAAGCACAGTGCAAGCGCTGTGCATGCGAAACCTAAAAAGGTGACTTCCGGTGAAACTGTGTTGCATCTCCAGGGTGTGACAAGCAGGCAGGTACCGTTTTGTTTCCTCAGCAAACCAAAGAACGAAATAGAGGGCTCCAAAGGCCCTGCCTGGTTCAAAGTCTGCATTTTTTTGCTTTACCAGGGTTCAGCTACGGCAGGACATGGCCCACCTAGTAATTTATAGCACTAAGGGGCCCATTACGATGGCGGGCGGAAGCACAACCGCCGTGCTGGCGGATGCAAAAACCACCAGTTACCGCCGGCACGCAGCAGTCCACACGCCCGCCCAATTACGATGCGAAAAGCAGGCCAAACACCGCCGGCAAGCCAGCAACACCGTCCGCCATCAAAGTGCGCCCGTACACGTAGCGGCGCAGCCCAACTGACACACACCGTCCGACGAAACACGTCCCGCCCGGCGTATAAATTACGATGCCGCAAACAAACGGCTCCCACGGCTAAGAGACACCGCACGTGAAAGAGAGGCGGTAACACGGACGCAGAGCACGGACAACGAAGAAGCGGCACCCCGGGCATGAATCCAGCACTGCAGGCCCTTCCCATGCTTCTGCTGATGCACCACCAAGGACACAACGTACCGCGGAGACGCAGGTAGGCACACACACAACAAGTGCACGCAAACAGCGCACACAGTGCAAGGGCGGAAAAAGCGGACAACCCCCACCAGCGCGTGTACACTACACATCCACCATTGCATCCACATATGACACACAGGCCAAATCCTAACATCGCGGAACACATGTGTACACACCACCTGGGACTAGGAACAAACCACCCCGTCACGGCCCCAAAGCGCCGATGACGCCGCCACACATGCGCACAACGCAGAGGCCAACCGCAGCGCCATGCATGCGTCGCACACAGACACAGGGACACAACCAAGCAGCACACACATCAGCCCCACCCCGAACGCACATGACACGTGACAGGCCTGCCACAGACATGTCCCCAACGCCCAATTCACGGACAACACCCAACGCCACACAACCGACGCACACATGTCAGTGAAGTCACGCAACAGCAGGACACACCCCAGTGTAACAAACATGGCGTAGCACACAGCGGCGGCAACACCAACTAGGAGAAGCAGGGCTCCTTCGGGAAGAGGAACGCCAGTACCACACTGAAAAACCCATACCACCCTGCACATATGAACAAGACATATGAAACGGAACACCAAAGAGCCCGGGGACCGACAACAGGTGGCCCAAGAATAACATCCACACACAAGGCCCAACGCAGAGCGGAAAGGCAGCCTGCCGCCCACACAAGGGAGAGCAGACAGCACTGAATGACCTTCCATTCCAACTCCGAAACCACAGCCCTACGACAGAAGCCGGTGAATACAGCCATTGTCCAAGAATAGACCAACACAGGCATGCCGAGGAGACCGACCACAGGGCAGATAGCGCATATCACAGAAGCACACAACGGACGGGGAAGAAAGAAGAAAACACTCCCCCATGTCGGCCACATGCAAGTTAATTGGAAGGAGTCACACAGCACTGACCTTGAACTGTCTGAGAAGCATGTGGGAAGAGGGCCCGTGTCCTCCAAACAAGCCAACAGAACACAAGTCCTGTCTCCCTACGACTACACAGAGCTCACAGCAACCCCGGAGCGTGCACATTGCAGACTGCACACACAGCCGGAGCACGCCATCTCAACGAACCGCTGCGAAATGGCAACCGCAACACACCTACCCAACTACGCCGAACAGCTCAAGCTGTACAAAACCAACACGATACATACATTGGGATGCGATCTCCTGTCCCTGCTGAACGTAAGTTACCGACTGACTTACCGCATCACATTGTTCAGCTGCGTCATGCCCGTCTTCTACTGTCGGAGGTGTCCCTACCAGCATCCCGTCGAGATATGCCTCTCCAACCCGGCATGTCTGAAGGCGGACCTGCTACCACTACTCCTCCCTCTGGACGCACATGACAGGGCCTGCTCTGCCTATGGGGGCATGGCGTATGTGGCCAACATCGCACCCGCACTGAAATGGGACCACTGTGCCTCCACACGACGGATCATCGAGAACAGCTACATCGAATGTCACCCAGCATGCCCCATCATGGTCCTCCAAGGGACAACTTACGAACAACACCTTGAGAGCCACCATCCGCTTCATTGGCTGGCAAACATGTACACCACCAATGACATGGAAGCCCTGCTGGACGGCATCGCATACCTGACAACCTGTAAATACGTCGGACCACAACGCAGGTTCCCCGAGTGACCTATGAAGTCCAACCCCGCACCCATGCTCAGCTTCCGCACGGACTGGCCAGTCACCACCACAACAGCCATACCAAACGACCGGCAACTGTAACCACACCATCAACGACATCGCCATGACATCGGATATGACCGGGACATGCACACTGTTCCCCATCACATCCAGGAACACCGCATGCATCGTGGGAGGCAGTGGCATGGGCTCTGTGTATCGCACCCACATGGACGGAACTGCACGAACAACCAGGACACGACATGGATCCAGCGCACATGGACACACACACCGCTCAGTGGACATGAATAGGTCGCCTGGAGTCTGTGGGTGCTGCACCCTCCCACCCCCGCCCCGGGAATCCCATACCAGGACCTTTGCATGGACGACAAGTGCATACAACAACAACACGACCCCAGTGACTGTGACATGTCCAGTAACCACCACAGTGCAACAACAAGTGGCACGCCGCTGCATGCACGCAAGCACATGCCCTGATGTCATCTCACATGCACGCGTGCATGAGGAACAACCGCAGCAAACCTGTCACATGGAACTGAGATGGACTGTGCCCATGATGCCGAGCGGTCTGGTAGGCTACATGTATACCGTCTGTGTCAAAGTCCGCAGCTACGCAGCTATACGTAAATGTACATTAGCACAGCCTTGGCCAAGCAGATGTAACTCTGAAGCCCACATCCCACATGCAACAGCCAATCACATGTAACCCCACACCCTATCCAATTTGTAATCATGCTCAGTATATCCTCAACATGTATTCCGCTGCCAGTAGTGTCCACTATACTGCATCACAGAGGACAGAAGACTCAATATAATGTTTGAAACCAAAACTGTCTTCGCTGACTCATTTCACAAGTACGAATGAGAGAGGATGAGAGTATGTGAAGTACACGGCAGTCGTGACATGACCATGTAGTCCACTGGTATTGGATGTCAACGCAAATGAGTAGCACTACTGTGGAAGACACACATGTATAGTGTGAAGTCGTATGGACGCAGTGCTCAGGTGGGTGGGTGCGACGGGTAGATGCGCACATGCCAAGTTGGAGCACGCCGTGTTGGGAGGGGTCATGAACAGTACACCACCGCTTCCCTGGGCATTGTGAGAGGACACCTGTCGGGGGAGTGAACACGTGTGTGCACAGCAGCCGGGCACACGTACAAAGCGGTACCAGGCGCACCTCAGCCCACCCTCTGTGGACAAGCTGGATCCTGTTGTGCGCCCGCCATGCCCCTTGACAAGGCACACACAGCCCCAGTCGACCAGGTGTAACCCCAACATAGTCAATCCGCACAGGCGATACAGGGCACGGGATGGCAGTGGAGCATGGTGTGTGAGAGGTCTCCTCGCGCTCCTCCTGGTCATATCACGCAGGCAATAGAACCTCAACGTCCAGCATGGCAAAAAGTCAAATGGAAGTGTAGGGGGACGCACCACAGCACGAGCAGCACTGACGTCACGGGAGGTGGCTCGCACCATCCCATCCATTGCCCATCATACCAACCACGCCACATGCCATTGCGACTAAGTGCAAGCGCGAGCGCCACCACCCCTGAGCCCTCCCCAGAGAGGCCAAAGAGTGAATGTGTGGGCCATCAGCCACAGACGGACGCGGCCTGGCCGCAAGGGCAGCCACAGCCACTGGGTGTCGCAGGTGGCGGATCCGGAAGGCGAAGACTGTGATGCATAGTCCATGCAGGCCGGGTCTCCATTTGGGGCACCACGCAGGTGGACGGCGTCCCGCCACACATCATACCCTGAGACAGCCCACTCGTGCAACTGGACCCACACATACACTCCTTGCCCTCTCTGGTGCGAGCTTGGGGCTGCCTGTGCAAGCGCTAGCCTCGCAGGTGAGCATGCATATTGGGGGCGAGGGGAGGACATGAGGGCTGGGGCGAAGATGACTGTATCACTGTCAGTTAGTACAAGGGATGACCCAGATGTGGAAAGGAAGAGACGTGTCCCGTGTGTACTGCAACTAGTCGCCAATCCAACTACCCCCCATGTCCGGAATGTAAGCCCGCACCTAGGCCCGCCCATCCGCCACATCGAACATACCACCAGCACGACAACCTTCCCATTCGAAACACTGACTGGGGGTGGCGACCAGTGAACAATCATGTGTAGCCTACCCACGCGTACATGTGGGCCCTCCATGATCCATGTCACCTGCGGCAAAGACATGACATGCGCAATGAGGGAAGTGAGGAGAGCTGTCCGCCCCACGCGCAGAAGGTGCATCAGCTCCACAGACCCAGCAGCGAGTCCAGCAGGGGTCACATGTGCAGGGGCAGCTGTGCCTGGTGTGAAGGCACATGCATATAGACAGCACATCGACCAATGTGTAGTCTGCCCACATCCACAGTCCATCATCATGCGGACATAGGAATTGAACACAGGGCAACACATCTTAGTTGGTGCACCCACCGTGACCAACAATGCGCAATCATCGACGTACCCGCCCTGTGCATGGCCCCCCACCCAACGGAGGCACATCCAGTGCCACCATCCCACACACACAAGCCTTCCACGGAACATGCTGTGTCCAATGGTCAGTACAGAGTCAGCGCCCATCTGGTGGATCCTGAACAGGAGACACATGCACACACATGCCAGCTCCCACTATGTACGTCTGCCACCTGGCACGTGCAATGTAACCTCTCACCTGTGACGTGTGACTGCAAGCACACAGCCGTCTTGGCATGGGGCTGTCAATGTGGACACCTGTCAATGTTTCGGGAGGTGTGATCCGTACAGTGCTGTACATAGGGTGCAGTGCTGACACCTACTACTGTCTCATATCCCCTCGTGCCACAGGTCCCACTTGTATTGGCCGCTCAGCCCGTGCCCACATCGTCGTCGTCGTGTGCCATACTCATCCAGCCTCGGAAGCAGTTCCATGCTCAGCAGACACTCATGTTGCCGTGGCGTTGCCGCTGACGAATATGCAGTCAGTCCCCATCAGCACGCCCCGCAAGTCATTGGGGCCTAGATCCCCATGTGCATGCACATGGCAGTGGTATGTCTCACTTGCCATTGCCATTGTTGGGAGACCTGTGTAAGTGTATTGTGGCCGTGCCGTCCCAGCTTGACAGCTGGGCTGTGGCTCATGTGCTTGCTCAGTCATGTCAGTGATGTGTATGCGAAATTGCTTTGTGCCGTGTTGCTTTGACATGTGTCCTCTGCCATTTACCCCAGGCGGAGACCGAACATTGACCGCCCATACCAATTGCTGGCGGACATGGACGATACAGAGGTTATCAGGAAGTTTCGGCTGGACAGGCCAACCCTGCATCGACTGTGTGCCATGTTAGAGCCCCATCTCCGTCCCCGCAGGGTGTATCCGACTGCTGTCACCCCCACGGCTAAGGTGATGGCCGCCATGCATTTCTTCGCCACTGGGTCATTCCAGCACACAGTGGGCAGTGGAGGAGGGATGTCCCAGCCCATGTTCAGCAAGGTGCTGAGGGATGTACTGGCAGCCATGATGCTGTACCGAAACAGGTACATCCGCTTCCCCAGGGCTCGTGAGTTGGCGGCAGTGAAGGGTGCATTCTATGCCCTTGGCAGAATCCCACACGTCGTTGGAGCCATTGACTGCACACATGTTGGCCTTGTTCCACCACAGGCCACTGAGCACCTGTACCGCAACAGGAAGCACACGCACTCCCTGAATGTGCAAGTGGTGTGCCTTGCGGACATGGTGATCACCCACGTGTGTGCCAAGTTTCCAGGCTCGGCCCATGACGCACACATAATGCGCAACAGCATCTTGCCACGACTGATGGCCAATATGCAACAGGATCGTGCCTGTATTGTTGGTGAGTATGTGGAGTGGTGTAGCGTGCTGGCTGTGCGATGCTGTCCCCTGTCCAGTTGGATTAGCAACGGTTCTCTGTGTCCCTCACACCCAGGTGACTCTGCGTATCCGAATGGGGCATGGCTGCTCAGTCCATTGAGGAATCCTCGCACCCCAGCAGACGATCGATACAATGAGGCACATGGGAGGACCAGACGTGTGGTCGAGCGCACCTTTGGCCTCCTCAAGTCCAGGTTCAGGTGCCTGGACAGCACCGGGGTGCACTGGCGTACTCCCCACAGAAGGTGTGCCAGATAGTGGTGGCGTGCTGCATGCTGCACAATCTGGCCATTCGGAAGCAGATCCCCCTCATTGTGGATGACGGAGATCAACCAGGGCCCCAGCCCGCAGACCAGGACAGCTCGAGTGAGGTGGACAGCGGAGAGGAGGAAGCTGGGAATGTGCGCCAGCAGCTCATCGCCCGCTACTTCACTTGACGGTGAGTGTCCATGTACGACGGATGATGTGTCTGTATCTGTGCAGGTGTGTGTGTGCTGTGTCAGGGTGGCCGTATGTTCACTGCGTGCAGTGTGTCAACGCTCCATGGCCAGGGTAGTATGCCACTGTTGGTGACTGTGGCATTGTGCCCTATTGCTCTGTGCGATGTGTGTACATTGCTTGTAGTTGTTGACATGTACTGTGTGATGGGTGTGTGACACACTCATTGAATGTGCTCCTGTTCTGTCTCCCACCCCTAGGTCCCTACAGGCCCTCCGGATTCCATTGCCATGCCACGCATCAGGTGCCTTTCCGCCCAAGGTGGCCGTTGCATTCCGTACAAATAAAACACAGGGCACAAACAGCAGTTAGTGAAAAAGGTGCATTTATTCCAAACTGTGACATGTGATTGTGTGTAAGGTGATGACAAAAGTGGTGCGTGCAGTGACAATGAGCTGTCGGTCATGGCTGCGTGAAGCTCAGGGTGTACCCACTGGTTCTATGTCCATAGTCCAACAGACACATGCCATCCAGCTGGCTGTGTGGAGTGGGATCGTAGAGCAAGTCAATGCAGTGGCTGGTCAAGGAAGGCTGGCGGAAGGCTGGCTGGCTGCCTCACTTGCGACTGGAGCGTGTGAAGTCCTCCCGGGAGATCTGTTTCCTCTTCGGACGGCCCCTTCCACGTTTGGGAGGGGGGTATGTGGTGGCGACCTGCTGGTGGTGGGTGAGGTGTGCTCACTGGCTGTGGACGCAGGGGAAGTGGACACTGCTGCCCGACCCTGCGCCCTAGCAGGTGGTGGCGGAGGTGGTGTTGCTGGCCTTGCCTGTGACCCCACCGCCACCACCAGCTGGCCCATGAGGTCCACGAGTTGGTCCATACGGGACACGAATTGGCCCATATGGGCGTCCATGGACCTCAGCACCCCCAGCACCTCCCGCGTGTCTGTAGCAGACCTGACCCATTGTTCTTGGGCCTCCTCATAGGCCCCAAGGACTCTGGCCATTTGAGGCAGGGCATGGCTCCCAGGGGAGGCTGGCGTTTCCCTGACCCTGCTCCTCCTACCAGTCCTGCTGCCACCGGCCTGCCCACTAGCCACATTGCACACCACGGTCCTCGCTGTGGCTCCCAGGGTGGATCCAGTCGGCCGGGCCACCACCTGCGCTGGGGCTGGTGCCAGCGAAGACGTGGTGGTGGTGGTGGCGGTGGTGGTCGGTGCGGCGATGGTGGCGGTTGCGGCAGTGGTAGTGGCCGCAATGACCGTGGGTGTGGCCGCAACGACAGTGGCAGCAGGGGGCTGGGACTGTTCAGCATCCCTGGATGATGGGTTGGTGGGTAGGAGGGGTCCTGGGGAGCGGCTGGGCCCTGCCACACCAGATGGGCCTGCTTGGTGGTCCGTGTCCGAAGAGGAGGACAGATCCTCCAGATCCGTGTGTCCTCGTTGGGGGCTTGTGGGCTGGCTGTGCTGGCTGCTGTCTCCATCCCCAGCATCCGGCAGTTCGTCACCTGTGGAGAGAAGGAGATTTGTTATTGTGTTGCACCTGGCGAAGTATGTATTTGTCGTCTGACATTGGCAGTTCGTGCAATCTCGTACATGGGTTTCCCGGAGGCGAGTGTGTGGCTGTGGCATCTGTAGTTGTGTGTGCTAGGCAATGGGACTGTGTGCTGTGCACATGTGGCATGGGACGGATTGGCCATGCCGATGGGTGTGTTGCTGTGCCCCTACTCATTGTGACTCTGGTGTATGCGGGCTCCTGGCCCATCCTGGGTCTGGTTTGTACTTTGCTTTTGGGGTTCATATGGAACGCTTAGGCACCCATATGGCAACATGGGGGCCATGCCCCAGATTCACATTTGGGAGGGGATATGCTTTTGGGGTACATGCTGTATGCCATGGGTGCCGAACGTGACATGTGTTGTGGCAGCATGACAGTGCATGGTTTGAGGTGTGTGCATGCTTGACATGGCCTGCATATTTGCTGTCTGTTGTGATTACTGGACATGGCATTGGACGCATCGTTATGAGTGAGTGTTGGTTGTGTGCCAGCCAACGTATTGCAGTTGTCCCATCTCCTTGGTGTGCGTGCTGCCCTGTGCCATGTGCATCACTGCAGTGCTCGGGGGGCCCATGTTGTGTGTTGTTGCTCACAGTGTGTCGTGCGCTTCATTGACTTCTGGCACATGGTTGGTCATGGGCATGTGTCTTAGCGTGACTGCTGTATATGTGGCAGCTGTGCGGATGACATGCCTTTCATGAGACTGGGGCTGACGGATGGGATGGATGGTATGTTGTATGTGCATGGTGTGTCTGTGTGTTTGATGGGTTCAGTGGTGTTCGTGTGCATTTATGTAGTTCCGCTCTGTTGCGTCTAGTGTTGTTTGTCTTACATAGGCGTAGTTGTGGGGTGTGTGGTTGACAGGCAGTAGGGGCTACATGGACAGGACTTCAATGGTGTTTCGGTTGTGTGTGATGGGTTGCACAGTGGCTGCCGTGTGGTACTATGTTCAGTGTGGCTTGTGCATGCAGACGTGGCTCCTTGGGTGTTGCTGTGTTTGTGATGGGTCATGTGGGGTGTGAGTCTGTTGTTCATGTCCGTGTGCACATTGTTCACTTGTTCGTGACGGTGGGCGGTGCTGCGTGTTCTGTCTGCTACGTGACATGTCCCATGTGTTGGTCGTGTTACGGCCCTCATGCCTCCAGTAATCCAGCCCTGTCCAGTTTCCCACCTGCAGGTTGTTCGGGCGTGCACTGTACTGGATGCCACATGGTTCTAAGCGGGGGTGCTCCATGTTGCAGGTCTGTGGGGGTGGGGGGGTGTTGTGGGTCGTGGGGTGGCTGGACACCCACTGACGCCGATTGCTGTGGACCGTGATGTCTGCCTTTCGGCTGTCGTTGTGCACTGCGGTGGCTGACACGTGGCTGTGGGGGATGCTCCTCCTTGCTGTGCTGTGGGACTGGGGCCTGGTGTGTGTTGTACTTGGGCTGTCCACCCTCCCACCCACTGCACTTTGTGTTCCTGCCACTTACCTGTTACTTGTCGGTTAGTGCAGCTGTGGCGGACACATGGGTGTGGTGGGTGCTCGTTGTGGCGCTTCTGGCATATTTGTGGACCTGTTGGTGGTTACGTGGCTGGCTTAGTGTACACATGTCCCCACGCATTTTACAGTTGTTCGGTTTGGGCTGTGTGTGGTAGTGTCTGTTGCATGTGTGTGTGATGTGTTGTGTATTGTGTGCTGGACATGGGGGTGTTTGTCCCTGGGAGCTGTGGCATGGTGGTAGTGCATGTGAGTACATAGCGGTGTGCTGGTATACATTAGTTTGTACTTACCAGCCTCCACTCCCTGCTAATCCGCCGAGGATCTCCGGATGTATTACGACTCGCACCTTCTCCTCCCACGCTTTGAAGGTCTTAAAGAGCGCGGGATTCCCTCCGCCAGTGACGGCAGCCAGCTCTCTGTTTTTGCCCTCCTTCTTCTTGACCAGGCTCTTTACGTCATTCCAACGTTTGTTAATCTCGACTCTGTTCCTGGGCAGGGTCCCGACTGCATTGACCTGGTCTACGATCCGGTTCCACATTCTGTTTCTGGTGGCTAGTGGTGTGTGCTGGACCATGTTCCCATAGATTTGTGGGTACACCTTGATGATCTCGTCGACCATGACCGTCAGCTCCATGGGCGTGAACTTGGGCATTCTTTGTGGTGCCATGATGTTTGTGGTGCTGGTGCGGTGTGTGTTGTGTAATGTGCAGGGGTTTGTGGTGCCGGTGTTTGGTGGTGGTGGTGGTGGTGGTGGTGGTGGTGTTTGGTGGTGGTGGTGGTGGTGGTGGTAGTGATGTGTGCGTTTCTGTGGTGTGCTGCTGTCCTTGCTGTGTCACTGTGTCCTCTCCTCTCCTCTCTGGTTTGCAATGTAGCAAGGGGTTGTGGTCTGTGGGAGTGCTGCTTTTGTACTCACCTATGTGGGTGTGTCCTAATGGTCTGTTGTTTTCAGGTGTGTTGTGTCTGGGGTTCTGGCCTTTGTATTTTTTGTTTGTCCGGGGGTGTTTTCGGGATGTGTACTGTGCTTGTGTATTTGTGCGTGCCTTGCTGTGTGGACTTGTTGGCCATGTTGTGTGCTATTGGTTTTGTGTGCGGATGGTTTCTGTGCAGGTACGTTGGCGCCATGGCTTCTGCCGTGTCGATTCTCATCGGCGTTGTTTGCGCTGGCGGGCGGTATATTTGTGGTTTTTCCGCGCTCATGGCGGTGCGATCGTAATTTCACGTGCGGTGTGTCGGCCGTGAGGGCGGGCGGTTTTGTGTTGTCGTGCGTGTTTCCGTCCGTGGCGGGCGGTTTGACTCCGACTCGGACGTTGGCGGGCGGTATTTTGTGTGCTTTTTCGCCGATGGCGGTATTCGGTTTGTGTAATCGTAATGGCGTGGTCGGTGTTCAGGCGGTGTGTGCGGGCGGATTTTTGCCGCTTCCATGCCTGGCGGCTTTATTTACGCCGGGTATCGTAATGGGCCCCTAAGAGTGGTAGCTCTTTGTGCTAGATTTGGACTAGCCCCTCATAAAAGTGTTTGCAATAAGAACTCGCGTGGCCTGTTTTCTGTGACGTGTAACAGTGGCACCTCAGTTCTAACATTTATCTATCTCCAGCCCAGACTCATTAAGATGCTGGTCATCTTCCATGCTGCCTGGTGATGAATGAAACCTCGCCGACATCATCTGACTACCTATGCTATGCCACCAGCAGAGCACCTGATCGAGACCCGGCAGCTGGCTACAGGGCCGGAGGTACTCCAATGGCCTAGTTAGACACTAGCAACATAACACAACCTACAACAATGGCAAATACAATAAAGTGACATTGAAACATCCCATCATTAAAGGACATATAAAGCAAACATATTGCTGGCACGGTGTACACAGTATTTGTTTCCTTATGTTGGGCCAGTCAGCAGAGCTAAATGAAACTACCTTTGAAATTACAAACACAAACATTTCAAACAGGTGTTAACATTTCTTTGATGAATGCCTAACTCTCCATCAGTAGAAGTCCCCTTCTCATTGGCCCACTCTCAATCAAGCAAACGTACCACCTCAAGGGTTGGGGGCATGTTGCCATGTAAGGATCGCTTACTGAGTCAGTCAGGTTGAGAAGAATCCATGTCACCTGTGAGGCCACAATGTTGCATGTAGGTACTGTCCATGCCTAAGACTGAATTGTTTGGGGACACTATCTCCCTCCCAGAGATGGTCATTTTGTAAAGAGCCCTCAACCCTATGTCCACCCACCTATCTAGGCATTTTCATGGGAGTCCATGCCCTGGTGCATCCATGTGTTGTGAGCTAGGTCTGGTGGCTTAGTGGACTAATGCATCCACTGTAGGGTCCGGTGTTCGACCTCATGGCCACTGGTTCAAATCCTGGTGGGTCTACTCAGCCTTTCATCCTTCTGAGGGTGATAAACTGAGTACCATTGAGCTGGGTAACAATAAACATCAGTTATTCAGAGCCAAGATACCCTTGGTGAATGTGCGCTTTACAGATACACGTTATGCTATTTTAAGGGCTTCATCTGGTAGATTCCTTTCACTCTCAGAGGTGTATGCCTAGCCTTGGCCTTCACGAGAAAAGGATATGGGACAGGTACTTCCCATCTCATTCTTTGGGCTATAGAAATAGGGGTATGAGAAGTTTTAGGAACCCAACAGACCTGCGATTGAAGTTATTGCAGGGTGTGAATGAGGATCCTACCTTGGAAACAAACACACACATCACCAAAATAATTGGTAACTCAGCAATTTGACAGTTTATCAGAATAACCAAAACGCATTTCCCAATTTTTATCACACATTACAAATATTTTAGTCCATTCTCCCTCTCTGTCTTTCTGCATATTTATTACATTACTTTCCTGAGCCACATGGTACCTTTCTACATCACTGCTCCAGACTTGATGGTCTTCAGTATAGTGTCCCTTTAGGCATCATAAAACCAGCATCTGGTCTATCTCTCCCCTTCGCCAAATAAATGGAGCGTATACACTTTTTTACAGCATTCCATGGAGTTGGTGGTGGCACCTCTCACTTAAAACTTGGGGAGAGGATGTAGCCTAACGGCTAGGGCGCTCTCAAATCTGGGGAACCGGGTCAAGTCTTGGCAATGACGTTCAACATCCTGTGATTCTGGGCAAATCACTTAATCTCCCCGTGCCTAACAAAAATGAATGTGTTCTTATGTAACGCAACTGGTGCTCATGTAAAGCGCTCTGGTACCCGATACCTTTGGGTCAAGTTCTGGCTATATAAAACTCTGGGAAAAAACCATGGCTTCCCGAGTCAGGCATATCCTTATGCAGCATTATTATCAGGATAGAATGCGTTAACTCGAAGCATAAGAAGTGGTAGTATATGTTGTAATTGTTACCCAGTAGTGCTGAAACCAGAATGGCTTTGTAAATTCCAAATAAGCCTTTGCATTGCCCTACGTTGCCTTGTGTGCCGCAAGGGGGATGCAACGGCTTAGTAAATCTAGGCCCAGGTGTCCTGCAAGGACATAACAGGAAGGTTATACCTACAAGCTGCAGTTAATAATGAGCCGAATAGGGGGCGTGGCCAGCATCATGGCCGAGTAAGACGTGCTTTTGCTGAGCTCCGGCAGAAAGCACCATCCAACATATAATCCGGCGACCCGCAGGCCCGGAGAATACCTGCTTTTATTCCCTGGGGGCTGAGGCATGTTCCGGTGCTGCTAGACACCGCACTGGAGGTCCCTACCGTCCGCTATCCCCCGAGCAACGGAATGAGCGGCTGGCCGTGATTGCAGCACAAACTGGCGCCGTGGAAGTCCTGACTTGGTACGGGTTACCTCTGGCCTTGGAGCGGGGATAAGAAGTTACGGCTGCACGGGGACTGGTGCCGGGAGGTGCATCGCCCTCCATCCCCCTTCAGGCCTGGTTGCCGCCCGCGACGAGCGAGGCGCCTGTGAGAAACTCCCCCGCGGCCTGTCGGGACCCCCTCCCCCTCCGGGAGTGAGCTGGGGGATTGCTGGAGGCCTGGGCCGCGAGGTGTTGAGGTCGGATGCCCGCGGGCCCTTGGCCATCTCCGCTGACCCAGAATTTGCAGAGAGCCAAGGGGAAGGAGCCACACGGGGACTAGTATCGGGAGGTGTATCGCCCTCCGCCCCCTTCGGGTCTGATTGCAGCCTGCGCCGGGAGAGGCGCCCGGGAGAGATTCCCCGCGGCCTGCAGTGCCATTGAGTGAGCTGGAGGATGGCTGGAGGCCCGGGCCGTGGGGTGCCGTGGTCGGACGCCCGCTGATCCTGCGTGTGCGGAGTGCCGAGATGAGGGTGCCGCGACGGAGGGCCATGCCTGGACGGTGAGGAGGCCTGGGTGCTGGGGCACGGCGGCGCTGTGTCTGCGCGGGTGCCCCGGGAGATGGAGTTGGGGGGTCTGAGGATTTGCGCGGACTAGGGATTGTTTCAGGAGGTACGTCGACCTCCGCATCCCCCCCGAAGCGGACATCGATAGACCAACGGGGCCGATATATGGACACTTTTAGGTGGCGCCCCTGATGCTGAGGGACTGCACCTGCGGCGGGGGGCCCAGGCCCCCCCCTCCTCCTTCATCCTTGGAGAGGGGGCACCTGGGGAGAACGCTGGAGATCTGGCCCGACTGAACGTTTCTGACGCAGGTGAGCGACATGCCGGGGGGGAGTGCTGACCCGTCTGGTGGTCGAGGACTACAAGCAGTCAGTGGTGCGGTGGGAGCAGGGCCTGGAGTGACCATGAATGGAGCCTGGAGGCAGGCCGGCCACATCTGAAGCGCCTCCCGCCGTGAGGACCCTGGAGCGCTGGTTAATAGTATCGAGGACTGACCTGAGGGGCGCCCGTACTACTGGCAATTGCAGGACGGTGAGGCTGGGAGCCCAGGGGGGGGCAGGAGATATATGCAGAGTGCCCCCTGCCAACAAAGGGATGGCGTCCCGACGGGACCATTACTAATTCTGGCCAAGACCGGTTGAAAGGACTGGACACAAGATTGCCTAGGCCCGCAAGGCTTGTTGGAAAGGTGGACATTACCAGGGGGCGAGCGGAGGGCCCTGGTGGGGGTATTTCACCCATAGGAGTCGCCCTGACGCCCCCGCTCAACACCACTGATCATGGGTAAAGACAAAGACCCGAAACCCCCGCTGCAGGGTAAGATGGACCGTTACACGAAGGTCATTACCCCCCCTCCAGAGGACCGAACGGCCGCCTGCTCAGATACGGACACTCTCCTCCAGGCTATCCACTACACCCATTGGTGGCTGAAATAGTGGCAATGGAACAAGACGCAGCGCCGGACGCTCTGGCCTCCCAGGGAGAACCACCGGACTCGCATTCGTGAGCTGGGGCCTGCGAGGTTGACCGTGGAAACAGACTGAAACCCTGGAGTATCTATGTTGGACGCTCACCCCCCCCACTTCCCTTGCTGCTCCTCCTGTTGAAACCTGCGGCGTGTAAGAAGAACCGCACCGTATCGCAGGCGAGAGGCCTGCAGTGGCTTCAGACTTGGGCTCTTTGCGGCCCTTCTCTTCTATTTCCTTCTTATCTTTCTGGCCTTTTTCTTTAGCTGACTAGTTTCCTCCTTTCTCTTTGACACAGAGACTTCTCTTCTTTGGCCCTCCACAGCTAGCGGAGGATTCTTTCAGAGAACTTGGGGAACGCCACGAGAGTTGGAACTTGTGGCTTAAGTTGGGTTCGGGAGGGCGACAGACATCCACCACCCTGAGGCTCATCCTCGAGCGACTGGCGGGGGATGCGACACCGGGGAGGAGGGAGGTGGGGAGGGGGTTGGGAATGGGGGTTTGCAACAGTTCTTATTGTTTGGTTTATTTTATTTTGTTGTTTTTCTTTGCATGACAGTCACACACACACAACAGCGTGCGCAATTGCCTACCTCCCCCGCTTGGGGCATAACGTGACCATCCATGCTCATGGGTCCAAAAGTTGATCATAGGTGCCTTGGGAAAGGGCAGGAGATTAGCCCCTGCGCTGTACTTACCTGGAACGTGAACGGCCTGGGAGATAAAATTAAGAGAGGGTTGCTGTCCGCATACGTAAAGCGGGTTCGCCCAGACGTGGTCCTGCTACAGAAGACCCACCTTAAGTGCACCAAGTGTGGGTTCCTGGCGAGGGGAGCCTACGTAGTTCTAGCGCATGCGGGGTACACATCTGGCTCTCGGGGAGTGGCCATTCTGATTAAAAAGCCCCCTCCTACAAGGTAACACGCACATGGATAGATCCTCAGGGAACATACGTGGGAGTGACAGGCACATGGGGGAGACGGAGGGTTACTATTGTGTCGGTTTAGGCCCCCCCGAAGTTACAGGCAAGGACTCTACATGGGGTGACTGATATCCTACTGGAGACACCTGGTACTCTACACATCATAGGGGGCGATTTTAATGATGTAATGTTTACTCCCAAGGACCGCTCAGGGGACTGTGCTGACCCACCCCCGACTACACAGATGGCTAGACTGGCAGACACTCTTGGTTTGGTGGACGTGTGGCGGCGACTGCATCCAGACACACGACAGTACTCGTACTATTCTGGGGCGCACAGGGTTCACTCCCGACTGGATTATGTCTTTCTCCCAAGGGGGGTTTCCAGCACTATCTATGAGGTGGAGTATCTAGCCTGTGGAATCTCTGACCACTCACCCCTGCTGGTTAAGGGAGGGGGGAGGTCCCGGGCGGGACAAGGAAATTGGAGGCTATCGGCCTGGGACCTGCAGAACAAAGAGGTGTTGCAGGGACTTCGGGCTGACACGAAAGTTTACTTTGCAGAAAATCAGGGATCAGTACAGTCGGGCGTTATATTGTGGGAGGCCTACAAGACGGTGCTCCGAGACAGGGCCCAAAATCGAATAGCGTGGGAAAAGCGGAAGGCGCAGGAGGAGCTCACCACTCTGGAAACTCAAATTCTGGCGTTAGAACAGTGCTACCTCACAGGCAGAGACCCACAGGTCCTCTGACAACTGACAGACACGCAACAGCAATATAGGGCCCTGGCTACAGAGGAGGCTAAAACGCAGGCGCAGGCGACCCTTCATTGGTTATATGATGTAGGGGACAAGTCTGGAAGGCTTTTGGCCTGGCTTAGCCGCAAGGAAGTGGAAGCCCAATGGGTGGAAAGAGTGGTAGATCAGCAGGGGGAGATGCAGATGGGAGACGCACAGATAGTGCAGACATTCGCTTCCTACTTTCAGAATTGTTATAAGGCCCGGGAGCTGGGTACCCCAGTGGAGATATTAACATACATGGACACTATTCAGACCCCGAGCCTGGATGAGGATGAGAGGGAGGGGCTAGACTTGGATATATCGGTTGACGAGCTTAAGGAAGCGATAGCTAAATTGCGCCCTGGAAAGTCCCCAGGTCCGAACGGACTCCCTGCGGAGTTTTATAAGAAGGGAGAAGACCTCTTGGCCGAGCACCTCTTGGCATTGTTCAGAGACACGGCTAAGGATGGAGTCCTACCTTTAGATCTTGGATTGGCCATGATCATCCCTATCTATAAACCGGGGAAACCCCCTGAGGATTGCGCTTCGTATCGCCCAATCTCCCTCCTTAATATAGAGGTCAAACTCCTGGCGACTGTATTGGCTCTACGTCTTCGCCAGGTCATCACGGCCTTGGTGCATCGGGATCAGACGGGCTTCCTACCAGATAGGGCGACCAGACAAAACTTGCGAAGAACCCACAATTGGCTCATGGAGGTGCAGGATCTTGAAGATCCCCACATGTTTCTCTCCTTAGACGCGGAAAAAGCGTTTGACGCTGTGCACTGGCCCTTTTTAGAGGCTACTTTAGTTAAGTTTGGGATTGGCCCCAAGTTCCGTCAATGGATCGGCCTCCTCTATGCAGACCCCCGAGCCCGGGTTAAAGTGAATGGGTTATTGTCTGACGACTTTCCCATCCGACGGGGAACCCGGCAGGGGTGCCCGCTATCCCCCCTACTTTTCGCCCTCACAATAGAAATAGTGGCGTGTGAGATCCGACAGAAACAGGAGATACGGGGGTTCCAAATTACACCGACAGACACGGGAGAAGAAAAGATCTCACTATATGCAGACGATATCTTGTTATATGTTACCCAACCGGATGACACAATCCCCGCCTTGTTCGCACTCATGGACAAGTATGGGTCTTTTTAGGGCTATGCCATAAACTGGCACAAGTCGGTGGTATATAGCCCGGGAGGTCTGGCCCTCTCTTCCAGGGGCCCTCCAGGTAGCGCAGATGGGATTTACATATCTGGGGATTTACCTCACCACAGACAGAAAACTTTCGTATCAAAACAATATTCAGCGGGTCATAACGAATTTTGCAGCAGACGCACAGAGGTGGAAAGCGCTCCCCCTCACGATTCTGGGTCGGGCAGCGATGTTCAAAATGATCACCCTGCCCCGTTTCCTGTATGCCCTCCAAAATGAGTATTACCCCCTCTCCAGGCAGACATTCCGGGTAATAGACGCGGAACTACGCTCTCTGCTGTGGCTCGGGAAGCATGCGAGAATTGCCCTGTGCACGCTCCAGCGGAATCAATACAATGGAGGAATATCCCTGCCAGATATTGAGGCCTACTATTGGGCGGAGCATCTGACACCGGTAAATGAGTGGATCCACTCCCCGGCTGATCACCCCACCTATAGGCTAGAGAGGGACACCATGGCGCAGCGTTCATGCTTACATTTCCTCTACGGGGGGCGAGGTAGGGGTCGGCTACTCCCGGTTACACAAGTAACGTTGGAAGTCTGGGACAGAGCGACCAAGGTAATGGGCTGGGCTCACAAACCAACAAAACAGACACCGCTCTGGCACTGCTCCTGGTTAAAGGAGCTACACAAACTTAGTAGCTTTGGGGCTTGGGATGCCATTGGCATTTCCAATATAGGCGACGTAGTGGCTAAGGGAGAACTCAAAACATTAAGGCACTAGCAGCGGAGTTCGGTTTACACACTACCCAAATTTTTAAGTATGCGCAGCTGAGGCATGCCTGGGCAGCCGAAGGCTCGCTCTCCTCTCCCCTGCCGGACTATGCCCCGCTGGAGGGACGCCTACTGCAGGAGCAGATATCCCATAAGGCAGTCTCCCTAACATACAGGACCCTGAACAATAACATGCCCGACAAGCTGGGGAAGTTGAGGGACACGTGGGTACAGAACCTGGGCGCGTTAGAAACAGTGGATTGGGAGGCGGCCCTGATGCACCACAGAGAAGTGGCAATTAAATCTCGCCTTCGACTCATCCAATATAAGATATTACACAGAGTGTATTACGATAGGGCCCGACTCCATCGTATGGGTCGAGCTAGCGAACCCCATTGCCTGAGATGTAGACAGCCACAGGGGGACTTTTATCATACTATTTGGGACTGCCCCGTCATCCACACATACTAGTTACACGTTCTGGGAGAACTGAGTAAAGTATTGGGCGAAACATTACCCCAAGACCCGGGGATGTTGATTTGGGCCGCCCTCAGCTTATCTTCGCACAACTGGCACTGGTAGTAGCGAAACGAGATGTGGCCCGCACCTGGGGGGCGATGCTGCCTCCCCAGCTGGGGGACTGGAAGAGGGGGATGGACATGTACATGGCGGCAGAAAGAGTTACATACAAGGCGAGAGGGTGCCCGCGGAAGTTCCGTAAGGTGGGAAAATGGAGGAAATATTATGGAATGGATGGAGGGCTGGGAGCCGACTAGCCAATTACAACTTTCAGGTCAGACTGTGCTTCCTACGAGGGGACCATTGGACCTGTCTCTCAGACAGACGAGGGACATGGGAAAGACTTTGCTGGCGGGGATACTGGTTGGGAAACCGCAGCTCTGCCCGGCTCATGGGGGGGAGGAGGTGATGTGTCTTATGATGTGGATCATAGATAAATGTCATCGCACGACTGTGACCAAATGTGACATGCTTATTGTTTTGTATTGGTTGAAAATGCAAATAAAAAATATTTAAAAAAAAATAATAATGAGCCGAATAGCAACAAAAAGTTTTCTTCCATTGATCCTGCCGCGAAGGCAAGCAATATGGAAGTGAAAAGCATCTGGCAATGTTGACATTCTGCATTATTATTTTGTAAAACAAATTCATGCTAAGTGATTGAAGTCAAATGCACCAAAACAAGTCGAGAAACTTAAACCATGTTAATACATGTCTAAGACTGTAACAAATATTAACATCATCAAAGATACTTTGGGGTGCTATGGCACATTACACAGATAACTGGGTAAGAGTGTTGTTCAGGGAACTATACTTGTCTTCCCTACTTGTGCAGAGGTTTGGTAAAGTCACTGTGCTGCAGGGATATTAGGGGTAAAGGCCTGCGGAGTATTTGGTACTCGGCCACAATCCGGCACTTCATCACAAAACGTAGAGGGCCTTCCTCTCCAGTCAGGCATGGTAACACATAATATAGGAATGACAGAGTGAGCGCCCGAAGGACGATCATGCCTTACCCTCTAAACCAAGACCTCCCTCTTCAATTTCGGGAGCTGACCCTAATGTTTCTTGAAAGTCAAATGAATCCTATTCGACACAGCCTGAGCTTGCTTTCAATCAATCAATTGGGGTTGGTAAAGCACTACTACTCACCCGCGAGGGTTCCAAGGTGCTGAGGGTGAGGGGGCGGCTCCGTTGAGTGCTGGGTTCGTCCGAAGAGCCAGGTCTTGAGGTCCTTCCTGAACTGGGGCAGTGTGGGAGACTGCCGGAGATGGAGAGGGAGGTCGTTCCAGGCCTTGGCGGCGAGTCTGTGATTTAAGTTAAAGGGCACAGTGCATGCCTGAAAGAATGCATTTGTACATATTGCCTGTGTACCCCTACCTACCTAGGGGTCTCCATCGATGGAATACTTAAGATCCGCTCGTCTCTAAATGAGGTGGGCAGACCAAGGGTTCGGCGGGCAGAGTACTCCGCCGCGTTTGTGATGGAGTACCCTTTAAATCAGGCACTACGTTTTTTGCATCTACAAATGACAGCTTTGCTTACTTGCCTGAGTTACCACTTGTATTGACGGAAAGTATATCCTATATATCTGCCAGTAAGGTCAGAGATGATGGGGTGTAATACTGGTAATGATAAAAGGAAGGGATTTCTAGAAATGTCAGGCATAAATTGTGGAATATGATGCTTAAAAAAATTTACACAGCCGAAAAGATGTAAAAGGATCACACATCTAAATTTGAAGTACTGCTTATACCCACTAGTTATGGACTTTGTAACCTGCATTAGACTCCACTGGTATAACATTGCAAGCCCAAAAGTCGCTGTACATCTTGTAGATACAGAAAACCCTTATTTACAAATACACCAGCAAGCATACTGATAAGTGTTATGCTTGAACCCTAGAGCATTTTGGATAAAAAGAGTTAAAATTATTGATGATCATTGGTTTCAGAGGCAGCACGGAAGCCAAATGTGGTAAAATCTGGTCAAGTCTGTGAAGATTTTCAATACATTATTTGCTGTGTGCAGCCTATTGCTAGTTACTTTATTCGGTGCACAGACAAAATATCGATTTTTAAATATCGACTTACATTAATATCGAGTTTTAAATATCGTAGGACAGAATATCGACATCAAGAATTTCGGTGACCAGAATATCGACCTGAAGGTAAGAAATCTCGTTTTTGTTAATCTCGAAGTTATTAATATCAATAGCAAAAATATCGATGTTAATAATATCGATGTTTATGTTAGTGTTATGTATTTTAGTATGTATTTTATATGTATGTGTTCCACATGTTTTGTTATGTTTTGTATAATTTTTTAAATATATGAAGTTAGTAATTTTTTTTTAAAGTAAATTTTGCGTTTTAGTACCGTAGCGGGTTGTGGGTTTATAGGTGAATAGGGTGGGAAGTAATTTAATTATAGTAAATTCATTCCTAATTTTTAGAAATTATTAATTATTTTTAATTAAATTTTGCATTTTAGTTTTGTAGCGGGTTGTGGGTTTATAGGGGAATATGGTGGGAAGTAATTTAATTGTAATTAAGTAATTATTAATTTGTATTTATTGTTATTGGTATTTAATTTATTGTTAATTAATTATTAATTGGTAATTAATTTTTATTAATTGATAATTATATTAATTGTATACATTTTTTATTGTAGTGGGTTGTGGGTTTATAGGGGAATAGGGTGGGAAGTAAATTAATTATAATAAAGTAATTAATAATTTTAATTTTTGGTATTGATAATTAATTTATTGTTTATTAATTATTAATTGGTAATTAATTTTTATTAATTAATTAATTGATAAATATATTAATTGTGTTAATTTAGTTTAAGAGCGGGTTGTGTGTTTATAGGGGAATAGGGTGGGAAGTAATTTATTATAATTAAGTAATTATTTATTAATATTTAGTGTGATAATTAATTTATTGTTAATTAATTTTTAATTGGTAATTAATTTTTATTAATTATTATTTATTGGTATTGATAATTATTTTATTGTTAATTAATTATTAATTGTTAATTAATTTTTAATGATTGATTAATTGATAATTATATTAATTGTGTTAACTTCTATGTGGAGTGGGTTTTGTGTTTATTGGGGAATAGGGTGGGAAGTAATTTAATGTTATTAAAGTAATTATTAATTTTCATTTATTGGTATTTATAATTAATTTATTGTTAATTTATTAATAAATAATTATTTAATTAAAACAATTATTTAATTGATAAGTATGTTATTTTTAACCCCTACGCTATCCAACACTTTCCCTACTGTTGCACTCTCTGGAGTGGGAATAGTAATTTTTACCCCTACGCTATCCAACACTTTCCCTACTGTTGCACTCACTGGAGTGGGAATAGTAATTTTTACCCCTACGCTATCCAACACTTTCCCTACTGTTGCACTTACTGGAGTGGGAATAGTAATTTTAACCCTTTTTCTATCCAACACTTTCCCTACTGTTGCACTCTCTAGGGTTGTTGTAGTAATTTTTACGGGTGTGCCTTCTCAGGAGAAGAGCTAGCGTAGAAAATCAAATTTGATTCTTATAAAGCCCTCACTCACCAACCTAGTTGGTGACATGCTTCATCATCGGGCCCCACCAGGAAGGTCGAGACGGGGTCCGGTTTTCAGAGGGTTCGACCAGGTACCAAGCGGGTGTTTGGCTTTCTCGGCGGTGTGCCAATCAGCCACCACCCCCCTCCCGAGACCCAGGGTGTGATTAGTGATCACCCTATATAGATCTGCAGGGTCCCAATAAGTAAGAAGGATCCCGCAGTGATAGTAGGTTTTTAAAGACATTTTTTCCTACTTTTTCACGTATTTGACCTCCAGATTAGGGTGAGCCTTAGCGTGCTCATACCGCCGGGGTCTTCACCTTGGTCCTGACGAATGCCTAGCTAGTAGCATTATAGAGGCAGAAACATGTTGACCACACACAGTGAGATTTAGCTGACCAATCTTTTCAGCGATCATATCACTCACATTGTTTTTATTTTGTGCCTGACTGACCGACGAATAAAATCATTTTCGGATACAGCCTAGTCACTTTTAAATCACTTCACAATCACGTGCACTTGCCACTTTAACCCGCTCCGCAGTAATTCTGGCGTTGAAGCACACCGGGGAGGTACTCGACCTTCCTGGTGGGGCCCGATGATGAAGCATGTCACCAACTAGGTTGGTGAGTGAGGGCTTTATAAGAATCAAATTTGATTCTCTACGCTAGCTCTTCTCCTGAGAAGGCACACTCTTTTGTTGTTTGGACTATTATTTGGGGGACCAAGAGTGCTCCTTCTAAAAATTCCCTCTCTCTCCTATTGTTTATTGATAGTAATTTTTACCCCTATTCTATCCAACACTTTCTCTACTGTTGCACTTTCTGGAGTTAGAATAGCAATTATAACCCCTACGCAATCCAACACTTTCCCTACTGTTGCACTCTCTGGAGTGGGAATAGTAATTTTTACCTCTACGCTATCCAACACTTTCGCTACTGTTGCACTCACTGGAGTGGGAATAGTAATTTTTACCCCTATGCTATCCAACACTTTCCCTACTGTTGCACTCTCTGGAGTTGGAATAGTAATTTTAACCCTTTCGCTATCCAACACTTTCCCTACTGTTGCACTCTTTGGAGTGGGAATAGTAATTTTTTTCCCTCCGCTATCCAATATTTTTCTGTATTGTTTTACTTAATGTTGTGTATAATTTATTTTACAAAAATTACAAATATTGTAATATTTTTAATTTGTTAAATATATTTTTAAAATTTTTAATAATATTATTTTTGTATGTGTATGTTTGTATTTATAATTTATAAAATATTTTTAACAATGTATAAGTTATTAAAATAATTATTTATGAATATTATTAAGTAAGTATATATATTATATTTTATATGTATATGTTTAATTTATTTTAACATTAAGGGGCCGATTCCGATGTGGCCGGCACCCCAAGGTGCCTGCCACCGGGTGCAGGGATCAACAGAGGGGCACCATAGGTGCCCCCAGGCCGCCATTCGGCGGCCTCGCACCCATGGGGGCCCTACTGGGGGCCCCCAAAGACAGTTACCGACTGCCTTTTCGTGCCGGAAAGACCGGCACGAAAAGGCAGTGAAATACTGCCATCGTACTCCCTCGGTCGTGAAGAGGCGGCCGGGGGAGTACTGAAGGATTTCCGGACGGCGGACGGGCTCTCCGAGCCCTTCGTAAGCCATCCGGAAATCCGAGTCGTATTCCTTCCCGACCGAGCGCATCGGAATGGCTCGGTCGGAAAGGAATCCGGCCGGCACGTTCCGATTCGGTCGGAAGGGCTCCGACCATCGTTCGGTGCCCTTCCGGCTGAAATCGGAATCGGCCCCTATATGTATCCGTTTTTATTTTTAAACATTTTTAAATAATTTTAACTATGTTTCTTTTAATTATATGTATTATTTACCATAATTTTTTTAACATTTAAAAAAACCGATATTTTTTACAACGATATTTTTGACTTCGATATTTTTGTACTTACCATGATGTAGATAGGATGTCGATATTCTTGACTTCGATATTTTTGTCACGATATTTTTGTACCTCGATATTTTTGAGGTCGATATTTTGTCAGTGATTCACTTTATTCACACGTCTGGGACATGTTTTTGGAGACTGCGGTATGTTCATCATTGTGATCTCAGGTTCATCATCCATGGGAGCCGCAGATGCTGAACGCAGAGCTTGAGAGAGTGGCGATCTTTTCAGGATACTCCTCTTAAAAGAGTGGTGGCAGTATGAACCACTAAGGTGGTACAGTACTGGCGTACAGAACGTGGAATAACTGTAGGAGTGCACTGGAGGAAGGTGCTTTGTGATCCTGTCTCACTGCGAAAAGAAACCTGACAAGGGAAGCATGTAAAACTTTATTTAAATTGAGCACACAACTGGCAAGGAGAATGCTCTGGAGCAGCTGCCCCCAGATCTTGGGAACATTGATTAAACCTATGACGATTACTTTCAGAGCCTTCCATCGAACGGGACCTAAATATCTTTGTGACCGTTCAACGCATTTCAAAACTCACAGGGGCAGATTTACTTTTTTTTCATGTAGCGCACTGGAGCAGCCGCAAATGCTGCGCTGCACTACGTGTAAAGGAGAGAGGAGGAGAGCGCCCTATTTACTAAAAAAAGGCACTGTCCTCCCCTCTTGCTAGCGCCGGTGCTGAAATCATATGTCGTGCGCCTCGGAGACACCTTTGCACCAGAAGCGCAACTAGAGCCCCATTTCAGGGGGGGCTACTAAAAATTTCGGGGGGCTAATTCTTCCAGCGATAGTCAGAGTGGCTCTAAGAAGGGGTGAAAAACAACAAAGCCTTGTTAGCAAGTAAATGGTCTTTTAAAGACCTGTGAAGTACTCGGGTGCGGCTGTGTGTGTGCCCGGGAAGCTGCCTCAGACCGGCTGCCACACACGACGGGGGGGGCTGAAGCCCTTTGAGCCCAATGGGCATTGCGCGCCTGCTTTGCACCATGGTGCAAGGGTTTTCTCCGTGAGTCTAGCATAGATTTTGTAATGGAAGGAACCTTTCCAGTACAAAATACGATGCACAGACTCACTTGAAGCCTTTTCCCACTTTGTGTGTTTGCTGTAAAGTGCAGCACATATGCAAAGTCGGGAAAGGAAGGAGAAATGAAAGCATTTCTCCTTCCTTGCGCCTACTTGAAAAGGGTGCAGTTTTCTCATGCTAAACCCAATCTACTTTATTTAGTAAACTGGGTTTAGCATGAGAAACCTTGGGTGGTTGCATGGGAACGCCCATGCTCCACCCTTGGTACGCCCCCATGGCGCAAAGGAATGCAAAGCAGGGCTATGCGCTGCTTTGCATTACTTTTACGTTATTTCCAGCGCTAAACAAGTTTAGCGCTGGAAAGTAAATTGGGAAAAAAAGATTTTGCGCCGATTTACGTCACTTTTGGGACGCAAACACGGCAGAAAAACTTAGTAAATCTCCCCCAAAGAGTCTTGAGATCCACCAATGCCAAACTTCTACAAATTCCCAATTTCAGATTCCACACGAGAGGGGGAAGATCTTTCTCTGTTTTTGGGGCGCAAGTCTGGAATCAACTCCCTCTCTTTCTGAGACAATTGGAAAATGAGACAACCTTACAAAAACAACTCAAGACCTGGTTTTCCTCCCTACCCTGGGTGTTTCCCCGTTTCCGCAAAGTGCATTGTGATATGACTTACCCCTTTCCAGATTAACGCTAGGGTGCCCCGTTTGCGCTAGTATCGCGCTTATTCAATACCTATTTCATTAATTCATTGTACATTCCTATTCAATTTCAATACACTCCGAAAATCTCAGTTCCTCTCCACGCTCCTATGAGCATAAACATCACAAATCCACGACACACGGTTGACAGAACTTAGGTGGTTGGTATTCAAAGCGGTGTAACCAGAATGTGTTGTCGCGCCTGCCTCAAACCCCCAAAATTTACACTTTGATTATGATGAAAACTCGTTTGGAACGGTAGAGTGGTCCTTAAGTTTGGGGAACTGCAGGTGTCAGTGAACCAGCTCCAGTCTCATTAACTCATAAAAGGTGTAAACGAATTTTTTTTGTATTTCTGAAATTTATACATCCAATAGTGACCCTCCAGTTAGAACAGTTGCTATGCATACCATACCCCACACCAGTGGCGGCTGCTACAAAACTCCAGCGGGGGCAGGAGTGAGGGGGTAAGGGAGATAGAATTTTGTTTTTTTATTTACCTGTCCTGCGCCGACGCGTCGGTGCTACTCTCCACTCCTGAGTGTCCCAGCAATCCCTGGGACACCAGCACACCCAATCCAGACACTGCTCTAATAGCATGAGAGCAGCACCAGGATTGGTCTGAGCGGCCTCGTTTGCCGCTCAGACAGTGCCTTAGTGCCTGCGGTGTTTCTCCAACCCGGCTGTGCAACACAGCAGGTCATCGATTCCACCATTCTTGTCATGGAATAACCTAAGATTCAGTCAAAATATATTGGTTTGTAATGGCTTGGAGATGTGAGAAGTCTAAATGTCTACTTCCATCCATTTCTAACAGCCTGTCTGGACTCCAACATTATTGCTGTGACATACAGGTACTGGTGCTAAATTTGTTCTATCAATCCCTTCAGAAACACCATTTTTCCACATGTATGTTTGTGAAATACCATCTTTGCATTGGTTTTTTAGTGCAAATGTTGCTGGAACATTTCACTACAATTGTTCTCTGTTGTGGCTTCTGAAGGTTTTCATTTTCTCATTGAAAAATTATACAATGTTATCTGCCCCCATCAGACCTAGGTTCAGAGTACAAGTTCACATGGGGGGGTCATTCCAAAGTTCGAAAAAGCTTCACCACCCCCACTTTGATCTATTAACCCTTCGGATATGGAGCAGGGCTTGGCTGATTGAGCTCATGTTTCTAGCAGGAAAATATATTTTAAAGCAGTGGCGGGTAAAAACTGGCCCTTTTCCACATGACACTGTGGACTAGACAGATATATTTGAATTGAATGCACTCCCCAATCTGGTTCATCATAGCTGCTGATACAGGATCTTGTTGGCAAAAGCTGTATATTCCACAGTTTGCAGAGTTCTGTAGCCTCTGCAGTTTAACACCTTAGCTACTTGTCAATTACTAGAGTGCCTTTATTCGGGAATTCAAGGGGCAAGATTAACACAACAAGATTGCAAGATTGACTTGAACCTTTTGTGGAAGCATGGGGGAGATTTACCAAAAAGTCACTTAACGCAGTCCAGTCCCGGCTCCGCTCAGCTGCGTTGCGCGACAGGGAGGGAGCAGGAGTGCGCCATATCTTCAAAGATATGGCTCTCTCCTCCCCTTTCCCTTGCGCCAGCGCTGATTACAGCTGCTGTGCGCCACACACACACCTTAGCGCCATATGTGTGAGTCTAGCATAGGTTTTGTACAGGTAGGGTACCCTTCCTGTACAAAATACCATGCCTAGACAAGATGCAAAGCTTTTCCCACTTTGTATGCGTGCTGCACAGTGCAGCACACATGCAAAGTCGGAAAAGGAAGGAGAAATGAAAGCACTTCTCCTTCCTTGCGCCTACTTTGAAAGGGCACAATTTTCTCACGCTAAACCCAATCTACTTTATTTATTGAATTGGGTTTAGCGTGAGAAATCTTGGGTGGTTGCATGGGAACTAGCGCTGGAAAGTAAATTGGGAAAAAAAGAGTTTGCGCTAATTCGCATCACTTTTGTGATGCAAACACCGCGCAAAATCCTAGTAAATCTCCCCCAAGTGTATTGAAAATAGTCTTAAGTAGGTGTAAGTGAGATCAACCAACTGTCACATCTGCAGAAACTTGGGGCCAGATTTATCATTTTTTCACGCAGCGCAACGCAGCATGCAACCCTGCTGTGCTGCGTGAAAGGGCAGCAATGTACCGTATTTACCATTATAAATGGCGCATTCTTGTCCTTTCCTAGCACTGGCACTCTTTTGGATGCCTAGCGCCAATGCAAACACCCTTCTGTCATGTTGCAAGGGTGCCTGTGATGTAGGCAGGGTTGTTTTTGTGCAGGAAGGGACATCTTTCTGCACAAAACAATGCTGAGAGACATTTTCCTAGTAAGAGGAAAAAACGAGGAGAAATAAAGCTATTTCTCCTCGTTACACTTCACCTGGGGGCGCGTAGCATTTTGATGCATTCCCAGGTCTACCACTAATTGGTAAATCTGAGAATGTGCTAAAATCTATGGGTGGATACGTGGGAACATCCATGCTCCACCCATGAATGCCTCCCTGCCGCAGAGTAACGCAAGGCAGCGATTTGCACTGCCTTGCGTTACTCTAGATTTATCAAGCCATGCAGGGCCACCAAAGGTGGCCTTGCATGGCTTAATAAATCTCACTGAGGCTTTGCGTCGCCCTTGCGCCCCCTTGCATGGTGTAAGGGTGACGCAAAACCTTGATAAATCTGGCCCCAGGTCTTTCACAGAATGGTACTCAAAATTAAGTCCTTAGTTTTTTAATTGCACTGCGGAAACGGGTCGACAGATTTGTTCAGGCTGGAATTCTTTTGGCCAGACATTTCAAAGTGGACCAATCAGTGGCTGCTCGCCCGCTAAGGTGGAGGAGCGTCGCCCCTCTTTTCTCAGAACAGTGTAAAAGGAAAAATAAAATGATAATACCAAAAGTTGTCATCATTTTATTTTTAGTATCAGCCAGGTTGGGGCGGGGCTGGGCTGGGCTGGGCTCCCGTGATGTCAGGGAGGAGGAAACAGTCATGCGCACTTTGCATGTTCCCCACCAGGCTGCAATGCACAGCTGTGGGAGAGACGGCATGCTGAGGTAAGGGAATTTTAGTTTTTCTTTATTTCTGCCACCCACGTTCCGTACCAGTAGCTACTGGGACCAATCACCTTAATTTCTATTGTATCTACATTTAGGGGTCCATTACGATGGCGGGCGGACAAAGTCCGCCCGCCACCGCAACGGCAAAAGCGACCGCCCGCCATAGGTGCGGCGGTCCCGCCATTCAAATTAGGATGCGCCCGCCACACTGGCAGGCGCATCCCGCATTTTTTACATTGCGGCGGGCGGTGCTGCAAGCAGCATCCGCCGCAATGTGAGAAATGCATGTTGTGCATTTGAATGCACAACGTGACAGGCACTGCGCGGTGCCTGCCACCTTGTGCATTCAAATGGTACCCCCCCGAGTGCACCCCCCACCCCCCGAACACCCTGGGGGCCCGCAACGGGCCCCCTAAGGCAGAAACCGCATGCCTTTCCATGGCGGCGTTGCCGCCATGGAAAGGCACGTCTCCGCATTCATCCTAATATGGATGGCGGTGTCTTGCAGACACTGCCACCATATTGGAGCCCTTTTCCGCCCGGTCGCCTGTCCGACCGGCGGAAAACCGGCGGACGGTCTTTCCGTCCGCCGGGGTCCCCCCGCCATCGTAATATGGCGGGGGGAAATGGTAGGCGGGCGGGGGGAATTGGCGGGCGGATCGTCACCGCCATACGGGCGGTGGCGATCCGCCCGCTATGATAATGACCCCCTTAGTACCTTATTCCCGATCCTTTACAATTAGGGCTCCTGTTTTATGGAATTCCTTTTTTAACATTTCCTGCTGGAGTTACCCATATTTATTTTGTCGTCATCGAATCAGTATTTAACCATATTTATGCTGTATCCTATGAAAAATATAGCTGCAGATAACCATAATCTGATACACAAGTGCATTTTCTGACTCGCATGCCTGTCTGGTTTTAGCACAATATGCAGCCACGTGTTATAGAATGAAACACTCACATACAAATATTTACATTTTCGTAAAAACATTCCAAGCTAGCAGTTATTTAATAACGGTTCCTGTCTGTTTTAATTGTCTGTCCGTTTGTTCGGAAATTGGCCTGGCAGTCATGGTTGACTACACGGTGAGTCTCTCAAAAGAAGCCCAACTTTCCATATTTTTCGTTTTTTGCAAGTAACAGAGTGAATGTGTTGTTTTCTCTGTATTTATGTGTAAAAATCAGTAAAAAAGGAAAACTGGGAGCCTTAATTACAATATTGGCATGCAGAAAAGGCCCTTCCTGGAAGCTGATGACTGCTGCCAAAAGTCAATGGGATTGGTAAATATTTCATGTGTCTCTGATGAGCAGTGTGGCAAATACCATCATACATACTGCAAATAATTTATGCATGCGCACAAATTATGATATTCCACGGGGACATACAGGAGAGGAAGTTTTAAAATGGTTACACAGTAAGACTAAGTAGTGTACGAGGGCTCTGTGGGTACTGAAGATACAGTCCCAAAACTCCAGAAGAAAGAAGAAGTATGGGACCATGGTACTTATGCATCAGCTCCCTTCCCCATTGACACAGATATATCAGGGCGAAGAATCTTCCAAAATTACACACAGGAGCTCAATATGATGATTTCCTCTTTGCGGTGGTTCGTTTGTGCTCTGCAAACAGACTCCAATACATCATACTTCATGCTTAATTTGTGCCGGTGGTCGCAGATGGTGGCAGCCGGCACTTCATTTTGGGCACCAGGACTGATTTTTCAACACCAGACCATGAACCACAGAAAGATAGAGAAAGGCAGAAAGGGATTTAGGAGGAAGAGAAAGCTAGGGAAACGGAGACAAAGGGAAGAAGCAAGGATGAAAAAGAACCTGTGAGAGTGAAAGAAAGATACAGGAAATATACAGCAGTGGAAGAACGAGGCACGAGGCGGGGTCAAGACTAGGCAGTCTTGAAAAACGATGAGCCGCCCCGATTATTATTATTTTTTTCCAGATTAATCACTGATGGTAATGCATGATTGCACTGCTTTTTCTGTTGCTGCACCAAATGTAGTATATGCTCAAGGTCGTGGACTCTGATTGGCGTGCAGTGCAGAATCATGTTGTTACTCAGAGCATCATGTTGGTGACAGTCGGGAGGTCTATATTATTAACTTCCGCTGTGGATAAAATGGGTGGCAGTCTATCAGGCTGTATACCTGTCCGTGACATAGGTGGTGGCACAGCGAGGTGTCACGTAGGCAGACAGTGAACATTTCAACAAAGACACACACAGGCATGGTATATAGCTCGTGAGCAGCTGCCTGTGCCCTGGAACCTTTGGGGCTTATTTACAAGCCCCTTCCGCCACCCATACGTCACTTTTCCCATGTTAAAAATGACGCAAAAGTGGCGCAAGGGGCTTGTAAATAAGCCCCAATGTTAGATCATTCCTTGGCATGGCCAAATAATACACCAAATTTGTACTGAGTTTTTCTTACAAAACGTTTCCTCTAATGGGGTTACTTAAAAATAGTTCAAAATTTGAATGGTCTGCTGAACCTCAGGAATGCCTTCAAGATCTCAAAGAAGCTATTAGTAATGCATCTAATTTACATGGATATGATTCACATGCACCTATTTTTATTACTACTGTTGCTAGCGGGAAAGGGCTTGGTGCATTCTTGACCCAATTAGGTTGATGCGGATAAGAAAAAAAGTGTAGCTTATGCATCATGGTCCCCCTCACCATGTGAAGAACAATATTCTGTTATAGAGAGAGAGTGTGGTTGGGCTATTGAAAATTTTTGTAACTATGTATGGGGATAGAAATTCACTATTCGCAGCGATCACAAACATCTCACAAAGTTACTGACCACAGAGGGGTTGCTGTTCGCGTCACCCAGAATTGCTAGGTTGTCTATATGTTTGCAAGATTTAATCTATGACGTACAATGTCTCACACACACATAAACTTGTAGAGGCCCTATTCACATAACCGCTTAGAGCCATAAACCTACGCTAACAGACGAAAATGGCACCATTTACGGAAAACACATATCCGCAAACAATAAATGATAGGTGTAAATTATTTTACTTCTGCATACCTGTACTCCACATCTGTGTACAAGTACCCAGTAGTAAACCCCACGTAAGGGGAATGAAGTGAAGAGATGTAGGCATCTTTTCCCTTGCGAGTTTGTGAATGTTTGTGGGAATTCACAAACAGCTCTCTGATCCATGGGAAATCCGTAACGTTTGTGGGGCTGTAGGGTAGGGGTCCTCCATAAGTAAGAATGTTTCCCCCAGTGGCGGCTGCTATGGAACAGCAGTGTTGGGGTGGGGGAAGGGGGGATATGAAAAAAAAGAAAAGACGACTTATCTACCAGCCGCTGCCTCTCCTCCGTCCTCCCTCTGTTCCTGACTCCCGGCAGCACACAGGCTCCCAAACTTCCCCAAGCCAATCACAATGCTGCTGTCACCAGCATGACAGCAGCGTTGTGATTGGTCTGAGCGGCTTGGTTTGCCGCTCAGACAGTGCCTGGGATCCTGGGACTGTTCTCCCCCCAGCTGTGCAACACAGCTAGGTGGAGAAATGCTAAGTGCGCATGTCTGTTTGGCCGGCCCAAGACGGCTGGCCAAACCGTCATGCGCACTTATGTTGCACCAACCACTCCTCCTCCCTCTGAGACAGCCTAGGCCCACCCTAACCTGGCTTCGTACTAAAAATAAAATGATAATAACGTTGTGTTCTTATCATTTTATTTTTCCGTTGCACTGCTTAGAGAGCAGTGGGGGAGCGCTCCTCCACCTTAGCAGAGGAGCCGCCCTGTAACTATCGGTTAAAACAAAGGAACTTTACAGTATGGTAAAACTGTGTTTTATGTTTTTCATAAGGAATGAAAGTTGAGCATCTTCCTATGACTTTCATCTGAACAACGCCACTCCCCAAGTATGCCAGTATTTGAGTTCTGCCTGCTTAACATAAAACCTTCTGGGATTGCTAGCACCAAATCAGGCACAGACTATGCCCAAAGCCAGGATTCTGATAATTCAATTAGGTCTCAATGATGCTTTAGAATCAAATCAACAATGAGCGAACTCTGTTTAGCAACTGACCTTGAATTAAGCAGCATTGTTTAATAAAATGATGTACTCACTCGGGAGGAGGCGCAGTGTGCCTGCCCATCTTTACAAGGCCACGTAAAACCACCCTGAGTGGCTTTTCATGGCTTTGTAAATATGGCCCCTTTCACGCATTACTCTGCATGAAAGGGGCGTTCAATGGGTGTTGCTGTGGGTGTTCCCACGCAACATCCATGGAACCTGACGCATTCCCTGATTTACAAGGGGGCTTATTTACAAGCCCATTGCACACCGGTGTGTCACTTTTTTTGACACACCAGTGGCGCAGTGTGCCTCCTCTTATTACAATGCAAAACACACAAGATGATGGACGGAATGCTGCACATTGGCAAACATTCACCCCCAGTCACAGATCTGGGTTTAATCCATCGTTATTTTGCTTCACCACGCTACCCCAGTTGAGACATAGCCATATGCAAATCAGTCTTGACCCTGTGCCTCTTGGGAACAGTCCAGACCGAACTGCCAAGCCATGTCTTCCCTGGACCGGAATCAAGCATCCTAGGACCGGTTTCAGGCTATCAGCCTTCATCAGCCAGGATAGCTTGACTCCAGTGGCGTAGTGAGCACGGGACCCACGTCTTATTACAAGGCCACCTAAAGCCACCTTGCGTGGCATTTCGTGGCCTTGTAAATGTGGCCCCTTTCACGCATTACTCTGTGTGAAAGGCGTGTTCCATGTGGGTGTTTTGGAGGCTTGGGAATGCGTCAGATTCCTACGCCTCCACAAGGGAGGCGTAAGGGAGGCGCAATAAGGAGAAATACCTTTATTTCTCCTCGTTTTTCTTTAATCTATGGGGCTGATTCCGATTCGGGCCGGAAATCTCTCCGACCGAGCCGGACCCGGAGAGATTTCCGACCGAATCGGACTCGGGCAGTCCGACCGATCGAGTACGATGCGCACGCATGCCATCGGACTCGAGTCGGTCGGACTCCCATTGAAGTCAATGGGAGCCTGTCGTACAACGCGTACGCGGGCTCCCATTGACTCAAAGGGTGCGAGGCGGACAAGGGCGCCTCCTACAGCGTGTACGCGGCGAAGCGATTCGCGCCGTACACGCACAGGTAGGGGGGACCCATGGGTCCCCCCTGTGTGCGACTCGCGCGCCTACGCGTACAGGGGGGTCCGACGCGGACCCCCAAAGTCCGGCTCCGACAGCTTTTTCGAGCCGGACGGCGCGAGTCGATCGGACTGCTCGCGGTGCGCATCGTACTTACCTGGCCAGGAAACGTCTCCATAGCGCGGTGCGAGTCGTGTCCATGCGAGTCGGTCGGAGCGTGTTGAAGCCGCGTTCGAGTCAGTCGGAGTTTTCGCGGGTGCCTGCATCGTACTCGCTCGGCCGGACCCGCATACGATTCGGTCGGGAAACAGGGCTCCGAATCGGATCCGGTAAATCCGAATCCGATTCGGAGCCCTACCGGCCGAGATCGGAATCGGCCCCTATGTGTGCTGCATTCTGCAGCATGCATAGAGAGAGGAAAACACCTCTTGTGATTGTTTTTGTGTAGGAAGGTGTCCCTTCCTGCACAAAAGCAATCACCCCTACAACACAGACACCCTTGCACCATGACGCAAGGGTCCCAATGTTGGCACATTGCAGCCCGTTGTGCGCCAGGGCAGGGGAAAAGGACAGGAATGTGCGACGTATCTTGTAAATAAGGCGCATTGCGGCCCTTTTCTTTTGACGCAAGGCAGTGCAGTAGGAAGGTTTGCTGCACTGCCGATCGTCAAAATATTATTTTTTTATTTTTTCAGAAACAAACTCCCAAAGTGGGTGGCTGTTTCTGGAAAAGAAAAAAAATCAATGTCCTTGAAAGAAAGGGAATTATCTATCTGTGCGCCAGGGACATTTTTCTTCTTACCTGCCCAGGCAGGGAAAAATAGTAGTGGATTCCCAGCCAAAAATAAGGCATAGCACCCGTTACTGTGATTGGGCAGCCCTGTGACGGACTTGTCGCAGTGTTTAGGCTTTCAAATGGCAGAGCCAGCTGAGGTACCTCTGCTATGGTACCCTCAGCTCTAAATGGATGAGGGAAACTGCAGATTTGGTGGAGCTAGAGTCCCCCTAGAAACAGTGGCGTAACACAGGCCCCCGCCGCCCCCGCGGTGCGGGAGGGCCCCCAAGCTCCTGGGAGGCCCCCTCAGCACAGTACTCTGGCCAGAGAGCTCCTGATTGAGTCAGGAGGGGGCCCCTCCACATGCCTTGCTGGGGGGGCACCTTCAAGTTTCGTTACACCACTGCCTAGAAAGCTCACCAGAGTTCAGAGGTGATAGAAAGGGAAGCAATTGCAGAACCTCCAAAGTTACTGACAGCAACTCTGATGCCACAGGCATACATAGGTGAAGCATCAACAGTGCTCCCTAAGAATAATGCCTTTGTAGCTTGGCACCCTGTGGCACCCAAGCCTGCTGGTCGCCATGTGCAGTGCTCCTCCAATGGCAGCTGGGAGCCCCTTGTCCATAGCTAGTGATCCCGCCAGGAAGACAAAGAAGGACAAAGAAATAAAAACAAGAACAAATGATGGGGTGGGCAAAACAAATACTGAAAGTGAGCTCAGAGGCTCGAGTTGCAAACAGCTGACTGAGAAATAAAATGAACAGAAAAGAGATGAAAGAAACAAGCAGAAGGGGCAGAGGCTAAAATAATAAAGCACAGGACAAAAAAATTATTGCGTATCTGAAAATAGGTCGCCAACTGGCTGTTTTTTTTACCAGCATAACCAGTTTTTTAATATTCCGACCTGAACAAAAATTAGGAAAATCATCTAAAGCCGGAATTTTTTCTGCCTTCTCACTACGGGGCATATTATCAAGAACGGCGTTAAAATTATCGCCGCTTTAGCGGCAGGAAACTGCCGCTAAAGCGGCGATAATGGGCTTGATAATATGGCCATGTGAATTCCAATAGAAGCCCAGGTTCACACCAGAACATGGGCTTCTATTGGAATTCACTAAGGCCATATTATCAAGCCCATTATCGCCGCTTTAGCGGCAGTTTCCTGCCGCTAAAGGGGCGATAATTTTAACGCTGTTCTTGATAATATGCCCCTACATGCTTTAACCACTAAACACATAAAGAAATCACGTTAAAATGTGTTCTAAAGCTACCTTAATGATCCCAGAGGGATAAATAAAGGAAACAAAGGCAGAAATGCCATGTTAAAAATGTATACAGATGATTTTATATAAAGTTCTGTTAAAGTATTATGTCCAGGCCTTTTGTAGAATCTTAAAACGTGTACAAATGGCATATGATTTTCTCTGTAAAACGTTACAGCCCTCATCTGAAACCAGGCTCCAACAACTCCCTTGCACAATTACAAGTCTAAGGGTCAACTTTCTGCCAAAAATGGAGGTCAAGATGTCCGTTTTGACTTCTGCTTTTTGCTGTCACATTTAGGCAGTGCATTCCTGATGGCAGAAGAGGCCTTCCGGCTCCATTATAGTGAACTCATATTTGGCAGTCTTGATGTCAAGGAGAGTTGGGTTAGTGCTTAATTCGAGCCAGTGGTTTCTGGTGCACAGCAGCTAATTGTCAACACCTGCGTTTATGACAATCTGCCACATGGTGGCGTCGTTAGTCTAATTTAGAGATGAGCACAACAGTAGTTATTTATTAATTCAATACGCATTAAAAATGACTGATACCTGCCGGCCAAACTATTCTTATGGCTCGGGGGGGGCCGGGAACAGCCTGAATTGTCACCCTTGTAGGAGTGCGATGGTTAGTAGTTCTGCTGCTGGTTCTATCACTGGCAGCGCTCATGGCTTTTTTTCCGGAGTTTTATATAGCAGAACGCTTTACATGAGCACCAGTTACCTTCACAAGAACACATTCATTTTTGTTAGGCACGGGGAGGGAGATTGGGTTTTGCCCAGTATCACAGGATGTTGAGCGTCGTTGCCGACGCTCGAACCTGCCTCCCCAGATTTTACATTGACCGCCCTAGCCCGTTAGGCCACATCCTCTGGAGCAAGCTGCACTGGCCTCAGGTCACCGTGCAAGCGAGAGCTGTTTTTGAGTAGTAATGTGCGTCACAACTGCGGATTTTATTTAAATGAGGAGCTAAGCCAGCTGCACACAAAAGCGAAGTGCGGCCTTCAGTAACCTACTCCGCCATATTGTTGGCCGCCTTTTCCTGTGGTAGAGAGAGAGAGGCTGCCTTTCTATCAGCCTTATCCCAAGTGCAGCATGAAAATATAAATAAACCGAAATGCTTTTCGAAAAGGCCCTTAAGAGCTGAACAGTAAGAATTATAGGGCGTGCACACTTGCAAATACTTTAATAATTCAAAAATCAAAAGAATGCTGGGCCTGGACAAGAAATGGAAATCACTATTTCTCATTAGGCCTGCTGGAACCTCCCTGTTCTCTGCAGTCAAGTCACATGGCCTCTTCTTTCTATGCATTCTCAATGAGAACTTCTTTTCTCATCCCAGTGTGCAACCACGCACTCTAAGCATTTTCAATTTAATGTTACCAAGCGTGGCCTTTCCCTATAAAGCCACGAAATGTTGCTTGAATTTTTTTTTCAGTAAAGCACCAAAAATATATCTAATCAAAATAGAAAAACACACTACTAAAGAAATGGAAAGAAAAGCAAAAAGCAAATATCGAATAGGCATTAGATATTGTCTTGTGTGAAATGAGATTCTGTAGATGGCAAAGGGGTGGGGGGTGAGGAGGGGGATCAGCGAGCAAGAAATTAACCTGCATTTTAACCAGGAAGAGGAGCTGCATAGCTCACTGCCCCCTTCGTCTTCTGCAAGCTAGCTCCAATCACCATGAAAGGAAAGCAGGAGAAATGCAATGAATATTTCACATTAAAAATTCATCGGTCATTTTTCTTTCTGACACCCATACAGAGGGAGCGCGGCGACACAGCAGGGTGTGCGACACGGCGCTAACGAAGTCGGATTAGCTGTCACTGTGTCAAAAAAATGGGCAAATTAGGGGTTATGGTTCCCTTCTCAACCATCCCCCAATTCATCGAAGCCTTTATTTTTTCAGACCCCGCTTTCCAGTTGCTCTCTGCAAGACTGAATGTACCCTGGAAGTACAACTAAATAAAAAAAAATCCCAATAAAATATTTATTTTATTTTATAAAAGCATCCTTATTGGGTTTTTACATTTTTCTCAGACCAACCAACTTAGACTACGAGTTGGATTTACTAATGTGTGCATGAACGCTAGTGCAACACAATTTTGCATTGTGATCGAGGGCCTTTATAATCTATAGTACATAGGCACTGCATTTTGGAGCTAGAGTCCCCCTAGAAACAGTGGCAAAATTGTAGTAAATTTACATCTGTGTGCCTGCCAATCACTCTAGTCTTAGTTCCTGTAGGCCAACGTTTTTCATTGTGAAGGTTGAATGGTCCGTGCTCCTTTGGGTGGGCAAACTGAGGATTTGGGACTAAAACGCACTTTCCTAGAAGGATAATGTTCTTACGTTTGAAACTCCATTAAACACTGTGGATCATTTGAGCCTGACCATGAGTGGGCCTTCCGTCCTTCCTAAATGCGTGAGCCTTGAGGTGGCTGTTGTAGTGTCCTGCAGGGTGACGACACTAGGCCCAATGGGAGAGCAAAGATAGACATGACACACAGGTTGCATTCGTGGGCAGCAACCAACGTAGCCACGCCCGGCTCTCCCCGAGCTATTTATTAACTCTATCTAGTGCGCGCCGCGTATGCACGTCGCCGCGCCAACTAACACCAACACCCAGGGGTCGGGTACAAACACCCCTCCCCTCTGAGACCCGAGTGGCGTAACCCACCACTCGGAACCAACATTACATTCCTCTTATACCTGGTCAAAATAAACACTTGAGCAAACAACAACAGGAAACATCTTAGTCCATCATCTCAAATGATAATACAACATGGAACATTCTTACTTGGTTTCACGCAGCAGCTCCCCGGCTACAGGGCATGGCCCAAAGTCTCTTCTTTCAGCTACCAGGTTACAAAGTCCCGGTACCTCTGGGAAGGCTTCGGATGAACCCTCAGGTTATACCGCCTCCGACTGTCACTGGTGGGTGGTGACAGCGATACCAGCTCCTGTCCACCGGTCGCCGCCGGTGGACTCTCTCTGCTATCGGGCTCTTCGGGGGGCAGGACCTCTTCCGAGGGCTGGACTAAAACAGGAGTTCCGCTCAGCCTTTCCGACGATGCTCCCTGAATGTCATCGACGTCTTCCGACAAATCAAACCTCCTGAGTGGGGGTTCCTCTCCAGCGACGTCTTCATCCGAATTCCGTTCTAAGAGATGATCAGGAGTTTTCTTGAAGTGAGAAACATTCCTTGTCACCCACTCTCTGCCTCTTCTGGCAGTAACTTGAGTGCCGCAGATCTTGGTCACAGTCCATGCTTCCAATTCAAACGGCAGGCGGAATTTTCCGCCTGGATGACGGTCACGGACCAGCACCCGGTCTCCTACCTTCAACGAACCTTGGTGGGCACGTCGTCTCCGAGAGGCTTCTTCGTTGTTGTGCAGTCGCCGGGACTCAGATTGGTTTGGCGGGCATGGAGTGACAGCCCACTGTGGGTGGTGAGGGATAGTGTCACTGACGGCTCGATTAAAACACATTCGTCCTGGGGCAACGCCTGTAGTGCAGTGCGGGGTTAACCGTTACTCTCTCAGGAACTGAAACAGCGCTTGCTCCATTGGTCGATTTTCCGCTAGAGCAATCTGAACAGTTTTGTTTAGGGTTCTCATTAGCCGCTCCACTTCTCCATTGGCTTGTGGCCACCTCGGCGTTACTCTTCGATGTTTGACTCAGTAGGATGTAAAATAGTCTGCCAGCTCACTACTGGTAAACGGGGGCCGATTGTCCGTGCGGATTTCTCCAAAAAGGCCATGGGTGGCCATCATTTTTTCAAGCTTGGATATCACTTCTACAGCAGACGTGGTGTTTACAAACTCGACTTCTGGATATCGGGAGAAATCGTCTACCACCACCAGCATGTGTCGTCCTCCCGGCAGGCTGCCAAAATCTGCACTTACCCGTTCCCACGGGACAGTCGGGCCAGGTTCTGTGATCACCGGTGCCGGCGGAGCCGGGAGGCTCGTGGCGAGGCATACTGGACAGCTCTTCACAATGTCCTCAATCAGATGATCAAGTCCAGGAAACCACACTTTGCTCCGAAGCCGGTTTTTCGACTTAACCATGCCCTGGTGGGCACCATGCGCTAGTGCCGCTGCTTTCTTGTGCAGACTCTCCGGTAGGACGAGGCGAGGGCCTCTCAGCAGGCAGCCGTCCTGTGTCGACGACAGTTCCAGGCGGACAGGATACAATGTCTTCAACACGGACCGGGCCATTTCAGTGCGATACGGTGCAGGGGTTTGCAGCTCTTTCCAATCTCCTGAGGAAACAGCTCGGATGGCTAGCTGTAGACAGTCATCCTCGGCTGTGGCTTTGACGACATCTTCGAGAGAGATTGGCAGGGGTCTCGACCGTTCCACTATCATGCGCACATAATCTTCCGTGGCAGCCGCTTCCACGGTCTCCTGGGGGGTCACAGGCCGAGCGTGCCTTGAAAGAAAATCCGCTGGATTCTTGGTGCCTGGTTAATATTCCACCTTGAACTGGAACTCCTGCAATTGTAGGATCCATTTTTCTGTATGGGGAGGAGGCCTGGACGATGATCCTTGAAATAGGGGGAGGAGAGGCTTATGATCCGTCACAACTGTAAACGGTTGCCCATACAAGTAAATGTGAAAATGCCGGCAGCCCCACAAAATCGCGATTGCTTCCTTTTCGATGTGAGAGTATCTCTGCTCCGTGGATGTAAGTGTTCGACTGGCATAGGCTACTGGCGCCCACTCGCCACAGCTCTGGCGCTGTGCTAGGACGGCACCTAGGCCCGTAGGGCTGGCATCCACGACCAACTGGGAGGCCTTGCAAGGGTCAAAGTACACGAGATTGGTGTCAGCCGATAGGGCAGCCTTTGTGCGCCTGAACGCTTCTTCTTGCTCGGGGCCCCACTGCCATGGACTTGCTGCTTTGGTCAACTCTCGCAGCGGGCCTGTCAGGTCGGAGAGGTTCTTAATGAAACGTCCGCAATATGTTACCATTCCTAGAAAACTACAGACTCCTGACACCGAGGATGGCGCAGCGGCTGCTTGGATGTCGTCGACTTTCTCTGGGTCGGGACCCACACCTTTCTCAGAAAATCGATACCCAAAGAAACTGATGTCTTTGCAGAGGAAATCGCACTTCTCACGATGAAGAGTGAGCCCCTTCTCCTTTAGCCTGGCAAACACTGCCTGGAGCCGTGTGAGGTGTTCTTCGAGTGTGGGCGCGCGCACCAGAATATCATCGCTCACATTGAGCACACCCGGATGTCCATGTAACACTGCCCTTATGATGTTTTGTAAAACCTCAGCAGCACTTGAGATCCCAAAATTGAATCGAGTGTAGCGCCACAGGCCCACATGTGTCGAAAATGTTGTGATTGGACGAGGCTCCAGGTGCAGAGGGATCTGGTGATACCCCGAGCGGAGGTCCATTTTAGAAAACCACCTCGAACCAGCCAGTTCTCCGATAATGTCATCTATGGTCGGGGTTAAGTGTCGCTCCTGCTTGATGGCCAGATTCGGGACCCTCATATCCACACATATGTGCACAGCTTCGGGTTGCTTCGGTTTCCGCGCCACCACGATGGGGGATACCCACGGCGTCGGGCCATCTACTCTCTCGATGATGCCAGCTTGTTCCAGTACGCAGAGTTCCGCTTCTACCTTGGGTCGGAGGTGGAAGGCTATCCTTCGATGCCTCAGGGCCACTGGAGTTACGGACTTGTCGACATGAAGTCGGATAGCTGGTTCTTTGAGGCACCCTATGCCTGTGAAGAGTGAGGTGGACTCTTGCAACAGCTGGTCAAGATCATTTGCGTGAACTTCAAACGCGAACTGAATAAGATTCAAATCTTGGGCCATCCGGCATCCGATAAGGAATCCCGACCCTTCTTGGGAGACGTATACTTTTGCACGCTGACAAGTGTCTTTATGTTTGAGGTCCGTCTGGAACACCCCCCCCACATTGTTAACGGGGCACGATTCCCGAATGCGTAGACTGTACTTTTGTACGTTGAAGTGTGGGTTTGGCTGGGAGGTTCCGATATACTTCTGCGGCCATGAGGTTGATCGTGGCTCCAGTGTCGATAAGTGCTGCTATTGGATGGTCGTGTATTTGAACTTTACATACTGGGGCAGCTGCCTGAGTATTCGCCAGGGCGTTGAGCATCCTGACTACGTGGACTGTTGCCGCATCGTCCTCGTCCATATCACTAGCGGGGGAGTCTTCCACAATTGGCTCAATGGCACGCACTTGCTTTCGCCCACTTGGAGGCCGTCTGCGCTGGGACGAGCGGCATACTGCTGCGAAATGGTTCACTTTGCCACAGGAGCTGCATATCTTCCCGTTGGCTGGACATCCACCGTCGTGTGGATGTGGACCACCACACCATCCACATGGGCGATTTGCTGACGTGGTCTTGGTGGGCCTCTTGATCGTCCCCGTCGTTCTCTGTTTTTCTCCTGGTGGTCCCGTGCGAATCGCGTTGACGGGCTCCGTCTTGACTTGCGCAGTGGCGTTGGGATCCATGTGGGCTGCCCGTGCTTTGGACAATTCCTTGGACCGACCTAGCGTTAGTATGTCTCGCATGGACATATTGGGCTCTTGAAATATCCGTTCACGAAGTTTTACCGATGCGCACCCTTGTATGAACTGGGCACGTACCTCATCACCTTCGTCCAGGAGGGTACAGGTGCTCGCTAGCTCCTTTAGGCGCCCATGAAAAACGCCTACAGACTCTTCTGGCTGTTGCTTCGCCTAGCGCAGCAGGAACCTTTCGTAATCCGGATTGGCGTATGGCTCGAAATGCGCGGTAATGGCGTCGCGCATTGTGGCGTAGTTCCTCGGGGGGCCTCCTTCCCTCACCGTCTTCGAGATTTTATGTATTTCCGCTCCTCCTAGGTGAAGCAACATGGAGCGTCGGCGTGGGGCCGCAATCTAGGCGGCGTCAAAGTATGTTTCCAACCGCTCCACCCACGCCTTCCATCGCGCCGCCTGTGAAGGGGGGGCCCGGTGATAACAAATGGCTCCAGGGATGGGAATGAGGCCATGGCAGATTACGCCTGGGCGTGGCTGAGTCCGGGTGTCGACTGTCTTGATGCTCGGGCGCACACTCGGGATTTCCTAGCAGGGCCACTGGGCAGCCGTGTTGGTGGGGCGTAGTCCCTGGTGTTTTCTCCTGCAGAACGTGGGCACCTGGCAGGCTGGTAGATTGGCGGTGGCACTCTTTTCTATACCCCTGTGGCCACGGTGCCCTTGCACCCTCGCAGCGGGGAATGGGGTGTGCCTCTGGTGTGATGGGCGATGGTGCTGCAGCTGTGAGGGAGGGCTGGGGCGTGAGATGGCCCTCTGGACTCCCAGGGCTGCTGCCAAACAGATGAGCGTGTGGCCTGGACTGGGGGCCACGTTCACTGCTGAGGTCCCTGCCTGAGGAGCAGTGTGCAGGTTGTCCACGGGTCTGGGGTGGTGGGAGCCGGACGAGCGGTGCTCGCGCTCCTGCAGTGATCGTGGGAGGCAGGGGGGCGGAGTCACGTTCCCTCGGGGTCAGCGCTGTTTCGCGGACAGCCATGGAGGCGGCAGCGGCAACCAGGAGAGGCAGGGGCGTGGCCGGTCTTACCCGCGGGTGCAGCGGTGACTCAGGCGGGAACCATACGGGCGAAGGCCGGACAACAGCACGGGACGCCGGGCGGCAGGGTCACGCCGCAGGTGGCGCGTCGTAGCTCAGTCCGTGTTGCTCGAGGCAGATTGGGCAGCCAAGGTGCGGCGGGGCACGCGATGGGCAAGCGGCCCACTCGTCGCCATTGTAGTGTCCTGCAGGGTGACGACACTAGGCCCAATGGGAGAGCAAAGATAGACACGACACACAGGTTGCATTCGTGGCCAGCAACCAACTTAGCCATGCCTGGCTCTCCCCGAGCTATTTATTAACTCTATCTAGTGCGCGCCGCGTATGCACGTCAGCCGCGCTAACTAACACCAACACCAACACCCAGGGGTCGGGTACAAACACCCCTCCCCTCTGAGACCCGAGTGGCGTAACCCACCACTCGGAACCAACATTATAGCTGTCTGTGCGTTAGGACCTGGGTGTGGAGACCCTTACTTCTGTCATCACCCTTCTCCAAGAGTGTACAAGCACCCATTGCTGTGACCAGGGCCGGCGCTCGGCATGGGCAGTGTGGGCAGCTGCCCAGGGCCCCGTAGTCAGCCCTCCAAACTTGGGGCCCCGCACCAATGAGACACAGCCAGGTTATGGCATCAAAGATGCAACCTTGCAAGTGCGCCGCCGTCACCTTAGGGGGCCCCCTCCCCTGGCCTCGTTCGTTTGGTGTAGGGAAGCGAACCTGTGAGGGGTGGGGGGCAGTCCCAGTTGCAGGGAAACACATTCCTCCAGGTTTGTCCGGCAATTAGGTCTCCACCCCCCACCCACGCAGAGGCACAGCGCGATGGCTATTGTCCCTCTGTTTAGCTCCCTGGCAGTCTCTGCAGATAAGCAACCCTCACACCTCCAGCCCTTTATGAGCTGTTAAGAGGCACTTAAGGAGAGGGAGGGGCTGCAGCTTCAAGGAGCAGGGGCATCTATTGAGATGCAGGCAGCCCTGAATGTGACACGTCTATGCAAATTTGAGGGGCCTCACAAATTCCCTCTCTGCCCAGGGCCTCCAGAATCCTAGAACCGGCCCTGGCTGTGACCCTTGGGGTAAGGAGGTAACCCCAGTGGCGGCTGGCATCTACTGAGGGTGGGGGGACGGGCAAACAAAAGAGAAAAAAGAAATGCACTTACCGATTCTGACGACGGTGACGACGTCCTCCTCACTCCCACCTCGTCTGCTGCTGGGACTGCAGTGCAGGCCCCAGCAAACACCCTCGACCAATCCAGGACTGCTCACATGTTGTTAACCAGCATGTGAGCAATGCCCTGATTGGTGGGAGCGGCCTCTGTCGCCGCCCCAGAGGGTACTGGATGCCTGCACTTGCTCTCAACCCAGCTGTCTTAAGACAGCTGGGTTGAGAGGTTTATAGTGCGCATGTGTGGCTGGCTGTCTCAAGACGGCCGGCCAAAGACACATGCGCACTTTAATCACATGCAAAAGGCAGCCCTCTGCCCACCACTCCTCTCTGCTCACTGAGCAGGCCCCACCCTGTCATGACGCTCGGTTCAGGACGGGATGAGACTGGGGCTTTGGGGGGCACATAAGTGGGGCGACGCTCCTCCGCTCCAATGGAGGAGCCGCCCCTGGGTAACCATAGACTTCCTAGGGTACCATGGTCAGTGCCACACTCTGCCTGGATGCTGTGCAACACTTGTGAGCCAGTGTCTGCCTGAATCTTCCGTCAGTGAGTGTTGCAAGGAAATTCTCCGTTCATGCCACAGCAAACAGAAGGTTCCATCCCCATATCATAGGTGGCACGTTGGCTCACTGGGTTAATACATCTCTGCAGACATTTATTTATGACCTGCAAGTGACCGGTTTGAAAATCACAAAAGACAAAAAAGCCTTAATTCTTCTGAGCTCAATAGCTTGAGTATTTTTGAGTGGCGGGATAGTAATACATGTTATTTGTAGTGTTTCACAGCAGAAAGGCTTCAGAGGTAAGATCTATATAGCAAGCAAACGTTTAACTGCACTTACTGATGAACCACTGAGCCTTCTGCACTAATATGTAGTTTAGGTTATCATTAATAAGGTCTTCTTCTCAGATGCAGTGGCCACAACCTTCTCGGTATGGTGGACAAGTATGTACTTATGTAGTCCCTTAAGGTGAGCCTGAGACCTTTGTTCCATCTTCAGGAAACACATCATAGAAGGCTCCCGTGAACTGGGAGACTCCTACGAGTTCTTTGGGGCTATTGTATGACACTTGACCAAGACCAGACTAGGAGCATGCCTTTGGGAGTTGCTGTTCACCCACAGGTGTAGCTCACTTATTGCACTAAAAAGCTGTTTAACTGTTATGTGCCTGGAAGACATGCTGCTGGGTTGCTTGGGAAAGGAGCTGCTATGACCTAGAGTACAAGCAAAGGCCCAGCCAGCTCACTGAGACTTGTGTGGAGGAAGACTCAGGAGGTGAGACTGCACAAGAGAATCAATAATCTGCATCCTTTTAGACCTGAGAACGCTCTAGGCCGCTTCTTTCAATTCGATTCTGGTCAATAGACCTTTGTAGTAGCCTGAGAGGAAGAGGGATTAACGACAATTTAAACCTCAAAGTACAGTATGATAATTAGGACCACACAGTAAAAGTCTGAATCAATAACTTGAAGTCAAAAAGTTTTATTACAAACTCAAAGCCAGACTGTTATATATTAATTTCAAAAACATACTATAAAAGTATATAATAACCAAAGGGAGACCAAAGCGTCTTACAATATCAGTCCTCAAGCAAAGAACATATAAGGATCCCAGTAGCTGTGATACAGAAAATAAGGAAAAGAATTTGATGACTTGTCAAATGGTTTCGATCCTTCTCCCCATCCATGGAAAAGATTTGCAGCATCTACCAAACCCTACACTAACCTAAGGATAAGGGAAACCCTATTGAAACAAGGTAGCAAGGAAGGTGTCAGCATCAGGACTTATGTAGATGTTCTATAGGTAAAGAATCATGTATGGCATGAAGCTACATAATCAGAGATGTCAAGAGAGGCCTGTGCCTTTCTAGGTCTAAAGGGAATCTGGCTAAACTCAAAGTGGTTCACTAATTAAAATGCACAAAGGACATTCAAGAAAACATGACCTCATACACATCATAATATGTTTTCCAGTTCCCAGAAAATAACTTGGCGCTTTGAACACTACTCCCATATTGCTGTCTTCGCTTTAAAAAGCGTCCTTGCTTCCTCCCTTCATCTGATAGTACCAACTGGTAACACTCCCTTTGTTCTTCATTAAAATCATTTGACCTTGCCAGCTCTTCCTCGACTCACTATCTCTGAAATACCATGTGCTTTTCACTAAATAATGAATGCCTTTGGTCTGCACCTGCAGAGGAGAAAAACATGCATAAAAACAACTTTCATGTTAGTATTAACTGTCTTGACTGTAAGCTTAAGGCCCACAATCACGCTAACTTAACATTTCTCTTTAAAACACATTAGTTCTAGAACCTACATATAGTCCAATAAATGAAATCTTTAATAATGAATCAAGCTATATTGTGCTGTACTCCTATAAGTAAAAGACACACAATTGATGGACGGAATGCAGAACAAATCAAAACATTCACCCCCAGTCAAGAGATCTGGGTTAAATCCATCATTCTTTTGCTCACCATGCCACCCCAGTTTAGACCTGGCCATATGCAAATCAGTCTTGACCCTGTGCCTCATGGGAACAGTCCAGCCCGAACTGCCAAGCCAGGTCCTCCCTGGACCGGAAACAAGCATCCTAGGACCGGTTTCGGGGTTTCACCCTCTTCAGCCAGGATAGCTTGATTCCAGTGGCACAGTGAGCCCAGGACCCACGTCTGGGCATACCTGGCGCACTTAGGGCGAGAAAGCAAAAGACACACAATTGATGGACGGAATGCAGAACAAATCAAAACATTCACCCCCAGTCAAGAGATCTGGGTTAAATCCATCATTCTTTTGCTCACCATGCCACCCCAGTTTAGACCTGGCCATATGCAAATCAGTCTTGACCCTGTGCCTCATGGGAACAGTCCAGCCCGAACTGCCAAGCCAGGTCCTCCCTGGACTGGAAACAAGCATCCTAGGACCGGTTTCGGGGTTTCACCCATCTTCAGCCAGGATAGCTTGATTCCAGTGGCACAGTGAGCCCAGGACCCACGTCTGGGCATACCTGGCGCACTTAGGGCAAGAAAGCAAAAGACACACAATTGATGGATGGAATGCAGAACAAATCAAAACATTCACCCCCAGTCAAGAGATCTGGGTTAAATCCATCATTCTTTTGCTCACCATGCCACCCCAGTTTAGACCTGGCCATATGCAAATCAGTCTTGACTTAGGGCGAGAAAGCAAAAGACACACAACTCCTATAAGTGGCACAATAACTAATACATGTCATTTCAAGGAAAAACACCAACTGGTCACAATTTGTAAAGAAAGCATTAAACAAACATATGATTCATTCTCACTAATCCCTTATGAATGCACTGCATTAAATGCATTTTATCACACCACCTTACAATCTAAACCTATAAAAGATTAATATCGGCAATCCAGATGTTTCTGAAAAGGAAAAGCTTAATAAGAACACATATATATGTCAAACATGCAATAGATGAACTTCTATGCTTTTGGTGCACCATATCTCTTTAATATTATTGCGTCACATGAGTACAAAAGGACAATAGTAACTATATATGTATGTGGCCTAGCCAAACATAGAAGGATGGAGCCAAAATGATGCTACTCCAGACCCTTCCCAAATTGATGAAATCTGCATCACAGAGGGGTGCAGATGTCTTTGGACTATAAAACATCAGTGCCATTTGTAATGTAATGTAATGTAATGTAAGGTACACTTAATTGGCGCAGCTGCCACCCCAAGGGTATCCTGGCGCTTAAGTTACCAATCATCCACTATGCGTAACTAAGCTGAAATAGGCAGGAGTCAATCTCTAGGAAACAGTCTGGTCTTCAGTTCCTTCCTGAAGCGTGACAAGGTGTTCAGTTGTCCAAGTTCCGGGGGCAAAGCGTTCCAAAGTCTAGATGTTGTAAAGCTAAAAGATCTGCCACCCATTCGCACTTTATTGACGTGGGGAACACAAACCAAATTAGCCGAAGAAGAACGTAAGTATCTAACAGGGGAATACCATACAAATTTCCTTTGCAACAATTTAGGTCCAGTTTTATGTATTGCCCTGTAAACAATACAGAGTGCCTTAAATTGGACTCTCTGCGCAATGGGGAGCCAATGTAGGTCCTTTAACGCCAGTGAGGCCGAGGCTCTACGCGGTCGGTTTAGCGCCAACTTAGCCGCCATGATCTGTACTCTTTGCAATTTTATTATCAGGGACGCTGGGGCACCTACAAGGAGTGCATTACAATAGTCCAATCTGCTTAGAACTATACTCCGCACCACTTGAGGTCTAGCAAGAATAGGTAAGAACAGGAGAATCTTCCGAAGAGCTCGGAGCAGAGATAGGCAGGTGTTCACCGTTTTATTCACCTGGGAATCTAGTTGTAGATTGCTATCCAGCATCACTCCTAAATTGCGCACTGTACTAGCGGGCAATACGGAGTTGTTGGCCGGGCCTGGCCAAAAGTCTACCTGAAGTGGTCGCTGAATTTTACCTGCGGTACAACACAGGATTTCAGTTTTTTCCCCATTAAATTGCAATGAGTTCTCTTTCAGCCATTCCGCTGTTCTATGCATACAGTTGTGGAATTTTTCTAAAGGCACTGCTTTGTTGCCCTCAACGGAGAAGACAAGCTGAGTGTCGTCCGCATAGTTTATGACATCAATGCCAAATGATTTAATTAAAATAATAAGTGGTCGAAGATAAAGATTAAACAAAATTGGGCTGATAGCCGAGCCCTGTGGAACCCCATGTTTAACATCTCTATTCTGAGAGGTAAATGGCGACAGGGTCACTGCCTGCTGCCTATTAGAGAGAAAAGAATGCAGCCAGTCCCGAGCCCTACCCGTAACACCCATCTCCACTACTCTCTTAATCAGGATTCGGTGGTTAACCGTATCAGCCTGCACTGTCCATTGGTCATCCCTTCTTTATGATAATGTGCATCATTCTTCCCTAACCTGATCAGTAAAGGCACCTTTTTGTTCTTTCGGAATGGGCCCTTGAAATCTGAGCCAAGTAGGTATGTTGATTGCAGTAAAAGTGTTGAACCATTGCTCTATGTCTTATGGCCCAGGAAATATTGACATTTAAAGTGGTGGTGGACCATAACCCAGTATTTCTACCAGTTATTGGTGGGAACTGGTGAGCCCAAAGAATGCTCCCACCCAACTGTGTGCCCTGTTACCAGAAGAATTTGCTTTTAACTAACCATTTAGGCGACTGAGCGAGCAGCCATAATGCCGGGGCATAGCACATCGGCCCGGTCAGGCTAAATCGAGCACTACATCCTTGCAGCCTGACCCAGCGCCAACCCCGCCGGATCCCCCCCGGACTGAGCCCACTGAACTGTACAAGCACGCACACGCCTTTCTACACGGCAGCAGACTCACACAACTATCAGGGGCATGGCCCTCGCACAATAACGGCCGCGGTCACCGGGCGCAGAAGAAACACCACCACTCTCTCCACCCTTGCATGCTGCGGGAACACTAGCCTTCTATCCGTAATGAACCCGACAAAGTATTCTTCCTCACAACGCAAGAATGGGTTGCAGGGACCCCAAGCAACGGAAGCTGACTTTTGACAAGCAAGGCACATCAGAACTCACGACCATAGTCTTGATAGAGGGGATGGATCAGGGCGAGATAACCAGCCACATGCCATGGAGGGCGCCGCGGCCATAATGGCGGAGCTCAATGCAGGGTTCTACGCAATAGACTCCAGATTCGATTCCCTAACTACCAGGCTAGATAGAATGGGGTAGCGCCTAGAGGGAGATAGCACCAGACTCGATGAAGCGGAGAGACGTATCTCCTCCCACGAGGACCAAGCCAGAGATACAATGCGCCGGTTGTAACGCGTGGAACACCTACTCAAGACCGTTGCCATAAAGAACAAAGACCTAGAGGCTAGGTCGCGGAAAAATAACATTCGCATCCTGGGTCTGGCAGAATCCACAAACATCGGGCGACCTGAGCCATTTGTTGAATCTATGCTAACTGAACTGTTCGGAGCTGATAATTTCGCCAAAACCTTCATCCTGGAAAGAGCACATCGATCCCTCAGCCCACGCCCCCCCGGGGGCCCCGCGGCCCATAATTGCCCGCCTGCTCAACTACAGGGATCGGGATACGATCCTCCGCCTGGTCCGGGAAAACGCACCGGTGCAATACCAGGGCGCTGTGCTCTCTTTTGATCCAGACCACACAGTTGCACGTAGTAAATTTGTGGAGGCGAAGCGCCAGCTCCGTGGAATTGGCCCGAAATACGCCATGCTATACCCAGCTAGGTTGCGGTTGATAGTGGGCGATAAACCCCGTTTCTTTGATAGCTCTGCGGATGTGCTGGCCTTCTTTCTGTAAACAACATCAAAGTACGACCCATAGGAGCCCGGCCCGGTCCTCTGGACGTTCCTCTCCGGACCAGCAGCTGGCTGCGAGCACCGAATTATTTACCACGGAATGATGGCCTCTTACTCCTGAAGACCTCCAACTATCACGATGTTCGACATGTCACTGAGACTGAGAAAAGAACTGCGAAAGTTCCATATGCTATCCATGTTTCTGTATCTCTATTCTGCAGAATGTTTAGTTTAAGTAATGGGCATCGGACGTCTGAGGTGTCGCCCGCCTCCTATGGATGACTCCGCTTAGTTTGCCTTTGGGTTTTTTTCTTTTACCTCTCTGTGGTGGGATGGAGGGTATTCACCGGACCTTTGAGCCCAGGTGTGGGAGGGGACTGGGGGTTGTTGTTTTTTTCCAGGGTTTTATTGATCGTATTTTTGTCCTCTTGGTTTTTGATGTCCTATATATGTCTTTCCTTCTGTAGCCTTCCCTTTCCACAAGTTGTACGGATGTTATTGCTCGCTGGAAGTACACACACATGCTCCCCCCCTTACTACTATGATCTTGGACCCCACTGTTGAGGCAAAACTAATTATCTGGAACGTGAGAGGGCTTAACAACCCCAGGAAATGCAAACCAGTACTTGCATATCTCCGGAGGCATAACGTTAAAACAGCATTTCTACAAGAAACCCATCTTCCATTGCAGAAGGCCCCCCCGTTTGCCTCCTCATGGGGACCCCATAGGTATTTTGCAAGTTACAGTACCTATTCCCGTGGAGTATGCCTCCTTATTCATCATACCCTCCCCTTCACACACAACCACACAATATCTGATGCACAGGGGAGATATCTGTTGGTGATGGGCAAAACGGTTATATTCCTCAATATCTATGCACCCAACACGGACGCCCCCACTTTTTTCTCTGAACTTCACACTGCTTAACCGCTACGATTCTGACACACTCTTCCTTGGAGGGGATCTGAACCTATGGTTAGGCCCCAGGCACGACTCCTCTAACCCAGTACATGCTATCAAACCCCACGCCCACCGAGCAATGTGGGACCTAATACAATCTTTGAGTCTGCACGATGTCTGGCGCTCACACCACCCGGATGCCCCGGGATACACCTTCCATTCGGCGCCACACTCCACCCAGACACGCATAAACTATTGGTTCACTGATGCACTGGGTTATCAATGGACTAAGGGTATAGAAACTCTGCCCCGCACGCTGTCAGACCATGTACCAGTACTCCTTCATTTAAGCATTCCACACTCCACCGGGTGGGAACGACGATGGTCCTTTCCAGCTACGGACCTGCTGGATGCTTTGTTTAAGTCTGAACTGCAAGAGGCAGTCATTGAATATTTCACTCTGAACACAGGCTTGGTGGCTAAGTATAACACTATGGGATGCCTTAAAGGCATATATCCGTGGTGTTTGCATATCTAAGCAGGCGGGGGTTCTGTGCTCAATACGGGACAGTCTTGCCCGGGTTGAGACAGAACTGTCGCGTTTGGACGCATCACCAATTACATCAAACACCTTAAACCGACGAAACGCCCTTATACTTGAGTTCATCGAGCACGCAGACAGGGAGGCAAACCTGCAAGGCAAGCACCAAGCTGCACGCCGATATGGAGAGGGGGAACACCCTGGTAGAACTCTGGCGCAACTGGTGCGACCTCCCCGGGGGGCCGGGCATATAGCAGCAATAAGGCGGACTGACGACTCCGTGACCACTGACAATGCGGACATACTATCAGAACTGATAGCTTATTATTGGTCCTTATATGCAACCAAGCTCCCCAAGGACTCTACACAGCATTTAGCTTACCTGGAGGAAGTCGCAATGGTGTGGCTTACTACTGGACAGGCTGAGTTCCTCGGTGAACCCTTCACTGTGGAGGAGGTCACTCAAGCAATAGAGGCTCTGGATGGAGCAAAGGCGCCGGGCCTTGACGGACTGTCAGGGATATTCTATAAGACATTTAAAGAAGCTTTAGCGCCACAGTTGCTCGAGGTGTATGCTGAAGCACTTGAGGATGGCGTACTCCCCCCTTCCATGAGGGAGGCAGCTATATCCCTCCTGTTAAAACCAGGTAAAGAGCCTACTAACTGCGCCTCCTATCGCCCCATTTCCCTAATAAATTTCGATAACAAAATCCTGGCCAAAATGCTATCCACCAGACTGTCATTACTCTTGGACCAAATACTCTCGCCAGTGCAGTCTGGCTTTATTCCACATAAGTCTACCGTCCTAAACCTCCGGACCGTTTTTTCAGTGATCAACAGGATAGAGCCGAGTGTCCCTGCAGCGATAGCCCTTCTCGATGCGGAGAAGGCCTTTGACTCTTTGGAGTGGCCATTCCTCATTGCCACGCTTCGCAAACTTGGCATCCCAGCCAATTTTATTGCTTTGGTTGCACTGCTATACTCATCTCCCACGGCCCAGCTCTGGGTGAATGGCTCACTGTCTCTCCCGATTCCGATTTCACGTGGCACCCGTTAGGGTTGTCCTTTGTCCCCCCTACTTTTTATAGTGGCCTTGGATCCCCTAGTCAGGCACTTGCAAGACAAACAAAGTTCCGTGGCGTCCAGTTTCAATCGGGACCCTTGCTGATGTCTATGTATGCGGACGACATCCTGCTTTTTATTAGACATCCCATCATTAATTTACAACCTGTAATCGATAAAATCTGTCGTTTCGGTGACATGTCCGGGTTACGAATTAATTGGGACAAGTCGGAGGTGTTCCCGATTACCAACTCGGCCACCTCAGGGGAGGCTGAGCTACCTCTCCAATGGGCGGTAGATACCACCAAATATCTCGACATCATTCTACATAGAAGTAAGGAACAAGTTATCCGCCTCAACTATGGACCAGCCATGGAGCATCTTACCGCGCAGGTTGAGAGATGGATCCAGTTGCCGATATCTATGGCGGGACGCATTGCCCTCATCAAAATGAATGTCCTACCCCGGTTCCTATATTTATTTGTTAATATACTTATCCCACTTACAAAAGCGTTCTTCACACAGCTGCGGGGCCTATTTACCCGCTTGGTCTGAGCGGGGCGTAGATCACAAATAGCATGGGATACCCTAACACTTACTTATGAGCAGGGAGGGTTTGAAAGTTCCAGATTTCCATCCCAATTACCTGGTTGCACAGGCTCAATTTTCCCAGCATTGGTTTCATCCAGACGCCCGTATACCATACACTAAACCCGAACGTGATTTGGCTGCTCCTACACCACTAGGCAAACACAAGGGCATTATTGGCCTTGGGTATGCCGCTCATCTCGAATGACATACAGCATCTATCTACCACCTGCTGGGCTTGGCGCAGACTTAGTCGGCTATTGGGTACCGGCTCCCTATATTCACCTGATCTCCCATTGCAACAAAACCCGTTTCTGCCACTCACCTCCGAGACGGTGGTACAGTGCACTCTCAATAAATTGAAGCTCTTCACCATCGGTTCCCTATTCCCCGACAGGCAGGCAATAACTATGGCAGACATGTCCGCACGCTCTGAACTGACCTATATGGATACATTTGTAGCAACCAGATTACTCAGGGCACTCCGCTCGACCACTCCTTCATTCCCATCTCCGCCTGTTGAGTTCACACCACTTACGCTACTTTTAACCGATAAAGAAGGGGACCACTTAGTCACCAAGTTGTACCGGGCATGTATGGCGCTCAAACAGGTCCGGGACAGGGGGGTGAGGCAGCGTTGGGAGGAAGACCTGGGTCACCTATTGACTGACAAGGAGTGGGCCTGTTGTCATGAACAGATAAAGAGGGTATCCCCCAACAATAAACATAAACTGCTCCATTGCAAGTTTGTACACCGGATTTACATCACCCCACAACAATTGACCAAATATGACCCCACCAAATCGTCCAACTGTCCCAAATGCCAGACTACTGACGCGGACTTTGCGCACATGACATGGACATGCCCCCAGATAGCTGCATATTGGACAGACGTATTCCAGACGATCTCTGACGTTGTCTCCATGCCGCTTCTCCCCTCTCCAAAACGAGCCCTGCTGGGCATAGTCAGCGATATAAAACTTTGCTACCGCGGGTTCATTGCCATAGCCCTGCTGCTAGCGAAAAGAGAAATCGCACTACACTGGGGCACCAAACAAAGTCCCATGAAAGAAGCATGGCTTCGAAGCATGTCATACTGTGATATGCAAACCGAAATATATGCGACACTCCAGTCCCCGACTTCGCGACCCAAAGACATATGGCACATTTACTGCTCTTATCTACAGCAGACACAGTAGTCCTCTCTAACTCCCTCTCCTGCGCACCAGCTGGCACCAACGGGATCCACACCCACCACTCCCCTACGGGATCCACACCCGCCACTCCCCTACATCCAACTACTACATCGGCGCCCTAGTGCGGTACACATTCTTACTCATGTAAATGTGGTATGAGCCACTCATAAATTTTCCATCCCCTTTAAAAACCGATACAGAGAAAATCTGCTATACCCCCCTAGCATAACGGATATGTTAAACACATAGAACGCATATGTGGAATCCCCCCTCCCTCCCTAGCCCTACTCCCCTCTAGTGAGTATTCTTTTGTTGAAGTTTTTTATTATGTTGGACACTAATGCCTGAACAGTAGTCACCTCTGTAAGAAAGCACTATTGACAATGGTAATGTGATGGTGTTTATGTTTATGATTTCATTCAATAAACGCAACAACAACAAAAAAAACGAACCGTTTAGGAGCTACAAGCCCATAAAGTCAAGGTGCTACCAGAAACTCCCTGTGGATTTGAAGTTCATTGCCAGGACCAGTGACCCTCTGAACTTTGATTGGCTGCCAGTCTAAGTTAGGGGTGGTTGCCCTGAGCTGTGTCTGATTTCTGTCTCCATGGACCATTAGATCCTGTGTGACGCACTAACAGGATAATGGGAACATTTACTTTGAACTAGTTTCCCCTTGCCAACTTTCTGGAAAATCCCAGTTCACTTTTGAGTGTTGAGTTTTGGGCAAGGTCTGAACAGCTTGGGGTCAATCTATGAGCTAAACTTCTTGGACCAGTAGTCACTTTGAAACTATTACAGACACATCCATGAATGTCAATCCAGCAAAACGTCCAGGGTAGCACTAATTACAGCGCACACACTTTTTCCCCCATGACATCACATGATTCGCCATTTGTTCAAGACTTCACTTCTCAAAATACTCCTATAGGCTCTTGAAGGACTAGGTGGAGGGCAAGAACCCAAAACAACAGACTTAAACCAACCTAAACCCTGGATATAGAGGTAGTAAGTGTACCTGCAGTTGCTACGCCTGGCTACCCCCAATTGATGTCCATGGGCAGATGGATACTTTGTAACATCCTGCTTGTACCTAGATTCATTAAGTCCATGGGAAAGATCTGAGAATTTCTGGAGATTGATGTGAACTTGCAATCAGTGGCTTATGGGATAACATTGCCCATGGATCACAATCCTATTGCGGTTATACTGCTGTAAAGTGAAAGAAGTATAAAACTGTTTGGGTCATATCCAAGCCACAGAAGGAGCTAGAATCTTCTACAATTGTCTGTTTTTTTAGCTGATCACCCTTTAAATGCACTGCTTTATCTGTTTGTAAATAGAGTCTTATTCATTTTAAAAGTAGTAGTTTTGACTGGACTGTTTTTATTGTGTGTATGATTGTTGGGATTCAACCTTCTACTGCAGGAGATGTTTACTACTTTGGATATATGATCAACAGGAGCTGAAGGATCCACCATCTCTATTTGTCCAAGGCTTGGTCAACCTGAGCGCTTTTCAAGTAGGATAAATTATACTGTAGGATTTGTTTGTGCTTAGCATGAGTGCATGTAAAACAAGACTCTAATCAGAATTATATTGAACCATTTTGTCCACATCTGATACAAAAGTCAATAATAATGCATGTTGTTGGAATTGCCTGAGCGATACAAAAGGGGATGATGGACGGAACGTTTGAGCCAATAAAACACTCACCCCCAGTCAACTGATCTGGGTTTAATCCATCATCATTCTTTAGCTCACTCCACCACCCCAGTTCAGACATGGCCATATGCAAATCAGTCTGACCCTGTGCCTCATGGGAACAGTCCAGCCCGAACTGCCAAGCCATGTCTTCCCTGGACCGGAAACAAGCATCCTAGGACCGGTTTCTGGCATTTCAGCCGTCATCAGCCAGGCTTGCTTGAATCCAGTGGCAAAGTGAGCAAGGGACCCACATCTGGGCATACCCCCGCCAACTTAGGGCGACCAAGCGATACAAAAGGGGATGATGGACGGAACGTTTGAGCCAATCAAACACTCACCCCCAGTCAACTGATCTGGGTTTAATCCATCATCATTCTTTAGCTCACTCCACCACCCCAGTTCAGACATGGCCATATGCAAATCAGTCCGACCCTGTGCCTCATGGGAACAGTCCAGCCCGAACTGCCAAGCCATGTCTTCCCTGGACCGGAAACAAGCATCCTAGGACCGGTTTCTGGCATTTCAGCCGTCATCAGCCAGGCTTGCTTGAATCCAGTGGCAAAGTGAGCAAGGGACCCACATCTGGGCATACCCCCGCCAACTTAGGGCGACCAAGCGATACAAAAGGGGATGATGGACGGAACGTTTGAGCCAATCAAACACTCACCCCCAGTCAACTGATCTGGGTTTAATCCATCATCATTCTTTAGCTCACTCCACCACCCCAGTTCAGACATGGCCATATGCAAATCAGTCTGACCCTGTGCCTCATGGGAACAGTCCAGCCCGAACTGCCAAGCCATGTCTTCCCTGGACCGGAAACAAGCATCCTAGGACCGGTTTCTGGCATTTCAGCCGTCATCAGCCAGGCTTGCTTGAATCCAGTGGCAAAGTGAGCAAGGGACCCACGTCTGGGCATACCCCCGCCAACTTAGGGCGACCAAGCGATACAAAAGGGGATGATGGACGGAACGTTTGAGCCAATCAAACACTCACCCCCAGTCAACTGATCTGGGTTTAATCCATCATCATTCTTTAGCTCACTCCACCACCCCAGTTCAGACATGGCCATATGCAAATCAGTCTGACCCTGTGCCTCATGGGAACAGTCCAGCCCGAACTGCCAAGCCATGTCTTCCCTGGACCGGAAACAAGCATCCTAGGACCGGTTTCTGGCATTTCAGCCATCATCAGCCAGGCTTGCTCACTTTGCCACTGGATTCAAGCAAGCCTGGCTGATGACGGCTGAAATGCCAGAAACCGGTCCTAGGATGCTTGTTTCCGGTCCAGGGAAGACATGGCTTGGCAGTTCGGGCTGGACTGTTCCCATGAGGCACAGGGTCGGACTGATTTGCATATGGCCATGTCTGAACTGGGGTGGTGGAGTGAGCTAAAGAATGATGATGGATTAAACCCAGATCAGTTGACTGGGGTGAGTGTTTGATTGGCTCAAACGTTCCGTCCATCATCCCCTTTGTATCGCTTTGGTCGCCCTAAGTTGGCGGGGTATGCCCAGATGTGGGTCCCTTGCTCACTTTGCCACTGGATTCAAGCAAGCCTGGCTGATGACTGCTGAAATGCCAGAAACCGGTCCTAGGATGCTTGTTTCCGGTCCAGGGAAGACATGGCTTGGCAGTTCGGGCTGGACTGTTCCCATGAGGCACAGGGTCAGACTGATTTGCATATGGCCATGTCTGAACTGGGGTGGTGGAGTGAGCTAAAGAATGATGATGGATTAAACCCAGATCAGTTGACTGGGGTGAGTGTTTGATTGGCTCAAACGTTCCGTCCATCATCCCCTTTTGTATCGCTTTGGTCGCCCTAAGTTGGCGGGGTATGCCCAGACGTGGGTCCCTTGCTCACTTTGCCACTGGATTCAAGCAAGCCTGGCTGATGACGGCTGAAATGCCAGAAACCGGTCCTAGGATGCTTGTTTCCGGTCCAGGGAAGACATGGCTTGGCAGTTCGGGCTGGACTGTTCCCATGAGGCACAGGGTCGGACTGATTTGCATATGGCCATGTCTGAACTGGGGTGGTGGAGTGAGCTAAAGAATGATGATGGATTAAACCCAGATCAGTTGACTGGGGTGAGTGTTTGATTGGCTCAAACGTCCGGTCCATCATCCCCTTTGTATCGCTTGGTCGCCCTAAGTTGGCGGGGGTATGCCCAGACGTGGGTCCCTTGCTCACTTTGCCACTGGATTCAAGCAAGCCTGGCTGATGATGGCTGAAATGCCAGAAACCGGTCCTAGGATGCTTGTTTCCGGTCCAGGGAAGACATGGCTTGGCAGTTCGGGCTGGACTGTTCCCATGAGGCACAGGGTCGGACTGATTTGCATATGGCCATGTCTGAACTGGGGTGGTGGAGTGAGCTAAAGAATGATGATGGATTAAACCCAGATCAGTTGACTGGGGGTGAGTGTTTGATTGGCTCAAACGTTCCGTCCATCATCCCCTTTTGTATCGCTTGGTCGCCCTAAGTTGGCGGGGGTATGCCCAGACGTGGGTCCCTTGCTCACTTTGCCACTGGATTCAAGCAAGCCTGGCTGATGACGGCTGAAATGCCAGAAACCGGTCCTAGGATGCTTGTTTCCGGTCCAGGGAAGACATGGCTTGGCAGTTCGGGCTGGACTGTTCCCATGAGGCACAGGGTCGGACTGATTTGCATATGGCCATGTCTGAACTGGGGTGGTGGAGTGAGCTAAAGAATGATGATGGATTAAACCCAGATCAGTTGACTGGGGGTGAGTGTTTGATTGGCTCAAACGTTCCGTCCATCATCCCCTTTTGTATCGCTTTGGTCGCCCTAAGTTGGCGGGGGTATGCCCAGACGTGGGTCCCTTGCTCACTTTGCCACTGGATTCAAGCAAGCCTGGCTGATGACGGCTGAAATGCCAGAAACCGGTCCTAGGATGCTTGTTTCCGGTCCAGGGAAGACATGGCTTGGCAGTTCGGGCTGGACTGTTCCCATGAGGCACAGGGTCGGACTGATTTGCATATGGCCATGTCTGAATTGGGGTGGTGGAGTGAGCTAAAGAATGATGATGGATTAAACCCAGATCAGTTGACTGGGGGTGAGTGTTTGATTGGCTCAAATGTTCCGTCCATCATCCCCTTTTGTATCGCGTTGGAATTGCCTGTGCATGCAGTCATTACCAAACCCCTATCCAGTTATACTAATTGTGGAAACAAAATCGGAAATAAAAAATACACGCAGAATCAAGCAATAGTGGTTAAAAAGCAAACAAATTATTTTAGTACACGTATATAAAATATTCTAATTCATTCCATTACTAAACACATTTTTAAAAAACAGTTACGTAAATAACAGTTGCTCTAAACTATTCTGTGTTCCTATCCTCACATGCTAAGTGCTAATAAAATGAAGTTTCAGTTAAGGGAAATAAAAGTTCCAGCACCTTGTTTTGAAGTTCAAGAAAAATGTATTTAACTTTTGATGCAGGCTTCCTTGGGCCTTTTTGTATAATCTTATCAGCTTCTATTCTTATAGTTAAAACATTTGATTGCCCCTAAACTAAATATATACAGGGCAAGAGAATTTTGAGGTTTTCCGAAATTTGAATTAGTACCAAGTAGAACCCGCCACCAGTGTCAGAATTTATAGCTGCATTTTTCGAAAGGGAGGTAAGAATGTCCTTTCTGCCGGAAGCTTGAAACCAAAAGATAATGGGGCATATTAGCAAGACCCACGTTAAAATTATCGCCGTTTTAGCGGCAGGAAACTGCCGCTAAAACGGCGATAATGGGCTTGCTAATATGCGTTATAGAATTCAATAGAAGCCCAGGTTAGATGTGCAGGACATCTAACCTGGGCTTCTATTGGAATTCCATAACGCATATTAGCAAGCCCATTATCGCCGTTTTAGCGGCAGTTTCCTGCCGCTAAAACGGCGATAACTTTAACGTGGGTCTTGCTAATATGCCCCAATGTTCTGTTTTGTTATCCTTTTTTTTTTAGAAATATTAAGGGGCATATTAGCAAGGAATAGCGATATTTATCGCTAACCGCGCTTAGCGCGACTTTGGTTAACGCCGCCTATCGCTGGAAAATATCGCTGAGATAACACCCTATTAACAAGGTTTATCTCCATAGCGATAATATTTCCAGCGATAGCGGCAAAATGTGAGAATATCGCTGGAAAAGCAGCAATATTCTCGCATTATCGCTAAGGTGGATTCAGCATTAGAATCCACCTCCTATACTTTAAACAGGTAAGTCATCCTCACTAGCAGGAGATAAAATATAGCGATAAACGCGCTTAGTGCGAATTATTTTATCGCTTCGCCTGCCTTGCTAATAAGGGGTAGTGGAGTTAGCGACTGTTTCCAGTCGCTTTTAGTAGGGAACGCCTTCCTTGCATGTCATTAGCGATAATTATCGCTGACATGCAAGGCGATGGTAAACGCAGCCTCTAACGCCTGAAAGCTGTCGCTAACGCCTGTTAGCGACAGCTTGCTAATAGGGCGATAAAATTATCGCCGCTTTAGCGGCAAAAAGTGCCGCTAAAGCGGCGATAAAGCCCTTGATAATATGCCCCTAAGTTTGTTTGGGCCTTAATCCAGTGTTCAAACATATCACAGCTTCTTACACACAATATGGGGCATATTAGCAATAAAATTATCGCCGTTAGGAAACTGCCGCTAAAACGGCGATAATGGGCTTGCTAATATGCGTTATAGAATTCCAATAGAAGCCCAGGTTAGATGTCCTGCACATCTAACCTGGGCTTCTATTGGAATTCTATAACGCATATTAGCAAGCCCATTATCGCCGTTTTAGCGGCAGTTTCCTGCCACTAAAACGGCGATAATGTTATCGCCGGTCTTGCTAATATGCCCCAATATATCTATGCTAACAATATCCAATAAAATACATATGATGCATTAATAAAATCCTACGTATTATTAATATTCATAAATCTGAATGTCACGCTAATAACTTATCCATACATAAACAACTTTTTATACACAATATATCTATTCTAAAAAATCCCATAAAATACATGGTACAATCATAAAATACAAATATAAGTAGCAATAAGAATCTGAAATCTCAATAATAAATATTCATAAAATCCATTTGCAATAGCCACCCAAATACACAAAAGAAATACCAACATTAAGAATTCCGATTGTTGGAGAGATCATTTCCATCCCCCCTACTTATTCCACTTACAGCTGCTAAAAGTTGGCTGATTGAACTGGTGACATCTAAAAAAAGCATCTCATACAATAGTTTTATGGCATCTAGCCTCATCCTTATACCGTATCGAATTAAAATAGACTGTATAAACTGTCACTTAAGATTAACTAAATATAGGCAATCTATTATAATATGCATACTGTGGCTGTTTGTGTTCAACCCACACTCGCAGAGATGCTCTGCATCCATCATTCTCTCAATATCCGAGGAATAGTAAACCCCAAGATTTAACCCTAACCAGAGTTTCAAGATCTCTGTGCGACATATTGGGTTCGGGACTTCCTACCAGGAGTTTTGTAGATACAGTGTCAAGCTCTTTGTTTTAAGGTAGCTTAGGTCCTTAATTCTGGACTCTGTAGTGGCATTTTCCTTTAGTTCCTTTTTGCTAAAATTATTTAACATCTCATTACTAAAATTGTCGAAGTTTAATGAGCAAGCCAAATCCTTTAGCTGGTGCCTAGTATCTCTAGCCCAGCGCAATTCACTGCCGCAGATTTCCCTTCCTGTACATAAACAAACCTTTTTAAAAATTGCCATTTTGTAACTTTCATGTGTGCTGCATGAAGCAGCACACATGAAAGTTACAAAATGGCATTTTAGGATTGTTTATGTGCAGGAAAGGACACCTTCCTACACATAACCAATCCTCCCCTGCACACAGACACCCTTGCACTCTGGTGCAAGGGTGCCTGCGTTGGCGCTAAGTTGTTAAACTTAGCGCCATCGCAGGGGGAAACGCAAGGCTGCACCACATTCTTGTAAATATGGAGCAGCCTTGCGTTTCCGAAGTGGCGGAGCGTGTCGTTAAGCCCAGGAGGCTAACGACAAGCTCCGCCACTTCGTCGTACATATGGCCCTTTGTCTATTGAGGTTGCTTGCAATCTTTTCCAAAACTGTATAGTTATATTGGCAGAGATATTATTACAAGAGGTTAAGCCAAGTTCTACAAGAACGGCTGTATCATCAAGGATGGGGAAGACACAAGAGACTTTTTAAACATCTGCCTTCCATTTTATTCCAATCATATTGCGAGCAGACTTCAAATTTCTGTACCATAGAGCATTTGAGGAGGTACCATAGCTTTATAAGAATGCAATCACCGGAATTAAAGGTGGGCCTCCAAATACTCTCTTAAACGTCTTTAAACCCCCCACAGATATACAAGCTCTAACTTTGAGGGAGTCTAGATGTAGGTTCTGCTGCAGATTATTTGTAAACATCATGTCCAGGTATTTGTATGCGTAGGACTCTTCCACCAACATATCCCCGATATACCATTTATGTGTTTTAGTTTTCTTCCCCATTACTAAAACATTTGTTTTATCTCTATTATCAGGTTGTATGATTTGTAGTAATAATTCAAAGATTGTAGTTTACTTTGCAGACCCACGGGGGCTACATCTAGAATAACAAGGTCATCAGCATGTAATAGGCATGGAATATGATGACCTCTCATCTTTGGAGAAAAAGAACGCGTCATATTTAAAGAAGCGGGTAGATCATCCACATTAAGGGAAAACAACGTAGGAGCCAAAACACTTCCCTGCCGAAGCCCACTAGATATAGTGATTTTCCGTAAAAGGGTCACATGTCCAATTGTCACGATGAAATTCTTTTTCGCATGAAAGGGCCACTTAGAAATGCCCATCCCTGTCAATTTTTGCCAGAGCCAACTTTTATTAACTAGGTCAAAGGCCGAGCGAAAGTGAACAAAACAAGTTCCCTCTCGTTTCTATGGCTTTTTGACCCAAGACCCAAAGACTGAAACAATGGTCTTTAGCGGAAAGCCCGCTCTTAAATCAATCTTGTTCAATTGGTATTAAGCTAGCATCCTCAATCCAGTCCTTCAGGTACAGAAGGATTTGCTTAGCAAATATTTTGGCCCCTACATAGGGTCATTTGGATCATTTTTTAAAAATTACTGCACCCTTCCAGCTCTCTGTAAATTTTCCCTTCTTCAAGAATCCAGTAAAGGAAGTATGAAAGAAGTTGGCCCACCAGTCTGGGTTGAATTTAACTATAATTGACGGAACATTGTCCCGACCCGCATCTCTGGTAAGATTTATAACTACTGTCATCTTTCTTATTGCAGACAGATAAGTATAATATAGAAGATCTTTATCCGGGTCATCCTATTCTCCGAAATCTTTCTCGCTTTTAGCCATATACAACTCCAAAAAATAGTCAACAGAGGCTTCCTCTGAAATATTAAGGCTCAAAACATTTTTACTTTTGTTACCTCCTTCCTTCACCAACTCCCAAAATTTCTTTGTATCCTTTCATGCAATTACTGTTAGCATCCTATTCCAATTCATTCGATAATACTCCTTCTTCCTTTCTTTAATTAATTCAACATTTTCTACTTTTATTTTCTTAATAATTTCTCATTTTTCTGGGTCATTTCCTACCCCCTTATATTTCTTTGGTTTCCTTAATTGTTTTTTCTACTCCTGGCACTGCATGTCAAACCAACCTATACACGGCGTCTTATTATTAAATGTTTGCAGATAATTTGAATTACTCTTCAGAGAGAACACCAGCCATTCAGACACCTTGATTGCTACAGCATTGTGCTACTTCAGTATATCTTTACTTACAACCTTAATATTTCCTGGATCACTATTGAATTGTAAAAAGAATAGTAAAGCAAATTGCAGCTCATTTATGCTGGTAGTCAACCTTCTTGGATACTCAATTCCCAAAGGCAACACTTGATCCCTGTTCAAGATCCCAAGTTGTAACCCTGTGTGCGTGTGTGTGTATATATATATATATATATATATTCACTGAAAAAACCATAGGTTTCAGGCACGTTATAGTTAGAAATTAGCATTTAAAAAACCTTAGAAATTCACTGAAAAAATCATAGGTTTTAGGGAAAGTTATAGTTAGTTGGACATTTCACTCGTACAAAACCAGAGAAATTCCCCCGTTATAGTTAGTTCAGCTAACTATAACTCGCGCCCCCGCAATGCACTGCTGATGACGTCACATATTACATCACTCATGACATGGTCAGTGACATCACTGATGACATCACTGATGACATCTCAAATGACATCACTGATGACATCACTGATGACATCATCCAGTGGCTGTGTGTTTCTGTAAAGTTTAAATATGTTTAATATATATAGGGAAAGGCGTATTGAAGAATGAGTGGGTGTATAAGTGTCTGAATGGATGATTTAGTAGGTGCGTGACTGACTCTATAAGTGAGACATTAAACGTATCTTACTGAATGCATGGGTTAGTGACTAAACTGTGTGAATGTCTGTATCCGTCTGTCTGTTGTTGTGTAAGCGGCTGCATGGGTTTGTGAATAGCTACATGAGTGTCTATATGAGTTATTGATTGGTTGTCTGAGTATATGTGTGGGTGCCTGAGTGTTTGTGTGGGTGAGGTGTGTGTGACTCTGTGCATAGATGTGTGAGTGGGTGATTCACTGGGTGCATGGTTTCAAGAGTGCATCTGTGATGGACTGTATGGGTGGGTGAGTGTGTGTATGGGTGTGTTAGTGAGTGAATGTATATCTCAGTGGTACATGTGTGAGTAACTACATATGTGAAAAGCAGTATATATGTGTGTTGGAGTACATAAATGGCTATAAGTGAGAGTGTGTGATTGTGAGAGTGGCTGTATGGATGAGTGTGTGCTTGTATCAGTGATTGTATAAGAGCGTAAGAATGTGCTAGTATTTGTATGAGTAATTGAGCTGGTGTGTGTATAACTGTATAGGTGAGTAAATGGCAGTGTGATTAATTATTTGCATGACTGACTAGGTGTGTGAGTACCTCTATGTATGAGTGGCGGTGTGTGAGTTTCTATATAGGTGTATGAGTGCATATGATAGTCCTGTACTGAGTGACCATAAGTATGAGTGACTGTATGGGTGAGTGAGTGGATGTGTGTGTAAACCTAAGAATCAGTGAGTGGGTATGTAGTTATTGGTGTTGGAGTGTTTATGGTTTTGACAATGGCAGTCTGTAATTTAGAGTGGGTGTATCAAAGGTTATATTAGGGTGTGAGAAGATGCATCAATTTATCACATGGATGATGTCATCAGTGATGTCAAAAGTGATGTCATTTGAGATGTCATCAGTGATGTCATCAGTGATGTCACTGACCATGTCATGAGTGATGTAATATGTGACGTCATCAGCAGTGCATTGCGGGGGCGCGAGTTATAGTTAGCTGAACTAACTATAATGGGGGAATTTCTCTGGTTTTGTACGAGTGAAATGTCCAACTAACTATAACTTTCCCTAAAACCTATGGTTTTTTCAGTGAATTTCTAAGGTTTTTTAAATGCTAATTTCTAACTATAACGTGCCTGAAACCTATGGTTTTTTCAGTGCATTTCAAAGGTTTTTTAAATGCTAATTTCTAACTATAACGTGCCTGAAACCTATGGTTTGTAAAGTGAATTTCAAAGGTTTTTTAAATGCTAATTTCTAACTATAACGTCCCTGAAACCTGTGGGTTTTTCAGTGAAATACAAAGGTTTTTTAAATGCTAGTTTCTAACTATGGACATGTGAAGAAAGAAGAAAAAACGCACAGAAAGAAGCAAAAGAAATGCAGAAAGAAGCAACAGAAGTCCACAAAGACGAAGAAAAGAGCAGGAAGAAGCAAGACATGTGCAGAAAGAACCAACAGAGGAGCAGAAAGAGGCCTTGTTGCAAAATCATCCTGTGCCCACAACTTTTTCAGACGGGTACTGGTGGTAACTGACTCTGACTAACCAGGCCTAGAGCCAGTGCAATGCTAAAAGACACTTAGAATACAGTGAAAACACCTACATACACTAGGGAACACTATACGTTGGGGTACCCCAGTGATTAGCATTTCCTCCTCTGTAAGGCCCTAGTACATAATAGGGCAGGGGGATTAAAACTACCTCTAAGTCAGAGGTGCAGAAAAATGCTACTTTAACTAGTAGTCGTGTTTGCAGAGTGGTGGATAAAGGGTGCTGGGCGTCCAACCAACGCTCAGGAATTCCGCTGCGTCGGACTTACAGGAGGTAGTAGCAGAGATTCTTGGCCCCCAAACTCCCTCAGGACTAAATTGGACTTCATCCCCCATCCTGTAGTCTGCCACGAGGCACGTTTGCAGAGTGGTAGAGAAAGGGGGCCATGGCCTCCGAAGACGTCTTAGCAATCCCACTGTGTGGGACTTACTGGAGGTAACAAGAGGGGTAGTTGGCCCCCAAGGACATCCTTGGAGGCCAACTTCCCAAACTATTACCTCCAGTCAGTCCCACACAGCAGCATTGGTAAGTACTCGTACCAGGCCACACCCACTTTGCCCACCACTCTACATACGCGCTCCCAGGCACGCTCTTGGATGGGGAATGAAGTCCCCTTCACTGCTGGGAGTCCTTTAGGGGCCAACTAGCCTACCTTTTACCTCCAGTAAGCCCCACGCAGTGGGATTGGTGAGAGGTAGACAAAGGCCGTGCCCCCTTTCTCCACCACTCTGCAAACACGCCCCCTGGCGCGTTGTAAGTTGGGGGATTAAGTCCCCTTGAATCCTGAGGGTCCCTGGGATCCAACTAGCCCACTAGGTACCTCCAGTAAGCGCCACAGAGCTGCGTTGCAGAGAGGTGTAAAAAGGGGCGTGGCCTGGACCACCTCTCTGAAACGCAGCCCTGTGGCGCTTACTGGAGGTACCTGGTGGGCTAGTTGGCCCTCAGGGGCCCTCAGGATTGAAGGGGAATTAATTCCCTAACTTAAAACGCGCCACAGGGCGTGTTTGCACTATGTCACCTCAGGCCCCACCCCCTCCCTTCACCACTGTGCAAACGCGCCCCGTGGCGTGTTTTAAGTTGGGGGATTAAGTCCACTTGAATCCTGAGGGTCCCTGGGGTCCAACTAGCCCACCAGGTACCTCCAGTAAGCGCCACAGAGCTGCGTTGCAGAGAGGTGTAAAAATGGGCGTGGCCTGGACCACCTCTCTGCAACGCAGCCCTGTGGCGCTTACTGGAGGTAGCTGGTGGGCTAGTTGGCCCCGAGGGACCCCCAGTATTGAAGTGGAATTAATTCCCCAATTTAAAACGCGCCACAGGGCGCGTTTGCAGAGTGTTGCTGGGAGGGGACGGGGCCTCTGGCACGATCGCGTCTTTTTTCTTTTTCTTTTTCTTTTTAGAAGGGGGGCTGTGTGGCCCCCTTTTTGTCCCTTTTTTTGGGCCCTGGGGACCCCATCCCCCAGGGCCTGACCCCTTTTTAAAAAAATAAATAAATAAATGAACGGGAAGGGGGCCGCGTGGGCCCCCTCCCATGGCCAATTCTGGCCCCGGGGACCCCATCCCCCGGGGCATGGCCACATTTTGTTTTTTTATTTTTATGGAGGGGGGTTGCGTAGCCCCCCTCCTGAGGCCTCTACTGGCCCCGGGGACCCCATCCCCCGGGGCCGGCCTTTATTTATTTATTTATTTTTTAATTACATTTTTTAATTTTGGGGAGGGGGGCCGCGTGGCCCCCCCTCCCAGACCACTTCTAGCCCCGGGGACCCCAGCCCGCGGGGCTGGCCCTCTCCGTTGGGGACCGTGGGGAGAGCCCCAATGCCCCCACGGTCCCGCCGGCTCCCCGCGTCCTGCGGGAGCCGGCATTGCTTTTCCACATGGGGAGCTGCTGACATGCAGCTTCCCTTGTGGAAAAGCAATCTGCTTTGCTTCATTGAAGCAAGAGCAGGATTCCCTGCTCTCGCTTCAATGAAGCAAAGCAGTTTGCAATGACAGGGGGGAGCCGTGAGGCTCCCGCCCTGTCATTGCAAACAGCAGTGTCCCGGGGGTGAGCACCCCGGGACACTGCAGGAGCCGGCCCTGGGGGGTGGCGGTCCCCAGGGCCATCACGGGCTCCAGGAGGGGGGCCGCGCAGCCCCCCTCCCTTCAATTGCAAAGCCCCGGGGAGGTGGTGGTCCCCGGGGCTCGGGGGTCCGTAACGGACCCCCAAATTAGCATTTTTGTGCCCCGGGGAGGTGGCGGTCCCCGGGGCATGTGTGGGGGGCTCGAGCCCCCCACACAGGTTTATATATATATTTTTTTAAAAGACGCCCCGGGCGTGGCGGTCCCTGGGGCTGCGGGGTGCCGTGTGCCCCCGCAAATAATTAATGAAAGCCCTGGGGGGTGGCGGTCCCCGGGGCTTAGGGGGGCTTTGGAGGCCCCCCCACGCATTTCCAAATTAGCCCCGGGGGTGGCAGTCCCCGGGGCAGTGTGGGGGGATTGGGGCCTCCCCACACTTTTTTTTCACTGCCCCCGGACCTGGCCCACCCGGGGGCTTCAATGCAACGAAGCGCGGGAGCCCGCGCTTCATTTTTTTTAATTTTCTCGGCCGGATTCGCGCACCCAGCACGAATTTGGCCAATTTTTTTTTTTTTTAAATGCTTTTTTGGGCCCTGGGGGTCCTTGTGGGACCCCCTGAGCAGGCCTAGGGGGTCAGGGTGTTTCTACCCTGCCCCCTTTTCTTGTTTTTTGCGTTTGTTTTTCTCTTTTCTTGTGACTCGGTTCTACCGAGTCACAAGATGGCTGCCAACACTTCCTGGTTTGGAGTGTTGACAGCCAATTAGAATAAAGCTCGTGATCGGGAGGGTGCGCGGATCCTCTGTGCCTCTAAATATCGAAACATTTATTTTTTGATTTTCTCAGCAACTACTGAATGGATTTACACCATTTAAAAAAAGGGCGCTTTCTGAACCAAGCACTACCTTTTTGCCAAATTTGGTGTAATTCCGTTCAGCAGTTCGAGCTGTAGCTGTGTCTAAAGTTTCCTATGGGAAATTCATTTTTCGCCCTCTTTTTTTAAAATTTCTCAGGAACTACTGAACGGATTTACACCATTTAACAAAAAGAGTTCTTTCTGAAACAAGGGGTACCTTTTTGCCAAATTTGGTGCAATTCCGTTCAGCAGTTCAGGTTGTAGCCGTGTCTAAAGTTTACTATGGGAATTAACATGGAGAAAACACGTTTTGGGACCCCCCTTTTTTCTCGGCCCCCGCTTGCCGAATCACCCCGAAACTTTCAAAACAGGAGCTGACCGGAGCGGGCCACTAGTTTTGAAAATTTCGCAATGATTCGTCAACCGGCGCCAAAGTTATTGGGAAAAGAAAAAACGCTTTTTGAATAGAAACAAGGTCCTAACTATAACTACCTACTGGCGACCGCCAGTAGGTAATATATATTACCTACTGGCGGTTGCCAGTAGGTAGTTATAGTTAGGACCTCGTTTCCATAGGAAAAGCGTTTTTTCTTTTCCAATAACTTTGGCGCCGGTTGAGGAATCTTCGCGAAATTTTCAAAACTAGTGGCCCGCTCCGGTCAGCTCCTGTCTTGAAAGTTTCGGAGTGATTCGGCAAGCGGGGCAGAGAAAAAAGGGGTGTCCCAAAACGCGTTTTCCCCATGTTAATTTCCAGAGGAAACTTTAGACAAAGCTACAGACCGAACTGCTGAACGGAATTACACAAAATTTGGCAAAAAGGTAGGTCTTGGTTCAGAAAGAGCCCTTTTTTAAATGGTGTAAATCCGTTCAGTAGTTCCTGAGAAATTAGAAAAAGAAAAAGTTTCGATATCTGAGCACCGAGGAGGGTTCGCGAACCCTCCCGGGCACGAGCTTCACTCTGATTGGCTGCCAACAGTCCAAACCAGGAACTGTTGGCAGCCATTTTGTGACTCGGTTACCGAGTCAGAAGATAACTGTGGAAAAAAGGATGAAAAACAAGAAAAGGGGGCAGGGTAGGAACACCCTGACCCCCTAGGCCTGCTCAGGGGGTCCCACAAGGACCCCCAGGGCCCCCCTAATTTTTTTTTTTATAAAACATTTTCAAAGTCGCTCACCCTGGGTGCGCGACTCCTGCCGTGAAAATAAAAAAAAAAATTAAGCGCGGGCTCCCGTGCTTTGTTTTTCAAAGCCCCCGGGTGCGCCAGGTCCCGGGGGCAGTCAGCAAATAATTTGCAGGGGCACGCGGGGCTGCCTGCAGCCCCAGGGACTGCCCCCTCCCCGGGGCTATTACAAAAAAAATGCGTGGGGGGTCCCAATCCCCCCACGCTGCCCCGGGGACCACCACCTCCCCGAGGCTCTGTTTTAAAATAAAAATTATGTGTGTAGGGGGAAAGAGCCCCCCCACACGGCCCAGGGACCACCACCTCCCCGGGGCACTTAAAATTGAAATTCAGATGTCTGTTACGGACCCCCAAGCCTCGGAGACCACCACCTCCCCGGGGCTTTAGAAATGTTGGAAGGGGGGCTGCGCGGCCCCCCTCCTGGAGCCCATAGTGGCCCTGGGGACCACCACCCCCCAGGGCCGGCTCCTGCAGTGTCCCGGGGTGCCCACCCCGGGACACTGCAGTTTGCTATGGCAGGGCCGTGCCATAGCAAACTCTGCTTTGCTTAGTTGAAGTGAGAGTAGGGAAACCTGCTCTCGCTTCAATGAAGCAAAGCAGGATTGCTTTGAGCAAGGGAGCTGCATGTTAGCAGCTCCCTTGCTCAAGCAATGCCGGCTCCCGCAGGAGGCGGGGAGCCGGAGGGACTGTGGGGGCATTGGGGCTCCCCCACGGTCCCCAACGAGTGGCCATGCCCCAGGGGATGTGGTCCCCGGGGCCAAAAATGGCCCAGGAGGGGGGCCACATGGTCCCCCTTCTTTTTTAAAAAAAAACCAATATAAAAGGATTGGCCATGCCCCGGGGGATGGGGCCCCGGGGGTGAATATAAATTAATGGAAGTAGACACATTTTTTTTCGCCAAAGTTTGGAGTCGTGACCCGAGCGCGGCGCTCAGCATGGCCCACTAGTGTGAACGCGATGGCTGCGCGGCTCTCAGCGCGGCCCCCTAGTGTGAATGCGATGGGTGCGCGGCTCTCAGCGCAGCCCTCTAGTGTGAACGCGATGGGTGCGCGGCTCTCAGCGCGGCCCCCTAGTGTGAACGCGATGGGTGCGCGGCACCCTAGTGTGAACACGATGGGTGCGTGGTTTCAAAAGTCGTGATGGGTGCACGACTTCAAGCAAAAATAATAAAGATTTTTTTTTAAAGTTTGGTTATATGTTGGGTTATTAGGTGGCTCTATAAAGAGCCCTTGTTTTCATTGGGAGATTGTTGTAGCTACATGTAAGTGCGGTTGCAGAGCTTCAGGTTGTTGAGACACACTCTGTTGCCTTGATCAGTGAAGTGTACTCCATCACTTCTGTAGATGCCATCCTAATGGAAACGTAGATTGTTGTTATAGATGGAGCCCATCCTATGGTCTCTGAGGTAAGCAGAAACAGCTTTATTGACATTTTTTCTAGCTTTCTCAATTGATTGGACCATTTCCATTTCTGTCTTTGGCATATGTTAGGAGTATACAAAGACAGTTTGGGGGAAAAGCAACATTAACTCTGCAAAGGTGTCCTTCATTAGCATTTCCAGACCTACCCCAGTCAATGTGCCTAGGTCATTGCCACCACAGTGCACAATCATGAGGTCAGGGGGTTGGAGGTGCAAAAAGGTTTTAACCAAAGGCATTAATTGATGCCACTTTAATCCTCTCTGTCCAATCCATTTATTGTCTACATTTTGCAAAGCTAGGTTTTTGTCAATACCTCTGTGTTCAGCATACCTTTTGCACCAGAAAACATAGCTGTGCCCAACAATCCACACAGAAAGCATCTTGAAGGGATGTCTGTAGGTAATCAAAAGATGTCTGTAGCTGAGGTAGTCAGTTGGTAGAATGAGAGGTATCTAAAATGGTGGATAAGATGCAGTTTTTAAGAAAGTAGAGAATTGATTGGTTGTTTAAGAACATTGTATATTTAAAAATAGGGTGCATTTTACTTTGTTTAAAAAGCAAGTTTCTTATTGGTTAGTAAAAAATGTTTGAAAGGTACAGTAGAAAGGATAAGGTCATGTTTTGCAAAGCCAACCACACCTGCTGTTTGCATTTGCAACATTGTGTGGTGAACTTGAAAATATGGTGAACTTGTGGCCTGTCAGTTAAGTTGAATGTTCCATGACCTGTTACTATGGAAACTGGCATTAAGCAGAAGGGGTGAAGAAGTCAGTTGATAAGGGTTATTATCTGTAACCAATGGAAATGTGTTTTACAATTTGAAAAACTCTGGGAAGCAATGTTATTTGTTGCTTATGTGTATTTGTATGGAGAAAGAGAGGGAAACCTTGCCATTACTGGTTTTACCTTGCTGAGTCTGGTGCATTATATTGATAGTGTGTAAATGAAAAACCTGTCAGAGTTTGTGAGATTTTTCATTCAACACATTTGTTTGCAAGGTGAGTTAAAAATTTGTGAGGTTTATTTTTAAAAAATTGACATTATTCTGAAACTGTGTTGTTTGAAATATATTATTAAATGTAGAGATGTATATTGGAATTTGTTTCATTGTACTTAAATGTTGTTTAAAAAGAGTCTGTACAGTAATATGTGTATTTATTAAGATGATTATTGATGTTATTAATTAGCTTCTTTTTTAAGTCTATACAAAGGTATAGTTGAATGATGCCGCATATTTTTAGATAGTTCGTTGAAGATGCAGCACAAATGTGTAGTTTGAAAGATGTTGATATAAGGTGTAGTTTATTAAGCTTCATTTTGTTTTCTCTCTACAGAGGTATAGTTGAATGATATTGCATAATTATAGATAGTTTCGTAAAGATGCAGCACAACTGTGCTGTTTGAAAGATGATCATATAAGGTGTTAATAGTTAGGTTTCTTTTATTAGTTTGTACAAAGGTAAAGTTAAATGATGCCACATATTTTAAGATTGAATAGTGAAATAAGGTACTGTTAATTAGGCTTCTTTTTGTAGTCTGAACAAAGGTATAGTTGAATGATGCCATATAATTTTAGATACAAAGGTGAAGATGTAGAATAAAAGTGTGGTTTTAAAAATGCTCATAAAAGATGTTGTTAATTAGCCTTCTTTCTTAAGTCTGTTGAGAGGTATAGTTTAATGATGTCACATATTTGTAGATAGAATGGTCAAGATGTAGCTCAAAAGTAAACCACCACATATTACCCTTGTAGGCATGTTGTACTTATCTCCTTAATTAGATAATATGTAATGACTCATCTATGTGTTCTGATTGTATTTATTCAGTTATATGTATGCTTAGTGAACTATTGAGAGGTGCCTGACTGATTAGAGGAGTGCAAAGGTAGTGAGTAGGTGATTTTAAAACTACATGAGTAATGATAGACTGATTCCATATTCTGCAATCACCCAGTTAGTATCCAAGCACTCATGAAATAACTCCACCACTACACAAACACTTATGAAATCACTCAGGCACTACCCATGCACTCTCCCAATCAGCCAAGCACTACCCATGTAGTCATGCAATAAACCAAGCACTTATAAATTCACCATGCACTCTCCTTGCAGTACTCTAATCCAATCCAATCCAAACAAGCTTTTTTCGACAAATAGTCATAAAAGCACATAAAAAAAAAATATATATATATGTAATATTTACAATAAAAGTGTCATACATAAATTTATAAAATAAGCCTGTTCGGCCAATGGGCAAATACACATATCTTATGGACCAGCAATAATTCACGGTTTCCTGGAGCAATCTCTACTTTAACAGTTAATCAGACCTAAGACGGACAACTCATTTCCCAAAACGCTGTATCTAAGAATTCATAAAAAACACTATAAATAAGAATTCATACTATTGGGGAGCACTATATTATAAGGATGAATATAGATGTCTAAAATCATTAAACAGAGAAATGTTTTAACTCAGTTTTACATGCACATTTTAAATAGGGATGAATTTCGACCTAATTATCCACATCCACCCAAGATATTTCGCAACTGCTAAGAAAATTGGAGATGAGGTGTTAGTTCGCAAAATTCTTTCAGCTGCCAAGCTACTTCTTGTCCCCAAGAGTTTACATATGGGCCTCAACCACACCCTTCGAGGGGTTTCATAAGCTGGGCAGGCAAATAACATGTGCGCAACTGATTCAGTACAGGCCAAGCAGCTAGGACACTTGCTCTCACATGCTTTGTTCCACCTTAATGTGAAAGACCTTAAGGGCAGCGTGCCAGCTCTCAGCTGAAAGTAAAGCTTCCTGTCTAGTGGTTTAGTGACAGTGTCCCAGTATGGTTCGAAACTCGGAGTGAGTTTGAATTCCAAGAATGTTCCTACTAATGAGGATGAATCACTGACTCTTAGGGCATTCAATGTAACCATCTCCCAGTACTTTTCTTTTAAGACCTTCTTTGTTGGAAAACGAGCAGTAGTAGGGTCATCCCAAAGCATTGACATACCAATTTTGGCTAGGATATCTTTGACGCCACGTAGCCAACTGATTTTATGGAAAGTGTCAGCTTTTATAATGTCCATAAAACCCTCGGCATATGGTGCCAGTTCTGGTGTTGTCCACAATCTGCGCCAATACAACACAATGCGTAACTTAGCGGTGTCAAGAAGGGGTTTTCTCCCAAGGTCCTAAAACAACGGACACAGTGGCGTACTTTGTGGGAGGTTAGTAATGCCCCACAGAAACTTATTTTCTGACACGCTGAGTTTAGACAGGTTCTCTAGCCCCCACAGTTCTACACCGTATAGTGCAGAGCTTACCACTTTTGCATCATATACTTGAAGCACCGGTCTAATAGGCTTCGTGAAGGACCTGTTGTGCTCAAGAAGTAAGGCCCCCGACAGTTGCCGATGTTTCAGTGTGGCCATATCAATCTGATGGTTCCACTTTAGGTCGCTCTGTATGTTCACCCCTAGATATATGAACTCCCTAACTTGCTCCAGGGGACGATTATTCAATAAAATGCTACCTTTAAAAACTCTATGTTGGTTAAAAGTCATAAGTTTTGTTTTCGACACATTAACTTCGAGACCACGAGCAGAGCAGAATTCCTCAAATACTGTCAGAGCTCGTTAAAGCCCGCTCGGAGTCTTCGAAATTATTAATGTGTCGTCCGCGAACATTAAAATCGGGATTTTAATCCCTGCTAAAATCGGGGCATCTGTGTTCACACGTGTCATACAATCAACTATCCCATTAATGAACACAGTGAACAAGGTCGGGCCATAACGCATCCCTGGCGCACCCCTCGCTCAACGAGAAAAGAATTTGTCACCTGGCCCTGGGAGCCCCAGCGTATTTTTGCGTAATTGCCCTCGTGCAATCTCTTTAGAAGCGACAGGAGTTCAATGGGCAGCCCTAGTTCATGAAGGGTCGCCCATAACCTAGAACGGGGAACAAGATCGAAAGCCGATTTTAGGTCGACAAAGGCAGCATACATGCTGCCTTTGCCCAGGACCACCACCTTCCAGTGTAATAAAACAAAACAAAACACCTGATCGATGGTGCTTGTATATGCACGTAAGCCGGCTTGCAAAGGTGACAAAATTCTATACTCCTCAACCCAATCCTGGATTTTATTAAGGATTAATCTCCCCAATATTTTTTGTAATGAGTCGATCAAGCTAATGGGTCGGTAGTTCCCCGGCAATGATTTATCACCTTTTTTATACACGGGGATTATTTCGGCTCCTTTCCAGGAGTCCGGTGTAGGGGCTCCTTGCGCAATTGCATTAGCCAGTAACATAATATACTTTCCCCATCTGATTTTGTCGTAGAGGAACACATCGGCAGGGATGCCGTCTGGGCCGGGTGCTCTCCCTCCCACAACAGCACCAAGAGCTGTCTCAACGTCTTTGCTGTTAAAAGCCTCATCTACATAAAATACATAGCTTGCCCCTCCCACAGTTGACTCTAGTGGGCTACATGCGTATTGTGGTTCAAAATGTGTGACCCGCTCTTCCTGCGAAACATGATTATGTGGAGATTCAGGGGTACCCTCTCTGTCCCACTTTATAATGTTCCAGAATTGTTTACTGTCTTTCTTGTTACTAGCCTCTTTAAGATCCTGCCACCTTTTCTCGTCCCAGGAGCGTTTTGCTATGGCCATAGAGTTTTTATATGACTGCCTGGCTACACGTACTGCGGCTGGTTCGCCACCTTTAATGGCCTTCCTGAGAAGAACTCTTGTCCTCCGGCAGTCTTTATTGTACCAGCGGCAGGATTTCTGATATGTTGCTTTCTTTGGCTTGTGAGGTTTAATAAAATAAGTTCTCATATGTAAAAAAAGACTATTGTGGGACTGAGGGACCTGCACAACACCACCGGCACCACCAGCAACTTGCCTGCATCACGGGGGGGACTACAGCCCCCAGACTGCTCCCTGTTGCTGCCGCTGACATCACCTTGCGCGCCAGGAGGCGCATAAATTTCCTCGCGGCTCCCGCTTCGCGGGACTCGCACAACACCACCGGCACCACCAGCAACTTGCCTGCATCACGGGGGGGACTACAGCCCCCAGACTGCTCCCTGTTGCTGCCGCTGACATCACCTTGCGCGCCAGGAGGTGCATAAATTTCCTCGCGGCTCCCGCTTCGCAAGACCCGCACAACACCACCGGCACCACCAGCAACTTGCCTGCATCACGCGGGGGGACTACAGCCCCCAGACTGCTCCCTGTTGCCGCCGCTGACATCACCTTGCGCGCCAGGAGGCGCATAAATTTCCTCGCGGCTCCCGCTTCGCGGGACCCGCACAACACCACCGGCACCACCAGCAACTTGCCTGCATCACGGGGGGGACTACAGCCCCCAGACTGCTCCCTGTTGCCGCCGCTGACGTCACCTTGCGCGCCAGGAGGCGCATAAATTTCCTCACGGCTCCTGCTTCACGGGACCCGCACAACACCACCGGCACCACCAGCAACTTGCCTGCATCACAGGGGGGGGGACTACAGCCCCCGGACTGCTCCCTGTTGCCGCCGCTGACATCACCTTGCGCGCCAGGAGGCGCATAAATTTCCTCGCGGCTGCCGCTTTGCGGGACCCGCACAACACCACCGGCACCACCAGCAACTTGCCTGCATCACGGGGGGGGACTACAGCCCCCAGACTTCTCCCTGTTGCCACCGCTGACACCTACACACTGCTCATTTGCACCTTCAATTCCCCAGGTAGTACCCATGCAGTCCAGCAATTACCCTGTCACTCCCCATGCACTCCTCCAATCACCCAGCCAGTACTAGGTATTTACCCTATCACTCTGCCAATGACCCAGGCACTAACACATGCACTGCTACAAACCCCTGTGCACTACCCATGCAGTCCTCTAAGCACCTACACAATACTTATTCCCTCATTCAATTACCGAGGTAGTACCCATGCAGTCCAGCAATCAGCCTGTCACTCCCCATGCACTCTACCAATCACCCAGACAGTACCATGTACTTATCCTATCACTCTGCCAATACCCAAGCACTTACAAATTCACCATGCACTCTCCTTGCAGTACTCTAATCATCCAGTCAGTTCCCATGTACTCATGCAATGACCCAGGCACTAACACATGCACTGCTACAATCCCCTGTGCACTACCCATGCAGTTCTCTAATCACCTACACACTACTCATTCGCTCCTTCAATTCCCCAGGTAGTACCCATGCAGTCCAGCAATCACCCTGTCACTCCCCATGCACTCCTGCAATCACCCAGCCAGTACCATGTACTTATCCAATCACTCCGCCAATTCCCAAGCACTTATAAATTCACCATGCACTTTCCTTGAAGTACTCTAATCATTCAGTCAGTACCCATGTACTCATGCAATGACCCAGGCACTAACACATGCACTGCTACAAACCCCTGTGCACTACCCATGCAGTCCTCTAAGCACCTACACAATACTTATTCCCTCATTCAATTACCGAGGTAGTACCCATGCAGTCCAGCAATCAGCCTGTCACTCCCCATGCACTCCTCAAATTATGCAGGCATTATCCATGTACTCATACAAGCACCTATGTAGTCCTATAGTATATAGTGTATAGTTAAATAATATTAAATTTAATTCTCTTATTCTTTTTTTCAGATATTCTTCATTATTATTAAGAAAGACTTACCATGACAAAAAAAACGGAAAAGAGAAAATAAGAAAAGAAACAATACTATTTAAAGAAAAGACAACAGGAGGAATTAGATGAAGTACAACATGTGGGCAAAAAGAAAAAATCTTGCGTTAAGAGAACAAAAGAATTCATTAAAAGACTTTCAAGGACTAGAAAAGATTTTGACAATGTACAAAATAGAAAGAATACCTCTAGAACAAAGAAGAATGAAATGAAAAAAGGACAAATTAATGGCAAATCACGTTCTGATAAAACAATCTATGCTAAAAGAAGGGTGAATCAATTTGATGAAATAAGGAAACGTATGTTTAAAAGTAGAGTACTACACAATTTATTGAACGATGGCAAGAAATATAAAAGAAGATCTGATTTTTATAAAAAGAAAAAACAGATTGAAAGTATAGTTGAAAAGGCTTTTGAAATAAAAAGAAAATTATTCATTTTAGTTTTAAACAGAATGCGAATATTAGATAAACCAATGCATTCTATGAAGGACAAAAGTTAAAAGAAGAGACTAATTAACAGAACTAACTTCAACTTCAGAGCCTTTTTTTAATGAAGAGAGCTATTTTCAAAGCAATACATTATATTCACGCAGTTGATACCAATGGTCGTGCTTATGAAGTGAAGAATGGTTGTGCAATTGAAAAAGAAAAGATGGTTCCTAGAATTGTAGAAGAAGTGATAGCTGATGAAGTTCTAGGGAGACGTACTAAAGCCCCAGTGTATACTTGGGACTGTAGTAGTATTTGTAGTATACGACAGGAGTTTATTGATATTTTACGAAATTTCTTACGAGCGTATAGTATAAAAAGTGTTAAACAAAAGATTAAGATGCTGCAAGGACTAGATCCTTGCAAAGTGAGAAAAAATACTGGTTTGCAAGGTCATTCTCTGGCTTGTCTTTCTAGAAAAGTGTGTAAAAGTGTTTTTCATCATTTGAGAATGTTAGCAGTACATCACTCTCAAATGCGGAAGTTAGTAAGAAGATTGTACTATGTAAAAAGTCCTGCAATAATTTTAAGTGACTTAAACAGTGCTCTTTTGCATGGGTCAGTATCAGATGTAAAAAAAAAGTTTGTGATGAAATAGAGTTTCGTTACTTTGGTCCTGAACAAGAGGGTAGAGAAAGTGAGAGTTTGATAGGTGTAGCTGCTGAAGAAGACGTGGAAGATAGCAGTACTGAGAAGTTTGAAGAAGAAATTACGAAGTTTAAGGTAATTTGTTGTGAAAGACCAAACTATGTTTGTATTTGTTGTCGAAGAACTCACTATAGAAATCAAACTAGGAATGTTGATCTGTATTTAAAAAGTGAAAAAGAAAACAATGATAAGTGGAAGGAATTTGGAGCTTATTTGTTGGTGGAAGATTGCTTTGAGTTGGGTAGTGATCAACGTATTTGTAAATATTGTTATACCAAATTAGATGAGAACAAAATGCCAGCTAGAGCTGTACATAATAACCTAGAGTTGGTCGCTATTCCTCCAGAACTGGTAGATTTAAACACGTATGAGTCCATTCTGATTCAATCTGTGCACCCGTTTCAAGCTATTGTTCGTATGGAGCCTAAACAGGTAAGCTGCCTCCATCAGATTTACAAAGAGGCTTAAAAGGAAGAGTTGTGTATTTACCTTTAGATTTTAAAACAAATCTTGAAACTATTGGTGTAGAGAAAGAGGAAACTGAACCTGTAGTTATTCTAGTTAATGGTGTTCCTACGAAGAGTCGGAAAATATGGCAAGAATTAGTAGATGTCAGCAAAGTGCAAAAGGCTACGTTATATCTCACAAAAAACAATGTTTACTACAAAAATGTGTATGTGGAAGAAGAAGAAATCGATTTAGTTGATGATAGCTAAATTTCAAGTGGCCAAATTGAAAAAGTGGACATCTCCAAAAGTGAAGAAATTTATGAACATTATAGTGTACATCCCTTACATTCAAAGGAAGTGATTGGAAATACTATTGAATTATTCAAAATGAAGAAAGCGAAGGGAACTCCCATGAGTGTTTGGGAAAGAAGTTTGAAAGCTCGTTGTTTTCCACAGCTCTTCCCCACTGGAAAAGGTGGACGATATGACGAACGACCAGTACAGATTCCAGCATCAGAATATCGTACAACAAGATTGTACTCAGAAGATCCAAGATTTCAACAATGTATTCCATATATATTTCATCTTTTGTTTGAAAGTGACTTGTCTGGACTCTCATATGCAGTGAACCACATATTAAAAACAGGAGTTCATCTTCAACATGTTTCTGCAAAGGAATTCATGGAGAAAGTAGACCAGAGAGACGATCATTTAGAATCTCAATTGATTAATTTGATGGCGTGTCAATGTGGTACTAATGAGTATTGGTATCGTCGTCATGGAGAACTTAAATGTATGTTAAGGAACTTAGGAACCCCTACATGGTTTGCCACGCTAAGCTGTGCTGAATACGCATGGGACGATTTACTTGAATTTCTTCGAGAAGCAAATTCAAATATTAAAAACATTGAATTCAAAACAGCTGGAGAGCTGTGTTCCTTGGATCCAGTAAATGTGTGCAGATATTTTAATCATAGGTTTCAAGCTATGATGTCTTTTTTTTTACATTTTTTTTTTTGTCCTCATTCGCCTCCAACCTCACTGGACAGACAAGCCGTTCGTACCAATACCCAGTAATCTGGGAAAAGTAGGCCTTAAGTTGGAATCTCGAGAAGCGCCCGCCTACAGGTACTATGACAGACTTGAATATCGCTGACCCCGACAAGGGGAAGAGGTTACTCTTCGACAAGGTCCAAATGAACCTGGTGACAATCGTCGTTGGCCAACGAGATACCTGAGGGTGCCAGACGTAGTCCGAAGAATGTCAAAGAGACATAATCATAGGACCCACTGATTGTTTATGTGAATATTTAAACCATTGTATATCTACCTACAGATTAGGCCCCGGCCTATTTTATCAGCCAGTCCCAAAATGCAGTCTTTTTTCTGCCACAGGCTCTAGACAGATCCATTTTAGAAGTCTCAAAAAGTGAGGCCAGCCTGTCGGAATGCGTGGGGGGAGAGTGTTCTGTCCATCGTTTACATATTTGCCTCCTGGCGAATAGAATGGCATAAAATAGAAAGAGTCTGGCAGTTCCTGTAACTTGGTTAGAAAAGCCAAAAATAATCAAGGCCAAATTTATTTGAATTGGGAGGCCCAAGATGTCCACCAGAGATTTCTCCACTCCTTCCCAAAAAACTGCAATGGCTGGACAGTCCTTAAACATATGTACGTCCGAAGCTTCAAGCAGGCCACACTTTCTACAGCTGACTGGAGACCCCCTCGAGATTTTAGTCAACCTCAATGGAGAGAGATAGGCCCTGTGTGTAGTGAACAGGTGGTTTCTCTTCAGCCAGGCTGGTTTTACGATATCAAAGAGAATGTTAAAAGAGTTTTGCCACAACTGCTCACACTGTTCGTTAGGTAGAGATTCTCCCCACAGTTCATCGGCCAGTTTAAAATCACCATCCATGGCCTCCTCCATGGCCCAATACCAGCAAGAAGCCTCCCTCTTTCCAGCTGGCCTGGCCACTAACTGGTGTTCCAAGATGTTACCCTCGCCTATGGTAATTCTAAGAGTTTGCTGAGTTTGGGCCCAACTCCGTAGCTGAATGTTCTTAAACCTTGAAAGACCAGCTCCGACTCTTTCACTGAGTTGTGCCCATGACAAGAGTGTACCCTCATAGGCGAGGTCCCCCCAAACCATCAAACCAGCTTCTCTAAGAGGTAAAGCCAGCCTGTCCCTTAAACACTCCGGTGTACCCGGTGAGTCTTAGAGAGGGGCTAAACTTGAGAAGTAGTTAAGGCCGGCGAGTTGCTTAAGACTGGCCCACGTTCTGGCCAATGCCTGGAGAACTCTAAACATAACCTTTTAAAAAAAATTTGGCTCCCCATATTTAAACAGAAAACCCTCCTCAGGTAAGCTGGCACCTTTTAACATAGCCAAGAACATATCCCCCGCCCCGGTGCTTACTGGCATTTTTAACAACATCCGTGAATGTGAAAGCTGAAAGGCCCATGCATAGTATTGCAAGTCTGGCAAAGCAAGACCCCTTTTTCTCTCCTACGCCTCAGCTTTTTCCAGGCTATTCTGGTAGATCTATAAACCTAGATAAAAGAGTTTATGGCCTGCTGGAGTTTATCTAGAGCCGGTTTATTGAAGTGGAGAGGAATAGAATTGAAAAGAAAGGTAATCTTAGGGAGTACCACCATCTTAACCAAATTAACCCTCTCAAAGATGGTTAGAGGAAGATGGGCCCAGGATTTCATCTGTTTCTGACACTCCCTTGAAACAAGCGCTAGATTATCCTCTGCAATCTTAGCAATATCCTGGACTATTCTAACCCCCAGATATCGCATATTAAGACTGGCCTGATGCTGGCACCCCTCAAGATTCCACGTCATGACCTCAGTCTTTCCGGCATTCACCTCATACCCTGAGACCTGCCCAAAGTCCTGTGCAAATCCAATCACAGCGGGGAAAGTAGTTGCCAGGTCTGCAGAGAGAACCAAGATATCGTCTGCATACATGGCCACCTTCCTCTCCCAATCTCCGTGCCTAAATGGCACAATGCTAAGTTCTTCCCTGAGCCGCTGAGCAAAGGGCTCAATGTACAGATCGAAAAGGAGAGGGGAGAGGAGGCAGCCCTGCCTGGTCCCTCTTGTAATCTTGAAAGGTTTGGTCAGGTTGCCATTAAACAGAAGTCTGGCTGATGGCTCTTGGTATATCAGCTGAACAGTTCGACAGAACTTCCTGCCCAAGTTAAATTTCCCCATGACTTCCGACAGGTAGACCCAATTAACCCTATCGAAAGCCTTCGTGGCATTGAGTGTTATGGCAGCAAGAGGGAGTGATTAGGTAGAGGCGATATCTATTGCCCCAATAAGATAATAGGTAAGGTCCGATAAGTGCCTTCCCTTAACAAACGCCTTCTGGTCAGGGTGTAAGATATCGCCGGCCACAAGGCCCAGCCTGGCCGCCAGGATCGCAGCAAAGATTTTATAATCCGCGTTCAACGGGCTTAAGGCCGTCCGATAAGATCTCATTAAATAATTGTGTCAGAACCGGGATTATCACTTCACCCAAAGACCTGTAAAGCTCAGCTGGCAGCCCATCAGGCCCTGCGGCTTTCCCTCTCTTGCAGGCAACAATGGCCTTCATCACCTCTTCCTGCATGATGTCCTGCTCCATATCTTCTTGCTGCTTGGAACTCAGGGACATGAGTGTAGTCCTACCCAGCCAATCCTTAGCCTTGAGCTTATCTACAACTCGATCTTCTTGGTAGAGGTCTTGGAAGAAGTCGAAGAAGGCGTCGCCGATCTCTTCATCCGAAGAAACAACGGCTACCCCATCGTCTATGACGATTTCTTTGATCTGATTACGAAGCCTGTCCGACTTAGCCTTCCATGCCAAGAGCTTACCTGCCCCTTCCCCATACTCAAAATGTGCGATCTTACTTGCCTCCCATCTATGCATAAGCCTTGTTTGAAGAATAGACTCCAGCTGTTCCTTTAATTTGCTAAGTTTACCCAGGTCCTCTTGCTGCTTTTCCAAAACAACCTGACTATTAAGTTCTGACTCCACCGCCTTCATTTCTGCCTCTATAGATGCAATCTCCCCTCTATAGTTTTTGTTCCTAAAGCTCACCCTACTCGTGATTAGACCCCTAATAAACACCTTAAGGGAGTCCCAGACCACGGTGGATACAGCAGAGCCTAAATTTACACTCAAGAAATATTCAGTCTCCTGAGATAAGAAGGACATCTCTGCCTCCTCAAGAAGTAAGGTTCTATCAAAAGACCAAACTCTGGGCTGCTGGGCCTGCACCCAGTCTAGATCCAATAATATCCCAGAGTGGTCGGAAAGGTGGGAAGTAAGGTATCCGATGTCTTTAACCTTACCTCTTAGAGAATGACTGACCAAAATATAGTCTATTCTTGATTTATGTCGGTACTTACTATTACAATATGATACACCAATCTGCTGACCAGATCTTTCTCTCCAGATATCACAAAGGCCATGTTGCACCATCATAGTCTGTAAATACCCCCGTGACTTAGATGGAACAGTGGCTCTACTACTTGCGGATTTATCAAGTTTAGGATTAAGAACAATATTAAAATCCCCGGCCATTATAATCGGGTCCGGGAAATCTAGGAGATGCGAGAAGATGGTTTTAAGAAAAGAGGGGTCATCTTGAATTGGACCGTAATAACCTACCAAAGTGAGCAGAAGACCCATTATAATGACCTTCAGAATTACCCATCTGCCACATGGGTCAACCAGGTAATGTAAAATCCGGGCATTAGCTTGTTTTTTAAAGAAAATAAGAACCCCTCTAATATTAGCAGATTGGTTCGAGCACACAAAGGAGTCTACCCATTTTTTATTTTTAAGAATTTCAATAGTCTCTTCCTTAAGAAGATGTGTTTCCTGGAGGACAATGACCTGCACGGGGGAGTCTTTAAGATATTGCAAGATTTTAGCCCTTCTGGACCTCACGCGCAAGCCATTGACGTTCCAGGACAATATCTGAATTGTTTTCATGGCGGTTTAAATCCACAATCTCCGGCCCACTTAGAACTAGTGAGGGACCAACACCAGACCAGTCGAAATTCTACAGCGACTATCTAAACTAACTCTGAAGCGATTGAGGAAATTTTATGTTTTATGCCCCTGTGCACCCCCCCCCACACCCAGTGCCCCCCCCCGGAGAACCCCTCCCCCATTTTTCTGGACAGATGGAGTCCAGATGCTGCCACCCGGAGCAGCCAGCCCCGTCTCTATGTGTATAAATTTTAAGTAAAAAAGAAAGAAAAAGAAATTTCGACCCCAGCTAAGGAAAGAATAAAAGTGAGTAATGAAAAAAGTTTTAAGTCATCATTATGTCATTCTAAGTAAGGAACCGAGAAAAGGCAAGATCTAGGGAGAGGAGGCTAAGCCCAAACTTAACCTTGAGAGTATAATACTGCCATTAGGAAACCATTAGGAAACCCCCTTCCCCATAATTTCAAGCAACTCGTCTGCCTCCTGAACTGATCTTATGTTGTGCATTTTATTATACATAACTTTAAGAGATGCTGGAAATTTCAAATGAGCAACGGCACAGAGTTTTTTTAAATCATCCAACTTCCTCCCCAACTCCCACTGCCTATCAAGAGTTACTCTGGCAAGGTCTGAGCGGATTTCAAAGGAAAAGTCCCTGGCTTTCAATGATTTGGCCTTTAAAGCCATATTGTGAATCTTATCCTTTAAAGAGTAGGTAAGGAAGTTGATGAGAATTTTCCAAGGCTTGGTTCAATTGGGATTCCTACTAAACGGGTCCCTATGTATTCTCTGTATGTCATTACTCAGGGTCTCCCCTGATTCAGTAAGCTGCAAAGAGGCTTTGAGCAGAGAGATGATATATAGCTTAAGGTCAGCTCCTTCACTCCCCTCCAGAATACTCAAAAGGCGAAGATTATTCCTGCGGGAGTTATTCTCCAACGTCTCCATTCTGCCACGCAGGGCCTCTTCCTCCTTTTTAAGTACCTGAATATCAGCCTCAGCCGCCCCAAGATGGTTTTTTAATTCTCCAACAGTATTCTCTAAGGTCTCAGTCCTGGAGTTCAAAAGATCCACCTTCCTCTCCAATGACTCACAAAAATTTCTGATCTCACCCTGATTTGCGGCGGATACCGCAAAACCCTTCTTTATATCCTCTGATAATGTGGAGAAAAGGACCTCCAAAGAAGCTACTGAGGGGCCACTCCTTTCCTGATCCTTGGAGCCATTCTCTATCCCTCCCCCGCCTTGGTCAACTACTGCCACCTGACCTACAGGGTCCGTCTCTTTATCAGGTCCCACCATCAGCGAACTCTCAGTAACAGGAGTTAATTTTGCTGCCGGGATAAGCGGGCTACCTACGGACTCCATACTTTCAGGGACTGATTTCGCTAATGATTGCCCCTCTGACCCACTTCTGAGGACCTCGCCCTGCTTCGTAATGTCCAATATCTCTGGTTGTACTCTAAAATATGACCGTAAAGACGGGGTGATCTTAACCTTGATTACAGAGGGATTACTTTTAGACTTCCCAGGCTTAATGCTTCTGCCTTAAACCTGATATGTTTGAAAGGCTGAACTACTGGTAAATATTTCTGCAATAGGGGGACCGCCCAGAGCCTGACTTTCACCCAGGCCGTCTCTTCCCTGCTCCTCTGGGGGCTGTTTGTTACTATTCGCACCCAATTTAAGTTTAGCAGACCCTTGGGTAGCCCCCCGCGTTTTCCTTTTTTGTTTTGTCCTTTAGTTTGAATAGCAAAAGTCGATCTCACCTGAGATGTGGGACAAACCTGGAGACAAACCTGAGCCTCCTGAGCTACCAGAACCTGTGGCTCCCTCAATAGCTGCCCCGACGATAACTCCGCAGACGGCCCAGACGACTCAATCTGCTCCAGAATGTCCACTTTTACTGGAGCCGGCTCCTGCAGTTTCCTCCGCTCGCCCCGTCGTGTTTCTGTGAATCAGGGTGCCAACAGGTGCTGATGCTGCCCCCTGTGCCCCGGAGGAGCCCGCGAGCAACTGCTCTGCGGCCCCTCCTAAGCTCCAGGGCGGCCTCGGTCCAACGAGACAGGCAGGAGAAATGGCGATCCGCCCGTCTCCCCACGCACATCCCAACAGTCCCGGCGCGGCAGCCCAAGAAGAGAGGAGAGCCTAAGAAAACGGCCCAGCAGCTCCGCAACGAAGAGACAGCAAGGCGGCGAGGCAGTGAGACGGTAAGACGAAGGACGGGAACCGGGTGCTCGCGGCAGCTCAGCTAGCAGCCGCCATGTTCTCCGGCGTATCGGAAAGTGCTATGATGTCTTTTATCTGCAATAAAAACGACCCACCTCTTGGAGAAGTTATTGATTTCTTTTGGAGAAAGGAGTACCAAGCTAGAGGTGCTCCTCATATACATATGCTTTTATGGATCAAAGATGCACCTAAGTTTGGAACTGATTCAGATGAGACTGTGTTATCTTTTATTGAAGACTATGTTACATGTGCTATACCAAAAACAAGAGAAGAAAACACCTTAAGACAACAAGTTTTACGGTTTCAAACTCCTCGATGTGGCAAATACTGTCGACAGAAATACAAGTCAAAGGAAAAGTTTTATACCAAATGTCGTTTTGGATTTCCACGTCCAGTAATATCCAAAGGAAGAGTCAACAGTTTCATGTCAGCAGTGAGGCATACTATCTCCCAAAAATACTTACAATTTAAAAAGAAGTGAACAATCAAAGTATATTAATGATTATAATCCAGTGATATTGTCGATGTGGAATGCAAATATGGATATCCAGTATGTTGCAGATAATTCCATTGCTGTTGCTCGGTATGTTACGTCGTACATAACAAAATCTGAAAAGACGGAGGTGAAAGAAATGTGGGAAGAAATTTACCAAGAGAAGACTCTTAGTAAGAAATTGTACAGCTTTAGTTTGAAGATGCTGTCCCATCGAGAGATTGGATCCTACGAATGTTCGGATCGGTTGACCTCTGCAAGTTTATATTCAAAGTCAAGAGGAATCATTTGTGTTAGTCTAGGTCTTGCTGCAACACGAAATCGAGTACTTAAATCTATACAAGAAATCGAATATTTAGCATTTAATTAACCGGAAAGCACAGATATTGTTAAAACAAACATGTTGGATATGTACTATCAAAAAAGAAGTCCCTATCTTGAAAACATATGTCTCTATGAAGTCCTGCAATACTACAGCTTTAAAAGAAATATTACAGAGAACATAAATGAAGAGAAATACGCAGTCATTGGTTCTGATGGATGTTTGGTGAGACAATCAGGCACATGCATCAAAGCTTTTTGCGATCGCAAACGGTGCGAATCGCAAAAATCGGCCATTTGCGATCGCAAAATTAGCTTTTGCGATGCATGAAACAACTTGCCACTCGCAATTTAAAAAATCGCAATTTTTTGCGATTTCTTAAATTGCGATTGCATTTAAGGAATCGCAAATTGTGATTCCTTAAATGCAATGCAAGATGCCTTTTAAAATAGCGATTTCGCTATTTGGGCCCGCTATTTACCGCGAAATCATACCAGATGGTAAATTGCGGAAAATTTGAAAAATGCACTAAAGTGCATTTTTCAAGGTTGTAGGTTACACACACACGCCCTTGGGACATGTGTGTGCACAACATATGTGCACAGATCAATTTCAGGGTGCAACAGGGTGTCCTTTTGACACCCTTGCACCTTGAAGTAGATACGCAATTTGCGAGTACCTATTGGTACTCGCAAATTGCGCATGTAATTTCCCATTCATTCCTATGGGCCTGTAGGCCCATGGAAATGAATGGGAAGCCATTCCTTATTTGCGACTCGCAATTTGCGAATCGCAAATAAGGGATGTGTAGGAATCGCTATTTTTATAGCGATTCCTACATGCATAGGCTTTTGCGAGTCCTTAATTGCGATTCCTTAATAATCGCAATTAAGGACTCGCAAATTCCTACCGTGATGAATGTGCCTGATAGTAAAGGAAATCTCATTAATCACAGGAAACTGAGTTGCGATACTCCAGATAAAAGGGAATTTTACTATTTAGCACTTCTGCAACTCTTCAAGCCTTGGCGTACTGAAATGGAATTACTTGGAGATTTTCAGTCGTATGAAGATTCTTTTAATGCATGTAAAGTTAGCATTTAATGCACAGTTTTTCAAAATTATCTACAAATGTTGAATGAAGAGATTCAACAAGAAGCTACTATTGCAGCTGAGAATGCTAGAGACAGTTCTCAAGACAGTCAAAATTCTGCTCCTCAGAGTCAAGATCCACTTGGAGAACCAATTCTTGAAAATGAAGCAGCAATTGCTATGAGTGAAGTAGAAACGGCAATGCATCAAGCTCAACAGGATATTATGGAGTTGGGAAACTTGGAAGAGCAACTGAATATTGAACAGAAACAAATATATCAGCAAGTTACACAACAGATTGACCATGGTTTACTTCATGAAAAGAAAGAATGCAACTGCACATGATTTGAACCTATCCGAATGTATATCAGTGGTCAAGCTGGTACAGGAAAAAGTTTCTTAATTAAAGTTTTGACCACTTATTTACAGAAAACCACTGAATCACATTTATCTTGTGTTGTAACCGCTCCAACTGGGTTAGCAGCACACAACATTAAAGGGATTACATTACATCGTTTACTAATGCTACCTGTTGAACATGAAAACAAGTTGGAATATCACAAGCTTTCTGGAGAAGCTTGTTTTGAAGTTTCAAGAGTACTAAAGAAAATGAAACTTCTGATAATTGATGAGGTGAGCATGGTCTCAAACTTAATGCTTGCCTTTGTAAATTTACGAATGCAGCAAATTTTAAAAACAGATTATGATGTGTTATTTGGAGGAAAACATGTGATTGTTTTCGGCGATCTACTGCAACTTACTCCTGTAAAAGGGGAACCAGTTTTTAAAACACTTCTGCATGAAGACACCAGGAAATCTTTGGGAAGTATTGGAAATGCTAACATTTGGTCATATTTTCAATACAAAGAACTTATTAAAAATATGCGACAGGCAAGTGATGAAGATTATGGAAGCATCCTTCAAGATATAAGAATTGGGGGCATATTATCAAGGGCAGCATCGCCACTTTAGCGGCACTTTTTGCCGATAAAGCGGCGATATTTTTATCGCCCTATTAGCAAGCTGTCGCTAACAGCTGTTAGCGACAGCTTTATGGCGAAAGCGGACGTTTTCTTGCCGCTTTACATGTCAGCGATAAATATCGCTAATGACATGCAAATTAGGCGTTCCCAACTAAAAGCGACTGGAAACAGTCGCAAACACAACTTCCCCCTATTAGCAATGCCCGCGAAGCGATAAAAAAAGTCGCGCTAACCGCGATTATCGCTGGAATCTAACACCTGTTTAAAACATGACTTAACCATTCTAGTCAATGGGAGGTGGATTGTAAGGTTAAGTCCTCACCTGCCTATTAGCAAGCTTTTCATTAGTGCGTTGAATTCATCGCTGGATTTCTCGCGCTATTGCTGGGTTTCGCCGCTATCGCTGGATTTTCTAACGCCTTGGAGATAAGCGTTGATAATAACGCGTTATCTCCGCGATGGAATCCAGCGATAGCCGGCGATAAAAAAACCAGCGCTAAGCGCGCTTTGCAATAATTATCGCAAGTCCTTGGTAATATGCCCCTTGGTGTTTTGACAGAACATGGAAAAGAAGCTTTGCAAAGTCGCCTACTTACAAACTTGTTTTCAAATGAAAATGTTGCTCCGGAAATAATATACAAAAAAATTGAAGAAAATAAATCTATAATCTGCCTAATGCCAACACTGCGAGAGTGTTCTACATTCAATGAAGAACTTTTAAAGCTGGAAAAACAACAAATAATAAAAATGGAAGCCATTGATAAAATAGAACACGAAGAAATTACTATTATTTTGACAGAAAAATTAAAAACAAAATTGGATTCTTTGGAAAAATCTATATCTAAAACTGCTGGTTTAGAAAAGAATTTATATGTATGTGAAAACTGTCGGGTAATTTTACAGCGTAATTTGAATGTGGAAAAAGGTTTAGTAAATGGAGCAATGGGAAAAGTTGTTGATTTTGTTAATTATCAAAATAGAGATGGAATTGAATTTTTGAAGATTAAATTTGATCAGATTGAAGAAGTAAAACAGATTGGACGTTGTGCTGTTCGTTTTTTACTTGTTAAAGACTTTTATGTTCGTAGAATACTGTTTCCTCTTTCTTTGGCATATGCGGTGACTATTCATAAATCTCAAGGTTTAAGTGTAGACAGTGCTTTGGTAAACATTGGAAGTACCGTGTTTAAAGAGGGTATGGCATATGTTGCATTGTCCCGAGTCAGAACTTTATCTGGATTGTATTTGATTGATTTTGATGAGAGAAAGATTAGTGCCGATGCAAATTGTGTAAGAGAGTATAATCGGTTAAGAAGACTGTATGCCTCCCAACTTAGGTGAATATCCTGTATATGAAAAGCGTGTAGTATGTCGAAAAACGAACATATGAGAAACTCTGTAGTGACATTGGAAAGAAGAAAAATATCAAGAGAATGTTGAGGTTCCAAACAAAAAGAAAAAGGACACTGTTGAAGATATTGTAGGATATCAGTTAGAAAATAGTTCAGGTATCAACTGCTATGCTAATGTAGTTGTGAACGTCATATTTTTCTAGAAAATCTTTAACAACAAATTATGGAGAATCGAGAAAAAAGATTTTGTTCTTTATTACATTCTATTTATGAAAACTTGACAACCGATAAAACTAAAATCCAAAGCGCTTCTGGCATTCAGAATCTTCTAGATATATGTTCTGGTTCTTCACAATTTACACTGAATGTACAGCAAGATGCTCAGGAATTTCTTATGTTTATGCTTGCAGTATTGGAAGATGAAGGAATACAAATTCAAAATCTGTTTGGACTACGTTACAGATGGGACCATAAATGTGATAGCTGTTCATTTTCTTCTACCACTGAAATTGACACTGAAAGATTCATATATTTGACAATACCAGATTGAAAAACAGTGTCTTTTAACAAATTAGTAAAATCAGCTAATCAAAATATGGAATGTAGTCACTGCAAATCTGAAATGTTGTCAACATTATTTATAGAAAGATTTGGACGATATATCATTTTAATGATACAACGTTGTAGAGCAAATGGAAGAAAATTGGAAACTAAAATTAAAATTTTTGTGGCAAGTCAACTGTCAATATCAGGAAGAACTTTCAAAGCAGTGGCAATTATTTTCCACGATGGACCTTCTACAACATCTGGACACTATACTGTGTATTTAAGGTGCAATAAAGGATGGACACATTGTAATGATGCCCATTTGGAATTCAAATGTTGGTTGCCTAATGAATTACCAAATTCATATCTAATATTTTTGATGCCAAAGTTCTGAAAACATCATTCCGCCTATTGGGAAGGTGTCAACATGAATTAATGAGTTTATTTTGGAAATTTTCAATACAAACGATTTCAGAAATATCATTCGGCCTAGTGGGAAGATATTATCGATATGAATTAAGAAGTTTATTTTGGATATTCTCAATGCAAATGATTTTACAAACATCATTCGGCCTATAGGGAAGATGTGAAGAATTACTGTTTCAATTATCGTTTTTATTCTTTGATATTGTATTTAGAAAATTGTTTTTGAAAGAAGCAGTTCATATATTTGATCTTTGTAGTATATGCAATGTAAATGAGAGTGTTTATTTTAGAAAATGTAAACAGATAGTTAAATTTGTTGTAAATATTTTGAACAATGATTTGTTTTTTTTTAACAATCTTATTAATTGTATTTTTTTGCCCGCTGTTACATGATGATCAAGGTTGAAATCACTGTGTATGGTGAAATTCAATAGAATCTGAAAACGGTAAAAAAGGCAAACTGAATATGTTATGTAATTGTAAAATTATGTTGTGTTCTTAAAACTATAATATTATCTGTAATAACAATATTTTTTCTTTTCTTTTACAGAACCTAATTCTAAAGTTTGAAAATATTTTAAATTTAAATTATAATAAAACAACTGAAAAAATGTTTCAATCACTTTCATATCTACTTCAAAAAAGGTAAGATTAAGTCACCCAAGCACTACCCATGCACTGCTACAATCACCTGTGTACTACCCATACAATCCTCTAACCGCCTACACACTAATCATTCACACCTTCAATTACCCAGGTAGTACCCATGCAGTCCAGCAATCACCCTGTCACTCCCCATGCACTCCTCCTATCACTCAGCCAGTACCATGTACTTATTCAATCACTCCGCCAATATCCAAGCACTTGCAAACTCACCATGCACTCTCCTTGCAGTACTCTAATCATCCAGTCAGTACCCACGTACTCATACAATGACCCAGGCACTAACACATGCACTGCTACAATCCCCTGTGCACTACCCATGCAGTCTTCTAACCACCTACACACTTCTCATTCTCTCCTTCAATTCCCCAGGTAGTACCCATGCAGCCCAGCAATCACCCGGTCACTCCCCATGCACTCGTCCAATCACCCAGCCAGTACTAGGTACTTATCCAATCACTCCGCCAATACCCAAGGACTTATAAATTCACCATGCACTCTCTTTGCAGTACTCTAATCATTCAGTCAGTACCCATGTACTCATGCAATGACCCAGGGACTAACACATGCACTTCTACAAACCCCTGTGCACTACCCATGCAGTCCTCTAACCATCTACACACTACTCATTCCCTACTTCAATTCCCCAGGTAGTACCCATGCAGTCCAGCAATCACCCTGTCACTCCCCATGCACTCCTCCAATCACCTAGCCAGTACTATGTACTTATTCAATCACTCTGCCAACTCCCAACCACTTATAAATTCACCATGCACTCTCCTTGCAGTACTCTAATCATCCAGTCAGTACCTGTGTACTCATACAATGACCCAGGCACTAACACATGCACTGCTACAATCCCCTGTGCACTACCCATGCAGTCCTCTAACCACCTACACACTACTCATTCGCTCCTTCAATTCCCAGGTAGTACTCATGCAGTTCATTAATCACCCTGTCACTCCCCATGCACTCTTCCAATCACCCAGCCAGTACTAGGTATTTATCCAATCACTCCGCTAATACCCAAGCACTTATAAATTCACCATGCACTCTCCTTGCAGTACTCTAATCATCCAGTCAGTACCCACGTTCTCATGCAATGACCCAGGCACTAACACTTGCACTGCTACAATCACCTGTGCACTACCCATGCAGTCCTCTAACCGCCTACACACTACTCATTCACACCTTCAATTACCGAGGTAGTACCCATGCAGTCCAGCAATCACCCTGTCACTCCCCATGCACTCCTCCTATCACTCAGCCAGTACCATGTGCTTATCCAATCACTGCGCCAATATCCAAGCACTTGCAAATTCACCATGCACTCCCCTTGCAGTACTCTAATCATCCAGTCAGTACCCATGTACTCATACAATGACCCAGGCACTAACACATGCACTGCTACAATCCCCTGTGCCCTACCCATGCAGTCTTCTAACCACCTACACACTACTCATTCACACCTTCAATTACCCAGGTAGTACCCATGCAGTCCAGCAATCACCCTGTCACTCCCCATGCATGCCTCCTATCACTCAGCCAGTACCATGTACTTATCCAATCACTCCACCAATATCCAAGCACTTGCAAATTCACCATGCACTCTCCTTGCAGTACTCTAATCATCCAGTCAGTACCTGTGTACTCATACAATGACCCAGGCACTAACACATGCACTGCTACAATCCCCTGTGCACTACCCATGCAGTCCTCTAACCACCTACACACTACTCATTCGCTCCTTCAATTCCCAGGTAGTACTCATGCAGTTCATTAATCACCCTGTCACTCCCCATGCACTCTTCCAATCACCCAGCCAGTACTAGGTATTTATCCTATCACTCTGCCAATTCCCAAGCACTTATAAATTCACCATACACTCTCCTTGTAGTACTCTAATCATTCAGTCAGTACCCATGTACTCATGCAATGACCCAGGCACTAACACATGTACTGCTACAATCCCCTGTGCACTACCCTTGCAGTCCTCTAACCACCTATACACTACTCATTCGCTCCTGCAATTACCCAGGTAGTACCCATGCAGTCCAGCAATCACCCTCTCACTCCCCATGCACTCCTCCAATCACCCAGCCAGTACCATGTACTTATCCAATCACTCGCAAATTCACCACGCACTCTCCTTGCAGTACTCTAATCATCCAGTCAGTACCCACGTTCTCATGCAACGACCCAGGCACTAACACTTGCACTGCTACAATCACCTGTGCACTACCCATGCAGTTCTCTAACCACCAACACACTACTCATTCGCTTCTTGAATTACTAATGTAGTACCCATGCAGTCCAGCAATCACCCTCTCACTCCCCATGCACTCCTCCAATCACCCAGCCAGTACCATGTACTTATCCAATCACTCCGCCAATACCCAAGCACTTGCAAATTCACCACGCACTCTCCTTGCAATACTCTAATCATCCAGTCAGTACCCTCGTTCTCATGCAACGACCCAGGCACTAACACTTGCACTGCTACAATCACCTGTGCACTACCCATGCAGTCCTCTAACCGCCTACACACTACTCATTCACACCTTCAATTACCCAGGTAGTACCCATGCAGTCCAGCAATCACCCTGTCACTCCCCATGCACTCTACTATCACTCAGCCAGTACGATGTGCTTATCCTATCACTCCGCCAATACCCAAGCACTTGCAAATTCACCATGCACTCTCCTTGCAGTACTCTAATCATTCAGTCAGTACCCATGTACTCATGCAATGACCCAGGCACTAACACATACACTGCTGAAATCACCTGTGCACTACCCATGTTCTCATGCAATAATTAAAGCATTACCCATGCACTGATGCAATCACACATGCACTACCCAAGCAATTCTACAATCACCTAGTTACTATCCAAGCACTCATAACATCACTCCGCCACTAGTCAAGCACTTATGAAATCACTCAGGCATTACCCATAAACTCTCCCAATCACTTGAGTACTACCCATATACTCATGCAATAACCAAAGCATTACTCATGCACTTATGCAATCACACATGCAGTACCTTTGCACTTCTCTAATCACTCACACAGTGTCCTTGCTCTCATACAATCATTCAGGAAATTTTTCTTTTTTTAACCAATAGATGTGGTTCCGTAAGAACCGTTTTTTTTTTTTAACTATTTTAATTTTTTTTTGTATTTTTCAAACCTTTTTTCTTTTTTTGTGTGTTTTTGATTTTTTTAAACAATAAAAAAATGAAAACAGCAAACGAGCTGTTTAACAAAAAGCGAAGAAAAGGACATTTTGGAGCACATTACAAAAAAAAAGTTAACATTTGTGTGCTTTGATGGCAGTTGTAATGACATCCGTACACTGCTCGGCAATGCACAGTTTGGCATCGCATTTTTTGCACACAATGGCCACTTCAAACAATTCAGGGATAATATGGGGCCTTGGAGCAGGTGGAACTTGTTGAGAGGAAGTCGAAGGGGCATTGGGGTCTTGCTGTGCCGCTTCAGTCACTTGTCTCCTTCTCTCTTCTCTGGCCAAGTGTAGAGGATGGAGAGTTTCCAGATGTTATCTCATGCTAGAGGTCCCACATGAATATTTCTTGTCTGAGCCCCTAGACAAAATCCTCTCTCAGATGGTGCAAGTCACTTTGCGAGCATTCACCTTCTTCTCGCCCTCCGGTACTGTAAAAAAAGCCCAGACAACACTCTCCTTTCTTTTCTTCACAGGCTCTACAATCTCCTCCTCCTCCAGATCCAACAGATCAATGTCTCCTTGTGCAGATGCCATGATGGATGTAAAGAAATCAAATAACACACAAAAAGTTCAAAAAAGTACAGAGCAGGTAACAACAGGTGTTGCCAGCAAGACAGCCAAATAATAAGAGGAATATCACAAGGATAGATCCTCCCTCTTACAGAATGAAAATGTTTTAAACCAATCAGATTCTTTCTTTTCCTGCTGACACCAAGTCGCGTAGGGTGCGCGCACCCATCGCTTACGCATCGCGCACCCGTGAAATATTGTATACATAATTATAAACTATAAATAAATGTTTATACAATATTTTACAAAGGATATTAGTGAAAGTGTTTATACAAATCTGATATTTGAACTTTATATAGTGAGATTTCACACTTTGAAAATACGCCGAAGTCGCGACCCCGGCGCGATCCCGGCACGACGCCGGAAATACATGCAGGGACGGGCCGCTTACGGTACGCGCATACGTTGCGCACACGTCAAATTTCATATTGTTAATATTATACTGAAAAAAATAGTTTCTAAAAAGTTTTCTAAATTAAATTAGTCAAACACTATAACCAAACAATGTATTGATAATTTCTTTAATACTATTTGATACTTTTCGAATTACGCGTATGTCTCGACCGCGGCGCGATGCCGGCGCGACCTCGGCACGACTTCTGAAATGTACGGTAGTGAGGTGCGCGCAGCCATCGTGTAGGGTGCACGTACGGTGCGAGACTCCTGTGAATTAATAAAAAAAAAAAAAAAAGCAATGAATATAGTTTTCCAAACTTTAAATTATTCTCAACTTTTGTTTAATATATAAATATATATGTAGTGAATAAAAAAACCATAGGATTGAGGCACATTATACTTAGAAATTCTCATTTAAAAGACCATTGAAATTCACTGAAAAATCCGTAGGTTTCAGGCCCGTTACAGTTAGAAATTAGCATTTAAAAACCATTGAAATTAACTGAAAAAACCATAGGTTTCAGGGACGTTATAGTTAGAAATTAGCATTTAAAAACCATTGAAATTCACTGAAAAAGCATAGGTTTTCAGGGACGTTATAGTTAGAAATTAGCATTTAAAAAACCTTAGAAATTCACTGAAAAAACCATAGGTTTCAGGCCCGTTATAGTTAGAAATTAGCATTTGAAAAACCTTAGAAATTCACTGAAAAAACCATAGGTTTTAGGGACAGTTAGTTGGACATTTCACTCGTACAAAACCCGTGAAATTCCCCCGTTATAGTTAGTTCAGCTAACTATAACTCGCGCCCCCGCAATGCACTGCTGATGATGTCACATATTACATCACTCATGACATGGTCAGTGGCATCACTGATGACATCACTGATGACATCTCAAATGACATCACTGATCAAGGGCACTCGGTGCTCAAAACGCGTCAACAGAGGAGTGAGGAAGAATAAACAACTTGCCTATCTATCCGGTGTCCGTTTCTCTCTGTTCGCCTAAGAGGAGGTTCTGAGAGTCCTGTGGTTTTATATATATATATATATATATATATATATATATATATATATATATATATATATATATATTATCTACTGGCGGTCGCCAGTAGATAGTTATAGTTACAACCTATTATCCATAGGAAATCCGCGACATTCTATTTGAAATAACTCTCTTGCCGGTTGACGTATCTTCGCAAAATTTTCAAACTTTGTGGGCGCTCCGGTCCGCTCCTACCCTGAAAGTCTCGGGGATTCGTCAAGCGGGGGCCGAGAAAAAGGGGGGTCCCAAAACGCGTTTTCCCCATGCAATTTTCCATAGGAAACTTTAGACACGGCTACAGCTCTGAACTGCTGAACGGAATTACACCAAATTTGGCAAAGAGGTAGTTCTTGGTTCAGAAAGAACCCTTTTGTTAAATGGTGTAAATCCGTTCAGTAGTTGCTGAGAAAATCAAAAGTAAAAAGATAGATATATCTAGGGCCGCGGATCCTCCCGAGCACGAGCTTTATGTTAATTGGCTGTCAACACTCCAAATCAGGAAGTGTTGGCAGTTATTTTGTCCCTCGGTAGAACCGAGGGACAGAAACAAGTGCGCAAAGCGCACAAAGGGGGCAGGGTAGAAACACCCTGACCCCCTAGGTCTGCTCAGGGGTCCCACAAGGACCCCCTGGGCAAAAAAAAATTTTTTTTTTTTTAAATCGGCAGGATGCGCTCAGGGAGCGCGAATCCTGCCGAGAAAACAAATCGAAGCGCGGTCTCCGCGCTTCGATAGCACTGGCCCCCGGGTGGGCCAAGTCCCGGGGGCATGCTGGGGGGTTAATTTATGTGTGGGGGCCTCTAAGGGCTCCCCAAGCCCCGGGGACCACCACCCCCGGGGCTTTATGTAGTAATGGTGCGGGAGGGCTCTGAGCTCTCCCGCAGCCCCGGGGACCACCACCTCCCCGGGGCTTCTTTTTTAAATTAAAACCTGTGTGGGGGCTCCAGCCCTCACACGCCCCGGGGACCACCACCTCCCCGGGCACTAAGAAAATTAAAATGGGGGTCCGTTTTGGACTCCCAAGCCCCGGGGACCACCACCTCCCGGGGCTTTCAAAATGTAGGAGGGGGCCGCGCGGCCCCCTCCTGGAGCCTGTGGTGGCCCTGGGGACCGCCACCCCCCAGGGCCGGCTCCTGCAGTGTCCCGGGGTGCCTACCCCCGGGACACTGCTGTTTGTAATGACAGGACGGAGCCTCGCGGCTCCCGTCCTGTCATTGCAAACTTGCTTTGGATATTGGAAGAGAGAGCAGGAAACCTGCTCTCTCTTCCAATATCCAGCCGATTGCTTTTCCACATGGGGAGCTGCATCTTAGCAGCTCCCCATGTGTAAAGCAATGCCGGCTCCCGTAGGACACGGGGAGCCGGCGGGACTGTGGGGGCTTGGGGACCCCCCACAGTCCCCAACGAGAGGCCAGGCCCCGGGGATGGGGTCCCCGGGGCCATAGTGGCCACGGAGGGGGCCACGCAGCCCCCTCCCCAAAGTAAAAAAATGGAAATTTTTTTTAAAAAGTGCAAGGCCGGCCCGGGGGATGGGGTCCCCGGGCCTTAAATGGCCTGAGGAGGGGGCCACGCAGCCCCCTCCAAATAAAAAAAAAGAGGCCATGCCCCGGGGGATGGGGTCCCCGGGGCCAATACAGGCCCAGGGAAGGGGGCCACGCGGCCCCCTTCCCGTTTTTTTTTTTTATTTTAATTTAAAAGGGTAGGTAAGGCCCTGGGGGATGGGGTCCCCAGGGCCTAAAAATAGGAAAAGGAAGGGGGCCACACAGCCCCCCTTCAGGGGAAAAAAAAACGATCGGGCCCGTAGGCCCCGCCCCTTCCTTCACCACTCTGCAAACGCGCCCTGGCGCGTTTGCAGAGGGGGAACGAACCCCTTGAATACTGGGGTCCCTGGGGCCAACTAGCCCACCAGGAACCTCCAGTATGCGCCAGGGGCTGCCTTGCAGAGAGGTGTACAGAGGCCACGCCCCTTTTACACCTCTCTGCAACGCAGCTCTATGGCGCTTTTTGGAGGTATATGGTGGGCTAGTTGCACCCCAGGGACCCTCAGGATTCAAGGGGAGTTAATCCCCGACTTAAAACGCGCCACGGGGCGCGTTTGCACAGTGGTGAAGGGAGGGGGCGGGCTTCAGGTGACATGTGTGCAAACAGGCCCCGTGGCGCGTTTTAAGATGGGGAATTAAATCCTCTTCAATCCTGAGGGTCCCTGGGGGCCAACTAGCCCAACAGGTACGTCCAGAAAGCGCCACAGAGCTGCGTTGCAGAGAGGTGTAAAAGGGGTGTGGCCTCTGTACATGTCTCTGCAACGCAGCCTCCTGGCGCATACTGGAGGTTCCTGGTGGGCTAGTTGGCCCGTAGGGACCCTCATGATTCAAGGGGACTTAATCCCCCAACTTAAAACGCGCCACGGGGCGCGTTTGCACAGATGTCACCTCAGGCCCCGCCCCTCCCTTCACCATTGTGCAAATATTCCTCTAAAATCAGCCGAAATACGAATTCTGATTTACTCACCTGTTATCAGGAGAGACCTCAGTGCTGCATCTTTCAGCCCAGTACTGATCCTGAAAAGTAATTTTAACCGTACTTACCAGTAACTTGAATTTCCTTCCATAGGCTAACATTGACTGGTTTCACTTGGAAATTCTTCTAAGTGTGGAGTTTTGGAACTTTAAAATATTCCTCTAAAATCAGCCGAAATACGAATTCCGATTTACTCACCTGTTATCAGGAGAGACCTCAGTGCTGCATCTTTCAGCCCAGTACTGATCCTCAAAAGTAATTTTAACCGTACTTACCAGTAACTTGAATTTCCTTCCATAGGCTAACATTGACTGGTTTCACTTGGAAATTCTTCTAAGTGTGGAGTTTTGGAACTTTAAAATATTCCTCTAAAATCAGCCGAAATACGAATTCTGATTTACTCACCTGTTATCAGGAGAGACCTCAGTGCTGCATCTTTCAGCCCAGTACTGATCCTCAAAAGTAATTTTAACCGTACTTACCAGTAACTTGAATTTCCTTCCATAGGCTAACATTGACTGGTTTCACTTGGAAATTCTTCTAAGTGTGGAGTTTTGGAACTTTAAAATATTCCTCTAAAATCAGCCGAAATACGAATTCCGATTTACTCACCTGTTATCAGGAGAGACCTCAGTGCTGCATCTTTCAGCCCAGTACTGATCCTCAAAAGTAATTTTAACCGTACTTACCGGTAACTTGAATTTCCTTCCATAGGCTAACATTGACTGGTTTCACTTGGAAATTCTTCTAAGTGTGGAGTTTTGGAACTTTAAAATATTCCTCTAAAATCAGCCGAAATACGAATTCCGATTTACTCACCTGTTATCAGGAGAGACCTCAGTGCTGCATCTTTCAGCCCAGTACTGATCCTGAAAAGTAATTTTAACCGTACTTACCAGTAACTTGAATTTCCTTCCATAGGATATCATTGCCTGCTTTTTGCTGAAAAGTTTCTAAGTGTTGATTTTTGAAACATACAAATATTCCTCTAAAATCAGCCGAAATCCGAATTCTGATTTACTCACCTGTTATCAGGAGAGACCTCAGTGCTGCATCTTTCAGCCCAGTACTGGTCCTGAAAAGTAATTTTAACCGTACTTACCAGTAACTTGAATTTCCTTCCATAGGCTAACATTGACTGGTTTCACTTGGAAATTCTTCTAAGTGTGGAGTTTTGGAACTTTAAAATATTCCTCTAAAATCAGCCGAAATACGAATTCCGATTTACTCACCTGTTATCAGGAGAGACCTCAGTGCTGCATCTTTCAGCCCAGTACTGATCCTGAAAAGTAATTTTAACCGTACTTACCGGTAACTTGAATTTCCTTCATAGGCTAACATTGACTGGTTTCACTTGGAAATTCTTCTAAGTGTGGAGTTTTGAAACTTTAAAATATTCCTCTAAAATCAGCCGAAATACGAATTCCGATTTACTCACCTGTTATCAGGAGAGACCTCAGTGCTGCATCTTTCAGCCCAGTACTGGTCCTGAAAAGTAATTTTAACCGTACTTACCAGTAACTTATATTTTCTTCCATAGGAATCCATTGTCTGGTTTTCAGCAGAAAAGTTTCAAAGTGTCGATTTTCACAAACTACAAATATTCCTTAAAAATCGCCTGTATGACTTAAACGCATTCTTTCAACTGTTTACAGGAGATGCACCAGTGCTGGATCCAGGATCCAACACTGAGTAAGAAAAAGTAACGATAACAGTTTTTACCTGCTAAGTGAATTTCCTTCCATAGGATAACATTGGTGATTCTATGAGAAAAAGTTTCTAAGTGTCAACTTTTAAAATACAATAATATTCCTTAAAAATCACGACTGTAACCAAAACGCTTTTACTCAACTGTTTACAGGAGATGTACCAGGACTGAATCTAGGATCCAGTCCTGTGGTTAGAAAAGTAATCCATAAAGTAACTAATTGCATTTAACTAGAAATTCACATTGAGCTGAATGTTGCATTGTGTTTGAAAATGTGTTGCCCATTGCAACAACTGTAACTACTGTACTTAAAAGTCTATTGCCTATGTGCAAAGTATTTAAACTAAAGTAATTCATTCTGAGAAAGTATTTTTGTAATGTAATGTATAATGTAATTACAATGTAATTTAAAAATAAAATATGTAAAAGAAATTGTTTCTAAAAATGTAGTAAATCAGTATGAAAAAAATTTATATAAAAATTAATACATTTAAAAATTGTCATTTAAAAACCTTTGAAATTCACTGAAAAACCGTAGGTTTCAGGCACGTTATAGTTACAAATTAGCATTTTAAAAACCTTTGAAATTCACTGAAAAAACCATAGGTTTCAGACACGTTATAGTTAGAAATTAGCATTTAAAAACCTTTGAAATTCACTGAAAAACCATAGGTTTTAGGGACAGTTATAGTTAGTTGGACATTGCACTCGTACAAAACCCGTGAAATTCCCCTGCTATAGTTAGTTCAGCTAACTATAACTCGCGCCCCGCAATGCACTGCTGATGACGTCACATATTACATCACTCATGACATGGTCAGTGACATCACTGATGACATCACTGATGACATCTCAAATGACATCACTGATGACATCATCCACGTGATAATCTGATGCAGCTCCTCACACCCTAATATAACCTTTGATACACCCAATCTAAATTACAGAGTGCCATTCGCAAAACCATAGACACTCCAACACCAATAACTACATACCCACTCACTGATTCTTAGGTCTACACACACACATCCACTTACTCACCCGTACAGTCACTCATACTTATGGTCACTCAGTACAGGACTATCATATGCACTCTTACTCCTATATAGACACTCAAACACCGCCACTCATCCATAGAGGTACTCACACACCTAGTCAGTCATGCAAATAATTAAACACACTGCCATTTACTCACCTATACAGTTATACACACACCAGCTCACTTAATCATACAAATACTAGCACATTGTTACGCTCTTATACAATCACTGATACAAGCACACACTCATCCATACAGCCACTATCACAATCACTCACTCTCGCTTATAGCTATTTATATACTCCAATACACATATATACTGCCTTTCACATATGTAGTTACTCACACATGTACCACTGGGACATACATTCACTCACTAACACACTCTTACACACACTTACCCACCCATACAGTCTATCACAGATGCACTCTTGAAACCATCCACCCAGTGAATCACCCACTCACACATCTATGCACAGTCGCACACACCCCATCCACACAAACACTCAGGCACCCATACAGATACTCATAGAACCAATCAATAACCCATATAGACCCTCATGTAGCTATTCGCAAATCCATGCATCCACTTACACACCAACAGACGGATACAGACATTCACACAGTTTAGTCACTAACCCATGCATTCAGTAAGATACGTTTAATCACTCACTTGTAGAGTCAGTCACGCACGTACTAAATCATCCATTCAGACACTTATACACCCACTCATTCTTCAATACGCCTTTCCCTATATATATTAAACATATTTAAACTTTACAGAAACACACAGTCACTGGATGATGTCATCAGTGATGTCATTTGAGATGTCATCAGTGATGTCATCAGTGATGTCACTGACCATGTCATGAGTGATGTAATATGTGACGTCATCAGCAGTGCATTGTGGGCGCGAGTTATAGTTAGCTGAACTAACTATAACGGGGAATTTCACAGGTTTTGTACGAGTGCAATGTCCAACTAACTATAACTGTCCCTAAAACCTATGGTTTTTTCAGTGAATATATATATATATATATATTCGGCTCCAGGATGTGTCCATCAGTTGAGTCGCACTCGGCCATCAGCAGCAAGAGAACGATGGTGAAGTGGGTTCAGCGTTTGCACACACTGTCTCCGTTCAAGCCTCTGAAGAGAAGCATATGGAGCTCAAACGCGTCAGGCATTTCCATTACGGAGCAGCTTCTACAAGCGGATCCTCGTCCCTGCCTTTCATAAACAAAGCTGCTGATCGAGTGCTACTCACCTGGTGGACAACCTTTGGAGCAGAATGTAATACGCGGCCGTCCTGCCGCGGAGTGTGCACCACCCCGTAATGTCTTGGGGGCTACGTGGGTCAGCAGCCGCAAACAGGATTGAGGACGAGTCCACTTGCAGGGTCCATACAGGACAAGATTTGTGTGCTATCCGGACCACATTTCCCACAATGCACAGTCTCATTCGAGCTTCCCATTGGTGGGTGTGCAATATGAAAATGGTGAAGTGGGTTCAGCGTTTGCACACACTGTCTCCGTTCAAGCCTCTGAAGAGAAGCATATGGAGCTTCAAACGCGTCAGGCATTTCCATTATGGAGCAGCTTCTACAAGCGGATCCTCATCCCTGCCTTTCATAAACAAAGCTGCTGATCGAGTGCTACTCACCTGGTGGACAACCTTTGGAGCAGAATGTAATACGCGGCCGTCCTGCCGCGGAGTGTGCACCACCCCATAATGTCTTGGGGGCTACGTGGGTCAGCAGCCGCAAACAGGATTGAGGACGAGTCCACTTGCAGGGTCCATACAGGACAAGATTTGTGTGCTATCCGGACCACATTTCCCACAATGCACAGTCTCATTCGAGCTTCCCATTGGTGTGTGTGCAATATGAAAATGGTGAAGTGGGTTCAGCGTTTGCACACACTGTCTCCGTTCAAGCCTCTGAAGAGAAGCATATGGAGCTTCGAAACGCGTCAGGCATTTCCATTACGGAGCAGCTTCTACAAGCGGATCCTCGTGTAGGAGAGTAGGATCTGCTTCACATGGGTACCCCCACTTTTTGCTGATGCTTCACTGTTTTTCGACATTAGTCTGGCTGGGGCCCTGCTAATCAGAACCCCAGCCTAGCTGCTTCCTCTCTAAAATGGTTTCCATGTGCCTTAGGCACATCACTGATTGGAATCTGAGTGCCCTTATAAGTCCCTAGTATATGGTATACTATGTACCAAGGGCATAGGTACTTCAGAGGCCTACCAGGGGCTGCAGCATGTATTATGCCACCCCTGGAAGGCCATCCAAACTGACACCACAGGTCTGCTACTGCAGCCTGGGTAAGGTGGTGCATGCACCTCTTACTGTGATATAGGTTACCTATATCACTAAATACATACACACATATAAACCTATAAGTCACTCCTAAGGCAGGCCTTATCAATCCTAAAGGCAGAGTGCATGGTTCCTATGTGAGAGGGTGCCCCTGCATGAGCAGGGCCCCTCTGCAGCGTTCGGAGACCCTTCTCTGATGCTGTTTGTAGTGCAGCCTGACCATATACTCTTAAGCGCATTATAACCTCGCGTTAAATGCTAACTTTGGAATGGCTGCACCTAAACATGTCGTGTTTGGTGTCAAACATCTTGGAATACTACCCCCCGCCAACCCTGGCGGCGGGGGTAGCATTCCACCCTTTCTAGAGGGAAAGACATGTTAACTCTGGCTAGCCCGGTAACTTCTTTCCAAAGCCCTGGCATCACAAAATGGATGCTGCTGCCACAGACACGAGTCTGGCCTCCTGCTGCTGGACGAAACTCCGGCAGGGGAGGCCTGGACAATAGGTTTCCTGTCCCAGGGAGGTGTGACCACCTCCCCAGACAGGATAATGTGTATTGGGGCTGGGCGGGAGCACTTTCGGGTGCTTTGAAGTCCTGCACTGGGGGCACACTTGGTGTCCCTAGTGCATACCCCAGTTCAAACCGGATCAGGGGCTTGCAGCCCCTGCTTTGGCGCGAACTGGACAAAGGGAAAGGGGTGTAGCCACCCTCTGCCCTGACCCACCCATAGGTGGGGCCACAGAGTAGTCCAACCCCTAAACTTAGTATAAGTATAGGAACCCAGTCCTTAGGACTTTAGATTATCCCTGGACGAAACTCTGAAACAGAATCCTGGACCTTCGACGCTCTACTCAAGATTAGAGGACAGAAGAATCTCCCTTGGGGTCAAGGAGTGACTCCCTGCTTGGCAGGCACCAAAGATGCATCTGTCCGGTCTGCATTTCTGAAGCTCCTGCCGGACGCCGAAGTCTTCGCATCACCAGAGGTGGATTCTCAGACTTCCCTGAGGCTACTCCTGAGTCCCCAGCAAAGCTGAGGCCCGTAGCTATCGTGGGTGACGTGAGACCGTGACCCCTGGACACCGAGCACATTTGCAAGTGCATCCTCTTCTGGGTCTCCCACGAAGTCGTGCTTTGGGCTCCGAGTAGCCCTAGCCTCCAGCACCAACTGCACCGAAGATCACTGGCCTCCACTCCACGAGTGTCCTGTGAGCCAGATCCACGTGCGACGTCTCGAGGCTCCTTCGCGGTCGCTAGCCTGTTGGCTAGTAGCCCTTAACGAAGGCCAATCTTTTTCTTACTTGGGCATCCTGGTTGCTCCAGGCCTGCCCTCACTTACCCTTGCTGGGTGAGTTCCCCAGACCTTGCTGGTCTGCACCATCGACGATCTTCATCTTCATCGAGACTTGCCGTTGCCAAGGCTTGTTGGGTCCAATCCGGTCGCCGACACCTCAGCACTCGACAGACATTGTGTACCAGCCCGAATCCTGCTCCTGGTCGCCGACAACGCCTCCTGGACCTCGTGGCTGAAGAGTCAAGACGACCATCAACGCACCTGAAGCACTCGACATCGGTGGGCATCTGTCCATCGCCTTCCTGGTCACTGGCTAGTGACCCAGACTCTGTCCCCTCTGCTTTCAGGTTCTTCAGATCTCCGATCCACTCTTGGATCCACCCGGACACTTTCCACTTGGTCGCCAGCAGCACTTTGCAGCAGATCGCCATTCAAATCGACGACGAAACCCGACCCCGAAAGGCACCTATGCACCCGGCTTCCTGGGTGAGGTAACACGAGTACTCCGGTGCTCCCGTGGGTAGAGACTCTTCAAAGTACTAGTTCTCAAAGGGTTTGCTCCAAGTCCTCCTTTAAGTGTCCCTTTTCTTTAATTTCCTGATCGCGACTTTCTCCATAGAAGTCAACGGCGTATCGCGGCTGTGTATTTACACTGCACGCGTCCCCCGTGGGTCCCCTGTGTCACTACCTTGGGTGGTTCCTTGTGGTCCAAGCACTTCTAGAGGCTCTAGGCCTAGTGTCTAGTTCAGTCGTGGTTCTTATACCACTTTATTGGTATATGGTTTGGTACGCCCCTAGGGCCCAAACGTGTATTTGTGCTATTACTGTGTTTAAATAACTTCTAACTTATGTATTTCGAACTCTAGCCTCATAAAGAGACTAGAGGGGTGTGTTTAGCAATAAATACATATATTTTGAATATATACCTGGTGTGGTGCTCTTTCATTTGATCACTCAAGAGATTATAGACTGGTAAAACAAGCTGCTTTACATTCCTTCAAGACTTAGCCTGAAGGCTGCTCTCCATAGCTACCACTAGGATAGCTTTCAATAAGGTTGTCTTTAACCTATCTCCAATAAGGGGTTGTTTGGACTGGTGCAAGGTGCCCACTATAATTAGTGGACAGCATATACCAGGCCAACTTCTCACATTGGTGTGCAGCGTGTGGGATTCCAGCTTGCTATTGTTTTACCAGATAATCTCAATTGAATTGATCAACTGAAAACCACTAAAGGTACCTAAGGTACATATAATTTAAGCTTAGAATACAGTAAGTTCTACTGAACTTAGAGTTGTGTGTTAAGGGATAGCACACCCTTTCTACAACTCAAGAGAGTTTAGTAGGCCACACTAGAGTAGGTAGTGCATACACCACACCACACTAGTAATGTCTTTAAAGGTAGGATCTAGAGAATCCTTACCAGAAGCCACTGGGCTTCTTCCTCCAAGTATGATACCCTCCCATTCTTGGAATTGAGAGCATTATGTAACTTGAGGAAATTAAGGACAGGCCAAAGTCCCACCACCCAACACCTTAAAGAGTTGTTGGTGGCTTATGACCTTAGTAAGCCCTTGGGGACTGAAGGGGTAGGAGCTGAGGGTGGGGCAGAAGAAGAGGAAGGGGCCAGGGGTACCAATACCCCCAGCCCCCCTCTGAAACTGGCCAGGAGGGTGACAATGACCCTGACCTGGATAACCCAATCCCTCCTGTGGAAGATGAAGAGGATGATCAGGATGATGCCCTCTTTGTCCCCCAGGAAGGATTATGAGTGTGCCCAGAAAGTCTAGATCTCCTTCTCAGGAGTCTAACCACTCTGGCACCTCAATAGGGAGCTCTGTCTCATCTCATAGGAGGGAATCCTCTCATGAGAGGAGAACAAGGCTGATTCAATATGAGGAAGCTCAGCTTGAACTCAGAAGGAAGCAAGTAGCCTTAGACAGGGAGTCCCTAGATCTCTTTAGAGAGAAAAGAAAGTTGGGACTAGAGTCCCATGGTGGCAGCCATGTCCCTAGAGATAGGGAAAGGTCCTATGACCATAGGAACCTGAGCAAGATTGTCCCTCCCTATCAGAATGGGGATGACATCCACAAGTGGATAACTGCTCTAGAGAGGGCCTGTAAAGTACAGAAGGTCCCTCAGGAGCAGTGGGCAGCAATCTTGTGGCTCTCCTTTGCAGACAAAGGTAGAGATAAGCTCCTCACTGTTAGAGAGGAGGATGCTGATAATTACAAGGTCTTGAAGAGTGCTCTTATTGATGGGTTTGGCCTAACCACTGAACAGTACAGGTTGAAGTTCAGAGATACCCAAAAAGCACAGACTCAAGACTGGGTAGACTATGTGGATTGTTCTGCCAAGGCTCTGGAAGGCTGGTTGATGGGCAGTAAGGTGTGTGACTTCTCAGGATTGTACAATCTGATAATGAGGGAGCAGATTCTTAATAACTGTCAAAATCAGCTGTTGCATCAATACCTGGTAGACTCTGATCTGACCTCTCCCCAAGAATTGGGAAAGAAGGCAGACAAATGGGTCAGAACCAGGGTGAAGCAGAAGGTACAGAACCAAGGTGGGGACACCAAGAAGCAAGATGCTAAGAACTCTGAAAAGGGTGGGGAGAAGGGTAAAGATCAAAAGTCTTCATCAGGCCCCCAAAAATCTTCTTCAGGTGGGGATTCACAGTCTACAAAAGGGAAAGGCCAAAGAAAACCATGGTGCAAGGTCTGTAAGCAAAAGACCCACTGGACCAGTGATTGCACCAAGTCCAAAGACTCAAGTCCAGCACCCACCAATGCCCCTAAGGCACCTGTTCCCCCTAGTACAGTTGGTGGGAGTGCTCCAGCCAAGGGTTTAGTAGGGTTCACCCTGGGTACTGAGTTGGGCTCTGACCTAGTCAGAGAACTGACTCAGGCTGTGTTAGTCTGTGATGGAGGCATGGATGTGCCCTCCTCTATGAGTCCCAGTAATCTGGGCAAGTACAGACAACAGCCTTTAATCAATGGACGAGAGGCTTTGGCATTTAGGGACACAGGGGCAAGTGTCACAATGGTGACACAAGACCTTGTGAATCCTGGGCAAGTTATACTTGGTGAGATGTACCAAGTGACCAATGCTAGCAATGTCAGAACAGACCATACTCTGGCAGTTGTTAACTTCTCCTGGGGAGGGGTAACTGGCCTTAAGAAGGTTGTGGTGAGTGCAAACCTACCAGTCGAATGCTTGCTTGGCAATGACTTAGAGACTTCTGCTTGGGCAGAAGTGGAGCTCAGGACCCATGCAGAAATGCTGGGGATCCCTGCAGATGTGTTTGCTGTGACCAGGTCACAAGCCAAAATGTCTAGCACTGAACAGGCCTTGGATTCTGGAAGAATGGACCAAGTGCCTTCCAAGAGGAGGAGTAGTAGGGTTAAGGCAGTGCCTTCCCCTTGGCTCAGGAGGAAGATCAGTCCCTTGAGGGGGATGATCTCAGTCCTGAAGAAGGAACTGTCCCAGAGGAACTTGAACCTGACCAGGTTGAGTTCTTGGGGACAGGGGGACCTTCTAGGGCAGATCTGAGCCAGGAGCAGCAGAGCTGCCCCTCCCTTGAACCCCTCAGACAGCAAGCTGCTGCTGAGGCTGCTGGGAAAGCTAGTGGTCCCCATACAGTGTATTGGGATGATGGACTCCTGTACTCAGAGAGTAGAGACCCCAAGCCTGGTGCTACCAGGAGGTTGGTTATACCTCTGAAGTTCAGGAGCTTCCTATTGACCCTAGCCCATGATATTCCCTTGGCAGGTCACCTGGGCCAGAACAAGACTTGGGACAGAATTGTCCCTCACTTTCACTGGCCCCACATGTCTGAAGACACCAAGGAGTTTTGTCGCTCCTGTGTAACCTGCCAGGCCAGTGGCAAGGCAGGTGGCACTACAAAGGCCCCCTGATACCACTACCTGTGGTGGGGGTGCCCTTGAAAGGGTAGGGATTGACATTGTTGGTCCCATGGATCCCCAAACAGCCTCTGGGCACAGGTTTATCCTGGTGGTAGTGGATCATGCCACCAGGTACCCAGAAGCTATTCCCCTCAGGACCACTACAGCACCTGTGGTGGCAAGGGCCCTCCTGGGAATTTTCTCAAGAGTGGGCTTTCCTAAGGAGGTAGTATCAGACAGGGGTGCTAACTTCATGTCTGGGTACTTAAAAGCAATGTGGAAGGAGTGTGGAGTGACTTATAAGTTCACCACACCCTATCACCCACAATGCAATGGTTTAGTTGAGAGATTCAACAAAACCTTGAAGGGCATGATTAAAGGGCTCCCAGAAAAGCTTAGGCGAAGATGGGACATACTCTTGCCCTGCCTTTTATTTGCATATAGGGAGGTGCCTCAGAAGGGGGTTGGTTACAGCCCTTTTGAACTTCTGTTTGGCCACCCTGTGAGGGGTCCACTGTGCTTGGTGAAGGAAGGATGGGAGTTACCTCTCAAGCTCCCCAAAGCAAGACATAGTGGACTATGTACTTGGTCTCCGCTCCCGGATGGCTGAGTATATGAAAAAGGCAACCAAAAACCTTGAGGCTAGCCAGGAACTTCAAAAGGCCTGGCATGACCAAAAGGCTGTTCTGACTGTTTACCAGCCAGGACAGAAGGTGTGGGTGTTGGAGCCAGTGGCCCCAGCAGCTCTCCAAGACAAATGGAGTGGACCCCACACTATTGTTGAGCAGAAGGGTGAGGTTACCTACTTAGTAGACCTAGGAACACCCAGGAGTCCCCACAGGGTTCTCCATGTCAACAGGTTAAAACCATATGTGGACAGGGCAGACATGGGCTTGCTCATGGCTACTGATGAAGGGCAGGAGGAAGAGAGTGACCCACTCCCTGACCTGCTCTCACAGAACCCTGACGATGGGTCAGTAGATGGTGCAGCCTTGGCAGGCAGCCTCACTACCCAGCAACAAACTGATTGTAGACAGGTGCTCAATCAGTTTAGACATATGTTTTCACTGACACCCAGTCAGACCACCTGGTGCACTCATGAAGTGGACACTGGGGACAGTCTGCCTATTAAAAATAAGATTTATAGGCAACCTGACCATGTCAGGGACTGTATCAGGACTGAAGTCCAGAAAATGTTGGAGTTGGGAGTTATTGAACCCTCAGATAGCCCTTGGGCTAGTCCAGTGGTCCTTGTGCCAAAACCTCACACCAGTGGTGGAAAAAGAGAGATGAGGTTTTGTGTGGACTACAGGGGTCTCAATGCAGTCACTAGGACTGATGCCCATCCAATACCAAGGGCAGATGAGCTCATAGATACTTTGGCCTCAGCCAAATATCTCAGCACATTTGACTTGACAGTTGGCTACTGGCAGATCAGACTAGCTGATACTGCAAAGCCCAAAACAGCATTCTCAACCCCTAGTGGGCATTATCAATTTGTGGTGATGCCCTTGGTCTGAAGAATGCACCTGCCACTTTCCAGAGGTTGGTGAATACAGTTCTCACAGGTCTGAAGCCTATAGTGCAGCATATCTAGATGATATTGCTGTCTTTAGCTCCACCTGGGAGGATCACCTGGTCCACCTCAGGAATGTTTTACAGGCCCTGCAAAAGGCAGGCCTGACTATCAAGGCCACTAAGTGCCAGATAGGGCAGAGTCAGGTTGTGTACCTGGGCCACCTTGTGGGTGGAGGCCAGGTTCAACCTTTGCAGAGCAAGATCCAGACTATCATGGACTGGACTGCTCCAACTACCCAGACTCAGGTGAGAGCCTTCTTAGGCCTGACTGGGTACTATAGGAGATTTGTCAAGGGGTATGGATCAATAGTGACACCCCTGAATGACTTAACTTCTAAGAAAATGCCCAAAAAGGTTCAGTGGACAGCTAGCTGTCAAAAGGCATTTGATGACCTGAAGCAGGCCATGTGCACTGCTCCCATTCTACAGAGTCCTGATTACTCCAAGAAGTTCATTGTTCAAACTGATGCATCTGAATTGGGGGTAGGGGCTGTACTGTCACAATTGAATGAAGAAGGTCAGGATCAGCCAGTAGCTTTCATTAGCAGAAGGCTGACCCCTAGAGAGAAACGTTGGTCAGCCATAGAGAGGGAGGCCTTTGCTGTGGTCTGGGCTCTGAAGAAGTTGAGGCCATACTTGTTTGGTACACACTTCCTGGTTCAGACAGACCATAAGCCCCTCTTATGGCTAAAACAAATGAAGGGTGAAAACCCCAAACTGCTTAGGTGGTCCATTTCCCTACAGGGGATGGACTTTACAGTGGAACATAGACCTGGGAGTAACCATGCCAATGCAGATGGACTCTCTAGGTACTTCCACTTAGAACATGAAGACTTAACTGGGCAAGGTTAGTTTAATGTCCCTACGTTTGGGGGGGTTGTGTAGGAGAGTAGGATCTGCTTCACATGGGTACCCCCACTTTTTGCTGATGCTTCACTGTTTTTCGACATTAGTCTGGCTGGGGCCCTGCTAATCAGAACCCCAGCCTAGCTGCTTCCTCTCTAAAATGGTTTCCATGTGCCTTAGGCACATCACTGATTGGAATCTGGAGTGCCCTTATAAGTCCCTAGTATATGGTATACTATGTACCAAGGGCATAGGTACCTCAGAGGCCTACCAGGGGCTGCAGCATGTATTATGCCACCCCTGGAAGGCCATCCAAACTGACACCACAGGTCTGCTACTGCAGCCTGGGTAAGGTGGTGCATGCACTCTTACTGTGATATAGGTTACCTATATCACTAAATACATACACACATATAAACCTATAAGTCACTCCTAAGGCAGGCCTTATCAATCCTAAAGGCAGAGTGCATGGTTCCTATGTGAGAGGGTGCCTCTGCATGAGCAGGGCCCCTCTGCAGCGTTCGGAGACCCTTCTCTGATGCTGTTTGTAGTGCAGCCTGACCATATACTCTAAGCGCATTATAACCTCGCGTTAAATGCTAACTTTGGAATGGCTGCACCTAAACATGTCGTGTTTGGTGTCAAACATCTTGGAATACTACCCCCCGCCAATTCTGGTGGCGGGGGTAGCATTCCACCCTTCTAGAGGGAAAGACATGTTAACTCTGGCTAGCCCGGTAACTTCTTTCCAAAGCCCTGGCATCACAAAATGGATGCTGCTGCCACAGACACGAGTCTGGCCTCCTGCTGCTGGACGAAACTCCGGCAGGGGAGGCCTGGACAACAGGTTTCTGTCCCAGGGAGGTGTGACCACCTCCCCAGACAGGATAATGTGTATTGGGGCTGGGCGGGAGCACTTTCGGGTGCTTTGAAGTCCTGCACTGGGGGCACACTTGGTGTCCCTGTGCATACCCCAGTTCAAACCGGATCAGGGGCTTGCAGCCCCTGCTTTGGCGCGAACTGGACAAAGGGAAAGGGGTGTAGCCACCCTCTGCCCTGACCCACCCATAGGTGGGGCCACAGAGTAGTCCAACCCCTAAACTTAGTATAAGTATAGGAACCCAGTCCTTAGGACTTTAGATTATCCCTGGACGAAACTCTGAAACAGAATCCTGGACCTTCGACGCTCTACTCAAGATTAGAGGACAGAAGAATCTCCCTTGGGGTCAAGGAGTGACTCCCTGCTTGGCAGGCACCAAAGATGCATCTGTCCGGTCTGCATTTCTGAAGCTCCTGCCGGACGCCGAAGTCTTCGCATCACCAGAGGTGGATTCTCAGACTTCCCCGAGGCTACCCTGAGTCCCCAGCAAAGCTGAGGCCCGTAGCTATCGTGGGTGACGTGAGACCGTGACCCTGGACACCAAGCACATTTGCAAGTGCATCCTCTTCTGGGTCTCCCACGAAGTCGTGCTTTGGGCTCCGAGTAGCCCTAGCCTCCAGCACCAACTGCACCGAAGATCACTGGCCTCCACTCCACGAGTGTCCTGTGAGCCAGATCCACGTGCGACGTCTCGAGGCTCCTTCGCGGTCGCTAGCCCGTTGGCTAGTAGCCCTTAACGAAGGCCAATCTTTTTCTTCTTGGGCATCCTGGTTGCTCCAGGCCTGCCCTCACTTACCCTTGCTGGGTGAGTTCCCCAGACCTTGCTGGTCTGCACCATCGACGATCTTCATCTTCATCGAGACTTGCCGTTGCCAAGGCTTGTTGGGTCCAATCCGGTCGCCGACACCTCAGCACTCGACAGACATCGTGTACCAGCCCGAATCCTGCTCCTGGTTGCCGACAACGCCTCCTGGACCTCGTGGCTGAAGAGTCAAGACAACCGTCAACGCACCTGAAGCACTCGACATCGGTGGGCATCTGTCCATCGCCTTCCTGGTCACTGGCTAGTGACCCAGACTCTGTCCCCTCTGCTTTCAGGTTCTTCAGATCTCCGATCCACTCTTGGATCCACCCGGACACTTTCCACTTGGTCGCCAGCAGCACTTTGCAGCAGATCGCCATTCAAATCGACGACGAAACCCGACCCCGAAAGGCACCTATGCACCCGGCTTCCTGGGTGAGGTAACACGAGTACTCCGGTGCTCCCGTGGGTAGAGACTCTTCAAAGTACTAGTTCTCAAAGGGTTTGCTCCAAGTCCTCCTTTAAGTGTCCCTTTTCTTTAATTTCCTGATCGCGACTTTCTCCATAGAAGTCAACGGCGTATCGCGGTTGTGTATTTACACTGCACGCGTCCCCCGTGGGTCCCCTGTGTCACTACCTTGGGTGGTTCCTTGTGGTCCAAGCACTTCTAGAGGCTCTAGGCCTAGTGTCTAGTTCAGTCGTGGTTCTTATACCACTTTATTGGTATATGGTTTGGTACGCCCCTAGGGCCCAAACGTGTATTTGTGCTATTACTGTGTTTAAATAACTTCTAACTTATGTATTTCGAACTCTAGCCTCATAAAGAGACTAGAGGGGTGTGTTTAGCAATAAATACATATATTTTGAATATATACCTGGTGTGGTGCTCTTTCATTTGATCACTCAAGAGATTATAGACTGGTAAAACAAGCTGCTTTACATTCCTTCAAGACTTAGCCTGAAGGCTGCTCTCCATAGCTACCACTAGGATAGCTTTCAATAAGGTTGTCTTTAACCTATCTCCAATAAGGGGTTGTTTGGACTGGTGCAAGGTGCCCACTATAATTAGTGGACAGCATATACCAGGCCAACTTCTCACACCTCGTCCCTGCCTTTCATAAACAAAGCTGCTGATCGAGTGCTACTCACCTGGTGGACAACCTTGGAGCAGAATGTAATACACGGCCGTCCTGCCGCGGGAGTGTGCACCACCCTGTAATGTCTTGGGGGCTACGTGGGTCAGCAGCCGCAAACAGGATTGAGGACGAGTCCACTTGCAGGGTCCATACAGGACAAGATTTGTGTGCTATCCGGACCACATTTCCCACAATGCACAGTCTCATTCGAGCTTCCATTGCGGGTGTGCAATATGAAAATGGTGAAGTGGGTTCAGCGTTTGCACACACTGTCTCCGTTCAAGCCTCTGAAGAGAAGCATATGGAGCTTCGAAACGCGTCAGGCATTTCCATTACGGAGCAGCTTCTACAAGCGGATCCTCGTCCCTGCCTTTCATAAACAAAGCTGCTGATCGAGTGCTACTCACCTGGTGGACAACCTTGGAGCAGAATGTAACACGTGGCCGTCCTGCCGCGGAGTGTGCACCACCCCGTAATGTCTTGGGGGCTACGTGGGTCAGCAGCCGCAAACAGGATTGGAGGACGAGTCCACTTGCAGGGTCCATACAGGACAAGATTTGTGTGCTATCCGGACCACATTTCCCACAATGCACAGTCTCATTCGAGCTTCCCATTGGTGGGTGTGCAATATGAAAATGGTGAAGTGGGTTCAGCATTTGCACACACTGTCTCCGTTCAAGCCTCTGATGTCAGTGATGTCATCAGTGATGTCACTGACCATGTCATGAGTGATGTAATATGTGACGTCATCAGCAGTGCATTGCGGGGGCGCGAGCTATAGTTAGCTGAACTAACTATAACGGGGGAATTTCACGGGTTTTGTATGAGTGAAATGTCCAACTAACTATAACTGTCCCTAAAACCTATGGTTTTTTCAGTGAATTTCAAAGGTTTTTTAAATGCTAATTTCTAACTATAACGTGCCTGAAACCTATGGTTTTTTCAGTGAATTTCAAAGGTTTTTTAAATGCTAGTTTCTAACTATGCCTACAGAGGTAGGGACATGTGAAGAAAGAACAAAAAACGCACAGAACGAAGCAAAAGAAATGCAGAAAGAAGCAACAGAAGTCCACAAAGACGAAGAAAAGTGCAGGAAGAAGCAAAAGATGTGCAGAAAGAACCAACAGAGGAGCAGAAAGAGGCCTTGTTCCAAAATCATCCTGTGCCCACATCTTTTTCCGACGTGTACTGGTGGTAACTGACTCTGAGTAACCAGAGCCAGTGCTATGCTAAAACACACTTAGAATACAGTGAAAACACCTACATACACTAGGGAACACTATGCGTTGGGGTACCCCTGTGATTAGCATGACCTCCTCTGTAAGTCCCTAGTACATAATAGGGCAGGGGGATTAAAACTACCTTCTTAAAACGCGCTACAGGGCGCGTTTGCACAGTGGTGAAGGGAGGGGGGCCTGAGGTGACATGTGTGGGGAACGCGCCCGTGGCACGTTTTAAGTTGCGTGGATTAAGTCCCCTTGAATCCTGAGTGTCCTAAGCCCAACTAGCCCCCAGGTACCTACAGTTAGGACTACAGAGCTGAGTTGCAGAGAGGCGTTCCGAGGCCATGCACCTTTTTTCACCTCTCTGCAACGCAACTCTGTTGTGCTTACTGAAGGTACCGGGTGGGCTAGTTGGACTCCAGGGACCCTCAGGATTGAAGGGGACTTAATCCCCAACTTAAAACACGCCACGGGGCCTGTTTGCACACATGTCACCTCAAGCCCCGCCCTCCCTTCACCACTGTGCAAACGCGCCCCGTGGTGCGTTTTAAGTTGCAGGATTAAGTCCCCTTGAATCATGAGGGTCCCTGGGGTCCAACTAGCCCACCCTGTACCTCCAGTATGCGCCAGGGAGCTGCGTTGCAGAGAGGTGTTCAGAGGCCACACCCCTTTTACACCTCTCTGCAACGCAGCTCTGTGGCGCTTTCTGACGTACCTGGTGGGCTAGTTGGCCCCCAGGGACCCTCAGGATTGAAGAGGATCTAATTCCCCATCTTAAAACGCACCACGGGGCCTGTTTGCACACATGTCACCTGAAGCCCCGCCCCCTCCCTTCACCACTGTGCAAACAGGCCCCGTGGCGCGTTTTAAGATGGGGAATTAAATCCTCTTCAATCCTGAGGGTCCCTGGAGTCAAAACTAGCCCACCATGTACCTTCCAAAGCGCCACAGAGCTGCGTTGCAGAGAGGTGTAAAAGGGGCGTGGCCTCTGTACACCTCTCTGCAACGCAGCCTCCTGGCGCACACTGGAGGTTCCTGGTGGGCTAGTTGGCCCTCAGGGACCCCCAGTATTGAAGGGGAATTATTTCTCTTCTTAAAACGCGCCAGGGGGCGCGCTTGCAGACTGCTGCAGGGAGGGGGCGGGCCTCCGGCACGATGCTGGTGTTTTTTTTTTTTGTTTCTTTTTTTCTTTTGTATGGGAGGGGGGCTGTGTGGCCCCCCTTCCCTCGGGCACTTTTGGCACCGGGGACCCCATCCCCCGGGGCATGAGGATTTTCTTTTTTTTTTTAAACGGGAAGGGGGCCGCGTGGCCCCCCTTCCCTGGGCCTCTATTGGCCCTGGGGACCCCATCCCCTGGGGCATGCCCTCTTTTTTTGAATAAAAAATGTTTTGGAGGGGGGCTACGTGGCCCCCCTCCTCAGGCCATTTAAGGCCCGGGGACCCCATCCCCCGGGGCCGGCCTTGACGTTTTTTTTTGTTTTTTTTTAAATTGATTTTTGGGGAGGGGGGCTGCGTGGCCCCCCTCCTGGGCCACTAATGGCCCCGGGGACCCCATCCCCCGGGGCCTGGCCACTCGTTGGGGTCCGTGGGGGGAGCCCCAATGCCCCCATGGTCCCGCCGGCTCCCCGCGTCCTGCGGGAGCCGGCATTGCTTTTCCATAAGGGGAGCTGCTGACATGCAGCTCCCCTATGGAAAGCAATCTGCTTTGCTTCATTGAAGCGAGAGCAGGTTTCCTGCTCTCGCTTCAATGAAGCAAAGCAAGTTTGCAATGACAGGGCGGGAGCCGCGAGGCTCCCGTCCTGCATTTGCAAACAGCAGTGTCCCGGGGGTGGGCACCCCGGGACACTGCAGGAGCCAGCCCTGGGGGGTGGTGGTCCCCAGGGCCATCATGGGCTCCAGGAGGGAGGCCGCGCGGCCCCCCTCCCTTCAATTTGCATTTCTTTCATTAGTGCCCCGGGGAGGTGGCGGTCCCCGGGGCGTGTGGGGGGGGCTCGAGGCCCCCCACACAGGTATTTTCAAATAAATAAAATTAAAAAAGAAGCCCCGGGGGTGGCGGTCTCGGGGCTGCGGGAGGGCCGAGTGCACTCCCGCACCATTTATAATTGAAAGCCCCAGGGGGTGGCGGTCCTCGGGGCTTGGGGGGGCTTTAGAGTCCCCCCCACACATTATTTCATTTACCCCCGCATGCCCCCGGGACTTGGCCCACCCGGGGGCGAAATACCATCGAAGCGCGGGAGACCGCGCTTCGTTTTTTTTTTTTATCGGCTGTATCCCCGCACCCAGCGTGTTTTTTGCCGATTTAAAAATATATATTTTTTTTTGATCCTGGGGGTCCTTGTGGGACCCCTGGCAGGTCTAGGGTCAGGGTGTTTCTACCCTGCCCCCTTTTGTTGTTTTGCGCACTTGTTTTACTGCTTTCTTGTGCCTCGGTTCTACCGAGGAACAAGATGGCTGCCAACACTTCCTTGTTTGGAGTGTTGACAGCCAATTAGCATACAGCTGGTCATTGGGAGGGTGCGCGACTCTACGCGCCATAGATATATATGTGATTTAACTTTTGATTTTTCTGGAACTACTGAACGGATTTACACCATTTAAGCAAAGGGCATGACTCTGAACCAAGGGCTACTTTTTGCCAAATTTGGTGTAATTCCATTCAGCAGTTCGGGCTGTAGCTGCGATGAAAGGTTCCTATGGAAAATTGCATGGGAAAACACGCTTGGGACCCCCCTTTTCTGCCCGCTGACGCAATCACCCCGAGACTTTCAAGATAGGAGCGACCGAGCGGCCACAAAGCTTGAAAATTTCACGAAGATTCGTCAACCGGCGCCAAAGTTATTTCAAATAGAATGTTGTGGATTTCTATGGAAAATTGGTCCTAACTATAACTATCTACTGGTGACCGCCAGTAGATTATATATATATATTATCTACTGGCGGTCGCCAGTAGATAGTTATAGTTAGGACCTATTTTCCATAGGAAATCCGCGACATTCTATTTGAAATAACTCTCTTGCCGGTTGACGAATCTTCGCGAAATTGTCAAACTTTATGGCCCTCTCCGGTCCGCTCCTACCCTGAAAGTTTCGGGGTGATTCGTCAAGCGGGGGCTGAGAAAAAAGGGGGGTCCCAAAACATGTTTTCCCCATTCATTTTCCCATAGGAAACTTTAGACACGGTTACAGCTCGACTGCTGAACGGAATTACACCAAATTTGGCAAAGAGGTAGTTCTTGGTTCAGAAAGAACCCTTTTGTTAAATGGTGTAAATCCGCTCAGTAGTTCCAGAGAAAATCAAAAGGAAAATCACATATATATCTATGGCCGCGTCGGATTCGCGCACCCTCCCGATCACGAGCTGCATGTTAATTGGTTAAGTGGCTGTCAACACTCCAAATCAGGAAGTGTTGGCAGTTATTTTGTCCCTCGGCAGAACCGAGGACAGAAACAAGTGCGCAAAGCGCAAAAGGGGGAAGGGTAGAAACACCCTGACCTCTAGGTCTGCCTCAGGGGTCCCACAAGGACCCCCTGCGCAGAAAAAGCATTTTTTTTTAAATCGGCAGGATGTGCTCAGGGTGCGCGGATCCTGCCGATTAGAAAAAAAACAGAAGAAACAAGTGCGCAAACACACAAAGGGGGCAGGGTAGAAACACCCTGACTCCCTAGGTCTGCTCAGGGGTCCCTCAAGGACCCCTGGGCAGAAAAAGCATTCTTTTTTTAAAATCGGCGGGATGCGCTCAGGGTGCGCGGATCCCGCCGAGAAAAAAAAAAAACTAAGCGCTCTCGTTAGCACTGGCCCCCGGGTAGGCCAAGTCCCGGGGCATGCAGGGTTTCTTTTTAATATGTGGGGGCCTCAGTCTTCAAGCCCCGGGGACCGTCACCCCCGGGGCTTAAAAAATAATGGTGCGGGAGGGCTCTTTGCCCTCCCGCTGCCCCGGGACCGCCACCTCCCCGGGGCTTTTTAAAAAAAATTTGACCTGTGTGGGGGCTCCAGCCCCCCCACACGCCCCGGGACCGCCACCTCCCGGGGCACTAAATATTTGAATATGGGGGTCCGTTACGGACCCCTAAGCCCCGGGGACCACCACCTCCCCGGGCTGTGCACTGGATGGGAGGGGGGCCGCGCGGCCCCCTCCTGGAGCCCTTGATGGCCCTGGGGTCCGCCACCCCCAGGGCCGTGCCTTGCAGTGTCCCGGGTGCCTACCCTCGGGACACTGTAGTTTGCTATGACAGGACAGGAGCCTCGCGGCTCCCGTCCTGTCATAGCAACTTGGTTTGCATTTTGAAAGAGGGAGCAGGAAACCTGCTCTCTCTTTTAAAATGCAAACTCAACTGCTTTCCACATGGGGAGCAGCATGTTAGCTGCTCCCCATGTGGAAAGCAATGCCGGCTCCCGTAGGACACGGGAGCCGGCGGGACTGTGGGGGGATTGGGGACCCCCCACAGTCCCCAACCAGAGGCCAGGCCCCGGGGGATGGGGTCCCCAGGGCCATAGTGGCCAGGGAGGGGGCCACGCAGCCCCCTCCCCAAATTATAAAAATAAAAAAATAAAAAAAGGGGCAAGGCCGGCCCCGGGGGATGGGGTCCCCGGGGCCTTAAATGGCCTGAGGAGGGGGGCCACGCAGCCCCCTCCAAATTAAAAAAATAAAAATTGAGGGCATGCCCCGGGGATGGGGTCCCCGGGCCAATACAGGCCCAGGGAAGGGGGCCACGCGCCCCCGTCCCGCTTTTGTTTTTTTATTTAAAAAAAAAAAAATGCTCAGGCCCCGGGGGATGGGGTCCCCGGGGCCAAAAGTGGTCAAGGGAAGGGGGCCACGCAGCCCCCTCCCAATCAAAAAAAAGAAAAAAAGACCGGCATCGTAGCCGAGGCTCCCGCCCTCCCTGCAGCAGTCTGTAAACGCGCCCTGGCGCGTTTTGAGAAGGGGAAGTAATTTCCTTGAATACTGGGGGTCCCTGGGTAAACTAGCCCACCAGGAACCTCCAGTATGCGTAGGCTGCGTTGCAGAGAGGTGTACAGAGGCCACGCCCCTTTTACACCTCTCTGCAACGCAGCTCTGTGGCGCTTTGGAAGTACATGGTGGGCTAGTTGGACTCCAGGGACCCTCAGGATTCAAGGGGACTTAATCCCCCAACTTAAAACGCGCCACGGGGCGCATTTGCACAGTGGTGAAGGGAGGGGGCGGGGCTTCAGGTGACATGTGTGCAAACAGGCCCCGTGGCGTGTTTTAAGATGGGGAATTAATTCCCTTCAATCCTGAGGGTCCCTGGGGGCCAACTAGCCCAACAGGTACGTCCAGAAAGCGCCACAGAGCTGCGTTGCAGAGAGGTGTAAAAAGGGGTGTGGCCTCTGTCACTATGGTTTTTTCTGTGAATTTCAAAGGTTTTTTAAATGCTAATTTCTAACTATAACGTGCCTGAAACCTATGGTTTTTTCAGTGAATATATATATATTTATATATATGGTGAGAAACGATCTGCGGGCTGAGGATCTAATTGAGGAATGAGTCTTATTGGTACTGTAGGCATAGGCACATTTGAAATCTGCAGAATATTATCTAGTGCAAAAAGAACAATTATCTATTGACATGTTCAAAACCACCAACACGGGTACTGAAAGCGATGGGTCAAGATGCGGGGGACTTCCTCAGGAGGATCTATGATCTTCCTTGGGAGGAAGACTATTTGCTGGTTACTATTGATGTATCAACATTGTATACCAGCATTAGACATAATGACGTTCTGAGAGCTGCCAGACATTTTTTGGGGACAAGACCGATAAGCTTGTGGTCACATACAGAAATGACTGTCAGAATGATTGAGAAATGCTTAACAAGCAATTATTTCCTGTTTAACGGCGAACTGTTCCACCAGGTATGTGGCACTGCAATGGGCACCTGCTTCGCCCCCAGCTATGCGAATCTGCATATGGGCTGGTGGGAGGAGCAGGTGATCCGAACGCAGTATCAAAATGAATGGGAGGGCCACATAATGCACTGGAATCGCTATATTGATGATTTATTTCTTGTGTGGAAAGGTACGGAGGAAGAAGTGAAAAGTTTCATCAATAACATTCAGAAGAATGATCTTAATTTGAGTTTTACAAGTGAAATTAGCAAATCCAGTGTAAATTTTCTAGACCTTACTATATATGTTAACAAAGGTAGGGTGGAAACAAAACTTTACAGAAAGCCCACATCAGGGAATACATTGCTGCACGCAAAAAGTTTCCATCCAAGTAACTTGATGCGAAGCATTCCCTATGGAGAATGTCTTCGAACTAAACGAAATTGCAGTGAAGAGATGGAAACAAGCAAAGAACTCAGTCTTCTAAAAAGAAGGTTTAAAACCAGAGGTTACCCAAATGAATGGATCGATACTGCCATGAATAGGGCATCAAAGAGAAAGAGAGAGGAAATTCAGTTTGAGAAGGATAAGAAAACATTAAAGAAAAAAGAAAATCAATGTAGGTTTATTACAACCTTTAGCAAAAAGGACAAATTAAAAAGCATCCTGAATAGGCACTGGCATATCATTAAAAACGATCCACTCCTAGGGAAAGTTGTTCCCCGGAGACCACAGATTACATTTCGCAGGGCAAAATCCTTTAAACAAGCATTGGTCAGGAACAACTTAAGAAAACCTCAACCAAAAACAACTTGGTTGAATAAACTCAAGGATTTACAAAATGTGTAAAATGTAAGGCGTGCACACATGGCGTAAATACGGAACAGTATACACCAGGTCTGACTAAAAATATAAGGAAGATTAGGGGAAAATATACCTGTAAGACAAGTTATGCTGTCTACGTGCTGCAATGCCCATGTGGCTTGGGGTACGTTGGCAAGACACAATTTTAGAAGTTCACAAAAGGATCCTCCAGCATCTAAGGGCAATAAAAAATGGTGATCGGTCCTACCCAGTTGCACGCCACTTTGAGAAAGTTCATAATAAAGATGCTGGGGGATTAACATATTTTGTGATTGATTCTGTGGCAGAGAATGTTAGAGGTGGGAACAAGGAAAAACATTAAGGAGATTAGAGTTGCGCTATATCATAGAGCTAGATTCTAAGCAGCCAGGTGGCTTGAATGTTGAAGAAGATCTTCACATGCATCTGTAATATGTAAATAGATTGAAAAAGATCTGAGGAGCAGAAATTTGATATTTTGTTAATTTTAAGTGTAAATATGTAATTTTTATTACAGACCTGTAGGATGAAATTGTGATGATATCAAGTAGGTGCACGGTAAATTGCCCACATGGGCTCGATTTAACTCAATTAATTAATAAAAAGGTAAAAGTGTTTTTTCATGTTGGTGTAGATATAGGCCCACTTGGGCTGGATGGGTGTAGAAATACAGGATGCCAAAAGTTCTTCTTTATTGAGTAAACCATGGATTTAAAAATGTTTACATGATTAAGTAAGGTATAACGATTTCATTGTACCTATAAGTATAGCAGAACGTGGCATGTCTGCAGTTAGCACAGTCGCATTCGAGTATAATTGAATGCGCTATGTTGTAAATATTGTAAATATCGGCAATTGAATGTTTTATTATTTACTGTTGACAGGCAAGGCAATGAACTTGTATAGCTATAACATTGATACCAACTGAAATATTATACTACAAGCATTATGGTTTTACATTACCATACATCAAGTGAAAGAAACTACGAGTCTGTTTTCACTATCACTGGAGTTGTAGTTGTCATGTGATACGTGTGATTCACGAATTATGTTTTAAAAAATGGCCACGCTCGATACCTCGGTATCAGTGAGCAAGACTGCTGTGCAGTTGAAACGCGTTTGATAGTGGCCGACAATAACATTTTGGAAACCGCACACGGCATCGTCATCCTTTTGTTAAGGAGTTAACTGGATTTGGTGGGACCTACTCTCGTGGGGTCCTTGCGACGACGCAACCTTCGTTCTGGTGGCGTCTTTGACTGCACGAGGGAGAGTACGGAGGAATATATATATATATGTATATATATATATGTATATATATATATATATATTCACTGAAAAAACCATAGGTTTTAGGGACAGTTATAGTTAGTTGGACATTTCACTCGTACAAAACCCGTGAAATTCCCCCGTTATAGTTAGTTCAGCTAACTATAACTCTGCGCCCGCAATGCACTGCTGATGACATCACATATTACATCACTCATGACATGGTCAGTGACATCACTGATGACATCACTGATGACATCTCAAATGACATCACTGATGACATCATGCAGTGACTGTGTTTCTGTAAAGTTTAAATATTTTTAATATATATAGGAAAAGACGTATTGAAGAATGAGTGGGTGTATAAGTGTCTGTATGGATGCTTTAGTAGGTGCGTGACTGACTCTATAAGTGAGTGATTTAACGTATCTTACTGAATGCATGGGTTAGTGACTAAACTGGGTGAATGTCTGTATCCGTCTGTCTGTTGCTGTGTAAGTGGCTGCATGTGTTTGTGAATAGCTACATGAGTGTCTATATGAGTTATTGAATGGTTGTCTGAGTATCTGTATGGGTGCCTGAGTGTTTGTGTGGGAGGGGTGTGTGCGACTCTGTGCATAGATGTGTGAGTGGGTGATTCACTGGGTGGATGGTTTCAAGAGTGCATCTGTGATAGACTGTATGGATGGGTAAGTGTGTGTAAGAGTGTGTTAGTGAGTGAATGTATGTCCCAGTGGTACATGTGTGACTAACTACATATGTGAAAGGCAGTATATATGTGTGTTGGAGTATATAAATAGCTATAGCTTAGAGTGAGTGATTGTGATAGTGGCTGTATGGATGAGTGTGTGCTTGTATCAGTGATTGTATAAGAGCGTAACAATGTGCTAGTATTTGTATGATTAAGTGAGCTGGTGTGTGTATAACTGTATAGGTGAGTAAATGGCAGTGTGTTTAATTATTTGCATGACTGACTAGGTGTGTGAGTACCTCTATGGATGAGTGGCGGTGTTTGAGTGTCTATATAGGAGTAAGAGTGCATATGATAGTCCTGTACTGAGTGACCATAAGTATGAGTGACTGTACGGGTGAGTGAGTGGATGTGTGTGTGTAGACCTAAGAATCAGTGAGTGGGTATGTAGTTATTGGTGTTGGAGTGTCTATGGTTTTGCGAATGGCAGTCTGTAATTTAGAGTGGGTGTATCAAAGGTTATATTAGGGTGTGAGGAGGTGCATCAGATTATCACGTGGATGATGTCATCAGTGATGTCATCAGTGATGTCATTTGAGATGTCATCAGTGATGTCACTGACCATGTCATGAGTGATGTAATATGTGACGCCATCAGCAGTGCATTGCGGGGCGCGAGTTATAGTTAGCTGAACTAACTATAACGGGGGAATTTCACGGGTTTTGTACGAGTGAAATGTCCAACTAACTATAACTGTCCCTAAAACCTATGGTTTTTTCAGTGAATTTCAAAGGTTTTTTAAATGCTAATTTCTAACTATAACGTGTCTGAAACCTATGGTTTTTTCAGTGAATTTCAAAGGTTTTTTAAATGCTAATTTCTAACTATAACGTGCCTGAAACCTATGGTTTTTTCAGTGAATTTCAAAGGTTTTTTAAATGATAATTTCTAACTATAACGCCTCTAAAACCTATTGTTTTTGCAGTGAATTTCAAAGGTTTTGAAAATGACAATTTTTAAATGTATTAATTGTTATATTTATTTTTTTGATACTGATTTACTACATTTTTTAAAACTATTTATTTTTAGATATTTTATTTATTAAATTACATTGTAATTACATTATACATTACATTACAAAATATACTTTCTCAGAATGAATTACTTTAGTTTAAATAGTTTGCAAATAGGCAATAGAGTTTTAAGTACAGTAGTTACAGTTGTTGCAATGTGCAACACAATTTCAAACACAATGCAACATTCAGCTCAATGTGAATTTCTAGTTAAATGCAATTAGTTACTTTATGGATTACTTTTCTAACCACAGGACTGGATCCTAGATTTAGTCCTGGGACATCTCCTGTAAACAGTTGAGTAAAAGCTTTTTGGTTGCAGTAGTGATTTTTAAGGAATATTATTGTATTTTAAAAGTTGACACTTAGAAACTTTTTCACATAGAATCACCAATGTTATCCTATGGGAGGAAATTCACTTAGCAGGTAAAAAGTGTTATCGTTACTTTTTCTTACTCAGTGTTGGATCCTGGATCCAGCACTGGTGCATCTCCTGTAAACAGTTGAAAGAATGCGTTTAAGTCATACAGGCGATTTTTAAGGAATATTTGTAGTTTGTGAAAATCGACACTTTGAAACTTTTCTGCTGAAAACCAGACAATGGATTCCTATGGAAGGAAATATAAGTTACTGGTAAGTACGGTTAGAATTACTTTTCAGGGTCAGTGCTGGGCTAAAAGATGCAGCACTGGGTTCTCTCCTGATAACAGGTGAGTAATTTGGAATTCGTACTTCGGTTGATTTTAGAGGAATATTATAAAGTTCCAAAACTCCACACTTAGAAGAATTTCCAAGTGAAACCAGTCAATGTTAGCCTATGGAAGGAAATTCAAGTTACTGGTAAGTACGGTTAAAATTACTTTTCAGGACCAGTACTGGGCTGAAAGATGTAGCACTGAGGTCTCTCCTGATAACAGGTGAGTAAATCGGAATTCCTATTTCGGCTGATTTTAGAGGAATATTTGTATGTTTCAAAAATCAACACATAGAAACTTTTTCAGCAAAAAGCAGGCAATGATATCCTATGGAAGGAAATTCAAGTTACTGGTAAGTACGGTTAAAATTACTTTTCAGGATCAGTACTGGGCTGAAAGATGCAGCACTGAGGTCTCTCCTGATAACAGGTGAGTAAATCAGAATTCGTATTTCGGCTGATTTTAGAGGAATATTATAGAGTTCCAAAACTCCACACTTTGACTGGTTTCACTTGGAAATTCTTCTATGTTAGCCTATGGAAGGAAATTCAAGTTACTGGTAAGTACGGTTAAAATTACTTTTCAGGACCAGTACTGGGCTGAAAGATGCAGCACTGAGGTCTCTCCAGATAACAGGTGAGTAAATCGGAATTCGTATTTCGGCTGATTTTAGAGGAATATTTGCACAATGGTGAAGGGAGGGGCGGGGCCTGAGGTGACATCTGTAAACGCGCCCGTGGCGCGTTTTAAGTTGGGGGATTAAGTCCCCTTGAATCATGAGGGTCCCTGGGGACAACTAGCCCACCAGGAACATCCAGTATGCGCCAGGGGCTGCGTTGCAGAGACGTGTACAGAGGCCACACCCCTTTTACACCTCTCTGCAACGCAGCTCTGTGGCGCTTTCTGGACGTACCTGTTGGGCTAGTTGGCCCCCAGGGACCCTCAGGATTGAAGGGGATTTAATTCCCATCTTAAAACACGCCACGGGGCCTGTTTGCACACATGTCACCTGAAGCCCCGCCCCTCCCTTCACCACTGTGCAAACGCGCCCGTGGTGCGTTTTAAGTTGGGGGATTAAGTCCCCTTGAATCCTGAGGGTCCCTGGAGTCCAACTAGCCCACCATGTACTTTCCAAAAGCGCCACAGAGCTGCGTTGCAGAGAGGTGTACAAAGGGCGTGGCCTCTGTACACCTCTCTGCAACGCAGCTCCTGGCGCATACTGGAGGTTCCTGGTGGGCTAGTTTGCCCCCAGGGACCCCCAGTATTCAAGGGGAATTACTTCCCTTCTCAAAACGCGCCAGGGGGCGCGCTTGCACACTGCTGCAGGGAGGGGGCGGGCCTCCGGCATGATGCCGGTCTTTTTTTTTTTTTTTTGATTGGGAGGGGGCTGCGTGGCCCCCCTTCCCTCAGCCACTTTTTGCCCCGGGGACCCCATCCCGCGGGGCCTGAGGAGTTTTTTTTTAAAATAAAATTTAAAACAGGAAGGGGGCCGCGTGGCCCCCTTCCCTGGGTCTGTATTGGCCCCGGGGACCCCATCCCCGGGGCAAGCCCTCTTTTTTTTTATTAAAAATTTGGAGGGAGCTGCGTGGCTCCCCTCCTCAGGCCATTTAAGGCCCGGGGACCCCATCCCTCGGGGCCGGCCTTTAAATTTTTTTATTTTTTTTTTAGGGAGGGGGGCTGTGTGGCCCCCTCCCTGGCCACTTATGGCCCCGGGGACCCCATCCCCCGGGCCTGGCCTCTCGCTGGGGACTGTGGGGGTCCCCAAACCCCCACAGTCCCGCCGGCTCCCCGCGTCCCTTGGGAGCCGGCTTGCTTTTCCACATGGGGAGCAGCTAAGATGCTGCTCCCCATGTGGAAAGCACTTGCTTTGGATATTGAGCGAGAGCAGGCTTTCTGCTCTCGCTTCCAATATCCAAAGCAAGTTTGTAATGACAGGACGGGAGCCGCGAGGCTCCCGTCCTGTCATTGCAAACAGCAGTGTCCCGGGGGTAGGCACCCCGGGACACTGCAGGAGCTGGCCCTGGGGGTGGTGGTCCCCAGGGCCACCACAGGCTCCCCACATTTAGAAAGCCCCGGGAGGTGGTGGTCCCCGGGGCTTCGGGGGTCCAAAACGGACCCCCATTTTAGGTCTTCTTAGTGCCCCGGGGAGGTGGCGGTCTCGGGCGTGTGGGGGGCTGGAGCCCCACCACACAGGTTAAATCATTTAAAAAAAGAAGCCCTGGGGAGGTGGCGGTCCCCGGGGCAGCGGGAGGGCAAAGAGCCCTTCCGCACCATTATTTTTTTTAAGCCCCGGGGGGTGACGGTCCCTGGGGCTTGGGGGGGCCTTAGAGGCCCCCCCACATATTAAAAAGAAACCCCTGCATGCTCCCGGGACTTGGCCCACCCGGGGGCCAATTAACAACGAAGCGCGGGAAACCGCGCTTCGTTTTTTTTTTTTCTTGGCGGGATCCGCGCACCCTGAGCGCATCCCGCGGTTTTTTTTTGTTTTTTTTAATGCTTTTTTCTGCCCAGGGGGTCCTTGTGGGACCCCCTGAGCAGACCTAGGGGGTCAGGGTGTTTCTACCCTGCCCCCTTTGTGCGTTTTGCGCACTTGTTTCTTCTGGGTTTTTTTTCTAATCAGCAGGATCCGCGCACCCTGACCTCATCCTGCCGATTTAAAAAAAAAAAATGCTTTTTTCTGCCCAGGGGTCCTTGTGGGACCCCCTGAGCAGACCTAGGGGTCAGGGTGTTTCTACCCTGCTCCCTTTTTGCGCTTTGCGCACTTGTTTCTGTCCCTCGGTTCTACCGAGGGATAAAATGGCTGCCAACACTTCCTGATTTGGAGTGTTGACAGCCACTTGACAGCCAATTAGCATGCAGCTCGTAGTCGGGAGGGTACGCGGACCCTACTCGGCCATAGATATATATGTGACTTAACTTTTGATTTTCTCAGGAACTACTGAACAGATTTACACCATTTAACAAAAGGGTTCTTTCTGAACCAAGAACTACCTCTTTGCCAAATTTGGTGTAATTCCGTTCAGCAGTTCGGGCTGTAGCCGTGTCTAAAGTTTCCTATGGGAAAATGAATGGGGAAAACACGTTTTGGGACCCCCCTTTTTCTCGGCCCCCGCTTGACGAATCACCCTGAGACTTTCAGGGTAGGAGCGGACCGGAGCGGGCCATAAAGTTTGAAAATTTCGCGAAGATTCGTCAACCGACGCAAGAGTTATTTCAAATAGAATGTCGCGGATTTCCTATGGAAAATAGGTCCTAATTATAACTATCTACTGGCGACCGCCAGTAGATAATACATATATATGTATATATATATGTATGTATGTATATATATATATATTTATATATATGGTGAAAAACGATCTGCGAGCTGAGGATCTAATTGAGGAATAAGTCTTATTAGTACTGTAGGCATAGGCACATTTGAAATCTGCAGAATATTATCTATTGACATGTTCAAAACCACCAACACGGGTACTGAAAGCGATGGGTCTCATATCTATACAGATCTGTAACAATCTTCAGTGGTATCTGTGCTGGAAAAAAACAAAACTGCTGAGCGCAATTCAATACTCCCAGACTTCGGTTGGTGACCAAAGATGAAAGGCACGTGTACTGTAGTCACAACTGGAATAAGGTCACTCTTTGAAATGGAAGGAGCTGGAGGCAGGGCAGCGGATATCAACATCATTTGAGGCTAGCAAGAGGGAATTAGAGTTGTTGATCAGTTCGGGCTGGACTGTTCCCATGAGGAACAGTGTCAACACTGATTTGTATAAGGCTGGGCCTGAACTGGGGTGGCGAAATGAGCTAAAGAACGATGATGGATTCAACCCAGATCTGTGACTGGGGGTGAGTCTCTGAGAAGTTTGTGTTTGTGTTTGCTTTGATCAGGACAGATAACCTACTAGAGAAATAAAACTTCAACCTCAATGCTCTAGTTCCAACTCACTCTTGTTTATCTCTTTTCCATCCATTTTACTCTCTCTCTCTCTCTCTCTCTCTAAACCTCATCTCTCTCTTTTCCTCATCTATCTCTTAATACCTTACCTAGACTCCTCTTTCAACCCTAGATTTACTTCGCCACTCTCTAATTCACTGTCGTGCTCCGTGGGGCCCGCTGCCCGGGGCGGCACTCTTTCACCGCCCGAGATCGCGGATGAGAGCCCCGCCCGCTAACTCCTGTCAGCTGGCGAAGGCGGCGCCTGAGAGTATTTAAGGGAGGGGTCCGCAATAGAAACGCGCTTCGCGTTCCAGCACGGACCCCGCCAGGCCTCCCTTGGATTTTTCGCCTTACCTGACATTTCTTGGTTGTAGCTGCAGTGGTTTGACGTTCTTGTCTTCGTTCGTGGCCTCTTGGAGTAACCCTTTAGCTCCGGATGGTAGGGTGCTCTTCTAGAGCAGCAAAAGTCTCTAAGCTCCCTTGCCGGCTGGCAACATAGTTTCCTCCAGGGTTTGCTGCTTGGTTAACCCTTTATGTCCTGGCAGGCTGCCTCTGAAAGGAAAAGAAAAGGAAAGGAAAGTGTTTAAAGAATCGCAGTGTCTCTAAGTCATAATATTCCTTTTCCTTTTCTTGCAGCATTTTCACACTTATCTGATAGCTGTCTTTTGTTAGTTGATTGGAAGTGTGGTTCTGGTTTTCTTCTGATTTCGTTACGTCTCTTCTTGCTATGATATAATAGAAAGAGACTGTATTAGTGCTCACATGTAGTCCTCATACCTTCCTAGTTTGACCCTGCACTTTTTGCCCTGTTTCTTTTATCCATGATATCTCCTGACCTGGGAAATGAGTATTTTGTTTTTTCCCAAATTCAGGCATAACGGATTATTTTTTCCTAATGGTCTCATTACCTCCTAAGGAGATTATAACATAGGTTGGTACGTTTATGTTCTACTCTTGTTTGCGGTTACACTCTTGTGGTCCTTATAAATACCAAGGTTGTATTTCTTTTCTAGAAATTTGAGTGTGTCCTACGTTCTCATTGAGCCTGTTCCCTACACTCAATTATCACATCATTCAACAGGTATTTTATCAGAGTAGTAGGTATATATATATACAGCCAGTTATTTGTACACTAGAAAAGTACTTACCTTGTGTCTTTCCCATTAGGAGCTTTGGTGACACCCCAACTGACAATCCAGTGGAGTCTACCCCTTCTTCCTTTCCTTGTTTTGTTTTCCCTCCTTCCCCACCTTCCCTCTTTTGCTTTGACCTTGTTTGGCGAAGGAGGTGGGTGAGGGAAGTTGGGACCCAGCATCGATTCCATCCATTTCGTCTCTACAGTAAATCCAGGTGAGCCTCACAGAACGCGAAGCCCACGTTTTATATTACTGCCCGGGCGTTATGGAGGAACATCAGATAATGTTAGCTGACGTGGCAAATATGATCGGGAATTTACAAAAAGAAACCCAAGCCTTAACTCTAAGAGTAGATTCCCTGCAACACGCCTCTAGGACTCCACAACCTCCTGATCCATTACCTGGATCTCATACCGCCTTTTTCACACCACACTCTCCTCTGCCTGGTAGTACATCTCCTGTGTATCACATCACAACTCCCTCTTCTATACCTGTAGCACCCCCAGAAAGATTCTTGGGGGACTCAGCTAAATTCGTAATGTTTATCAACCTGTGCCAATTGCACTTTATGTGCAAGGCATCTTGCTTTCCCACTGAACAATCCAAGGTAGCTTTCGTCTTGTCGTATTTGGGTGGTACAGCAGCTACATGGTCAATTCCCTTAGTGGATAGAAACGATCCCTTGTTGTATGACTATAGCGCATTCAAGGAGGAGTTACGACGATTGTTCGACGGACATTCATTCATGCAATCTGTTGATACAGAGTTATTAAACCTCAAGCAAGGATCAAAGGATCTTATGTCCTACATCTCTTGTTTTAACAGACTAGTGGCTGAAGCTGGATGGCCGGAAGCCAAACGTAGTGCTCTTTTTTACAAAGGCCTGAGAGATGACTTAAAGGATATGTTAGCACAAGTCATGGACCCTCCTGACTCCTGTGATGCATTAATTGACTTGGTGGTTATATTGGACCACCGTTTGCATGAAAGAAAATGGGAGAAAGGATGTATGGAGACTAAGTTCTCTACCTTTAGAGAAAAGAGAACAGAGTCAGACAAACCTATTGAGGAGCCAGAACCTATGCAAATAGGCAGTATTAAAGGACCCCTGAGTCATGAAGAGAGGCAGAGACGACGGGCTAATAATCTGTGTTTATACTGTGGCAAGTCTGGACACTTTTTGAGAGACTGCTCTATTAAACCGAAACGACGTATGGGAAACTGACTCGCCTGAGCATGGTGGAGACAAATAGCTCAGGTGAAACAGGTTTAATGGTCTCCCAACTGTTAGGGCTTGATCACGCTCCCTACCCATGCATCATTTTTTTATGTTAGCCCGGCTGTGTTGGGGTCATGGCAGTATAGAAGTACAACTCATGCTTGACTCCGGAGCTATTGGGAACTTTATTGATTCAGCATGGGTTGAGAGCATGAACGTTCCAATGGAACCAAAAGAGACAGTGGAAGTTGTCAAGACTATCGACGGGAACCACATGAAATCTGGGCCTGTCACTCATACAACCAAAGAGTTAGGCTTTCACCTTCTAGACATACATTTTGAAACCATCCAATTTGATGTCATCTCTTCACCTCAATTTCACGCCATAATCGGTCTCCCTTGGTTGATGAAATTCAACCCTGATATCAATTGGAGAGACCACACCATAGCTTTCACCTCTGAGTATTGCAAGAGTCACTTTCTAGAATCTTGCACTCCATCGCAACACTTAGCTGGAATTACTGATTCTAGTTTGCCTGTATTACCGGATTGTTACGAGGCCTTCAGAGAGGCGTTCGATAAAGAGAAAGCCTCAGTCCTACCACCCCATCGGCCCTATGACTGCCTTATTGACATAGTGCCTGGAGCCAAAATCCTGTGTAGTCGCATATATGCCTTGGCCGAGAAAGAAAACACTTATTGGAGAGAATACCTGGACGATATGTTGCAGAAAGGTTTCATCCGCCCATCTAGATCAGCAGCTTCTTCCCCCCTTTTCTTTATACCAAAACGGGAAGGGGGTCTTCGGTGCTGCATAGACTACAGAGCCCTTAATTGTGTAACGATTAAGAATAGATACCCTCTGCCTCTGATTCAATCTTTACTCGATCAAGTGAAACAGGCCACTATTTTCACTAAGCTGGATTTAAGAGGTGCCTATCATTTGGTCCGAGTAAGGGTGGGGGATGAATTGAAAACTGCTTTCTGCATGAAGTTTGGGCTGTGCGAGTACTTAGTTATGCCCTTTGGGCTGTGTAATGTCCCAGCAGCTTTTCAGTTCTTTATCGATGACGTACTAAGAGAAACCTTGCATGAGAACACTATAGCCTATATTGACGACATTCTAATATACTCCGTCCATAGAAGAACATATCGGACATGTAAAGAGTTTATTAACACGCCTCAGAGACAACTACCTATACGTGAAATTAGATAAATGTGAATTTCATGTTCCTGAAGTCACCTTTTTAGGTTTTGTGTTGTCAGCAAAGGGAGTAACCATGGATCCTCAAAAAGTAGCTGCCATCACAAAGTGGCCATCTCCCTGTTCAGTGAAGGAAGTGTGGAGCTTTCTGGGATTCGCTAATTTTTATAGGCGATTTATAAAAGGGTTTGCATCTCTGACAACTCCTATCACCAAACTCTTGAAAAAGGGAATAACCTTTACTTGGACACCAGACGCTGAAGAAGCTTTCTCCTGCTTAAAGAAGTCTTTTGTCACAGCCCCTATATTGAAACATCCTGACACTTCCCAACCTTTCATATTGGAAGCAGACGCATCCCAAGTGGCTATAGGAGGAGTGTTGTCCCAGAGAGATAGACAAACAGGTCATCTACACCCTGTAGCCTTCTATTCTCATAAGCTTACCCCTGCTGAAATGCACTATTCAGTAGGAGATAGGGAGTTATTGGCAATAAAAAGGGCCTTTGAAGAATGGCGTCAGTACTTAATCGGGGCCTTACACACTGTCACTGTTATCACAGATCACAGAAACCTACGGCAGCCAGGGCCTTATCCATGAGGCAGTTAAGATGGACCCATTACTTTAGCAATTTTGACTATGTCATACAATTTCAGGTGGGCACCAAACATGGCAAAGCAGATGCCCTATCCCGATTTGGGTATGATCTATCTGATGATCAGGGTACACAAGATCAACCCTTTATTTTAAGTCCTGGTCGTGTTCTAGGAGGTACCTTTTCAGAGGAGTCCTTTTTGAAAGCAGTGATCCATACACATGAATCCGAAGAAATCAAAGATTTAGAAACCAAACACAAAGGAGTCAGGATTAACAATCTGGTATTCATTCAGGGAGGTCTAGTTCTCCCTACCAAAGACCTACAGGTACAAGCAATAGACTGGTGTCATACACATGTGTTAGCAGGTCACCCAGGTCATAAGAAAACCCTTGCCCTGCTTAAAAGATATTTTTGGTGGCCATCCATGAATCAGGACACACAGTTCTATGTTCAGAACTGTTACGTTTGTGCTCAGAGTAAGAGTTCCCAGCAGGGCTCTTAACACCTTTGCCTACTCCCCCTACACCATGGCATTCTGTTTCTATGGATTTTATTGTAGAACTGCCACCCACCAAGCGAGGGCATACTGTCATATTTGTTGTTGTTGACATGCTATCCAAAATGTCCCATTTTATACCCTTGAAAGAATTACCTAATTCGAAAGAGCTTGCTTGTATATTTCTCCAACACGTAGTGCTCCTTCATGGTCTACCCTCTGTCATTATATCTGATAGGGGCCCTCAGTTTGTGTCTAACTTTTGGAAAGGATTGAATAACCTGCTAGAGATAGATGTAAGGCTTTCTTCTGCTCATCACCCCCAAACAGATGGCCAGACCGAAAGGCTCAACCAGTGTATTGAGCAATATCTAAAATGCTAACTCTTACAGGTAAAGAAAACACTAACGGTCCCTTCAATAGATTATAGAAAGGGCAAAACTGTCTCACTTTGGATCAAGTGTCCCTGTGTATACACAACCAATCTAGCACACAGGATGAGCTGGAAAAACTTTCATTTTATCAACATAAACAACAAAATATACATGTATAAAAAAGATTTATTTTATCAAGAAATATTTTTGCAAGCATACAAAATTTATCGCATGTTTATACAATTAATGTAATAGCACTCCTCCCTATAGAGGTTACAATCTAAATACAAAGAAGAATAAAAACTTTAAAAACTTTTTTTTTAAAAACAACAGTCGACGCGGCGTTTCGGTGAGACCTTGATTATTTCACCTTCTTCAGGACTAAAAAGTTTTCATAAAAATCTAAATAGCAAAAAATATTTCATATTAGTTGCATGTACATATTTAAAAAACTAATCATGTTATTTATTTCACATTTCTATATTCATACACTAATTCTGTGCTCTCCAACTCTAACCTCAGTTACACTTGACACTTGATCCTATTTAATGGATTTTGCAACAAACTTATCTATAGTGTTCATATGCTACATTGTTCTATGATACGATTCGATCTCTAAATGGATAATCTAATTTTATAAATCACTGAATATAATATTTGTTTATACAAGAAACGGAAACAATCTCTAATCATAAATTCAAGGATACCTCAGAGTAAGTTCATAATACATTCATAATCGGTCAATAGGCACACATATTCCCTTATCGTACAATGGTGGTATCGTCAAGGGTGTGAGGTTTCCTACTACACAATTAACAAAGAGTAGGGTAAGATTAAGTAATAAGAAAGGAATGTTGTACCCTCTGTAATATACATGAGCTATGTCTGATTTGTAACATACCTTACGATAAATTGGAATTACATAATCTGTGACGGGTAGAATCTCGTATCACATCCGAAGGCTACAATGATAGGGCCTACACATAAAGAGAGACCATATCAATATCTCGGTATCGAGAATCAAGACAATATTTTTCTTAACTTTATACCTGCTATGATCCTACGTATAGATGTTTTAGCATACCTTTGAAAATGATAATACGGGCCTTCTCTTTGTCCATTAGAGCCACCGTAATACAGGACATACACAGATTAAAATCAACTCTGTCAGGCCTTCTTCTAATATATACGGGAGCAAACAAACGGAAAGTTTTATTATTAATCCTACTAATGTTTATAGTATTACTTCAATCATTAATTCATATACCTGCTTACCTATTTTAGACAGCAGATATGACACAGACTTCAATTGCGGAATTTTAAATACTGACATCGACGTTTTTCCATTGACGATGCGGTTTTCTATGATAAAATGAAATCAAATCTCCAGTCAGAAAAATAAGAAAACAAAGACTACCCTTTATCCGGGCGTCATAATTATTCAACCAAAGTTGTTTACTCTCATTACCTGGTCTTAACAGAACCATATCTGATTGATGATTTCAAACCAGTGGGCAAAATCATACTAAAAGATAAACCAGATCTTTTGATATTGTCATAGCTTTAAGAAAGTGTTCCCAAGCCAATACTGCTTAGCAAATTACTTGGTTTGTTTAGTAGTATATTTATGTTTAAAAATGAGGCATAAATGCTATTGAATAAAGCGCAAACTCCTACTTTGAGCCATTTGTCTAATCAGATTAAAGTTTAAATTTTTGCAGATCGAGCCTTCCAAATACGGCAACTATCTATGAAAAGGACTATAATAGTCTAATCTTATGCTTTAACTAATACGTCATATCCATTAGTCAAAGTATACGAAATCCGGGACATGAAATATATTCATTACAATCCCGTGCATATTGCTCTGAGATTTAAATTAGATTGGATGGCCAATACAATGGCCCAAACAACAGCACTAATTGGTTACTCTAATCTCTATATTTACAAATCTTAATGTTGAAAACTGTAATGATACTGCATTAGTTCTTAGTTAATATAACCAATTGAATTCAACAGAGAAAGACTCTCGTTATTCGTACAGGCAGATCCAGTGTCTATGAAACTCACCGAATGGGGGACGGACGGCCTCCCTGCTCTAATGGACTTCCGGGGCTGGATGCGTACTACGTCCCACGTACCGGTCTTTTTATTTACCTAATGTGACTAGCGTCCTATCGTTATGGGCGGAGCTACGTCAAAGAAAATCCTAATAATCTACTCCTAATAGGATTATATTTTATTAATTCCTACGTTTGTTATAACACATAAGTTGTGTTAATAAAGCTGGTTTTCTATCACGAGCAGAAAAAAAGGGGGGGCTGTCAGTGTTCAACAATAAGTGAGAGGATATGCTCAAGGACGAGTCAAAAGTCTCCGGCAATGGCAGCCATCTTGAAATGGTGAAGTACAAACTGAAGATGCCAAACATACATTTATCGTCTATCTATCTATTTAGACGCAACCAAATTTGTTTCTCGTTAGTTCATTAAAAATATATTCCATCGTAACTGGAGTCTTTATAAATCTAATATTTAAAAAAAAAAAAAAATTTGCGATATTCATAATATATAATTTGATGGATCCCCATTGGTTGCATCAATAATAGGTCAAGGATTTCATATACCCTGATATATTTGTATTTTTAAAATCCCTAAGACCAAATTCTCATATATTAAACCGCAGATTACAATAAACACCTGGGCATCTGCTCGCTTAAATATTATTGATTAGAAAAGTGAGTTTATATAAAATACTGTATGAATGAACAGAATCCATCAAATTATATATTATGAATATCGAAAAAAAATAAAAAATTAAATATTAGATTTATAAAGACTCCAGTTACGATGGAATATATTTTTAATGAACTAACGAGAAACAAATGATTAGACAAATGGCTCAAAGTAGGAGTTTGCGCTTTATTCAATAGCATTTATGCCTCATTTTTAAACATAAATATACTACTAAACAAACCAAGTAATTTGCTAAGCAGTATTGGCTTGGGAACACTTTCTTAAAGCTATGACAATATCAAAAAGATCTGGTTCATCTTTTAGTATGATTTTGCCCACTGGTTTGAAATCATCAATCAGATATGGTTCTGTTAAGACCAGGTAATGAGAGTAAACAACTTTGGTTGAATAATTATGACGCCCGGATATATAAAGGGTAGTCTTTGTTTTCTTATTTTTCTGACTGGAGATTTGATTTCATTTTATCATAGAAAACCGCATCGTCAATGGAAAAACGTCAATGTCAGTATTTAAAATTCCGCAATTGAAGTCTGTGTCATATCTGCTGGCTAAAATAGGTAAGCAGGTATATGAATTAATGATTGAAGTAATACTATAAACATTAGTAGGATTAATAATAAAACTTTCCGTTTGTTTGCTCCCGTATATATTAGAAGAAGGCCTGACAGAGTTGATTTTAATCTGTGTATGTCCTGTATTACGGTGGCTCTAACGGACAAAGAGAAGGCCCGTATTATCATTTTCAAAGGTATGCTAAAACATCTATACGTAGGATCATAGCAGGTATAAAGTTAAGAAAAATATTGTCTTGATTCTCGATACCGAGATATTGATATGGTCTCTCTTTATGTGTAGGCCCTATCATTGTAGCCTTCGGATGTGATACGAGATTCTACCCGTCACAGATTATGTAATTCCAATTTATCGTAAGGTATGTTACAAATCAGACATAGCTCATGTATATTACAGAGGGTACAACATTCCTTTCTTATTACTTAATCTTACCCTACTCTTTGTTAATTGTGTAGTAGGAAACCTCACACCCTTGACGATACCACCATTGTACGATAAGGGAATATGTGTGCCTTTTGACCGATTATGAATGTATTATGAACTTACTCTGAGGTATCCTTGAATTTATGATTAGAGATTGTTTCCGTTTCTTGTATAAACAAATATTATATTCAGTGATTTACAAAATTAGATTATCCATTTAGAGATCGAATCGTATCATAGAACAATGTAGCATATGAACACTAAAGATAAGTTTGTTGCAAAATCCATTAAATAGGATCAAGTGTCAAGTGTAACTGAGGTTAGAGTTGGAGAGCACAGAATTAGTGTATGAATATAGAAATGTGAAATAAATAACATGATTAGTTTTTTAAATATGTACATGCAACTAATATGAAATATTTTTTGCTATGTAGATTTTTATGAAAAATTTTAGTCCTGAAGAAGGTGAAATAATCAAGGTCTCACCGAAACGCCGCGTCGACAGTTGTGTTTTAAAAAAAAGTTTTTAAAGTTTTTATTCTTCTTTGTATTTAGATTGTAACCTCTATAGGGAGGAGTGCTATTACATTAATTGTATAAACATGGGATAAATTTTGTATGCTTGCAAAAATATTTCTTGATAAAATAAATCTTTTTTATACATGTATATTTTGTTGTTTATGTTGATAAAATGAAAGTTTTTCCAGCTCATCCTGTGTGCTAGATTGGTTGTGTATACACAGGGACACTTGATCCAAAGTGAGGCAGTTTTGCCCTTTCTATAATCTATTGAAGGGACCGTTAGTGTTTTCTTTCTCTGTACTTACCCCGTCCCTCTGTGTTACATTGGGGTAACTCCCTCCTTTTTTTGTCTAACTCTTACAGGTAGACAGAGATTGGGACGCTTTTCTGTGGACTGCGGAGTTTGCCTATAACAATGATGCACATGCATCTATTGGAGTATCTCCTTTTTTCTGTAACTATGGTTTTCACCCTCGTTGTGGCTTTGTATCTCCCCTGGTTCCTATTGATACTTCTGCTGCTTTGGATTTGGTGTCTCGTCTCCAGGATATTCATGTCACAGCCAAACAGTCATTGGAGGAGGCTAAGAGTAGGTATAAGGAGGGTGCTGATCACCATCGCCGACCAACTCCGGATTATGCAGTAGGCGACAGAGTCTGGTTGTCCACCCGAAACATCAAGGTTAAAGGGACAAACAAGTTCAAGCCACGCTTCATTGGTCCCTATGCTGTTTCTAAGTTTGTGAATCCTGTTGCTGTGAAGCTTGACTTGCCTGTCTCATTGCGTATCCATCCTGTTTTTCATGTGTCTTTGTTGAAGCCCGTTGTCCCTGGTACTGTTGTTCCTGCTCAACCTCCCCCTGTTTTGGTGGATGATGAACCTGAGTTTGAGGTTGCTTATATTGTGGACTCTCGCAGAGTGCCGCATCGGCTGCAGTATCTGATTCACTGGAAGCGTTACGGGCCTGATGAACGGACGTGGGAGCGGCTTCCAATGTGCATGCTCCCCGCTTGGTTCGGTTGTTTCACCGTCGCTATCCTGACAAACCCAGACCTGTTCGGGGAGGGGTCTTGGGGGGGGTGCTGTCATGCTCCGCGAGGCACGCTGCCCGTGGCGGCACTCCTTCACCGCCCGAGATCGTGGATGAGAGCCCCGCCCGCTAACTCCTGTCAGTGGGCGAAGGCGGCGCCTGAGAGTATTTAAGGGAGGGGTCCGCAATGGAAACGCGCTTCACGTTCCAGCATGGACCCCGCCAGGCCTCCCATGGATTCCTCGCCTTACCTGACATTTCTTGTTTGTAGCTGCAGTGGTCTGACGTTCTTGTCTTCGTTCGTGGCCTCTTGGAGTAACCCTTTAGTTCCAGATGGTAGGGTGCTCTTCTGGAGCAGCAACAGTCTCGAAGCTCCCTTGCCGGCTGGCAACATAGTTTCCTCCAGGTTTTGCTGCTTGGTTAACCCTTTATGTCCTGGCAGGCTGCCTCTGAAATGAAAAGAAAAGGAAAGGAAAGTGTTTAAAGAATCGCAGTGTCTCTAAGTCATAATATTCCTTTTCCTTTTCTTGCAGCATTTTCACACTTATCTGATAGCTGTCTTTTGTTAGTTGATTGGAAGTGTGGTTCTGGTTTTCTTCTGATTTCGTTACGTCTCTTCTTGCTATGATATAATAGAAAGAGACTGTATTAGTGCTCGCATGTAGTCCTCATACCTTCCTAGTTTGACCCTGCACTTTTTGCCCTGTTTCTTTTATCCGTGATATCTCCTGACCTTGGAAATGAGTTTTTAGTTTTTTCCCAAATTCAGGCATAACGGATGATTTTTTCCTAATGGTCTCATTACCTCCTAAGGAGATTATAACATAGGTTGGTACGTTTATGTTCTACTCTTGTTTGCGGTTACACTCTTGTGGTCCTTATAAATACCAAGGTTGTATTTCTTTTCTAGAAATTTGAGTGTGTCCTACGTTCTCATTGAGCCTTTTCTCTACACTCAATTATCACATCATTCAACACGTATTTTATCAGAGTAGTAGGTGTATATATATTTATATACAGCCAGTTATTTGTACACTAGAAAAGTACTTACCTTGTGACTTTCCCATTAGGAGCTTTGGTGACACCCCAACAGACGATCCAGTGGAGTCTACCCCTTCTTCCTTTCCTTGTTTTGTTTTCCCTCCTTCCCCACCTTCCCTCTTTTGCTTTGACCTTGTTGGGCGAAGGAGGTGGGTGAGGGAAGTTAGGACCCAGCATCGATTCCATCCATTTTGTCCCTGCAGTAAATCCAGGTAAGCCTCACATTCACCTTTGTGTACCTTACTTCTTTTTCTTTCTACCCCATGGAGCAGCTTAATTTGGCTCCTCCTTAACGTGTTACATTTTACGTTGTTATATATAGATTACTAATTCTTTTATTCCATGTGTTTTAACTTTTAATAAACTAGGAGGGGGATTTCGAATGTATTTCTAAAATGCTCCATGAAAAAGTTTAACAGGCTCATTTAATGAATGCATATTAATGTTGAAGATTTTATATTAGAAATATAGCTCTGACTCACAATTATACGAATGCCTAAAATTTAACACACTATTTTATGTAACCATGATTTATTATGCTCAATATTTCATACATGAATTTATTTGAAGGTGCATGCACATACATTCAATTATCAGAGTGCACTCTAACTGCTGTGTTAAATTAGTGTAACCAAAGGCCCTAAGCGTCTGAATTTCAATGTCTAACTTTCATGTGAGAGTTGCTTTGTTTGAATGTTCTCTCCTCTTCGGGTGCAGATACAAGGCTTTGTTAGTTAGAATCAGGCATTGTTTATTTGTAGTGATAGTAAGGTACAGGAGGAATTTCTAAGCAAGAAGAAGACATGTTAACGAGGTGGGAGACGAGTTCTCATGGCGGAGAGGGACGCTCAAGGACAATTGAATGTGCCCCATCAAGAGTGTGGGAGAAGAGCTGAATGTTGCAAATTTCTACCTAGGACGATGGAAATGTACTGAAAAGTGGCGACGTTGGTTACCTTGAATGCTTGTGTGTCAATAGAAGCTGTATTGTTAGTTAAAGAGCAGAACCCTTAGGATTTCACGAGGTACAGACCTATGATGTGATTCCTCTCATTTTACGAAAGACTCCCTGATGCTGACATCTGCTCCTTGCTTCCCATAGCTTACTAGGGGTTCCCTGAAGCTAGTATAGAGTAGGGTTAATTAGATTTATCAGTAATAGTAATGGCTAGGCAGGAAGATCGAAATCTGCAAATAAACCTCCAGATTCTTTTCCTCATCTTTTGCATTGCAGCCACCGAGTTTTTGGCATGTTTCATATTGTTTAGTCCGAACTTTAGTAGGAAGTTCAGATTCATTCTTGTGATACTATGGGGAAGATTGACAAGAAATTGACGCTTCTGTAGAGATGCGTCAGTTTCCCTGCGTCAGCCTGCGATACCCTTGCGCCACCATGGATGCGCCATATTTACAATACGGCGCACCATGGAGAAAGTATTGACAGATGCGTGACAGATCTGTTGGCCCAAATGTTACGCATTGCTGGAGTCGTGTCGCAAGCATGACGCAACTACAGCAATGCATGTTGAGGCCTGTACTTATTGTTCTGCGTCACTCCTTACGCCTGCTTCAAGCAGGAGTAAGGTTTTGACGCAGTGGCGTCCTAGAAGTGGCGCAGTGAAATCTTGTAGATTTCACTGCATCACTTTTACATGGCCTTCCTGCGTGGGAACACCCACCCTGCATACATTATACCTGACGCAGGTATAATGTGACGCAGGGCTTTACAACATGACACATCTCCCTAGATGCGTCACGTTGTAATTTGGCCGCATTGTATACGCCGCTGCTACGTCACAAAAGTGACGCAACGTCGGCACATAAGTGTCGCAAGGGGCTTGTAAATCTGCCCCTATGTTTCTAAAATATGCTTTTGAGACTCATTTATATTAGTTTGTTTTTGAGTTTGTAATAAAACGCTTTAACTTTTTTTAGTAGTCTTAGTCTTATTGAGTAAACCTTTGTCACACTATTATTGGATTTTGTAACTTATGTTTACTCCTTCTTACCTCTCATGCAAGAAATAAAGATCCACCGACCAAAGAGAGAAAAGTAGTGGCAGAAAGAGAACGTTCTCACCCACATCTCTCTATCTCTCACTAACCTGCCAATGTATCTTTTCACCACACATTTAATACCTCACCTCTCCTCTCCCACTTACCCTCTCGCTCTCTCTACAACTATTCTTTCTACCTCACCTCCCACACTATCTTACTTCTGTCTCACTACCTGTCTTTTTTTCCTCTACCTCTTTTTCTCTATCATTACCACTTCTATCTCTCTCTCTTTCTTTGCATCCCCTTTTCTATTTCAGCGCATCTTCCACACCTTGCCTTTTTATACATCTCCCTACTTCATCGTTCCATCTCTGCCTCTCTCTCTCGACCTCTGTATCAACCTTCCTTCTCTTTATCTATCTCACATCTGGCTCTCTACTGCACCTCTGCTCTTTCTACAACTTTTATCTCTATTTCAACCCTTCACCATGCTCTCTCTACTTTACTGTGTCCCTAACTGCTTTCATTAAGTAGCCTATTTATCTACAGCTCTTCTCTTTTTGTCCCTCTTTCTACTTCACTCTTTCTCCCAGTACTTTGCACCTCGCTATACTTCTCTCAATACTTCACCTCTCCACTTTGTCTCCCTCTACTTCTCTCTACCTCTCTATTTCAGTTCTCTTTATACATTATGACTCCGTCTTCCTCACCCCTCAATGTACTCCACTTACTTTACACCACCACTCTTTACTTTTCCAACTTCTTATCTCCAGCTTTTCCTACCAGTAAATCCTACTCTAAAAGCTTTCATTTCGGTCTACTTTTCTTTCTCTATCCATCTGTTTGTGAGAAGGTGGCCTGGTATATGCTGTCCACTAATTAAAGTGGGCACCTTGTACCAGTCCACATGACCCTTATGATGTATGAGGTCAAAGATAACCTTTAGAAAGCTATCCTAGTGGTAGCTGTGGAGAGCAGCCTTCAGGCTTAATCTTGAAGAAATGTAAAGCAGCTTGTTTTACCAGAATTTCACCTCCTGAATGACTAAATGAAAGGAGAACCACACAGTAGTTATATAAAAATATGTATTTATTAATATAACACTCCCTACTAGTCTCTACACGAGATTAGAACACAAAGCACACAATACTGAATCAATAGAACATTCGTACGTAGCACAATACACAGCAGGCACCAGGAGGAGACCGAACCATATACTAAAGAAATGGTATAGCAATCACGACTTGACTAGACACGGTGCCTAGAGCACGTAGAATCGCTGGGACCCCAAGGAACCACCCAAGGCAGTGACACAGGGAGCCCACGGAGGACAGGTGCAGTGAGGAAACACGACCACGTGCTCCATACAACTCTATGGGAAAGTCACAGTTGCAAAGTTATAGTTTAAGGACACTTCTACGAGGACTTCAAGCAAACCCTTTGGAACATAGGAGGTTCTAGAGCCAACCCACCAATGAGTACCGAGGTACCCGTGTTACCTATCCCAGAGGATCCGGGTGCATAGGGGTCAAGTGGTGTCGGAAACCTTCGTCGTTTTCAATGAAGAGTTGCAAAGAAGTGCTGCTGCCGGGAAGGCGAAGAGTGTCCGGTGGAATCCAAGCCTGGATTCTAGGTGAGAGGAATCTGAAAGCAGAGGGGACAGAGTCTGGGTCACTTCAGGTGACCAGAGGCTCGGTAGTTGAATGCCCTCCGATGTCAGGTGCTTCAGGTGCGAAGAAGGGATGCTTGACTCTGCAGCCACGGGGACCAGGAGACGTCAAGGATGGCCAGGATCCGGAGGTGAGCTGTCCCATGAAGGATGTCGAGTGCTGAGGGGACGATGTCTGGCTGGAGCACCAACAAGCCTTGGCAAATGCAACCAACGCAGGAAGAACAAACAGGTTACGGTGTAGACCAGCAAGGTCCAGGGGACTCTCCAAGCAATGGGGAGTCAGGGCACGTCTGGAGCAACCAGGGAAGCCCAAGAACAAACAAGGTGACCCTCGCCAGGACCCACAGGCCAACGGACCAGGGATCGCGAGGAGACCTCAAGCAAGTCTGCAAAGCACCAGCCCACGGAGCACTCAGTGCGAGAGGCCGGATTTCTTTGGTGCAAATACTGCTTGGGGTCAGGACTACTCGAAGTCCAATGCACAAGCTCAGGGGGTCACCAACCAGCATATGCACTTGCAAATGTACGCGGTGCACAGGGGTTCGGGTCACGCGGTCCCCATGAGGGATACTGGTCTCAGAATCGCTGAGAGGGCAGATCAACCTCCGGGACCTTTGGAAACCCACCTCTTGTGTTGCTGAAATCTTCGGAGTCCTCAGGAGCTTGGGAGATGCAAGCCGGTCAGATGTGCTTAGGTGCCTGCTAGTGCAGGGGAGTAACTCCTTTACTCCAAGGGAGATTCTTTAGTCGTCCAGCGTCGTGCAGACAGTCAAAGTACTTGGTTTCTTCTTAGTAGAATCTTGTCCAGGTAAAATCTAAAGTCCTGTAGCCAGGTAACCCACTTTATACCCACGTGAAAGGGTTGGACAGATTCAGGGGACCCTCCTAGGGGAGGGGCAGGACAGAGGGGTGGCTACACCCATGTCCTTTGTCCAGTTTCGCACCAGAGCAGGAGCCAATGGCTCCCAGAACTGGTTTGAGCTGGACTATGCACAGCGACACCAAATGTGCCCCCAGTGCAGACTTTCTGGCACTCTCAGAGTGCACCCACCCAGCCCCAATACACTAAACCCTGTCTGGGAGGTGGTCAAACCTCCCTGTGACAGGATGCCTATTGTCATGCCTTCCTCTGCTCGAGCTTGGCTCAGCAGCAGGAGAGCAGAATCGTGTCTGTGGCTGGCAGCATCCATTTTGTACTGCCCGGGTCGAGAAAGCTGGTACCGGCTAGACCGGTGACCCACAGTAGTGGTTTCAGCAGGGTGGAATCATACCTCCCACACCAGTTACTGGTGTGGAGGTATGATTCCAAGGTGTTTGACACCAAACACAACATGTTTCTAAGCAGCCGTTTTAAAGTTAGCATTCACCGCGAGGTTATAATGCAACTTAACCTATATGTCTGGCTGCATCACAGACAACCCCGGAGAATGTTCTCCGAAGGCTGCAGAGGGGCTCTGCTCATGAAGGGGCACCCTCTCACATAAAACCCAGCACCCTGCTTTCAGGATTGATAAGGCCTGCTATAGGGGTGACTGATAAGTTTTTAAGTGTAGTGATTTAGATAGATATAGTGAACCTATATCTAAGTAAGTGGTGCAAGCACCAGCTTACACAGGCTGCTGTAGCAGACCTGTTGTGTCATTTTGAATGGCCTCTCATGGGTGGCATAATACATGCTTCAGCCCATGGGAGGCCTCTGGGGTACCTGTGCCCTGGGTACATGGTGTACCATATACTAGGGACTGATAAGGGTACCCCAGTATCCAATCTGGAGTGTACTTAAAGTACATACATAGCAATTTAAGGGAGAAAGCAAATAGACTGGGGTCCTGGATAGCAGGATCCCAGTCAGACTAGTCCAAAAACAGTGAGACATCAGCAAAAAGTGGGGGTAGCCATAAGAAGAAGATACTGCTTTCTTACACAACCCTACCCCCCCCAAACACAAGGACATTAAACTAACCTTGACCAGTTGAGTCTTCATGTTCTAAGTGGAAATATCTGGAGAGTCCATCTGCATTGGCATGGTTACCCCCAGGTCTATGTTCCACTGTATAGTCCATCCCCTGTAGGGAAATGGACCACCTCAAGAGTTTGGGGTTTTCACCCTTCATCTGTTTTAGCCATAAGAGGGGCTTATGGTCTGTCTGAACAATGAAGTGAGTGCCAAACAGGTATGGCCTCAGCTTCTTCAGAGCCCAAACCACAGCAAAGGCTTCCCTCTCAATAGCTGACCAACGTTTCTCTCTGGGGGTCAGCCTTCTGCTTATGAAAGCTACTGGCTGATCCTGACCCTCCTCATTCAATTGTGATAACACAGCCCCTACCCCCAACTCAGATGCATCTGTTTGAACAATGAATTGTTTGGAATAATAAGGACTTTGCAGAATGTGAGCAGTGCACATGGCCTGCTTCAGGTCATCAAATGCCTTTTGACAGCTAACTGTCCACTGAACTTTCTTAGGCAGTCTTTTGGAAGTTAAGTCATTCAAAGGGGTCACTATGGAGCCATATCCTTTGACAAACCTCCTGTAGTACCCAGTCAGGCCCAAGAAAGCTCTGACCTGAGTCTGGGTAGTTGGAGCAACCCAATCCATAATGGTTTGGATTTTGCTCTGCAATGGTTGAACCTGGCCTCCACGCACAAGGTGGCCCAGGTACACAACCTTACTCTGCCCTATCTGGCACTTGGTGGCCTTGATAGTGAGGCCTGCTTTTTGCAGGGCCTCCAGAACATTTCTCAGGTGGACCAGGTGATCCTCCCAGGTGGAGCTAAAGACAGCAATATCATCAAGATAAGCTGCACTATAGGCTTCCAGACCTGTGAGAACTTTATTCACCAGCCTTTGAAATGTGGCAGGTGCATTCTTCAAGCCAAAAGGCATCACCACAAATTGGTAGTGCCCACTAGGGGCTGAGAATGCTGTTTTTGGTTTAGCATCCTTAGCTAATCTGATTTGCCAGTAACCAGCTGTCAGGTCAAATGTACTTAAGAATTTGGCAGAGGCCAAAGTGTCAATAAGTTCATCTGCCCTTGGAATTGGATGAGCATCAGTCCTAGTGACTGCATTGAGTCCCCTATAGTCAACACAGAACCTCATCTCTCTCTTACCACCCTGGGTGTGAGGTTTTGGTACTAAGACTACTGGGCTAGCCCAGGGGCTATCTGAGGGCTCAATCACTCCCAGTTCCAACATTTTCTGGCCTTCAGTCCTGATACAGTCCCTGACATGGTCAGGTTGCCTGTAAATCTTATTTTTAACAGGCAGACTGTCACCTGTGTCCACTTCATGTGTACACCAGGTAGTCTGACTTGGAGTCAGTGAAAACATGTGTCTGTACTGATTGAGGACCTTCCTACAATTAGTCGTTGCTGTTCAGTGAGGCTGCCTGCCAAGGCTACACCATCAACTGGACCATCATCAGGGTTCTGTGAGAGGAGGTCAGGGAGTGGATCACTCTCTTCCTCCTGTCCCTCATCAGTAGCCATGAGCAAGCCCATGTCTGCCCTGTCCACATATGGCTTGAGCCTGTTCACATGGAGAACCCTGTGGGGGCTCCTGGGAGTTCCAAGGTCCACCAGGTAGGTAACCTCTCCCTTCTGCTCAAGAATGGTATGGGGCCCACTCCACTTGTCTTGGAGAGCTGCTGGGGCCACAGGCTCCAACACCCACACCTTCTGTCCTGGCTGATACACAGTCAAAACCGCCTTTTGGTCATGCCAGGCTTTCTGTAATTCCTGGCTAGCCTCAAGGTTTTTGGATGCCTTCTTCATATACTCAGCCATCCTGGAGCGGAGACCAAGTACATAGTCCACTATGTCCTGTTTAGGTGGTTTGAGAGGTAACTGTCATCCCTCCTTAACCAAACATAAGGGACCCCTAACTGGATGTCCAAACAGAAGTTCAAAAGGGCTGTAGCCAACCCCCTTCTGAGGAACCTCCCTGTAGGCAAAGAGAAGGCAGGGCAAAAGGATATCCCATCTACGCCTGAGCTTGTCAGGGAGACCTTTTATCATGCCCTTGAGGGTTTTGTTGAATCTCTCAACTAACCCATTGCATTGTGGGTGATAGGGTGTGGTGAATTTGTAATTCACTCCACACTCCTTCCACATAGCAGTAAGATAACCAGACATAAAGTTTGCACCTCGGTCCGATACCACCTCCTTAGGGAAACCCACTCTGGAAAAGATTCCCAGGAGGGCCCTGGCCACAGCAGGAGCTGTGGTGGTCCTAAGGGGTATTGCCTCTGGATACCTAGTGACATGGTCCAGCACCACTAGTATGAATCTGTGCCCAGATGCAGTTGAGGATCTATGGGACCAACAATGTAAATCCCAACCCTCTCAAAGGGAACCCCCACCCCAGGTAGTGGTATCAGGGGGGCCTTTGTAGTACCATCTGCCTTACCACTGGCTTGGCAAGTGATATAGGAGCGACAAAACTCCTTTGTGTCTTCTGACATATGAGGCCAGTGAAAGTGAGGGACAAGCCTGTCCCAGGTCTTGCTTTGGCCTAAGTGTCCTGCTAATGGGATGTCATGTGCCAGTGTTAATAGGAAGCCTCTAAACTTTAGAGGTATAACCAACCTCCTGGTAGCACCTGGCTTGGGGTATCTACCCTCTGAATATAGAAGTCCATCATCCCAGTAGATCCTGTGGGACCCACTGGCACTCCCAGCAGCCTCAGCAGCAGCTTGCTGTCTGAGGGGTTCAAGAGAGGGGCAGTTCAGCTGTTCCTGGCTCAGTTCTAACCTGGAAGGGCCCCCTGCCCCCAAGAACTCAACCTGGTCAGGTTCAAGTTCCTCTGAGACAGTTCCTTCACAGGGACTGAGATCATCTCCCTCAGGAGACTGATCCTCACTCTGAGGCAGGGGGGAAGACACTGCCTTACCCCTACTGCTCCTTCTTCTTGGAAGGCACCTGGTCCATCATTTCAGGATCCAGGGCCTGTTCAGTGGAAGACATTTTTGCCTGTGACCTAGTCATGGCAAACACATCTGTAGGGATGCCCAACATTTCTGCATGTGTCCTGAGTTCCACTTCAGCCCAGGCTGAAGTTTCCAAATCATTGCCCAACAAGCATTCCACAGGGAGGTCTGAGCTAACCACAACCTTCTTAGGGCCAGTTACCCCTCCCCAGGTGAAATTCACAATTGCCAAGGAATGGTCTGTCCTGACATTGCTAGCATTGGTCACTTGGTACATCTCACCGAGTATGATCTGGTCAGGGCCCACAAGATCTTTTGTCACCATTGTGATACTTGCTCCTGTGTCCCTATATGCCATGGCCTCCTTTCCATTTATCAAAGGCTGTTGTTTGTACTTGCCCAGGTTACTGGGACTGAAAAATAAGGAGGCAATATCCATGCCTCCATCACAGACCAAAACAGCCTGAGTTGGAATTCTGACTAGGTCAGAACCCATCTCAGTACCCAGGGTTAACCCTACTATACCCTTGTTCCCAGTACCACCACTTGGAGCTGAACTAGGGGGAACAGTTGCCTTAGGGGCAGTGGTGGTGTTGGCAGGAGGATCCTTGGCCCTTGAACAATTGGCATCTCTTGTCCAATGGGTTTTCTCCTTACACAGGAAGCACCAAGGTTTCTTTTTATTTTTACCCTTGTTAAATTGTGACTCCCCCCCAGAGGCAGGTTTTTGGGCCCCTTGTGAAGACTTCTGGTCTTTACCCTTCTCCCCACCCTTATCTGGAGTTTTAGCATCTTGCTTCTTTTGGTCACCATGTTGATTCTGAGTTTTCTGCTTCACCCTGGTTCTGACCCATTTGTCTGCCTTCTTTCCCAATTCTTGGGGAGAGGTCAGATCAGAATCAACCAAGTACTGATGCAACAACTGGTTTTGGCAATTATTAAGGATCTGCTCCCTCATAATTAAATTGTACAATCCCTTAAAATCATTCACTTTACTGCCAAGTAACCAGCCTTCCAGAGCCTTAGTTGTTTAAAGGAACAATGGTTCTAGTGTGGCCTAGAAGGTCCAAGGGGAAGTAACCCTGTACAGGGCACTAAGGTAAGTAAAGGATTAGGAACTTAATTCACAAAAGAGAGCAGTAGGAAATATAACGAGGGACATGTAGGTCAATGTATGACAAGTGTTTATTACACAATGAAGGTATTCATCAATGAGAGCACTCTTCAGGACTGAATAATTGTCAGCATCCTCTTCTCTAATAGTGAGGAGCTTATCTCTACCTTTGTCAGCAAAGGAGAGCCACAAGATAGCTGCCCACTGCTCCTGAGGGACCCTCTGTACCTTCAAGGCCCTCTCTAGTGCAGTTATCCATTTGTGGATGTCATCCCCACTCTGGTAGGGAGGGACTATCTTGTTCAGGTTCCTATGATCATGAGTATACTCCCTAACCCTAGGGACACTGTTGCTGCCACCATGGGACTCTAGTCCCAATCTCTTTGTAGCTCTCTGGAGCTCTAGGGATTCCCTGTCTAGGGCCAACTGCTTCTTCTTGAGCCTAAGCTTGATTTTCTCAAGCTCCAGAAGTTGGCACTGTCTATCATAGGAGGATTCCTTCCTATTTGATATGAAAGTCCCTACAGAAGTTCCTGAGTGTCGAGATTCTACAGAGGGAGATCTGGATCTCCTAGGTAAACTCTGTACTCTTCCTGGTGGAGTAAAGAGAGGGCCACTGGGGCCTTCTCCCCCACCTAAAGGAAGATCTATGTTGTCCAGGTTAGAATCATTTTGATCATCCTGGCCAGGGTTTGAGTCCAGGTCAAAGAAGGTTTCACTTCCTGGGCTTTCCTCATTCCTTGCCCCACCCACTCTATCAACCTCATCAGACCCTGGGGTCTTCCTAAGGTCATCCAAGAGCAAAATCTCAATGAGACGTTGGGTGTTTGCACCTCTCCCTGTCCTCAACTTCCTAGACACACACATGGCTTTCAATTCCTGGAATGAGAGGCCATTGTACCTAGTTGGCAGAGAGCCACTGGCTTCTCCTCTAGAAGACATACTAGTGTTATGTGGTGTAGGCACCTACCTAACCTAGTGGAGACTAAACTCTCTTGAGTTGGAGAAAGGGTGTGCTAGACCCTTGACTTACCCAACTCCAAGTTCAGTAGAACTTACTTATTCAAATCTTGATGTATTATAGGTGCCTAATACTTAGTGGTTTTCAGTTCATCACTCAATGAGATTTATCTGGTAAAACAATAGCAAGCTTGAATCCCAACAGCTGCACACCAATGTGAGAAGGTGGTCTGGTATATGCTGTCCACTAATTAAAGTGGGCACTTTGTACCAGTCCACATGACCCTTATGATGTATGAGGTCAAAGATAACCTTTAGAAAGCTATCCTAGTGGTAGCTGTGGAGAGCAGCCTTCAGGCTTAATCTTGAAGGAATGTAAAGCAGCTTGTTTTACCACAATATCACCTCCTGAATGACTAAATGAAAGGAGAACCACACAGTAGTTATATAAAAATATGTATTTATTAATATAATACTCTCTACTAGTCTCTACACGAGATTAGAACACAAAGCACACAATACCGAATCAATAGAACATTCGTAAGTAGCACAATACACAGCGGGCTCCAGGGGGAGACCGAACCATATACTAAAAAAATGGTATAACAATCTCGACTTGACTAGACACAGTGCCTAGAGTACGTAGAATCGCTGGGACCCCAAGGAACCACCCAAGGCAGTGACACAGGGAGCCCACGGAGGACGGGTGAAGTGAGGAAACACGACTGCGTGCTCCGTACAACTCTATGGGAAAGTCGCGGTTGCAAAGTTATAGTTTAAGGACACTTCTACGAGGACTTCAAGCAAACCCTTTGGAACATAGGAGGTTCTAGAGCCTACCCACCAATGAGTACCGAGGTACCCGTGTTACCTATCCCAGAGGATCCGGGTGCATAGGGGTCAAGTGGTGTCGGAAACCTTCGTCGTTTTCAATGAAGAGTTGCAAAGAAGTGCTGCTGCCGGGAAGGCGAAGAGTGTCCGGTGCAATCCAAGCCTGGATTCTAGGTGAGAGGAACCTGAAAGCAGAGGGGACAGAGTCTGGGTCACTTCAGGTGACCAGGGGCTCGGTAGTCGAATGCCCACCCATGTTGGGTGCTTCAGGTGCGAAGAAGGGATGCTTAACTCTGCAGCCACGGAGACCAGGAGATGTCGAGGATGGCCAGGATCCAGAGATGAGCTGTCCCACGAAGGATGTCGAGTGCTGAGGGGTCGACGTCCGGCTGCAGCACCAACAAGCCTTGGCAAATGTACACCATGCAGGAAGGACAAACAGGTTACGGTGTGGACCAGCAAGGTCCAGGGGACTCTCCAAGCAATGGGGAGTCAGGGCACGTCTGGAGCAATCAGGGAAGCCCAAGAACAAACAAGGTGACCCTTGCTAGGACCCACAGGCCAACGGACCAGGGATCGTGAGGAGACCTCAAGCAAGTCTGCAAAGCACCAGCCCACGGAGCACTCAGTGCGAGGAGGCCGGATTTCTTTGGTGCCAATACTGCTTGGGGTTAGGACTACTCGGAGTTCAAAGCACAAGCTCAGGTGTTGCCAACAAGCATATGCACTTGCAAATGTACGCGGTGCACAGGAGTTCGGGTCACGCAGTCCCCACAAGGGATACTGGTCTCAGAATCGCTGAGAGGGCAGATCAACCTCAGGGACCTTCAGAAACCTATCTCCTGTGTTGCTGAAATCTTCAGAGTCCTCAGGAGCTTGGGAGATGCAAGCCGGTCAGATGCGCTTAGGTGCCTGCTAGTGCAGGGGAGTAACTCCTTTACTCCAAGGGAGATTCTTCAGTCGTCCAGCATCGTGCAGACAGTCGAAGTACTTGGTTTCTTCTTAGTAGAATCTTGTCCAGGTAAAATATAAAGTCCTGTAGCCAGGTAACCCACTTTATACCCACGTGAAAGGGTTGGACAGATTCAGGGGACCCTCCTAGGGGAGGGGCAGGACAGAGGGGTGGCTACACCCATGTCCTTTGTCCAGTTTCATGCCAGAGCAGGAGCCAATGGCTCCCAGAACTGGTTTGAGCTGGACTATGCACAGCGACACCAAATGTGCCCCCAGTGCAGACTTTCTGGCACTCTCAGAGTGCACCCACCCAGCCCCAATACACTAAACCCTGTCTGGGAGGTGGTCACACCTCCCTGTGACAGGATGCCTATTGTCATGCTTTCCTCTGCTCGAGCTTGGCTCCGCAGCAGGAGAGCAGAATCGTGTCTGTGGCTGGCAGCGTCCATTTTGTGCTGCCCGGGTCGAGAAAGCTGGTACCGGGTAGACCGGTGACTCACAGTAGTGGTTTCAGCAGGGTGGAATCATACCTCCCACACCAGTTACTGGTGTGGATGTATGATTCCAAGGTGTTTGACACCAAACACGACATGTTTCTAAGCAGCCGTTTTAAAGTTAGCATTTACCGCGAGGTTATAATGCAACTTAACCTATATGTCTGGCTGCATCACAGACAACCCAGGAGAATGGTCTCTGAAGGCTGCAGAGGGGCTCTGCTCATGCAGGGGCACCCTCTCACGTAAACCCAGCACCCTGCCTTCAGGATTGATAAGGCCTGCTATAGGGGTGACTGATAGGTTTTTAAGTGTAGTGATTTAGATAGATATAGTGAACCTATATCTAAGTAAGTGGTGCAAGCACCAGCTTACACAGGCTGCTGTAGCAGACCTGTTGTGTTATTTTGAATGGCCTCTCATGGGTGGCATAATACATGCTTCAGCCCATGGGAGGCCTCAGGGGTACCTGTCCCCTGGGTACATGGTGTACCATATACTAGGGACTGATAAGGGTACCCCAGTATCCAATCTGGAGTGTACCTAAAGTACATACATAGCAATTTAAGGGAGAAAGCAGATAGACTGGGGTCCTGGATAGCAGGATCCCAGTCAGACTAGTCCAAAAACAGTGAGACATCAGCAAAAAGTGGGGGTAACCATAAGAAGCAGATACTACTTTCCTACACTGTTCCCCCGGGAAAATCCTTTACCCCACTGTCACAACAACGACCTGCCTTTACAACGCTGTCACTACCCCGACTGCGACGTTATTACGCATTACTTTACCACGCAAGTCGTTACGACTTGCTTTAGGGAGCTCGTTGTTGGACTGATGTTGGATTTTTAAGTCCAACACCTTCCCTACTGTTGCGTAGACTGGAGTTGGAATAGTAATTTATATGATTCCAAAGTCCAGTGCCCCCTAAAGCAAGTTGTTTTAACGACTTGCGTGGTAAAGTAGCACGTGGTAATGTCGCAGTCGGGGTAGTGACTGCGTTGTAAAGGCATGCGAGGTAAATGCAGGGTTCCATCATACAACCGTTCCCCCCACCACCAGAGTTAGAGGTCACTGGCCAGAGAAGTGTAGACATAGAAAGAAGAAAGGAGGCATAAGGCAGATAAGGAGAATTAAGGAGAAAATGCCTTTGAGTAGTGACTGATTTTAATTGTTGAACTGAGAACTGTGAATATCCTGCAAAGCAGACATTCATCTCTAAAAAAAACCAGTTTAATCTGTTTCCAGAAATCCCATGATTTACAAAAACTCGAACCTATGTGAATTAGCCAGAACTCCATAATGACATTGAATTATTAGGAACAGGTAGAGAGAGTGAGAGAGAGAGAGAGAGCAGTGATGTCATGGAGGCAGCTGGGGTGTAGAATTAAAGAGAGCGCCAATGCAGCAGCGACAGGCGCCTCATGGCTCATCACTGTATCACATTGGTCAATGTCTAGGACAGGAAATGCAATCTCCTTTCTGGCCAGAGGGAGCTGCTCTGGCGCCCCATCTGGTAATGAAAGCGGCTTGGAGATACTAGGTTGCCTGCAGGCTAAATTATCACAGCAGTGAATGTAAGCAGACCAGGCCTTCCTCCGAACCGGGAAGAATGCACGGTGTAGTGGAAATAAAGAAAGTACAACGCTTTAGGCCACACGAGGACAGTGCTGCGTCATTTCTCTGTTTCCCTCGCTGTCTTTTCGTCTCATGGGCTCGCTTCGTGTTTCCCGTCTCTACCTTTTTAATACAGTGTCTGGTTTGATGGATAACCTCTCTTTGATGCTCGCTGTATAATGCTGCAACTCAATCATCAATTCTGTTTTGGCTTTGAAATCTCTTCAGGTTAAATTTATGTACGCTTGCCTTCAGTATTCCTTCTGTATATTTTGCGCATTCTAAAACAATTTTTCTTGCCTACAATTGTACTAGCTTTGATAACGGTATTATTTTGAAGATGTGATTGTTTTGTCTTCTCAAATGTTTGCATTTTTGGGACTACAATGAGTCCATTAGACTTTCTAAAAGTCGGTTTTTCTTTTTAATAAATATTCTTGGAAACAGTTTGGTTCATTTCTAAAAAGTATTAGACTGTGGAGGAATCGTGTCGCAAAGCTGATATTGCATAGGCCGTTGACACCTGTTACTTTTGTACAGGGCTGAACAAGTAGTTACGTCAATCCAGAATATCATTCCATACGTCATGTTTGCATATCTCACATCTCCCACTCGAGGTCGGTATCCTTCCGCAACAAGACCCAGTGGATCACGTCCTACAAGTGAAGTGCCCCATGTATTGTATCTCGCGCCACTTTGTTAAAGTCTGAGCTGAGTGTACCATACTGGAGCCTGACGTTTTACAACGACACAAGGACATACCCCCCCCCCCCCCAGGGTACTATAGACACTAGATCAGACCGTAGAGCTTTATATTATTGAGAGAAAGTTACATAGAGTGGTTGTGAGTTACACTACCAGTAGGAAAAACATAGGGTGGAACATAGGTTCCATTACACGCCAAGTACAGAATACTTGGGCCAAGATGCCACCAGCCCTCCTTGGATTGTTGCTTTCGTGAAATCACCTGGCTAGTCCATGCCATGTGTCTTACAGTGCGTGCTCCCTCCCACCCTCTTCAACTGAAGGAAAGGTGGAGCCATCTTGGGAGAGTCTTTCTCCAGGGCTGTGGATCACTATCAGGGAAATGCTCCACCCTGTCCCTTGACTAGGATGCTGGCAGACGGGATAGGGTTCCTGTGATGTCTAAGCATCTAGATTTGTGTTTGAGAGAAACCATCTCTGGAGACTGCCACCATCCAGAACAAAAATCAGCAGATTGGTGTCCCGCTCACTGACAGGATTAGAGGCCCCAATGGTGTATTAGGTGTCTGCCAAAGATCAGACCACCTTATGGATCACAGCCAGATTCTCAGGGTCCCAAACCCACCTGCCCATCACCTAGGATCGTCACAAAACTCTGTCTCCTGAGGGAAGCTCCTGTGAAAGTCTTTGATAGGGGTATACTCTGCTGCATGGAGAGGACACCCTTCACTAAAGGTGTCCTCTCACTCCAGCTCACACCCTCTCAGCAACTTATTCAACTAACGAGTCACAGAGAGGCTTTTGGTTCAAGAATACTACAGGCACACCTATCTAAGCACTGGACCAACCCTTCGCTCACACTATGTACACTGACTGTCACGCTCTGCATATGCACACCATTAAAAACAGTCTCCTGTGAACAGAGGGTGCCTGTCAGTCCTCCCACCTCCACTAGGCCTTATGAAGCAAGCTTCTAGTTCACATTCTAGCTCCCACCTCCACTAGGCCTTATGAAGCAAGCTTCTAGTTCACATTCATCCTGCTAATATGGACATACACACCAGTGACATAGACACTGAACTCTCCTACTCACTCAGTGGGTAGGGACCCCTAAGAGAGTCACCAACGTCCATGATGTTGCTCAGTGCAAATATTTTCCCCAGCACTTATCTACAGGTGGTTTCTTTAAGGACCTCATTTAAGTTCTTCCTCCTTGCTAAGTACTAAATTCCAGAGACACTTCTTCCTTTAAGCTGGACCATATCTAGGTTACCAGATTATTCCATGTCATGAGGGACACCATGCTCCTGTCATGGGCATTCAATTAACAAGACAATGCATACTGAGAGATGCTGTTCTGGTAAATTCCAGTTGCATGTTAAAAAAAACCATCTGGACTATGGTATGCCATCCCTGATGACACAGTCATCTGGTAAGTTAACCCTACCTCAGCTGGGAGTGCCATCTTTGAGGCACTGACCTATTTTTGCCGCATTCTGAATGCATTACGTGAAGGCAGAAAGCCCCTAAGAAGGAAGCCTCCAGCCAGGTCTAGGCTTTGCCATGAGTATATTAAGCAACAACTGTAAAAAATCAATACAGTGTGAAGTGTCAATTATGTTATCAGCAGCAGTTCTTTGTTGCCTGGAGTCTGATAGCCACTGAAAAAGGATGCTGAGACAGGCGGCGGCAGAAAAGAAGACAGACGTGAGAAGAGGTTAGGAGTGGAAATTGGGGAATTGCGAGAGTGGAGAGGCAGAAAGAGAGCTGAAGGACGAGGTAGTAGAGTGAGGTGGAGAGAAGAAAGCACCTGGAGAAATGGGGTATGACGGTGGGAAGGATGAACGGAGGGGGATAAGGATTGGACAAGAGGAAGAGGGGGGCGTAGAGGAACAGGGGAAGGAAGATAGATGGGTGGGTGACAGAGGGATCTGACATTATTTAGGTCAGGCACTAGTGGATCCTCCAATCTTGGTTTTCTTTTCCATTCTGGCAGTTTCAGGTTTGCATTTCCATTTCTAACATTTTTTTTAAATTACCAGAATGCAAAAAAAGACAAGAATGTATGTGATCCTCATACATGATACAGGACTACTTAAAATCACTAAGGGAAGAGAAAGGATGAGAGGAATTGGTGGAAAGAGAGATGACAGAGGGAGAACGTGAGGAGGAGAGGGAAAAGGAAGATGAGGGAGAGGTGAAGGGGAAAAGGGATGGAGAATACACGTGAGCCAGGAAAACGGAGGAATAGAGTGAGACCACGAGAAGTCAGATAAAACTCACAGAAAGATGAAAGCGCAGTAAGGAAACCAAGTAGAGAGCAGAGGCAAAGTAGAATGAAGGAAGGAAGGACTGAGAGGGAGGCAGAGGGAGAGTCCTGGGGAGCTGAGAGCAGTGGCGTAGCTGGGGGGGCGGGGCCCTGGACGGCACGAGTTTTGGGGGCTGCGCCCTCCCCCCGCTATCACGTGCCATCTCGGGTGGCATCAGCACCCCGCTCCTCAATGCGTTTTCCACGAGGGGGCGGCAAACGGGGAAAATACTTGCCAGTGATGGAGCAAGGACTCGTAAAGAAAAAGACTTGCTCGGAAGCAATCCTCTCGTTTAACTCGCTAACGAATTACTAACAATGTCTTGTAAATAATAACACGCACAACAGAAAACACGCGGGTTAGCAAAGCTTGCATATGTGTGTACTAATGTAAATAACAATGAAAACGGACTAATTCAGCTTTAAACGGGAAATCTTTACCGCGCATGCGTCAATTGCATCTACGCAATATGACGAGGTAACGCTTGGAGGGAAATTCTAGCGCATGTGCAGAAGGCATTAAAATGGAGTCTTGAAGACTCACGTGCATGGCATCTGCTTAGCCGAAATGAAAACCAGCTATTTTACTAATGCTAATGCGGGGAAAGAATTAATAAGTAAAGAGGGTTAGAGTAGAGTTGGGTGGTATACAGTGAGACCATTTATTTGTGAAAGTAACATTTGTCTTTTTGACTTTATTATTAGTGCGCATTTGGGCGAAGGGCAGATGAAACAATGGAGGAGAGCTATGGTATCAGAAGGTTTATATCCAGTGTTAATGGCTGAGGAACAGTCTGGAGGAAAGTGTAAAGAGAAAACGAAACACTTGAATACAACAGGATATGGTGAATCAGATGATGAGTTATTAGAGGATATTTTAATAAAAATCCACCACCGTATCAAGAAGCAACTAGTAAGGTTACCCCAAGTGCACCAGTGATAGGAATGCCTTTAACCCCACAAATTTTACATGATACGTCATTTAATAGGGTGCTGCAGGATAATGAGAGAGATGTTTTGAATAAAACAAGAGAAGAATTAGTACAGAAAATAAGCCAATTAAATTTAAATACTGAAGCTTTGACAGTACCCGTGACCATTGGTCCAGTAATCCCATTGTATGGAGATAAAAAGACTTGCCAGAAACCACAAACTGTAACAATTCCGTTGAATAGTCCCAGAAAAGAAGCAATAATTACAGATGATCAAGTCAGTGAAAGTGAATCAGTTATTTCATTAATGGATCTCCCAAATGTAGAACCTTCAACTGAAACTCCGAAAAGAGTTATGCCTACAAATTTGAGAGAGAAGAGATCTTTGGTTCCTATAGGAACTGGAGGCGCAACAGTAGTTACCCCTGAAGATATAGAAAGATAGGCACAGGAAATAGATAATCGAAATCCACCACCAAAGATGCTAGACATCAGCAGATTGAAAGTGGAATTGGAAGAAATGATAGTAGGAAGTGTGGGCATAGAAAGATTGAATGTTTATAATGATGAAGAGTTATTATTCTTATGTAAGAGTATAACCAGAAGAGCAAGAGTATTTCATGAGAAATTAACAGAAGTCGCTTCAGAAATTGGAATAGATATAGGGAAATCGAAGTTGTTGCAGAAACCATATCCAGTGGATTTTACTGACAAATATTTAGAAAGTGTTAATGCATCTGGAAAGAGACTACAGATAAAGGAGTTGATGAATATTTTGCGAAAATGGGGAGACATTGACAAATGGAGAATTAGATGGATAAGAAAGAAAGAGGAAGTTCAAGCGAGAGAAGCACCATCTGCATTTCCAGTAAGGGAAACAGAAAAGGTTGAGAAATTGTGTCCAATGAGAGAGGTTCCAGGAGGTGGATACGTTCATGTTCCTTGGAGTAGAGAAGATATTTTGTCATTTACAAATGACTTTCCAAAATTGAGAGAAAAACCAGTGGAATGGTATAAACAGGTGGAAAGATTTGTGAAAGTTTCAAAGGTTTTATTGAAAGATTTGGATGGTTTATTTGACATTGTGGTACCTGCTGATTTATGGTCAGAGTGTAAGATTACAATTGATTGGCCAAGTGAGAAGTATGCTAGAGACTCGAAGACAGGAGCACCCTCAGAGGAGGTGATGAAGAAATATCACCAAGTGATTACATACTTGAAAGGGAAAATTCCCCCTAAAGAAACAGATTGGGTAAAGATAGATAGGACAACTCAAGAACCAAACGAGTCTGTACATGCATATTATGAAAGGTTACTGCAGGTGTTTAAACATTATAGTGGTTTTGAGAATATTGGTGATAAAGATATGGGACATTTTGTACATCGATTTGTATATGGTTTGAAACCGGAGATTAGTCAGATGATTCAGCAGCACATGTTGTGTTGGCAGAGTAAGACAGTGGATGAAATTTTAAAGTATGCAAAATATTGCGGAGATGACATTGAGGCGAGGCATAGAAAGTTAAAGGAGAAAATGATGTGGGCACAAGTAAAATTGGCAGAGCAGCAGGAGAATAAAACAAATACACAGACTGATAATCAAGTGAAAGAGCAAAGTCAGAATGATCAAGTGGCGAATGGTAGTAAATTTAGAGGACAAATGAACAGAGAAGAAGCGAAGAAGAAGTTCCTTGTCATGCGTGCGGAAAGCTTGGACATTGGAAGAACGAGTGTAAGAGTATTCAGAATAATAATGGGCCAAATCAAAATTTTATTCCACAGATCCAGAATGAAGTACTTATGAATCAGCAGCAGCAGGTAGTTACTCCACAATATCAGGTGCCACCAGCTCCTATGCCAAACTTTGTGAACCACCAAAAGTTCAGTACGAACACCGGATTTCAAGGAGAAAGTGGTAAGAATAACAGAACAGTTACACAATATTTTTTGCAGAATGATGAGGAAAATTCGGACTTCATGCAATGATGGTGCCTGAGGGGGGAGGAAGAGGAGTGCGTACTTGGCGCATCCTTGCCAGTAGATCAGTCAGGTCCATTTGTTGTTGGGAAAGTGGAAGGTAAAGACATCACTTTTCTATTGGATACTGGTGCAACCCGGTCTACTGTGAGAACAGCAGACATCCCAAACCTACCCCTCTCAGGAGAGTCCATCCAAGTTGTAGGAGTGTCAAATCAACAGATTAGAACCCCAATCACAAAACCGATGGAGGTGCATATCGGAAACTTTAAAGAAATGCATCGATTTGTAGTTTGCGATTCCAGTCCCGTAAATCTGTTGGGAAGAGATCTATTGTGCAAGATGAATTGCACGATCTATTGTACACCCGATGGTGTCGCTTTCCAGACCCCTGATGAGGATGTTATATACAAGATGATGCTAGTGAAGCAAGGAACAGAACTTGATGAGATGTTTTCATTGATGACTGAAAATGAATTGCCGGAAGAGTTGAGAGCCACAGTCAACCCAGAAGTGTGGGATTTTACAGGAAAAGATATTGGGCTGATGTCAAATGTAGACCCAGTGAAAGTGACAGTGAAGGAAGGTGCAGTTTATCCAAACACACAACAGTACAAAATGAGTCCAGAAGTAAAAGCAGGAATTATTCCAGAAATTGATCGAATGGTTAAACAAGGCATTTTAAAGGAAATAATGGGTAGTCCTTGTAATTCACCAATAATAGGACTGAAAAAGCCTAGTGGAAAATATAGAATTGTGCAGGATTTGAGAAAGATTAACAAAATTGTAGTACCATGTTGCCCAATGGTGACAAATCCAGCAGTGATCCTTTATCAGATACCTTGGAATGCAGGCTGGTTTACAGTAATTGATTTATGCCAAGCATTCTTTTCTTTTCCTTTGCACCCAGACAGCCAGTATCTTTTCGCCTTTAAGTTTGAGGATCGTATTTTCGCATGGTGCCGAGTTCCTCAAGGGTACACAGAGAGTCCCTCAATTTTTAACCAAATCCTGAAAAAGTGTTTAGAGTCATTAGTTATGCCTGGAAATTCGGTTTTGGTTCAGTACATTGATGACCTACTGGTGGCATCAAAAACACAAGAAGATTGTGTCACTGACACAATTGCATTACTGAACCACTTGGCTGAAGGAGGACACAAGGTGTCTCCAGAAAAATTACAATTCTGTCGACAAGAAGTTAAATATTTAGGGAATAAAATAGAAAGAGGAGTAAGAAAAGTGACACCGGAAAGAATAAAAATAATCAAAGAGATGCAACTACCTCAGACACAAAGAGAGATGAGAATGTTCTTGGGGGTGGCTGGGTACTGTAGGCAGTGGATTTACAGTTTTTCCATGCTAGCAAAACCATTGATACAAATGACCCGAAAAAGAGCAAAAGATCCAATTGATTGGAATGATGAATGTTTGGAGGCCTTTGTGAAATTGCGGAATTGTTTGTGTGAAGCTCCTGCCTTGGGCATGCCTGATTATTCAAAAGAATTTGCATTGTTTTGCTGTGAGAGAGAAAATTGTGCACTTTCAGTCTTAACACAGAGACATGGACTGAGCCGACGTCCAGTGGCGTATTTTTCTGCCACATTGGATCCAGTGGCTTCAGCTTTACCTGGCTGCTTAAAAGCAGCAGCTGCTACTTGTATGAGTCTGGAGTAAAGTGAGTCAATAGTGATGGGACATCCTGTAAAGGTCTACGTTCCACACTCAGTTGAAATTCTTCTGACAAGAACAAGAACACAACATCTCACACCTAGTCGGCTGACTAAGTATGAAAGAGTGATTTTGGGAGCAGAAAATGTGACAGTGATAAGATGTACGGTCATGAACCCTGCCACATTATTGCCAGATCCATGCAATGAGGAAGTAAGAGATGAAATTGATCATGACTGTTTGGATGTGACTGAATTGTGTACTAAGCCCTGTCCTGACATTAAAGAAACACCATTAAAGGAAGCTGATCATGAGTTGTTTGTGGATTGGTCTTGTCTAAGAAATGAAGAAGGAGGATTAAGTGCTGCTTATGCTGTGTGTAAAATATCGGGGGTAATTGAAGCATCCTGTTTACCGGGAGTCAAATCTGCACAAGTAGCCGAATTGGTGGCCTTAACAAAGGCATGCAAAAATGGGAAAAATTGGAGAATAACCATATTTACGGACAGTCAGTATGGTTTCGGGGTTGTGCACAATTTTGGCCAACTCTGGATGCGGAGGGGATTTCTGACTTCTTCAGGATCTCCTATTAGAAACAGTAAAAATGTGAAAGATCTGCTGGAAGCCTTTCAATTGCCAAAAGAAGTAGCAGTTGTTAAATGCGCTGCACATCAGTCAGGAAATTACTATGTGGCAGCCGGCAATAGATATGCTGACCAAATTGCTCAATACTGTGCAAAAAATACAATGGCCATAAACCGAAAAATTGAAACGGGTGAAACCAGCTGCCAACTTATGTTTTTCTCAATTCCAGAAACATGGGATGAGATTAGACAGTTGCAGGAAGAAGTTGAGGAAAAGGAAAAAGAAATTTGGATACAATCAGCTTGTACAAAAAGGTTGGAAGATGAAGTATGGGTGTACCTAGATGGAAGACCAGTTATGCCAGATTGTTTGCTCTCTAAAATGGCAAGAGTTTATCATGGAGCAACACACATAGGGAGAGATTCAATGATCAGATTATTCAGACAGAGTTGGTACAATCCAAAATTCAGGGTAGTCGCAGAGAGCCTTTGCCAAAGATGCTTAACCTGTCAGCAGCAAAATCCAGGTAGGAAGACAGTGGATAGCTGGGGAAAAATTGGAAAGGCAGAAGGACCCTTCACCAGGTTGCAGTTAGATTTTATTGAGTTGCCTCCTTGTAATGGACTAAAGTATGTACTTGTCATAGTGTGCCTGTTCTCAAGATGGGTAGAGGCATACCCCACCAGAAGAAATGACAGTCTTACAGTTGCTAAACTATTGTTGAGGGAGTTGATTCCTCGTTTTGGTTTTCCAGTCACTTTGGAATCAGATAGAGGACCTCATTTTAATAATGAGATAATTCGATTAATCTGTGCTGCATTTAACATTGAACAAAAACTGCACTGTGCTTATCGTCCAGAGGCTTCTGGAATAGTTGAACAGCTAAATGGCACAATCAAGTCAAGATTAGGGAAAGTATGTGCATCCACAATGCTGAAATGGCCAGATGCATTACCTCTTGTACTGATGGGTCTCAGAAGTATTCCTGACAGAAAGACAGGAATGAGTCCACATGAGGCTCTCATGGGAAGGGCAATGAGACAAGCATTTATTCCTGGAAATAAATTAATGACTATAACTGATGATCTGGTATTGGACTATTGCAAAGGATTGGCTGAAATGGTGCGTTCTGTCTCTCACCAGGTTGGAGAAGACGCAGTTGAAAGACAGCCAGACCAAGCACATGATTTGAATCCTGGAGATTGGGTGCTAGTGAAGAAACACGCAAGGAAGTCGTGTCTAGCACCACAGTGGGATAAACCACGTCAAGTCATACTAGTCACTACCACAGCAGTGAAGTGTGCAGGTTTGCCCAACTGGATTCATGCTAGTCATACCAGAAGAGTTCCGAACCCATCAGAAAAACAAGAGGAACCACTGACTGAGCAGGCTGAAACGTCAGAAGTTGAAAGCTGTGAAATTGAAGAGTCTAGAGTGATAGATTCTGAAAGACAACTATATGACGAGTGGATACCAGTAATTGAAATACCTGATGATGCTGTTGAAACAAGAAGAATAACAAAACTGAAAAGGCAGGAAGGTAGACAGGGAAGGACAGAGGAAGAAGAACACACTCAGGTAGAAATAAATAAAGACATTCAGGAACCTGAGGAGGGAGAGGCAGAATTAGAAGAACAAGTTCAGGCAGAAGAAGAAGAACAATCTGAAATAAGACCTGCACAGGATAAGGTAGATCTAGAAGAACAAGTTCAGGCAGAAGAAGAAGAACAAATTATAATAAGACCTGAACAGGTGCAAGTAGAGGAAGGTCCAAACACAGAAGATAAAGAACAAGGACAGATTGTGCCTAGATTAAGTGAAAATAAAAGGATTCTAGAAGGAGATAGAGAAGGTGAAAGTGCAGTTCTGATGGATACATCTGCCTGTGGATTCCTCACCTAATGAATATCCCCTGCGCCAGCATTCCGCGGAAATTTTTCATAGCTCTCCACGCCGATGAGGTCGTCATGGCATCATGGCTCCGCACGCGGCTCCGCATGACGTCACCGGAGCCATAAGAAGACCACGTCGGCGTGATGACGTCAGTTCCCTTTTTTCCGCGCTGTCGACGCTAACGGATTATCTGGGACTCTCCTATCTTTCTACTGTTACTTTGTTTCGAGACTTTATTTGTTTCTCTTTTCGACATGTCTGCTCAAAGGAAGTCGGGCTTCAAGCCTTGTAAGGAATGTGGAGGTCACATGTTGATCACTGACCCGCATGATGACTGCCTTTGGTGTCTTTCGAGTGATCACGACGTCGAGGGTTGCTCTTCTTGCAGGAAGATGAACCCGAAGGCGTTGAAGGAAAGAGAGGCTAAACTCTACATGTCCAAGGTGAGGAAGGAGAAAAGGGGTCGTAAACGATCGAAGTCGGAGTCGTCGACTTCGCATGGATCGAAGAGAAAGCACAAGAAGAAGAAGAGGCATGGGTCTCGACGTCGTTCGTCGAAGTCTCGAGCTTCGAAGTCGCCTTCTCCGGCTCCTCGACGTCGTGTCAAAGACTTTGTTTCTCCTTCTCCTTCCGAGTCTCCACGGATGTCTCCGGTCCGGTCTCTTTATGTGGGCACGCTGGCGCAGTCTCCGGCGTCGATGGATTCTCCGGCTCCGGATGGTGCATCGAATCCAGTGGATGAGGTGACTCCTGCTGTTCCTGTGGCTCCACCTGTGGCTCCAGTGGCTCCGACTCCGGAGGTTCCTCTTTCGGAGGTGGAACCGGCGCAGTATCCTTCGTTCCCGGCGCCAGGTTCGGATCCATCGCAGTTCTTGAACGCGATGTATGGCGTTTTTGCCAGAGCCACTTGCCCCTCTGGAGCACCTTCAGGTCCCATGAGCCCATTGGCATTTAATTTGGGTGTGCCGCAGCATTACCCTCCGGCCCCCTTTATGCCTTATTTGCCGATGGCGCCGTCTTGGCAGTTTCCGGCGCCGAAGATGTCGACGCCGTATGGTCAGTCCCCGGCTCCATCTGGCATCCTTTCTTCTCAAGTTCGTTCGGCGCGGGATGCTGTCACGAATCCGCCTTCGACGCCGCTGCCGGAGCCGTCGACGCCGCTGTTGGCGCCGTCGACGCCGCAGCCGTGGATGCGGTCTAGAAGAGAGGCTCAAAGGTTAATTGAGGAGGAGCAGTATCAGGCTGGTGACATGGAAGAAGGTGAATTACATGAGTCTGAGGACTTGTTTGAAGACTTGTGTGAGGCAAGTGGTTTGGATGTGTCACCAGAAGTGGATTTTGCTTCACAGAAGGCTTCTCCTTCAAAGGATGTTGCTCCTTATCATGTCGTGATTAGGAAGGCAGCTGAACTGTTGGATTTACAGCTTCCAATGGCTGAATACAAGCCAAATCTTCTCACAGAGGTTCTTCATTCTCCTTCCTCTGTAGTTGAGCCCCTCTTGCCTTTCAATGATGCCCTGACGGAGCCAATTCTGGAGGTGTGGAGTAATCCCCTTACTGCTCCGGCAGTTACTAGATCTGTCTCTAGAAGATATAGACCAGCACCAGGGGACCCTGAATTTCTTTCTTCTCACCCGTCACCTCAGAGTTTGGTTGTTCAAGCTTCATGCTCAAAGCAGTCTGTGGGTTAATTTCCTCAAGCTCCAGCTGACAGAGATTCAAAAAAACTTGAGCAGTCTGCAAAGAAAGTTTTTTCGTCAGCTAGTATGGCGTTAAAATCCACCAACGCGACTTGTCTGTTGGGCAGATACATTCATGCCCTCATGGACTCTGCCAAGCGGATTTTCCCTAAATTATCTGAGGAGGATCGGGGTAATTTGAATGAAGTCTTGGCGGACTCTCAAGCGGCTGCTCGCCAGGTAATACAGTCGGGACTGGACACTGCAGATTCGGTGGCAAGGGTGATGGGCTCATCTGTTGCTACTAGGAGACATGCATGGTTGAGGTCTTCGGGTTTTTCACCGGATGTCCAAGCTGCTCTTTTGGATCTTCCCTTTGACGGCTCCAAGCTTTTTGGGGAAAAAGCTGACTCTGCGTTGCAGAGATTTAAGGACTGCAAGGCCACGGCGAAATCCTTGGGTTTACAGCCTCAGTCAAGGGGCTATGGATACAAAAGGTACCGTGGGTTTGGGAAATCTTCCTTTCGTTCCCATCAGCCTCAGCAGCAACAGCAACAGCAAAACCCTCTGTATAAATCCTACAGAGGTAAAGGCAGAGGTCGCTTTCGTGGAGCTGGACGACATCCCTCTTCCTCCTCCTCTTCTACCTCCCCAACCCCTCCCAGTAATGCAGCAAAGCAGCCCTAGATCCGCCATCCTGGATCATGTTGGTCCTGTGGGAGGTCTGCTTACTCATTTTCTACAAGATTGGAAACTAATAACTTCGGACCTTTGGGTTCTAGATCTTGTAGAAAATGGGTACGCTCTTTCTTTCAGGGAATTTCCCCCGCCTTACCCTCCTTGTCAGGGGTTTTGCACAGAGGATCATTTACTGCTCCTTCAGAAGGAGGTTCTTACCCTGCTACAAAAAGGTGCAATAGAGGTGGTTCCGGAGCAGGAGAGGGGTCAGGGGTGTTACTCCCGGTATTTCCTGATCCCCAAGAAGGATGGCAGGTTACGTCCCATCCTGGACCTCAGAATCTTGAATCTGTTTCTCAAACAGGAGAGGTTCAAGATGCTAACTCTAGCGCAGGTTCTTCAGGCGCTGCAACAAGAGGACTGGATGGTGTCCATGGACTTGCAGGATGCGTATTTCCACATTCCCATCCTGAAGTCACACAGGAAGTATCTCCGTTTCACGGTTGGGTCGCAACACTACCAGTTTGCGGTCCTTCCGTTTGGTCTTACTACCGCACCTCGAGTCTTCACCAAGGTGATGGCGGTGGTGGCAGCTCATCTCAGAAGGTTGGGGATTCCAGTTTTCCCCTACCTGGACGACTGGCTGTTAAAGGCAAAGTCTCCGGAGATGGTGAGTCATCATTTGCAGGTTACAGCCCAGCTGTTATACAAATTGGGTTTTTCAATAAATGTACCCAAGTCTCACCTGGTGCCCTCTCAGCGCAACCTGTTTATAGGGGTAGTACTGGACACCACTGTGTGTCGAGCTTTTCCACCTCCGCAAAGGATTCTCGACATTCAGGAATGATCCCTTTGTTTCACAATGGAGCGGTTGTTCCAGTTCTGAAGGTCCTTCGCCTGCTCGGTCTGTTCGCTTCCTGCATCCTGCTGGTCACAAATGCATGCTGGCACATGAGGGCACTCCAGTGGTGTCTCCGCAGGCAGTGGTATCAGCACAACGGAGATCTCAGGGAGTCTGTGAGGATCTCCAGAGAAGCTGCAGCGGATCTGTCTTGGTGGAGAGTGGAGGGCAATCTGTCTCAAGGAAAGCCTTTCCACTTTCCTCCATCAGTGACCACAGTGGTAACGGATGCCTCTACCCTAGGGTGGGGTGCACATCTGGGGGATCTGGAGATCAAGGGTCTTTGGTCTCCAGAGGAAAGGTTGTTTCACATCAACCTCCTGGAATTGCGGGCGATACGTTTGGCGCTCAAGGCCTTTCTCCCTTCCCTTCGTGGTCAGTCGGTTCAGGTCCTGACGGACAACACTGCCGCGATGTGGTATGTCAACAAGCAGGGAGGAGTGGGGTCGTACCATCTCTGCAGAGAGGCGTTGCGGCTTTGGTCCTAGGCTCAGGACCATCGTATTTGCTTGATGGCAAATCATCTGGCCGGGGTGCTGAATGTGCGTGCGGACAGTCTCAGTCGGCAGTTCTCCGCCGACCACGAGTGGAGGCTTCATCCAGAGGTTGTTCGACACATCTTCCGGACGTGGGGAACTCCTCAGGTGGACCTGTTTGCCACTCTAGAGAACGCGCACTGTCCGTCATTCTGCAGTCTCCAGTTTCCAAGGCAGGGAGCGTTGGGGGACGCGTTTCAGTTGAGTTGGAGTTCACAACTCCTTTACACGTTTCCTCCCATACCCTTGATTCCTCGGGTACTGAGGAAGATTCGCCAAGACCTGGCCCAAGTCATATTGATCGCCCCGGATTGGCCGAGAAAGGTGTGGTTCACGGACCTTCTTCACCTCTCGTTGTACCCTCCGCTCCATCTCCCTCTCAGGGTAGACTTTCTCTCTCAGATGGAGGGGCAAGTTCTACACCCCCACCTCCAGAGCCTGCACCTTCATGCCTGGAGATTGAACGGGGCAACTTGAACTCTTTTTCTCTCCTGCCTGACGTGGTGGACGTTATACTATCGGCCAGGCGACACTCCACCAAGTCTGTCTATTCTTACAGGTGGTCTAAATTTGTTAAGTGGTGCGGAGAGAAATCTATTGATCCCTTAAAAGCCCATCTTTCTGATGTTCTTTGTTTTTCCCTTCATTTGGCCCAGCAGGGTTGTGCTGTGGCCACTGTTAAGGGATATCTGTCGGCATTGTCGGCATTTTTGTGTTTACCTGATCAGCCTTCTTTATTTAAGTCTCCTATAGTCTTAAGATTTATTAAGGGGCTGACAAACATGTTTCCTCCCACTCCTTTTATTATGCCCCAGTGGGATTTGAATCTGGTGTTGTCTTTTTTAATGGGTTCAACGTTCGAACCTATGCATAGTTGTCCGTTGAGACTTTTGACTTTTAAAACGTTCTTTCTGGTGGCTATCACTTCGGCTAGGAGGGTGAGTGAGCTCCAAGCTCTTTCCTGTAAACCTCCTTTTCTGACCATACATGCTGAAAGGTTGGTACTTAGGACCAGGGCTGCTTTTCTGCCTAAGGTGGTGACTCCTTTCCACCTAGGTCAGTCTATTACCCTTCCTTCTTTCTATCCTCCACCTCATCCATACAAGGAGGAAGAGAGGCTTCATCGTTTGGATCCAAAGAGAGCGATTAGCTTTTATTTGGACAGAACAAGGGACTTTCGCCAAGATGACCAGCTCTTTGTTGGATATGCTGGTCGCATGAAGGGCAAGGCGGTGCACAAGCGCACTTTATCCAGGTGGATCATCTTGTGCATCAAGATATGCTACTCCCTGGCTGGTAAGGAGCCTCCTGTAGGCATTACAGCTCATTCTACCAGGGCTAAATCATCTACTTCTGCCTTGTCTAGAAATGTTCCTGTGTTGGACATATGTAAGGCGGCAACTTGGGCCTCCCTCCACACTTTCGCGAAACACTACTGCTTAGATTCCGAAGTGAGGAGGGATGGCCATTTTGCTCGCTCTGTTTTACAGGACTTTTTGGTATAGAAGGGTGGACTCCCTCCTCCGGGTGAGGTACTGCTGTGAGATTCTATTCATTAGGTGAGGAATCCACAGGCAGATGTATCCATCAGAAGAACAAGTTACTTACCTTCGGTAACGCTTTTTCTGGTGGATACAGTATCTGCCTGTGGATTCCTCACTGACCCACCCACCTCCCCGTTGTCCACCCTTTTATACCATAAAAGCTGAGGTATTAGTTATTTGATGTATTTTCATGTACTCAAGACCTTGTTACCTCTATTGTTTTATTGTTGTCTTGTTTGAAATTCAAGCTTTCTCATTTTATTATACACTAAGTGTATTTGTGTGGATTCTGTATACTTGGTATGCATTGTCTCTATGGTCGGTTCGCCCGTTTTGCCTCGGTGGCACGGAAAAAATGGGTGGAACTGACGTCATCACGCCGACGTGGTCTTCTTATGGCTCCGGTGACGTCATGCGGAGCCGCGTGCGGAGCCATGATGCCATGACGACCTCGTTGGCGCGGAGAGCTACGAAAAATTTCCGCGGAATGCTGGCGCAGGGGATATTCATTAGGTGAGGAATCCACAGGCAGATACTGTATCCACCAGAAAAAGCGTTACCGAAGGTAAGTAACTTGTTCTTCAGGTCAAAAGAGTTAGAAAAGGAGACAATTGGCCAGTAGGAGTGAAGAAATTAAGGTATTACTTGAGAAAATCAGAAAAGAAACCAGAACAAGTAAACGAAGTTACGAGTCAAACGCAACCTAAACAAACCTTAGTAAAACTTACACAAAGAAGCCCAAGATTGAGAAATTTAAATAGAAAATACAAGGCCCCTGAGTGGACCTACGTTATACTCCCACCCACCTCCCCGTTGTCCACCCTTTTATACCATAAAAGCTGAGGTATTAGTTATTTGATGTATTTTCATGTACTCAAGACCTTGTTACCTCTATTGTTTTATTGTTGTCTTGTTTGAAATTCAAGCTTTCTCATTTTATTATACACTAAGTGTATTTGTGTGGATTCTGTATACTTGGTATGCATTGTCTCTATGGTCGGTTCGCCCGCTTTGCCTCGGTGGCACGGAAAAAATGGGTGGAACTGACGTCATCACGCCGACGTGGTCTTCTTATGGCTCCGGTGACGCCATGCGGAGCCGCGTGCGGAGCCATGATGCCATGACGACCTCGTCGGGCGCGGAGAGCTACGAAAAATTTCCGCAGAATGCTGGCGCAGGGGATATTCATTAGGTGAGGAATCCACAGGCAGATACTGTATCCACCAGAAAAAGCGTTACCGAAGGTAAGTAACTTGTTCTTCAGGTCAAAAGAGTTAGAAAAGGAGACAATTGGCCAGTAGGAGTGAAGAAATTAAGGTATTACTTGAGAAAATCAGAAAAGAAACCAGAACAAGTAAACGAAGTTACGAGTCAAACGCAACCTAAACAAACCTTAGTAAAACTTACACAAAGAAGCCCAAGATTGAGAAATTTAAATAGAAAATACAAGGCCCCTGAGTGGACCTACGTTATACTCGAAGAATTTGAAAACTTAGATTTAAGTGAAGAAACAGAAAGGGTTCATGTTGCACAGATTGATGAGAGCAAATTGAGACCTCCTTAAAATAATAAGAAAATTAAACAGACAAAGTAAGAAAAAAGAGAGAAGAAATTTTCTCAGATTGAAATGGCAGAAGTTGAAGTCACAGAAAGACCAAAACGAGGTTTTAAAAGAAAATGTATTAGATTTTGTTTTTGTAGTATTTTATTGGTAGTATTAGTATGGTTATTCCTAACAGTAGGAGTACCTTTGTTAATGGAAACAAGTGACAAAAATAATACCATTACTAATGAAAAAGTAGATAGAATAAAGGGAACTAAAATAGAAATAGGGGTAGAAGATGAGGCAAATTATCATAATGAGTCAGACTATAATATGTCTTCAAATGTGTTTACTAAATTGTTATTTCAGTATGTTAATACAATGGAGATTAATAATTGCTATGTTTGTATGAAGTTACCCTCATCAGTATCAGAAGGGGTGACATATCACCATATACCTCTAACATATGGTGTGTCATGTAGTGTTTTATCAAGTTTATTTTATGCAACAGGGAGACTTCAGTATTTTTATTCAAATCTAGATGTAGTATTTTCAGAATTGCCTATTAGAAAGAAAATGAATCCAGTAGCTAGTAGTAGGAATGCACAGTTTATGGGTGAATTCTTTTAACAATGAGTTCAATAGATATAGCTCAGGCACACGAAAATAATTTAACTTGTACATTACGTGAAAAAGAAAAAGAGTTTTTGAATTTAGTAGAAGAAAGGAGACAGGATTTAATAAAGAAAGCTGCTGAACAGAAAACCCATGTACCTCCATGGGTTGAGAAAGAGGGAATCTATGCAAAAGGCAAAGCTCATGCTGCGATGTCCCTGGATTTTGTGAAAAGGGGAAAATTCTGCCTCCACAGATTAAAGACAGATTATAATAATAACTACATTGGTTCCAGTGAGTGTGAACACAACTTCCTAATTTTAGGAGGGTGGGGACTAAAAGGGGGAACTGATCCTGTATTTCCAGGAGTTTATTATGTCTGCGGGAACAATGCCTATTATAGGTTACCTGCAAGATGGTACGGGAGCTGCTATTTTGGAATAGTTTTCCCGAAAATATATCATGTGGACAGAATCAATGGAATCAATGGAAAATCTAATGAACTAACATGAAGAAGCAGAAATAGTTTTTCTGAAATAGTAGTGGATATATTTAGTGCATTGATACCCTCAGTTGGAGTCATTCTAAATTCGCAGAAAATTTGTAAGTTATCAACCATAGTTGATCGTCTTTCTACAGACACTGCAGGAGGATGCTTAATGATTAACACAGAAATGGTTGCAATTAGGTCTATAGTTTTACAAAACCGACTTGCTCTTGATATTTTATTAGCAAAAGAGGGTGGAGTCTGTGGTATGTTGAAAATTCAACATTGCTGCTCTTATATTCCGGACAAGAGCAAAGAAATTAAAGGGCATATTGGAAATATTACAAGAATGCATAATGACTTGACCAAACTGGAGGTTGACAGTGTGTGGGGAAAACAAACAAAGAGTATAACATCAATAGGGAAATGGTTTACTGATTTTGGGAAAAGTTTTCTAGATCAAATAATATTACCATTAGTTGTGATAATAACAATAGTAATGATATTAATGATTACATATAATTGTTGTAAAAATAGAGGGAAAGGAAGAATACATTTAGAAAGAGAGGGAAAAGGAAAGAAACGAAAAAGAGAATATGAGGAGATACAACTAGAAGAAATGAAAGGAAAGATATATAAGAAGATGAAAGATTTAGAAGGAAAAGAAGTAACAAATGGAAGAATGAGAAAAGAAATAGAAAATTGAGATGTGCTAAAGTTGGCATCTGGGATGGGATGGTAATTTTGTGATGGCTTAAAATGCCATCAGAGAGGGGATTGATGGAGCAAGGACTCGTAGAAGAAAAAGACTTGCTCGGAAGCAATCCTCTCGTTTAACTCGCTAACGAATTACTAACAATGTCTTGTAAATAATAACACGCACAACAGAAAACACAAGGGTTAGCGAAGCTTGCATATGTGTGTACTAATGTAAATAACAATGAAAACGGACTAATTCAGCTTTAAATGGGAAATCTTTACCGCGCATGCGTCAATTGCATCTACGCAATATGTTGAGGTAACTCTTGAAGGGAAATTCTAGCGCATGTGCAGGAGGCATTAAAATGGAGTCTTGAAGACTCACGTGCATGGCATCTGCTTAGCCGAAATGAAAACCAGCTATTTTACTAATGCTAATGCGGGGAAAGTATTAATAAGTAAAGAGGGTTAGAGTAGTGATGGGTGGTATACAGTGAGACCATTTATTTGTGAAAGTAACATTTGACTTCAATATTAGTGCGCATTTGGGCCTTTCGCGGATGACCAAAGTAAGCTGAGTCACGTGACTTTTGCGCAGGCCCACAAGAAAGTTAACCTGGAAGGATGACCAAGGTTTTGTCAGCCTTCCAAGGACAAGAATGATGTGCCCTGAGAACAGAGGGTGAAGAGTTCAGCCAAGAGGACTCATATTCATGATTTTGAAATAATTATTACCAATAAAGTTAGGATATGTGTGGGAACGGAAGAAATGAATAAAGTTTAAGGGGATGGGTTTGGGGACAATAGAACGATAGAATAAAAGTAATATGTAAGTATGGTGTGATGATCCTCCCCTTGCCTGACCAATTAGATTTCGTATTTTTATGATATTGAAACTTTAGTGGGTGGTACATGATGAACGAAGGATATAATTGAGGTAGCTTTAGTTAGTTAGCTAGCTAAGCGGAGGCACTGGATGAGCAGAGCTCGGGATGCTGTCTGGAAGTTCGTGTTGCTGAGGTGCTGACGCAGGGAGGGGTGCTGTGAGATGCTGATGAAGAAACCGAATGCAGAACCATCTATCTTAATTTAATTGGGCTAGACAAGAAGATCGCGGAAGAAATTCGATGAGGAAGAGAGTGTCAGAGAGGTGTGCGACGCAGCCATCGGTATCTAGAGAGGTCAACTATCCTGTCCTGAATCCTGTCCTGAAGACTTTGTCTCCTGATCTATCTCGGGGACCCACACCAGCCCTTTGGCCAGGGGCTGGTCTTCACACCATCCTTGGTAATTATTATTTCTTGTCTGTTTGTAGATGTTCTTTTCTCTCTATCCTCTCTTTTCTGAGCATAGTTATTGCATGAGTCTGAACTATTTTTGTTTAAATGATTATTTCGATTTTGAATTTACAATTTTATGAATGAGGGTGTTTGTGCTGCAATTTTGAGATGGTTCACATTCATTTAACTTAGATAAAGATTTTAAAACTTCCTTGAGTCTGTGGTTATTTACTTTAAATTAAAGGACAGTTTAGAATTATGTTCATTATCACCATCAATTAGTTCAACTAATGGTCCATCGACCAGAGGAAAGAACTTTTTGATCAGTGAAAGGTTAGTTAGGAATAAGAAATAACTAATCTTGAGGAATATGAAATTATAAAACTAAAAGACTCACGCGTCTACTCGATACGGAGTGTGTTGTGATTTATGGGCCCAGGTGAGTATAAGGTAGCGGAGTATCTGTTGTTAGTATACCGCTGGATCACCAGCACCCCCCCTCGCTCTTCACTGCAGAGACCGCCAAAGGCGCCCATAGGGCTAGCTACGCCACTGGTTGAGAGGAAAGGAGAAAAGTGGGATCAGGGAGGCAGGTGGGAGGTGGCAGGTAACTGATATTTTCTTAAGTAATGTGAGAGGACATAATCCGGTCCCGTTTTTCCTCGACTTTTGACATTTGTTGCTTACTATTTGAGTGCAGGACTGTAACTGTCAAATGCACTGGAAAAACAGGAATAAATGAAGAAAATTCAGCTACCATGGGACAACTTGAAATCTCCAGGGGAAGGAGAGGGATAGGGGGTGGAAGGTGAAGAGACATCAAATTATTAATTGTTAATCAATTATTTAACTGATTATCAATTGCTTAAATTGTGCAATACTTATTTATTTGAGTTACATTTTAGGCCTGGGTTTCTAGGTTTGTAGGAGTATATGGTGGGAAGTTAATTAGTAATAATTAATTAACAATTAAATATAAATGTATTAATAATTAATTAATTGTTAATGTAAATTGTGTGATAATTATATATTGTGTGAGTAGATCTCCCGTGTGTAGTCCAGCTTCATGTACTTGATTGAAAAATATGTGTACACCAAAATCAAGAGTGTGTATTTGGGATGAAAATGTGTGTATTTTCATAAATCATTAGCTCCTTTTCAAGCAAAAATGCTCAATTTTCAAAACATATTCAAACTGATATTTGAGTGATAAATCATGTGGTGTTTGGCAAACTTATCACTAATATCATCACCTTGGTGCCAGCGGCATTGCAGCTATTGCTGCTATGTAATACTCATGTTGCAGCATTCAAAATTGATAAAGCCTTTTTTACATTACTACTGGCAATCCTAAAACAGTAGAAAAGGCACACCCATGCAGTATTTCAATGTTAAGAATTTTGGTTGGGGTATTCAGGGCTGGACTCGACTTTTATTTCACTGGGCATTTCTCAAGTGGGCCGAAGGCCTTGAAGGCCGGTTTTGAAAGCCCAGAGCCGCTCCTGGTGCCTCTGTCCTTTCCCCCAGCTCCCAAGGTTATTTGCAGCAGTCACATGGAGTCCTCAAGAGGGAAAGAAAGACAGGGAGAGAGTGGGAAGATGGAGAGAGTGTGATCAGAGTAGGAGAAGAGAGAAAAGAAGAGAGAGGAAAAATTGAGAGATTTCACAAGAAGACAGAGAGCAGGCTGCTCATTTTTGCCTGGGCTGCTTTTGGTTCCCCAGCCAGGTCCTGGAGGTATTCTGATTTTAAATTAGGCACAATTAAAAGGGACAGAAGTTGGAGTTAGTGATGGGCTTGATAGGCTCAAAAGAAAACACTGAGCGAAAAACACCTTTGGAGATTGTAAGAAGACGCAAGAAATGTTTGCATCTCTTTTAGCAAAAGGCACTTCCGTACCTTGTATTACACTGGGGTTTTCGGTAGCCCATTAGTTTACATGTAAGCCCTCCACCAAGAAAACCACCAATGTGTGAGATGGGGAGTGGCTAGCACACCAATAACGTAAGGAATACAAAGAAAGCTATATGTTTCTGGTATCAAGGTTTAACACAAGTGTATAATCCAAAGTCTCCTTTTTTTATTTAAAAAACCTTTTATCTAGATTTTAATATTGACAGAAAAACATATTGGGTTGTCCAGAATACATTTAAGTACAGAATTGTATTGAATAAGCAATTTGATTTTGGAGGTACACATAAACTCATAGTATGGATGTGTGCGGTTGTGTGTAAGCCACGTGAATCGAGGGTTTTTATATTGAGGGGACTGAAGGATGTGTACTGGTGATTTAGCATGGACAAGGTAGTGTGCGGCAACCCTGCGCTTAGCATGGAGGTAGGAAGAAAGAGAGAGAAAGAGATAGAGCAGAGAAGAAGAGGAGAGAGAGAAGGGAAAGTGGAGATGGAGAGGGTGATGGAGTAAGGGAGTGGGTGATGGGGGAGCAGTGGGGGATTGGTGGGGGAGGCGGTGGAGAGGAGGTGAGTTAGCTATTGTGAGAACACATCTGAGGTGTAGGCATCTAATTATGTCCAGAGTTTGTCCTTCCTTTCTGAGAATGCTTTCAAATAGTAATTTAGTGAGTTATCCGCACCTCTAGTGAATTGTATCCATTCCCACCAAGTGTGGGATGAGAGTTTGGATAAGTCTTTCCACTCGGAAAGTATGGTTTTGAGGCCTGTAGAGACAAGGAGGTCCCATAGAAAGCGTTTTTCTCTGTTTAGTGCTGTGTTGGTGTCAGGGGGAAGGATTCCCAAGGTGATGGAGGCCATGGTAGGCGTCCATTTTGTGTGTAGGATTTGTGAGATGGCTTTGCTTATTTCGTTACAGAACTTCTTAGAGAAGGTGCATTCAAGTAGCATATATTGCAGGCCATCTGGTTCCTCTTTGCAACTCCAGCATCTATCTGAGGGCTGTAATCCAAGTTTGGCTAATTTGGTAGGAGTCCAATGCGCCATGTAAGCCATCCAATATCTTCTTTGAGCTAGCGATGGTGTGATTTTGTTTGAGGTAAGGTTCGACCATATGGATGCCCAGTTCACGGTTGTCTCCTGGGTACTACAAGACTCGAGTAGGAGAGATTCCCACTTGTTTTGTATTGATTTGGTTTGTGTACAGTTTGTAGGCGACAGGAGAAAGTAGTCCAAAGTCTCCTTGAAAGAAACTGATTTGGTTAAGAAAAGATTATATGAGGCAGGTTGGGAAAAGTAAACTGTTTTCCTGGTGAGAGGAGATGAGTTGCTGTTTTCAGGTCTGGATTGGCATCACAGCTGCCTGACACCACTTTTGTCACTAATATACATATGCATGCTTGGGCTTCAGAGTAGGAAACATCTTTCACTTCATTCTAGTGGCTGCTTCGTGTATTAATCAGCTTCCTAGAAAGTGCTTACATTATAATGCATTAGGCACTAATTTACATCTATTTTTTCTGAAACAATAATAGGTCTGTCTAGGATTTGCAGTTGTAAACCAGACCTATTGACTTTTCCAATGCTTGAGGAAAATGTTAAGAATAAAGACACATTGGAGCCTATTCACAAGGGTAAATCTACACATGTTGGGGCATATTAGCAAGGGCGTTACTTTTTGCCGATAAAGCGGCGATATTTTTATCGCCCTATTAGCAAGCTGTCGCTAACAGCTGTTAGCGACAGCTTAATGGCGATAGCGGCCGTTTTGTTGCCGCTTTGCATGTCAGCGATAATTATCGCTAATGACATGCAAAGTAGGCTTCCCAACTAAAAGCAACTGCAAACAGTCGCAAACACAACTTCCCCTATTAGCAATGCCCGCGAAGCGATAAAAAAGTCGCGCTTAACCGTGATTATCGCTGGAATTTAACACCTGCTAAAAACTTGACTTAACCATTCTTGTCAATGGGAGGTGGATTGTAAGGTTAAGTCCTCACCTGCCTATTAGCAAGCTTTTCATTAGCGCAGTGAATTTATCGCTGGATTTCTCGCGCTATTGCTGGGTTTCGCCGCTATAGCTGGATTTTTTATCGCCTTGGAGATAAGCGTTGATAATAACGTGTTATCTCCGCGATGTAATCCGGCGATAAAAAAAAGAGCGCTAAGCGCACTTTGCGATAATTATCGCAATTCCTTGGTAATATGCCCCGTAGATTTTCTAATCAGTTAATGTACCCTTATATTTTCGAGTAACTTTACCAGTTTGGGTCATTCACAAAATTAGAATGTTAAGTTACTCAAAAGTGTACACTTATATGTCTCCACCTCTGAAAAAGAGGGAGAAGTCACATTTACGAGTGCAAAGTTACTACTGCCTATAAAGGAGCAGTGGAATGTCCAGCACCATACACGGCCAACCACTGATATTGCAATGCCCTCGCATAAAAAATAAAGGAGAAAAGGACTTATAATAGAACCCCCATGGGAAATAATAAACTAAATAATATTATTGAAACTTTTTAATAATTGTTGAATTCAAAATTAACTTGATAGTACTGTACCATTTTTATTTTCCTTTGTATGTAAAATAAACATATAACTTTCATGCATTTTTCTGTTGTTATTGTTTTTATTAAACCAATATTATGAGCATTACATTACGACCAGGTGTTACAGTTACAGTGTTTGATATATGCAGAGATATACAGCATACAATTTGAAACAATAAACCATTACATAATGCGGCAGAGCCAGCCATATCTTGACACGCAGTACAGAATGTTCAGTAGTCATTTCAATGAAATAACATAGCTGACAGTGGAGAAACCCATTATGATATAGCGATTCCAAACAGAAGTGTTGTTCGACAGTCATAGGCAGAGACATTTACACATCTTCATTTTTCCAGACCTGGGGAGTGTACCTATCGTCCCCGTTGAGGTCAACTGTGGTCAGCATTGCCATCCTCATCACTCGTTTCTTTGCTTATTAAGTATAATTGATATGGACCCCAGCAATTCTGGGTCGATTTTGGGGTGAGAGACTGGATGTTACAATAAATCATGTCCGTGTGCCAGTCTTCCACTGTCGGGATTGGACCACAGGCCCATCCCATCGCTGCATGGTGCTTGGCTAGTAGGAGGCTGATGGCTATCAGTGGTCAGGCTGGTTTCTCTACTTCTAAATCATAGCCTAGCAGTGCCATCCTTGGGTCTAGTTCTAATTCGGTGCCCGCTATGACCTCCAATTCCTGGAACACTTTGCTCCAGAATTCGTGTATCCCCGACCCCGAGCATAGCCAGGCAGCATGTAGGAACCAAGCGTCCTCCTCACCACATCTCTGGCACCTAGAAGAGTCACGTAAGCCATAACGATATAGCCTCTCTGGTGTGTAGTAAGCCCAGTGGATATATTTAAAATGTATCAGTCTATGTCTCCCATTCATAGAGATCATTTTAGTTCTAGCACAGCAGTACTGCCATTGCTTATCAATGAGAAGGCCCCCCCAAGTCTCGTTGCCAATACACCCTAGCCTTTAGCTACCAGCCCTGCCTGCGTCTTGCGCACTCGTGTAAAATTTAGTGATCAGTTTCTCAGGTTTCTCAATCTGTACCATGGTCGTCAGCACCTGCATAGCTTGTGGTTCCAGCATGTCCTCCCCCAATAATTCCTGCAACATATGTCTCGCCTTGTGATAATGGTACTGGGCTAGTGCCGAGGTGGACGGCGCTCTCTCCTAAATGAGCTGCCAGTCGCTCACTACACCCTCATTAACGAGATCACCCAAAGTGTGTATCCCAAGTGTATGGAGTGCAAGTCTAGCTCCTCCCTCCTGGCCCATCAGAAACCACAGGCACCACTGCAATGGGATATAAGGTGAATATAAGAGAGCCCCCACCTTTCTGTCTAACAATGCTCACCTGGTTTGTGTCGTGACCGCCAGGGAGTCAAACACCCTGTGTCATCTCGACGGGCTGCAGAAAAGGGCCTGGGGCGAGTGTAAAGATCCGCAGCATCTTTCTGTAGATGCAGGTGGGGTCGGGATTGCGGGCCGTGTATCCAATAGTGTGCAAATCTGCTCTGGGCAGCCCTGTAGTACATCTCCAGGTCTGAAGCATTAAGGCCTCCCATATCGTATGGTAGAGTAAGCGAATCCCATCGTACTCTAGACTGTTTCCCAACCCAAGCCAGCCTAATCAGAAGGACGCGGAGTTTATCGACCATAGTGCATGGTAACAGTAACGTTATGTTCTGAAACGAAAACAAAAATCTGGGTAGGACGACCATTTTCATTATGGCTACCCGCCCCACCAATGATAACGGGAGTTTAATCCATCTGTTCGCATCCTCGGTGAGTTTTTATATTGCCACCCCATAGTTCTCACGTAATACCACAGTGGGGTCTGTGTGGATTTGAATTCCCAGATAACGCACTGTCAGTTGTCCATTGCAAAGGGTACTCTAGGGTTAGTGAGGTCATGGCAAGAGTGAGAGGAAAGATAATTGACTTATCCCAATTGATTTGGAGGCCAGAGAGTCTTCATAACCTCAGCACCTCCCAGAGTATAGGGGAAAGGTTGACGTCCGGGTTGCGAATGTATAAAAGAGTATCGTCCGCATATGCTGATATGATGAGATTATAGCCTGGGAAACGCAGATCCCTATTGCAATGGTACTCGTGCAGCATGCAGGCCAATGCTTCTGCTACCAAAGCATAGAATGGTGAAAGTGGGCAGCCCTGCCTGGTGCCTCTGGTAATGATTATAGTGGAGGAGACTGCATCACCCACCCGCACCCTGGCCAAAGGGCATGTATATAAAATTGCTACAAGTCGAATAAAGATCTCCCCAGCACCTATTCTGCAAAGCACTGTAAACATGAACCCCCACTCTACTGAATCAAATGCCTTCTCGGCATCAAGAAACACAGCAGCCGCCTTAAGCTCCGGGTTTACCCTCTGGATAGTACCGAAGGGTGTTCTCAGGTTATATGTCAGACTGTGGCCAGGGACAAACCCCGCTTGCTCTGGACACACAACTCCCAGCAATAAAAGTACTAAGCTGTTGGCTAAAATTTTTGCATATATATTTTAGTGTCAACGTTGAGCAAGGACAGCGGTCTGTAGGAAGAGCAGAGGTTTGACTGCTTCCCTAGTTTTAGTAATGTCACTATCAGCGCCTCTCGCATTTTGGGGGACATTGTTCCCGTCTCCACCATTTCCTCCTATAGTGTCTGTAAGTGTGGAACCAGTAGGTCTTGGAAGGCCTTGTAAATATAACTTTCATTCATGAGAATATTTAACATAAAATATTTTTACTATTTTTTATGAAGTTTAATAAACTTTTTAAAACATCCCTATACTTCACCATAGGGAGATCGCTGACCCAGTGGCGGAGATCTCCATATGATAAAGTATAGCAAAAAGTAAAAATGTTTATTAAACTTGAAAAAAATTACTACAAATATTTTTCTGTTAAATATCATTGTAAATGAATTATATATATTTTTAAATGTAGAACAAAATAAAACAATCTACAGCATTAATAACTTAATTTAAACTTAAAACATAATTATTTTTCATATATAAAATGAAAGTTATTTTTATGAAGTTTAAATCAAAGAATCACCTAAATTCAAATAAATTATATTTTTTATTTCATAATAATTATTAAAAGTGATGTATAGAATCAATTGAAAGTGGTTTAATTATATTTTAATGACAATTAATGTTACATTAATTTTCAAATTTCAAAAAGGTTATTAAAATAGGTTCAAATAAAATAAAAATATGTTTTCATTTTAGATGATCTTTTTAACATTAACAGAAAAATATTTATATTTTTCATTATTTTAGATAACAATGTAATTTAAAATTATTTACTATGGGGTTTTATTTTAAGTCCATACCTCTATTATTTTCTATGGGACGTGTTGCAGTACCAGTGGTTGGCCATATGTAGTGCTGGGCTTACTGCAACTCTGAGCTAGAGTACATTTACCACTATTGTGGGTCATTTTGGGCTTTAGTAACTTTAGAAGTGCAATTTGTGAATATCAAAGGGCTTACTCCTTTGTGGGTGGCTGCATGTCCCTCCCTACACCTTTCCCCAACACTTCCTAAACCCCTTCTTATTCTGCCTGTAAAAATGTAGGTTATTGCTTGAGAGGGGTGGAAGCCCCACTCAGGTAACTACCACAATCCTTGTAAGGGTGAACCACAAAAGTCACTTAATTAACCTGTGATTAACCCTCTGGTAGCTTTGCACAAAGCAGTCACTTAGAGGCAATGTGTAAAGTATTTAGGCAGCACACAAACAGTAATAAAGTGAAAACACAACACAATATGAATCCCAAATCAATTTAGAAAAATTGAGCAAAAATGTTAATAAATAAAATAACTCAACGACGTAAAATCCAATCAGTAGAACCAGAGATATTGAATTTTAAAGCTTTAAATAAAAATAGTGCCAAGAAGCAGAAAGCGCAAACTGTAGGTGTCCGGTTGCGCTGGACCTGGACAAAGTAATCATTTAGGTCCTGATTTAGATCTTGGCGAACAGGGTACTCCGTCACATTGGTGACGGATACAAGCCAACCACGTTGGAGTGTATGCCTGGCCCAGGACCGAGTTTGGCCCACTTGGAATTGTACCTTATGTCCTTGGTGCGAGGTCTGCGCTGCCTTGCTTTGCAAGGCTTCCCGCTGCTCTGTGTTGGTTCCAATTAAGCATTCAGCTGTGTGGCAAGACTATGCGGGGCTTTACGTTACTCAGGGTCAGCCCCGATGAAGCTTTCAGCTGTGCGGAGAAGCTTTGTGGCCCTCTGCACCACTCAGGGTAGGTTCCAATGAAACTTTCAGCTGTACGGTGAGGCTTTGCAGGGCTTCATGGTGCACTACGTCGGTTCCAATTATGTTTTTAGCCTTGCCACAAGGCGTTGTGGGGCTTTGTGTTGCTCAGTGTTGATCCTGTTAGATTTGAAAATCCCATTCCTACTATGCACTCGTATCATGCTATATTAGGTTAGCGATGTGTGGCTAAATATACGCCATTTGTATTCACGTTATGCTACCCACTGAGTTATCCCTGCAACGTGCAAGCTTTCTGTAGTTAGCCAGTGTGACTCCATTTTGTATTTCGTAATCCCTATTGGGCCGCTTAGGCCATGTCTGAACTAGGCCTCATCATTCGTATTGCTTGCCTCAGCAGAACACTGTTCATCCTCCTGTGCCTCCTTTGTTCATGTTCGGCCCAAGCCGGTAACTTTCCACTGTGGGCGTGGTTGGAGGCTCCTTGGGAAGAATGATTACTCACTGCAGACTGTTGGGGGGTCAGTCCCTCGGCAGACATCTTAGGGTGCAGGTCAGATTGGACTCCTCTGCAGAGTATTGCTAATAAATGTATGTTTGTATTCTCTACTGTCTGACCAACTCTTCATTCTTGGGAAGGCATAGCAGGTGGTTGTAAGAAACCCGAGTGGCCCCTAAGGACCACTTCCTTCAGTTGGCACCCGAACAGGAACCCCGCAAGGTGATCCGACTCACCCGTAATCGGGTTGTAGGGTCGGGGGTGCGCTTGGTCGGTTGGGCGGATCAGGGTACCCCACACGATCGAGCTTGGTTCTCGCAACTGCCCCGCCCGGCTGATCGGGCGACTCCTCGTCTAGTGGTCACCGGCTGGGGTCCTGAGAAGGCGAAACCTTGAAGTTGGCCGTTTGGGCCGAAGAGTCGGCAGTGGAGAATAACTTGACTCGACTTGTGTGCACCAGGTGAGTGATTTGATTCTTGGAAAAATTGCGCCATTCTTGAACGGCACGAGCCTACGGGCTGTGTCTTGGTACAGTCTCCGGCCTGTCTTGGTGCAGTTTTCGAACTGCCTTGCTTGAACGGCATGAGTCGACGGGCTGTGTCTTGGTACGGTATTCAGGCTGTTTTGTCTTGAACTTGGTGGGTCTGCGGACCCTTGAAAAGACACAGAGGGGCCGATTCCGATCTCGGCCGGTAGGGCACCGAATCGGATTCGGCTTAACCGGATCCGATTCGGAGCCCTCTTTCCCGACCGATTCGTACGTGCATCCGGCCGAGTGAGTACGATGCGAGCGCACGCGAAATCGCCGACCGACTTGTTCGCGGGTCCGAAGCACTCCGACCGACTCGCACGGACACGCCTCGCACCGCGCGATGGAGACGTTCCCCGGCCGGGCAAGTACGATGCGTGCCGCGAGCAGTCCGACCGACTCTCACCGTCCGGCTCGAAAGAGCAGTCGGAGCCGCACTTTGGGGGTCCGTGTCGGACCCCCCTGTACGCGTAGCCGCACGAGTCGCACACAGGGGGACTCCATGGGTCCCCCTACCTGTGCATGTATGCCGCGAGTCGCTTCGAGGCATACCCGCTGTAGGGGGCACCCTTGTTCGCCTTGCACCCATTGGGTCAATGGGAGCCCGCGTACGCGTTGTACGACCGGCTCCCATTGACTTCAATGGGAGTCCGACCGAATCGAGTCCGATAGCATACGTACGCATCGTACTCCAAACGAGGCTGCTAGAGTCCGATTCGGTCGGAAATCTCTCCGGGTCCGGCTCGGTCGGAGAGATTTCCTGCCCGAATCGGAATCGGCCCCAGAGTGTTTGTGAGCAGTTTACCAGACCAACTGGAAATTTGGCCCGCGCTTGAAAAGGTCTGGGATTGTTCGCGAAAACTCTGCCAGGCCAACTGGTAATCTGGTCAATACTTGAAAAGGTCTGGGGCTAGAGCCAGTCTTCTTGAACTTGGTACAGTCTCCGGACTGTAGGGAGTGGTCTCCGGACCATTTGGTTTCGTTCTTGAATAATTTTTTTAATTTTTTTTAATCATTTCTCTCTCCTTTATATTACCGTTGCTAGTGTTATACTTGTCCGTTAGGGACAGTGCATGTGTCTTATATTAAGATCCTTGTTTAAGCAAAATGGCGTGTTTTGGATGTCGGTGTTGTTTTACTGAGGCTCGATTGGAAGAGAGTCAGCCTACGCCTCCGGAGGGTACTCCAAATTTTGACGTATACGTCAAGCATGGTATTGGCCCTATTATGTTTAGCACATTGTGGAATAAATATACGAGGGACAATGCTGAGTTACAATGGCCACTTATTGGCTCGTTTGATGAGCAAAAATTGAATTTCTTGCAAGACAAATTGTTCGCCAAAAGAGCAGGCTGTCGATGTTTGATTCTTTAACCCCTTCGATGCGCATGACGAGCTCAGCTCGTCATGCTGCGCGGTAGCGCTGTGCGCATGACGAGCTCAGCTCGTCACGACCACACCCGCAATCGGAATGTCCAGCACACGAGCGGAATTCCGATCGCGGTCAAGGGGTTAAGAGTATGGCAGAAGGAAGCAAAGCAGCGGCGTATGAGAGCAGAGAAAGAGGCCCGGAAGAGACAGACGCAGACTATAACGCAGAAAGCAGTGGCCTATGAAAGGGAAAAGATAGAGAAAGGCATAGAATGTGCAGATAGAAAATTCCGATTGCAGACAGATAAATGCTATGTTACTAGGGAGGAAGGTGACGTTGTCGTTGAAGAGCTATTGGATTCTCGCCCTCCTCCACCTTACGCTCCCGAGCGGATATACCCAAGGGTTCCAGCATCTCAGTCCCCGGCCTCTGGTGCCGCACTTTCTAGTACTTCTGCCTCTAGTCAAACTGCTTCGGCCCCAGCCCCGCCTGCTTCCTCTCTGCTCACGCCAGTAACGGGTGGGAGCCGTTAGCTCTCCTGTTCCGTCTACTGACTCTGTATCTACCGCTACACCCCCTTTCACTCCTACAACACTGTCTCCTTACACGATGATACCTGTCTCCTCATCTGCTCTTTCTCCCTCGAGTATGACGCCCCACACACTGCTGAATGGCGAAACCCCTTTACGGGGGATTCATGAAGGGAATTGGGCGGCAGCACGGGACCGTATGGACAAAGTGTTGGTGCGTTCTACTGTGGGTGATGAGGAGAAGCAAATGGTGGCGAATCAGGCGGCTCAGTGGGCTCAGAGCCCGATCTATAGTGTGGAAGATGTGTGGAGTGTGATGAAAGATTATAAGCCCTTCAGACAGCAGCATGCCCTTAAGCACATGTCGGCCACGCTAATAGGACTGTGGGAACAGTGTTTTCAGGGTATTGCACCGCAGATCATCCATGACATACGAGACAGGGTATATGCTGCAGGTATGGCTCCTAATGAAGTTTTTAGCAATGTAACGACATTGGTGGGTTATCGAGGCAGATTGCTCCAAAAGGTTCCGACGATGGTGACCCAGTGCCCCATGAGGGAGGTCCATCCCATTTATCATCCTGAGATACCAGAACTGCGTGACTCCACGAATACTGTAATTAGACCACGAGTTGATGCTCAGTTTCAGGAACAGTGGATCTCCACTCCTTGGAAGAAGAGTGAGGTAATATCCCTTAAAAGTCAGTTGCCGGACCCTCGGAAAAACCTGACTGCGTACTACAAAGAGTTGACAGAGGCGGCCTCCTCCACGGTGATGACGTTAGCAGATATTGAGTTGTTCTTTGGTTTGTTGGTACCGGTGGATAGATGGATACAAGTGCATATACAGGACCATGTGGTGGAATTGGGAGGAACATGGGATCAGATCAGGGCATGGGATAAGGACCGCAAGCCCGGTGACAAGCCGAAGGCGGAGATATTGGCTTTACCGGGTCGCATTATCACTTATATGCATTCTCTTATCCCGCCGAGACGAGTAGATTGGGACAAGTTGACTGCATGTCGTCAGAAGAAGGACGAGAGTGTGTCTGATTTCTTTACTAGGTTTGATGGGGTGTTTCTCGACTTTAGCGGCCAGGACCTGTAATTGGAGGGTGGTGTACGGTTGTTTGTCAGCAGGTTTGTTAACAACTTGCTTCCTGAGATTGCGACTAGGTTGCAGGCTTCAGAAAGCACTTGGAGCACCTCTTCCCCGTCGGTGATTTTGAGTATGGCACAGTACTACGAGCTTAGAGAGAATGAGGACAAGGAAAGAGTGGAGAAAAAGTCGAAGGATTTGAAGACGAGGGTGTTGATGCAGCAAGTTGCGAGGGGAAGAGGAAGAGGTTCGGGTTCGGCCCAGCGGCTGCCCCGGACTAACAGAGGTGGTACTTCGAATGCACCCCTTGGGCTCAATCAATGTGCATATTACAAGTGGGAGGGACATTGGCGTAATGAGTGCCCGGAGTTGTCGCAGAGGTGAGGCCCCGAGAGGTGGGGGGTTTGGAGGACGTGGAAGGGGAGGAGGAGGCCGTGGGGACATGCGATCGGAGAACACATCATCTAATAGACAGAGCGGGAACTACTTCGATGACCTCCGAGGGAGACAGTTCTATCATGACGACTATGACATGTACGAAGTGACAGGGATGTCTCACAGCTAGGACAGCCAGGGACAGGGTGAGGGACCAGTTCCGGTGCCTGTAGATCAGTGTGGACCCTATGTCACTGCAGATTTACATGGTACGACCGAGAAATTCTTAGTCGATACAGGGGCTATGAATAGCTCTGTTTCCCGTTCACTGGTACCGGGAGCAGCTCTGTCTGGCCAAAACAATGTTTCGGTGGGTTTTTCAGGCATGCCGGTTGTTAGCCCCATTTCCAAACCTCTTGCTTTGACTATTGGCCCCTTTATGGTTGACTCACCATTCCTATTAACGTCAAATTGTGGGGAAAATCTGCTAGGATTGGATTTGTTAAAAAGGTTGCATGCGACAATTTTTTGTTCTCCAGACGGTGTTTACATGACTATTGGACCACGAGTGGCCCATGCCAAGCAATGCCTTGCAAAGGATGCCCCCCTTCCCGTCGAGTTTAAAGATGTGCCACGCTCATTATGGGCTACAGGAGACACGGATGTGGGGTTGCTCCAGATCCCACCAGTCTCTATACAGATCAAAGACAATGCTAAATTGCCACGTATTCCCCAGGACAAGATATCCCAGGCAGGAGAAAAGGCCTTATTGCAAATAATACAGGATTTGATTAAGTCTGGTGTGGTTGAAGAGACAGTAGCGAATGTGTGTAATAGCCCTATCCTTCCTATACTCAAAAAGGCACCTTTGGATTCTTCTGATACCCACCCTGATGTTTACCGCTTTGTCATTGACCTTAGAGAGGTTAACAAAATAGTGGTTCCCCAGTATCATGTAGTCCCAGACATTACCACGATCTTGACAATGATTCCCCCGTCAGCCAAATTCTTTTCAGTAATAGATTTGAAGAATGCTTTCTTCAGCATTCCAATCCATACAGATAGCAGATATCTGTTTGGATTTTCAATAGCCGGAAGGAGCTTTAAATTCTGCCGTGCTCCACAGGGCTATACAGAAAGTCTGAGTATCTATAGTCAGGCTTTAAAAGCTCATTTGGATTCCTTGGAGCTTCCCCTTGGTAATGTGCTGTTGCAGTACGTTGACGATCTCCTTGTGGCTTCGGACACTGAGGATGGTTGTAAAGAAGCCACGGTTAAATTACTGTTACATTTGGCACACCATGGACACAAGGTGTCACTCTCAAAATTTCAATATTGTCGACAGGAGGTCACCTATTTAGGTCACCTACTGTCGAAGGAGGGTCGCAGACTAACACCTGAACGCATAGCTGCTATTACTAATATGCCTGTTCCTAAGACCCAACGCGAGGTACGCGCGTTTATTGGGATAACTTCGTATTGTCGGCATTGGATCCCTAACTATTCCCTACTAACAAAACCCCTCCTTTACCTGACCACTAAAGACATGCATGAACCTTTTGCCTTGGACATCTGCATGCCAGCAAGCTTTTGAGCAATTAAAGGTTGCGCTTTGCTCTGCTCCAGTGCTTCGTACTCCTTATTACCAGAAGCCTTTTGTGCTCTATGTACATGAGGCGGATGGTTGCGCGCTTTCTGTTCTAACACAGGGTTTCGGTGGTAAGCAGAGACCCTGCGCCTATTTCTCTGCTATTCTTGATAACGTCGCCAGGGCTCTCCCGAGCTGCCTGAGGGCTGCCGCAGCGGTGGCAGTTTCTATTAGACAATCGGCAGGGCTCATCCTTGATACTGATCTCACAGTAATGGTACCCCATGCTGTGGACACGCTTTTGAACAAGACAAAGACGCAGCACCTTACTAGTGAGCGTCTCACTGGATATGAGTTAACCTTGTTTGCTCCGCACATTACCATCAAACGATGTGCTACTCTGAACCCAGCCACATTACTACCCCTCCCTTCGGAAGAAAAGGACAATGATGCCCATGATTGTTTATTTCGGACTGAGGAAGAAACGAAGTGATGGGTAGACCTGACTGATGTTCCCTTATCTGACCCCCAAGGGGAACTATATGTCGATGGCTCTTGTTTCAAACTACCAGATGGCACTACCACTGCAGCTTATGCAATCAGAACGTTACACACTGTAGTTGAGACATCCCGTATCCCATACCAATCGGCTCAGGCTGTAGTTAGTTGCCCTCCTTAGGGCTTGCGAGTTAAGTGAGGGTCTGACTGTCAATGTGTACACCGACAGCCAGTACGCCTTTGGGGTGGCTCATAATTTCGGGCACCTCTGGGCGGAGAGAGGGTTCTTGACTTTGCATGGGCTGCGAATACAGCATGGTCCATTGATACATAGACTGTTGTCAGCACTGACACTTCCTGATAAGTTGGCAATAATAAAATGTAGCGCTCACAAAGCAGTAACAGACGATGTTGGAAGGGGAAATGCTTTTGCAGATCAGATAGCTAAGGAGACAGCTAGATCAAAGATGAAAACGATGTTTGTGGCAGGTCCCGCTAGGTGGGTTCCAGACAATGGAATGTTCGAGGACACATTAGAAAATGTCAGGGAAATACAGGGCGAGGCGACAGTAGATGAGCTGGCAGTATGGGAGGAGAGGACAGGGCGCTTAGATGAGGATGGGTGTTGGACTGACTTGTCTGGGAAGCAGAGATGGTTGCTGCCGAATGCCTATGTGCTCCCTGTTGTCACTATGGCCCACGGCCCAGCACACATTAGTGCCAAAGGAATATGTAAGCTACTAAACACAGTATGGTGAAATGATAATATCCCTAAGGTAGCCACACACCTTGTGAAACACTGCATCATTTGTCTGAAACATAATCCTGGGAAAGGTACTCCTACACCCGCAGATAACTTTGCACCACCTTCCTTCCCTTTCGAGGTTTTCCAGATGGATTTAATCGAAATGGAACGAGTTAATAACTTGAAGTATGTGCTAGTAGTAATTTGTGCATTCAGTAAATGGATTGAGGCTTACCCCACTAAGGAGAATACGGCCATGGCGACGGCGAAGGCGCTCTTAAAAGAGTTCTTCCCGCGCTATGGATTGCCACGTGTGATCTGAAGTGACAACGGAAGTCACTTCAACTCAAAAGTCATTGAATTGGTGTGTAAGGGCTTGCATATTAAGCAGAAGTTTCATGCAGCGAACCACCCTCAGTCAGCAGGCCTGGTTGAGAAGTACAATGGTGCTCTCAAACTGAAGTTAGCAAAGATCCAAGAAAGCACAGGATTGCGATGGCCAGATGCATTATCTTTGGCTTTGTTATCCACCAGAGCGACAGCGCATTCTAGAACAGGGTTGTCCCCGTACGAGGTGGTCTTTGGGTGCCCCTCCAACGTCTGGGGCATCCCAAGCGCTTCTCCGAGATAGAGTACCCCCTGTTGATAGATTATCTGTATGAATTGTCTAAAGATCTCCGTTCGGTCCACCAACAAATTCATGCCACGCTGCAACCAGTACCAGAGGGGCCCGGGCATCAGCTACAACCCGGGAATTTTGTTATGGTCAAGAATTTTCAACGGAAGAACTGCCTGGAGCCGAGGTGGAAGGGGCCCCTCCTTGTGTTGCTTGCTACCCGCACCGCCGAGAAGCTAGAAGGCCGGAAGAACTGGGTGCATGCATCGCACGTGAAGAGGGTACCTCTACCACTTCCGTATGATCAGTGGGCCCTCGAAGGCATCGGTGACCAGGAAGGGGAGCGAGTGCCCCGTTTCGTTCCTTTCTCTGACGCCCGATTGAGGTGGGCGCAGACAGACGAAGAAAGCGACGCTGCCTTACTTGAGGCGGTCCCCCCAGAGATAAGGGCCGCCCCGGATGCTCCCGCTTCTGGTGCACAGACACCTGAGTCTCAATGCCCTGCTGAGCCTGAATTTCTTCCCCTTTTTGTCGATAAAGAAGTGCCTGGGGTTGCCAGGTACAACCTGCGGCCCCGAAGGAAGGACAAGTGCGCCAGTAGGACAGTTCAGGAGTTAGGGAAGGACTTGAGCATAGGGCGGAGGTGCTATGTCTATGGTGCCTGCTTTAGATTAGAGTGAACAACACTGGTGCACTGCCCTAGACACTGTACAGGATCGTTGAGGGTATTTGCCCAGGAGGGAGGGTGCCCTATCCCGAAAGAAGAGGATTTGTTTTCCAGCAAGGGCTGCGATCGCGCAGCTCCCCCGTGGGAGTGCTTCATAGCACCGTCGTTGATGAACAATAGGAGCCTACCAGTGAGGCTCTGAAGGACACTGGGTGACTTGTACCCCTCTGGTCGGTTGTATTTTTGTGGCTCCAGTCTGTGATTTTTTTCCTGTGAAGCATATAAGTTGCTTTTGAAGTTTTGAAAATGTATCCTTTTGGTCGTCCTACCCATGATGAGGAGCAGCCCTTTGCGGCTCCGCGTCCCACTTCAGATCGGCCTGTTTGGTCTTCTTGGTCCACTAAGAGTAAAATAGTGTTTGTCGCAATAATTTTGCTTTCCTTGATAGTTGTATTTGGGGTGCTATTCTTCCTAGAAGAGAAATACCCTGTGCACGCTTGGATAAGTACTACGCCAGCCCCTCCTGAACATATTTTTGGTACTTTAGCGCCTTATAAAGAAGAGCACCGGAAGTCCTATAAGGACAATGGTTTTATTCAGACGTTGCACCAAACGCATGCTGCCTATAATACGACAAAATGTTGGGTGTGTGGTTTGCTGCCTTCTGTTACACATCGAAGTGAGAACCTGTTGCCTATGCCCTTATCCTATGTTAATAGTTGTGAGGGGTGGTTTACCTTACTTAGTATGATCCGCTCGTTCTCTCAGGTTGACTCCTTGGAACAAAGAGACACCTGTTCCCGTTCCTTGACAATGAATGTGTACTCCCAACATAGGGCCCCACCTGGTGTTTCCCCCGGGAATGGGCGGTTTGATCAAGTATTCTTTAATTCTTGCCTCAGAGCAGCAGATCGAGGTAGAAATGCAAACAGGACAGGGATGGGTTCTCGCAGTTTAATGTATCAGAATATTATCAATCCTTCCAAGCCCGCAATGTCACCGAAGATAAGCCCATACCCCTGGCAGTGGTAGATGTACTGGCTCCTTTTTGCGTTCAAGCAGCAGGAGACATAGAGGTGGGAGACTGTAGATGCAACACCACTTCTATATTGAGGATGCCCAAAAGTCCGCCCTTGATCCCGCCGCCTAATGTTTATTTTGTTTGTGGTGCTCGTGGTTATGTGTGGCTCCCTGAAGGATGGTCCGGGCGGTGCTACCTTTCCTACCTCCGTCCCCCAGTTTATATAGCCCCTCCCAACTACCATAAAACTCATCGCCTACAGCGTAGAGGTGTCCTAGCCTCCCGGTTTAAGAGGATGATTAGTACAGACGACATAGACCAGACTGACACGACCTTGCAACAGTTTACTGACGCAATGAAAGGCATTCTACCCTTCTGGGGCCCTATGGCCAATAGCCTCAATATTAGACGACTCACTCAGGTGGTAGAGGGGGTATCAATATGACGGCAGGAATATTGACCAACATTACGGTAGAGCTTCAGGCTACGAGACTCGTTGCTCTTCAAAACCGGATGGTTTTAGACGTCATTCTCGCAGATAGGGGTGGAGCCTGCCGCGTCATCGACAGCAGCTGTTGTGTTTACATTCCTGATCACGCCCCTAATGTATACTCCGCCATACAGAAATTACACAGGCTTGCTTCAGATATCCATCAGGATAATTGATCATGGTCCCTCACAGGGTGGTTCTGGGGTCTGCTGACATCATGGGGTTGGAAGATACTACTCGCCATCGTAGTTATTGCAGGTGTCATCTTCACATGTTGCCTATGTATTAATTGCCTTCCACCATGTTGCACCTATTGTGTGAGCAAGCTCATCCCTACCCCTAAATTGTCAGGACGTGATAACAAGGTCTCCACTATGATGATGCAGGGCATCCAGGACATCATGCTCATAGATGAGGGCATCTTCGAATATTAAGTGATTTTGATGCTCCTGTGTTGCTTTGTTCTCCTTCGTAACTTGAGTGACTATGCAATTCCTTTCTCCCCACTTAGAATTGTAAAGACCCTACCGGATAGTACGAATGGCTGCCGGGTATATCTTGCTGCACAAACTACACGTATTATTCTGTGTACTATCTAACAACCAAGGCCCACCTCCCGAAACCAGCCACCAATTATGGTTTCAAACACAACATAGCAATACAAGAAATGTGAGAGGCATTGTTACAAGAACATAAGTTCATAGGGTACAAATCCCACAAATGATTCACAAAACGATGACAGAAATATCGAGTCTTTCACTTTTATGTTTTGTAGATCCTTTTATTCTTTATTGAACATACAACAGCCAACGCGTTTCACCCATGCGGGCTTCTTCAGGGCTGCGAATAACAACACAAAAAGTATTAAAAAAGCCATACTGTTAAAATAAAATATTAAAACGACAATATTTACATAGATCTTTGACAACAAGACATAGGTCTAGATCCATCTTATTTTTCTAATATACAGAACAAAATGCATGATAAAATAAATATGACCAAGGCAACACCCAGCTTGAGAATATAAATGGACTATATATAGAGGTCAATTAGTGAATAAGTTCTAGCAAGAACTGAATAGCACAGTTTACTGAACAGCGTAGACTGCATTATACAAATACAGGGTTCGAGTCTTCTGATTTTATAGTTGCAAACAGGCAGAGTTTAAACTAAAATGTTAATGTTTTTTAAATGATGGAGTTTTAAAAATGCTAATGTGGCATTGTATGGAAAGGGTTTGTTTTTCGCAGGGGAGCTTGGTGATAAGATTAAGAATTGGATCTGGTAATGGACGTGCCTCCTTCACTCGGGCAGACACAATATGGACGCCGGGACAGACGTTCTAGTGTTTTTTCTTTTTTCGCCCGATTGACAAACACACCTGATTAGAGTCACTTAATTTACAAGGGTATTTAAACCCAGGGGGACTTGGCCAGGCACTTCCCTGAAGAGTTTTGAAGTGACACGTTTGCACCGGATGGCCGTGAAAAGAGGTATGGTTTAGGAGGGGTGTGCTTAGGCTCCGCGTTTTTATCGTAACAATTGCTTTACTTGTTAGTATTTATACTAAGGGTTTATTCAAACGCTTGCCCACTTAGTGACATAAGCGTCACTGGAAGTAGTATGTAACATATATTTGGGTTATGATAACCATAACTTTTGGATTCAAACGCCAAGATTTAAACTAAGGATTTACTAAAACGCTTGCCCACATAGTGACATAAGCGTCACTGAAATGAGCATGTAATATGTATTTGGGTTATGACAGTTGTATCATTTTTTGGGGGGGATTCAATCGCCAAGCTTCACTTGGGCATTGGCCCGTGCTGCTTTATAAAGTGTCGGTGGGGCTAGCATTTAGAGGAATACTTGGACAGTTGGTGCCTTTACGTTAGATACATAGGAAGTTGTCTATGTTATAGACGTATAGGTCGGTATGTTGGCCGGTTAGACTAAATAGAGTGAATTTTAACCTTAAAATACATTGTGATTGGTTAGAGCGTCCTCTTTGATCCCTATGTAATTGGACATATGTACCTTGTTTTTAGGCCAGCTATTGAGCGCGTAATACTCAACATAGTCTGTTCCCGGAATGGGACAGTGATCTAGGACCTTTACATATGGATTAAACACATTTTTTCAGGTACCTCTCAATTTCTATACAAGTCAGTCCATGCTCGTATATGTTTGTACCATGGGTGTTTTAATTTATAGAGAACTTTTGCCCTTTTTTTCGTAGACTCTGCGGTAGATTTCAAATCTTCTGAGAAAGTGCTGTTCTATTTTGAGCTCGCACCATATGGACCACAGTTCGCGGAGTGTGCGGACCAGTGCTTGTTGGGTAATATATTGTTAGATACATATATATCCCAGGAACGGCTCTTGGATTTTTGTTGGGGTTTCTGTTTTTTCTTCCATGAACACAGCATCTAGATACTTTTTTTCTCTTCCTTTCTCTCTCTTTCCTCCCCCCCTTTTTTTGTTCTCACTTTCTCCTGTTGGCTAACCATTTCTTGATTTGAGGTGGCTTAACCTGTATGTTTTTAAAGATGTGTTTGTGATATATGAAAAGTGCTCTCTCTTGTCTCTTCCTTTGAGAAATAGACAATATTAGGTTTCTTGGTGTGATTTCTATTTCTGTATACAAATATGGTGTACATAAGAACTGTGTTATTCTAGCATTGTACATAAAAAAATTGTTAAACTGACAGGATGTTTGATTCATACACCATGGGTGTTGCCTTGGTCATATTTATTTTATCATGCATTTTGTTCTGTATATTAGAATAATAAGATGGATCTAGACCTATGTCTTGTTGTCAAAGATCTATGCAAATATTGTCGTTTTAATATTTTTTTTTAATACTTTTTGTGTTGTTATTCGCAGCCCTGAAGAAGCCCGCATGGGTGAAACGCGTTGGCTGTTGTATGTTCAATAAAGAATAAAACGATCTACAAAACATAAAAGTGAAAGACTCGATATTTCTGTCATCGTTTTGTGCATCATTTGTGGGATTTGTACCCTATGAACTTATGTTCTTGTAACAATGCCTCTCCCATTTCTTGTATTACCCTACCGGATAGCATCAATAAAGCATTTAGCCACCCACGCTAAAAGGAGGGTCTGTTAGATTTGAAAATCCCATTCCTACTATGCACTCGTATCATGCTATATTAGGTTAGCGATGTGTGGCTAAATATACGCCATTTGTATTCACGTTGTGCAACCCACTGAGTTATCCCTGCAACGTGCAAGCTTTCTGTAGTTAGCCAGTGTGACTCCATTTTGTATTTCGTAATCCCTATTGGGCCGCTTAGGCCATGTCTGAACTAGGCCTCATCATTCGTATTGCTTGCCTCAGCAGAACACTGTATTTCGTTCTTATTTTCTCTCTGTTCAAGGCTGTTTTCTGACTTACTAATGAATAGGCCATTCTGCCCTCGCATACCTATCTGAATGTGTAGTTCTGCTCCCACGTTTGGAGACGCTGAGACTCAGCGCGGTGACCTCGAAGCACTGATAGCATGTGCCCATCTGGCAGGTGGTAGCCCATCCTCCTGTGCCTCCTTTGTTCATGTTCGGCCCAAGCCGGTAACTTTCCACTGTGGGCGTGGTTGGAGGCTCCTTGGGAAGAATGATTACTCACTGCAGACCGTTGGGGGGGTCAGTCCCTCAGCAGACATCTTAGGCTGCAGGTCAGATTGGACTCCTCTGCAGAGTATTGCTAATAAATGTATGTTTGTATTCTCTACTGTCTGACCGACTCTTCATTCTTGGGAAGGCATAGCAGGTGGTTGTAAGAAACCCGAGTGGCCCCTAAGGGCCACTTCCTTCAATCCCTCCGATGAAGCTTTCAGCTGTGTGGAGCAGTTTGTGTGGTTATGCGTTGCTCAGCATCAGCTCCAATTAACCTTTCAGCTGTGTGACAAGGCTTTGCGGGGCTTCCTGTTGCTCAGTGTCAGTTCAGATGACACTTTTAGCTCTGCAGTGAGGTTTTGCAGGACTTTGAGTCTCTCAGCATCCGTTATTGTGACGCTTTCAGCTGTGCAGTGAGGTTTTGCATCACTTCACCTTGGATTTGATGGAACCTTCAGGCAAGAGGCATTCTCTCTGATGGCAGCCAACAGTCCAGGGCCTTGGGGGTTTCTCTTGGGGATCAGGGACTCACTTCAACAGAGGCCAGCAGCAGGGCTCAGGGTGGTCAGGTTGCAGCAGGTCAGCTGGGCAGTTGAAGGGAGGCCTCTGGAGCTTGCTATGTCCATGTAGGTCATAAAGAAGGTGAGACAATTGACACTTGGAGTCATTCAGCTTAGCCTGGGATGAAAGTAAGCAGGCTCAATTTTCTCTCTCAGACAGCAAGGCAGTGCTCAAGCAGCAGGTCAGTCCTCTGGCAGCCAGCAGGGTAGTCCTTCTTCTGTAATGTTCACAGGTCCAGGAGTGTTCTGATGATTGGTTCTAAGGGTCGAATATGTATATCTTGTGCCAGCCTTTGTGAGTGGGCGGATACCATGTCCTACTCCTACATCTGGTTCTGGAAAGTTCTTCCCTTCCCCTTTCAAGGCTCCAAATTGTCTGGGGTGACAATAGACTGGTGTCAGGGTCCTTTGTTTGCGCTGGAGGTAAGACTTTTGAAGTGTAAGTGTGGCTGGGTACAGCTCCTCCCTCAACTATCCTGCCAGGATGGCCCATTCTGTACACACCTCAGCCCCCTTTCTGCCACTGTCTGGAAGGAAGCGATACAAAAGGGGATGATGGACGGAACGTTTGAGCCAATCAAACACTCACCCCCAGTCAACTGATCTGGGTTTAATCCATCATCATTCTTTAGCTCACTCCACCACCCCAGTTCAGACATGGCCATATGCAAATCAGTCTGACCCTGTGCCTCATGGGAACAGTCCAGCCCGAACTGCCAAGCCATGTCTTCCCTGGACCGGAAACAAGCATCCTAGGACCGGTTTCTGGCATTCCAGCCGTCATCAGCCAGGCTTGCTTGAATCCAGTGGCAAAGTGAGCAAGGGACCCACGTCTGGGCATACCCCGCCAACTTAGGGCGAACAAAGCGATACAAAAGGGGATGATGGACGGAACGTTTGAGCCAATCAAACACTCACCCCCAGTCAACTGATCTGGGTTTAATCCATCATCATTCTTTAGCTCACTCCACCACCCCAGTTCAGACATGGCCATATGCAAATCAGTCTGACCCTGTGCCTCATGGGAACAGTCCAGCCCGAACTGCCAAGCCATGTCTTCCCTGGACCGGAAACAAGCATCCTAGGACCGGTTTCTGGCATTCCAGCCGTCATCAGCCAGGCTTGCTTGAATCCAGTGGCAAAGTGAGCAAGGGACCCACGTCTGGGCATACCCCCGCCAACTTAGGGCGAACAAAGCGATACAAAAGGGGATGATGGACGGAACGTTTGAGCCAATCAAACACTCACCCCCAGTCAACTGATCTGGGTTTAATCCATCATCATTCTTTAGCTCACTCCACCACCCCAGTTCAGACATGGCCATATGCAAATCAGTCTGACCCTGTGCCTCATGGGAACAGTCCAGCCCGAACTGCCAAGCCATGTCTTCCCTGGACCGGAAACAAGCATCCTAGGACCGGTTTCTGGCATTCCAGCCGTCATCAGCCAGGCTTGCTTGAATCCAGTGGCAAAGTGAGCAAGGGACCCACGTCTGGGCATACCCCCGCCAACTTAGGGCGAACAAAGCGATACAAAAGGGGATGATGGACGGAACGTTTGAGCCAATCAAACACTCACCCCCAGTCAACTGATCTGGGTTTAATCCATCATCATTCTTTAGCTCACTCCACCACCCCAGTTCAGACATGGCCATATGCAAATCAGTCTGACCCTGTGCCTCATGGGAACAGTCCAGCCCGAACTGCCAAGCCATGTCTTCCCTGGACCGGAAACAAGCATCCTAGGACCGGTTTCTGGCATTCCAGCCGTCATCAGCCAGGCTTGCTTGAATCCAGTGGCAAAGTGAGCAAGGGACCCACGTCTGGGCATACCCCCGCCAACTTAGGGCGAACAAAGCGATACAAAAGGGGATGATGGACGGAACGTTTGAGCCAATCAAACACTCACCCCCAGTCAACTGATCTGGGTTTAATCCATCATCATTCTTTAGCTCACTCCACCACCCCAGTTCAGACATGGCCATATGCAAATCAGTCTGACCCTGTGCCTCATGGGAACAGTCCAGCCCGAACTGCCAAGCCATGTCTTCCCTGGACCGGAAACAAGCATCCTAGGACCGGTTTCTGGCATTCCAGCCGTCATCAGCCAGGCTTGCTTGAATCCAGTGGCAAAGTGAGCAAGGCACCCACGTCTGGGCATACCCCCGCCAACTTAGGGCGAACAAAGCGATACAAAAGGGGATGATGGACGGAACGTTTGAGCCAATCAAACACTCACCCCCAGTCAACTGATCTGGGTTTAATCCATCATCATTCTTTAGCTCACTCCACCACCCCAGTTCAGACATGGCCATATGCAAATCAGTCTGACCCTGTGCCTCATGGGAACAGTCCAGCCCGAACTGCCAAGCCATGTCTTCCCTGGACCGGAAACAAGCATCCTAGGACCGGTTTCTGGCATTCCAGCCGTCATCAGCCAGGCTTGCTTGAATCCAGTGGCAAAGTGAGCAAGGGACCCACGTCTGGGCATACCCCCGCCAACTTCAGACTTCACCATTAAAGAGGGGTTTAAATTAAGATTCATTTGAATAAAAACAGCATATCCTTATCTGTTCCCAATCAAAAGTTATCAGTTATTAGATGTAATTAGGTAACCCAGTGTTAGTCAATTTCAGAGATAGGCATTACAACAGTGATAAGCGACTTTAGGAGTTTTTCACTTCTAGGTCATGTAAAAATGAAAGACACATGCCCTCCTTTTTAAATACAATGCACCCTGCCCTTTGAACCTTTAAGGCCTACCTTAGGGGTGACTTACAAATATCAAAAAGGAAGGTTTATACCTGGTAAAAGGTTTATTTTGTCAAGTCGAAATGGCAGTTTAAAACCGCATTACAGGCTGCAGTGGCAGGCCTGAGAAATGTTTTAAAAGACTACTTTAGCAAGTGCTGCAGGCCCACTAGTAGCATTTAATTTACAGACCCTGGGTACGGGTAGTACTATTTACTAGGGACTCACAGGTAAAATAAATGTGCCAATTAAGTGTAGTCCAATTTTATTATATTTTAGTGAGAGGGCACAAGCACTTTAGCACTGGTTAGAAGTGGTAAAAAGCACAGAGTAATAAAGCCAACTAAAACAAATCCAGCAAAACAGAAGGGGTGAAGGCTAAAAGTTAAGGGAAATACCCTCCAAGGATGTCAAATCTAACACTTCCCTAAACCCTTCCCATTTAGTAGTAAGTATGACAGTTTTTTCAGCCATTCCTCTTGGTCTATTTCACATTTACTACCAAGTAATAAACTAGCTTGTGTTAGGATCGCCACATAGAAAAGATAGGAGAGGTGGAGGTAGAGATTTACACTTGTAGGTTTAAGATTAGTATTTTGTTTTACTTTAGTAGTATTATTGTAGTACTAATAAATGTCCTAAAAATGCAGTTTGTGAATAGACCCATTTAATTGGAGATTTATTAAAGCACAGGACAAAATGTGACATGCAGAGAGAGGTAATGCTATGCCAGCATCAAAGAGGGTTAGGCACCTCATTTCATTATATGTAGATGAAAAATATCAACAGAAGTCTCCGGTGCTCTTAGTGGTTTGAGCAAGTGGTATATTACAGTAATAAATAGTAAATGCAGTGAAGAACATGAAATTGTCTTCGGCACCTGGCTCAAAAGGCCTTGCATTTAAAGTGCGGATATACTGCACAGAATTTTGGTCAAATATTTTAACTCTAAAATTTGCAGAAGTTTGGTCTTCAGGGCTAACCCTGGGCTTATAGCCCAGTTTGATAATATGTCCGATTTATAAGAAAACCAACCTCTCTATTTCACTCAGCTGCAAAGTTATGCTCTTATTAGATTTTGAGGCAAACCCATAAGCAAAAATACTTTTGGAAGTCTTTCATGCCTTGGCTGAATGTAAATGTTGAATCTGCCAATTGCTAAAATGGGGTGTGGCACAATGTATAATATTATAGCCTTTAAACTGTAGGCCCATAAGGCGATATAATACCATAAGCTCCCCCTCAATGCCTGATGCAGTGACCACCCCTCACACTTTGACTGAGTTGACCAAAATGCCTTTTGGTCAAAGTTGATGAGGAGGGGCATAGACAGTGGTTCCTTTGTCAGGATCCACGGTCCTCACTCACCTGGGGATGTCAGTGAAGCTGGAGAAGTCATTCTTTAAACTTCATGGGCAATGCAGGGTCTTCATTTCAGAAGAGAACATAGGTGTGTGCAGACCTTAGGCACCACTTGAATGGAGGCTTTGCAGTTGGTAGATAATTTATACCAGAACTCATGGTATCCCGTCATTAGCAGTAGTACCAGACGTTTTGAGACAAATACAGAATGAGTACGGAGCAGAGCCTGCCCTGAACTTAGGGATGAAGTTACTAGGTAACTATGCCCAGGTATCAGCCATAATACTAGCTAACATTAGGGGGGAAGCAGCTTCAGTGGCTATCCGCCAACGCCTAAGGGAGTTCAGTCCTTTAGAACAGGAACACGAACTACCTAAAATAATTGAAACTGCATATGCAGAATTAGGCAGAGACAGTTTGGGTGGGAAAGCTTTAAAACCACAACTGATGGGCAGTCCTGAAAAGGACACTTCCAAGCAGACACCTACTTCAACAAAGAAGAGGTGGGACAATAAAAAACAACAAACCTTTTAAGGAAACCGATCTCAATCCAGAGGTAGATCTCCTCCACAGGAGCCCTCCGAAAAGAGGTATACCCTCAGGAATAGGGATAATATTAGGAAACCTGACAGGTATCAGGATACTGATACACGTTCCTCTCGTTCCTTTCAGGGTTCATCGAAGAATTCTGAGAGGGAAGGACGGTCAGAAAGACAAGAGAGCGTATAAAGTCCAGAGACAAGAAGCACGCTCAAGAGTACACTTCTAAAAAAAAAGAAAAGCAAAAGCCACAGTTCAAAAAGAAGAAGGTTGCAGGTCTAAAGATCAGACATGCCCAGAATTCTGAGGACTCGACTACTGAACGGGGAATGGGCTCTGACGATGCTAGACAGTGCGGCAGAAATAACAATAGCTCGCCAGAACCTGATGGAATTTCTGGTGACAGCGGACTTGAATGATTATATCACGGTAGAAACACACGATACTAGGGTAAGTGTCCCACATAAAGTACATGAAATAACGCTCCAGATGGAGGGGGACAAATGTAGAACAGTGAGAGGTCTCTTTTGGGAGAACCTGACATTTTGCTATGATATTTTATTAGCTGAACAAGATTGGCCGCCAGCATTCGTCATGGATTGCCCTAAAGGAGAAACAGTAATTCTTCTGGCCTTCTCAGACCATATTCCCAGGCACTTGCAACACACATATGCGCAGGAGTGGGCGGTAGCCCAGGCTCCAGCATTATACAAAAACCATGTTGGATGGAATGAGGATTCAACCCACCACATTATTTCTTTAAAAAATACTCCAACTGCACAGAGGCAGTATCCAATAAAGCAAGAAGCTAAAAAGCAGGTCAGGGAGATCTTAGATCAACTTGAATACCAAGGGGTGATTGAAACTTGCACCTCACCAATGAACAATCCTTTGTTTCCTGTCATGAAACCTGACAATTCATATCGTCTAGTTTTAGATTACAGACATTTAAACACTTGCACTAAGACATTTGTAGTCCAAAATGCACACAGTGCCGCATTAATGAATAACATTGTGCTGAAAAAATACAAAACAACACTTGATATCTCAAATGGATTTTTCTGCCAAAATATAGTGCCTGAAAGCAGATATCTAACAGCATTCTCAGCGCTAGGGTCACAACGGCTATTTTGTCGACTCCCCCAAGGGTATAAGAACAGCCCGGGGTTGTTTTCGGCTAGGATAACTGAGTTACTTCAAAAATTAGATGAAGAGGCATTGTCCTATGTGGATGATATTTATCTAATGGACGATGACCTAGAGGAGCACTTGAACAGAGTGAATACCATAATATTATTATTATTATATAGAATCGCCGAAACTGACCTGTTGTTTGCCGGCCCGAGGGACTACATTGGCCATAATCCTTAGCTCCCAGGAGGGTGGAGCATTGCTGCTGTCAAGCGCTCAAAAGCGCCGAACACTACCGCGGCGCGGACGCGCCTAGAATCGCCGAAACTGACCTGTTGTTTGCCGGCCCGAGGGACTACATTGGCCATAATCCTTAGCTCCCAGGAGGGTGGAGCATTGCTGCTGTCAAGCGCTCAAAAGCGCCCAACACTACCGCGGCGCGGGACGCGCCTAGAATCGCCGAAACTGACCTGTTGTTTGCCGGCCCGAGGGACTACATTGGCCATAATCCTTAGCTCCCAGGAGGGTGGAGCATTGCTGCTGTCAAGCGCTCAAAAGCGCCCAACACTAAAGCGGCGCGGGACGCGCCTAGAATCGCCGAAACTGACCTGTTGTTTGCCGGCCCGAGGGACTACATTGGCCATAATCCTTAGCTCCCAGGAGGGTGGAGCATTGCTGCTGTCAATAGCTCAAAAGCGCCCAACATTACCGCGGCGCGGGACGCGCGCGGGCCGTGCCCGGGCGAAGCCCGGGCCAAGGGCGGGCCCGTCCTTGCCCGTCATCGACAGGAAGAGGCAGGGCAGGGCTATCCCTCTTTTAATTGCCACGTAAGAGCCTTATAGTCACGAACACAAGGTATTGCCTCCTCGGACTTTGGTCCTATGCTTGCTTTGGGACTGCACTATTGGGTTTTATAAACGTTCAAGACATATTGCTATATTTAGCCGCTCTTAATTTGTAATCTTTACTCGGTTCGATTTATTTATTGGTGAATATCGGGTAACTTGTATTGTTTTTTATTGTGGCCACTAAAGTAAATTTGTTCTCTTGCGTTAGGCATGGGCAAGCGGAAAACCATGGAGAGCGCAGAAGGGGGGGGGGACTGGGAGTCGTGGGCTAGGCAAGGGGAAAAAGGCTAAGAAATCCCGTAAACATGCCGCCAGTAATTGTGTTCTCGATAGAATAGACACATTAATTAATGAGTGCGAGACCATACTGGTGTCAGATTCTGTGGTCCTGCCTTGTAACAATAATGTAAACCCCCCGGACCCACAATCCCCTGCCCGCCCGCTTACTGTTGCCCCCATGTTCCACAAACATGTTAGCAAACGTATTACCAACTTAAGTGCAAACAAGGGTTGTGATCCTGCTGGGGTTCAAGAGAAGGCTGTTCCTGAGCCTGACGTACATGTTTGTAAGCAAGCGACTCCAGAGATGCACATCATCCCATGCTCAAATAGATTTGCCCCGCTCGCATTCTCCTCTGACATAATAGGCGAGCAAGCAGTATCACCAAGTATATTGCAAGGAGGCAGCAATACTGAACAGCTATCTCCTGACACACTTGGGCCTATTGCCTCACTTAGGGCTGAGATTATAGCATTGAAAAGCTCGATTAACGAGCTTACACACTTGGTTAAAAGTCTACTCCCTTGTGTCCAACCGGTATCTCAGGAGCAGGCACTTGCACAAATTCTCACCCAGGTTGGTCCATTAAGCACTGCAGGGGACGATTTGGGGCAAAGTGTATCTATACTTTTAAAAACCCAGTAGATCATAAGCTCTCTGGTCCTACACTGGCAAGAACCAATATTCCTGAACTTAAGATAACTAACAAATCTTCCACTGTTCCATCTGTGCCAAACAAGGGTCAAATAGCCCCAGGGGGACCCTGCAAATTGAGAAACATCGTGAGGCCTGCGGAGGTCCCACCACAATCCCGACAACGGAGAGATGTATATTCATTACCATCATTGCAGGGCCCCAATATCTACATGATAAATGTACCTAAGCTTGGCCCACATAACGATATGGAAAGCGTGGACTCTTTGACTAATAAGGTCATTCATTGGGTACGCCATACTAGAGGTTGTCGCTCTGTGATTCGTGAAGATATTATCCGGGCACGCAGACTCACTATTTCTGCCCAACGTTATGATTGTATCGAGCTCACCTTGTCAAATACGAATCTGGCAGAAAACCTTTAGCTTTGGAATTCAGAACTAGCGCTCCAGCTAGTTCAGCCATACAGTTTAGGCGAGCTCTAACACTTCCAAGGGAAGGGTCGCAATCCAGATTAGAGGGGGGCTCCACGCTTGAAAGAGTAGATTGACTGCTTGATGAGCCTAGTTGCTCATCATGGCATGAAACAACGGTCAGCCAACCCCCGGAATTGCACGAGCCCTCTGCTTTTCCCCCTTGTAAAAGCCCATTTGGGGAAATCGGGGCGGGGTGAATCATCCTCCACAGGGCTCGCAAGAGACTGTCCTCGATACGCCTCCCGATCTCCTAACAACACCAGATCTTTTAGTCTCATCCTGCTCTTTAATTCCATATTGCACACATGAGGGGGTCTTGGCCTCACGTCAACAACAGCTAAAAATCTTATCATGGAATGTGGCAGGCTTATTAAACAAGTTATTGCTGCCGCACTGGAATCATTTTGTAGAAAGTTTTGATATTTGCTTATTCCAGGAGACGTGGAGCCTGGTGCCACTTTACAAATCAGGCTATGCTTGTTATTGCATCCCGGCTATTACAAAGGGGAGAGGGCGCCCGTCAGGAGGGTTGATTATTTGGGTGAGCATTACCTTGGGTTGCCATATCACTGTCCAACCGACTACAAGCCCTGACATTTTGAGACTATCTATTAAAGGTCCCAGGGGAGGTGGTACATTGGAGTTGTTTAATGTTTATATTAGAGGAACAAAGGGAGGGCAACAACCTCCCATTGTCACGCTTTTAGACCATTCCCTATCCAGTTGTAAGCCTGAAGCGAAAATTATAGTAGCAGGAGACTTGAACTGTACCTTCGAGCCTTTGAGCTCAGAAGACATGCTGGAGTCAGAGGATGGTGACGCCAAATGGTCCGTCCCCATTCTTAATATTTCCCCTATCAAAAAGTGGTCACCGCTTGTAATTCAATTGAACGCACTCACCATCGAACATGGTCTTAGAGCTGCCAACGGCAGATCCTACTCAGATACACATGGTGCAAACACCTTTAATAGAATAGGCTGCCCTTCACGCATAGATTATATCTTAGTGGACGTAAAACTGTGGGCCCAAATGATAGATATGCATGTGGGCACCACAACAGATAGCGATCACAATCCTCTTTGTTTGACATTGGTAATGCCCTGGACCACTTTGTTTTTGCATCAAATTAGGAGGCCTACAGTTCCAGCTATAAACATCGTTCCCTCTAATTGCAAAAGATATTTGAAATGGCACAATATCAGTGCACATGAAATAAAATTATCTCGTGTTAAGGAAGTTGTTTCTTCAGGCATTGAAGCACTCCAGGCAACTTTACTGGCCGCTGAACCTTGTGTAGAAGCTCCTTTAGCACATTCCCGTACTATAGACCAGCTGAGCACTGTCTTTTAGTCACCCATAATCATGCCATTACCAAGGTACCCCGGTTAAGACAGCACTCGTGGTACACTAAAAATGCAGACTAACCAGACAATCACTGGCAGCCGCAATCAGGTCTAAGAATACTGATTTGATTAAATTTGTGAGAAAGGAGTATAGGGAAGCCCTTCACGAGGCTAGAATAGAGTGGGATGAATCTCATTGGAAGAACTTGAAAGTCGCCAGTCAGGAGAAGAACAAAACCCAGTTCTGGTCCCTTGTCAGCAAGGGTACTAGTCGAGATCCTGCCTCCTTGTCTAATCATATTACAAGCCGAGAATGGTACGATCATTTTAGGAAACTGTATTCCGTTCCTGTTGACGAATGTCTGGAGGAGTTAAGCGACTCCACAGACATTCCTCCGGCTGGGAATACGAGCAATCCCTTCTCGTTGCCCGAAATCGAAATGGCAATCTCAAAGATAGTGCCGGGTAAAGCTCCTGGACCAGACGGTCTCCCAGGCGACCTCTTTTTGGCTGATCCGGGGAATTGGTCACGTTATATCCAACTCCTGACCAATAGTATAGCCAATGGATCCCCAATTCCCGACTCTTGGAAAGGAGCGCTGGTGGTCCCGATATTTAAAAAAGGAGACAGGGAAGATCCATCAAACTATAGGCCTATAAGCCTAATAGATGCCATGCAAAAGTTGGTAGGCAGGGTCCTCCTCCAACGTATACAGATTTGGGCTGAAGAGGAGGACATTTTATCCCAATACCAGGCTGGGTTTAGAAGAAACACAGGTACGATTGGCCAAGTTTTCAGGTTACTACTTATTTATTGGAAGGTTGTTGTCATTGGGAAGGGAAGTCTTTATTTAGCCTTCATTGACTTGAGAACAGCCTTTGATCTTGTCCCTAGGCTAAGACTATGGCAAATGCTGAGGGACTTGGGTATCTCCCTCTCCTACTTGACTTTTTAATCCGATTGCACGAAGGTAACTTCGCCCAGGTCAGGTGGGGCCCCCAGGGGGAGGTTACGGAAAAAATCCCAGTAAACAGAGGAGTCCGCCAGGGGTGTGTCTTGGCACCCACCCTGCTCTCTTTATACATTAATGGGGTGGTGAAATTCCTTCAAGAGATCCCGGCAGACGCACCTACCCAGGCGGGCGAGAAAGTCCCTACACTGTTGTTTGCTGACGACACCCTTCTGGTGTCGAAAACCCCGTCCGGGTTACAAAAACTCCTTACTCGATATCAGCTATTCTGTGACTCCCGGGATTTGGTCGTCAACACAGATAAGACAAAATTTATGGCTTTTAAACCCCACAAGACATTCAAAAATAACTTAATTTTAAATAACACCCGACTAGAGAGGGTAAATGTGTTTGATTATTTGGGCATCCGCCTCTCTGACAAAATGCATTGGAAGCCGCACTTAGCCAAGATGCTATTGAACCACAAACGTGTTGCTGGGGCTCTTAGTAAAGAGCACCGGGCCTCTTATAGTAGACCGGTAGCTCCGGCACTTGTAATATATGATGCAAAAGCCGTTGCCACTGCTTTGTACGGGGCAGAGATATGGGGCTTCGAAAATATTGAAGACATTGGCAGGTCCGAAAATAAGTTCCTGAGGGATTTGGTGATGCTTCCTAGTAATACTCCATTAACTCCCTTGATGTTTGACATGGGCAGACGGCCACTCAGGGATATTGCTAAACTGCGCCCTCTTCTTTTTTGGGCGCGTACGATCCGTACCCCTGAGCTTGCAAACTACGCTGCGGCCCTAACAGAGGTGATCAACTTAGACACGGGGCACAGGGTTAAGTGGATATCCAACGTTAGAAGGTTACTGTCTGAGTTTGGTCTCACGGAAGCATGGGAAACTCACGTACCACCCAGCAAGGTAGAGTTAAAGAGTATTTATTGGAACTGGGTTGATAGTAAAGTGCTGACCAACCCAGAATTGGGTAGCCTGACAGAAGAGTTCTTTTGCCACAAACAGCGCAGAGGTTTAGAGCCTTACTTGGATATCATCCAGATTCCACGTGACAGACAGCTATACATTCAATTCAGGCTGGGCACACTACCAATCCACGCAACCACTTCAAAATGGCACTCTTACAAATATCAAAGTGAGGCATGTCCCTGCTGTAGAGCCCCGTTGGAAAGCATGTCCCACTTTCTGTTTGCATGTCCGGCTTATTCCATTGTCAGGTCTAGCTGGTTAAAACCGATTTGTAAAATTATGGGTACACGCGACTATAGGACTGCTTTGCGTATTCTAAAAACGGATCCAGGTGTGCTTTTTTCGTGTGGGGTGGCGAAATTCTTGAGCCGAGCCTGGATTATTAGAAACAAAGCACTGAAGTACTCTAGCACGCTTGCTGAGGGCTAAAAATTCCTTTATGGCAGCTATTCCTTACCATTTAAGTACTGTAACAACACCTAGAGTTCACCTACTCATGTGCACTGTGAAGATGCTCGTGTTTTGTGGAATGCCTTGCCCTGAGTTATACTTCCCTATCTGTGGTGGATTTTGCACATCTCCCTAGTTATCTCTGTACAACTGCTTTAAACTTCCATGTCTTGTATTTTAATTCTGGTTGTGTGCCCAATGTTTATCCTCTTATCCATTTTTCTACAAGGTCTTATAAAAAAAATTAAAAAAAAGAAGCTTTTAACCTTTTAATATTTTTTTAGAAATTTTTAGATCCTAAAATCATTATTAGTGTTTTTTATCTGTCTTGACAATTCCGCTAAATCATGTATTAACAGCGTTGTGATATATTGTATATATTATTATTATTATTTTTTTTTCTTTCCATTTTTTATATGTTTGTCTGTGTTTTCTTGTCTGTTGCTTTTATGATTCTAGCAATCGAAATAAAGCATTTGATTGATTGAATACCATAATTTTGGGATTTGCATCTAAGGGCTACAAATTCAACTTTAAAAAATCAAAAATTGCCCATCTCAGTGTCCTGTTTTTAGGATATGAGCTTTCAAGTGAAGGAAAAAGCCTGGCAGCCAATTTTTTGAAAATGCGCGCTGCTCCAACCTCCAAAATCATTGAAAAATTTACAGTCAATTCTGGGATTTCTAAATTTTGGTAGAACATACATTTTAGATTACGCAGAAAGAGTAAAACCTTTCTACGATTTAATAAAACCTGATTTTTCAGTAAAACAATGGAGACAGGAACATACAGATACACTTCGTTCCTTACAAGCTGACATGATAGCTTCCAAAACCTTACAGACACGCGTAAATGTACGCAACCTGGTGATCCGTATAGTTGCGGGTCAATCTGGGTACACCTATCTAACATATAATGAAAGTGAGACAGTACCAATTGCATACAAATCACATTTGTACACAAATGCTGAGATGCGCTTTGCGTCTACAGAAAAGATTCTAACAGCAGTACAAACTGCTGTAGTGAGAGAAAGAGCACTGGCTCAGGGGAAACGAATAATAGTAGTTACTCCAGTTCCAGCCTTAGAGGCTGCGACAAAGGCAAGCGTTCCCAATGCTAAAGCATTACATCCAAGATGGATACAATGGGCTAACTCTCTCACTGCAACAGACGTGGAATACAGGTACGACCCAAATTTAAAGACACAAGCATTCCTGCAATACGAACAAGAATATCCTCTACCAAACGAAATAATGCCTCTTGATCAGTATGAACATATTATTAACACTGACGGATCAACTCAACCGGCCATAGGAAGTAAGCAACAATATAGCGCAGCATGTGCAATCGTTAAAGGTCGCATGCGGGATGGAAAGTTCCACCCAAGTTGCACAAAAACGCAATCTCTAGGAGACTGCACGGCACAGCTGGCAGAGTTAAAAGCCTTGATACTGGCACTGGTAAATACTGATTGAGAATTCCCCACACTAATTGTGTGCGATTCCTTTTACTGTGTGCAGTCTTACAATGAATATTTGCAATACTGGGTTCAAAACGGGTTCAAAGACACAAAAGGTGGCACAATTAAGCATAAAATGCTATGGGAACAGGTAGTGGAGTTGAAAAACCGAACTACAGAGGGCTCACGTGATACATACACTGAGTCATCAGAGTGATGGCGTTCACGTCGAAGGGAATTCATTGGCTGATGAAGCCACAAAGGGGGCTGTACGCACGGCTTCCGTAGCTGCAATCACTCGTTCTAAAACGAGAATAGACAGTGAGATTATGGTAGCTGTCATTGCTTCACGCAAAAACAGCAAAGCATTACCAAAGAAGTTTCCACTCAAGTACTCCTACAGGTTAGATGCCAATAACATTCCATTTGCTCAGATTCCTGGAGTGGGGGATAGAGTAATTCCAAATATGGATCGTAGGCTAGGTTTAATTCTAGCAGCACACGAAGGGATAGGTTCTGCACATGCAGGAGTTACGGCGACTGTTTCATTGTTGAAACAACGCTACTGGTGGCCTGGGTTAACAACGCAGACTAAAGACTATGGGGCCGATTCCAATTCGGGCCGGAAATCTCTCCGACCGAGCCGGACCCGGAGAGATTTCCGACCGAATCGGACCCGTGCAGCCCGACCGAACGAGTACGATGCGCACGTATGCCATTGGACTCGAGTCGGTCGGACTCCCATTGAAGTCAATGAGAGCCTGTCGTACAACACGTACGCGGGCTCCCATTGACTCAATGGGTGCGAGGCGGACAAGGGCGCCCCCTACAGCGTGTACGCGGCGAAGCGACTCGCGCCATACACGCACAGGTAGGGGGACCCATGGGTCCCCCCTGTGTGCGACTCGCGCGGGTACGCATACAGGGGGGTCCGACACGGACCCCCAAAGTACGGCTCCGACTGCTCTTTCGAGCCGGAGTGCGCGGCTCGGTCGGACTGCTCGCGGCGCTCATCGTACTTACCCGGCCGGGGAACGTCTCCATTGCGCGGTGCGAGTCGAGTCCGAGCGAGTCGGTCGGTGCGGTTAGACCCGGGAACGAGTCGGTCGGAGCGGTCGGGACGCCCGGACGAGTCGTTCGGCGATTTCGCATCGTACTCGCTCGCCCGGACGCGCGTACGAATCGGTCGGGCAATAGGGCTCCGAATCGGATCCGGTTAAGCCGGATCCGATTCGGCGCCCTACCGGCCGAGATCGGAATCGGCCCCTATGTCTTGAAATGCGACATCTGTCAGCAGATAAAATGTTCCACCGTAACACGTCCAGGGCAGACACCATTGTTAATATCTGACAAACCACAAGCGTGTGTTTATTTGGACCACTGCGGCCCCTTAAAAAGAGATGGGGCTTAGAGGTATATCATGGTTGCAGTGGATTCCTGCTCGAGATTCCTATGGGTGTGGCCCCAGCGCTCGGCTGACGCTCGAACTGTTATAAAAGATTTGCGAGTTTTCATAGGGACATACGCAATTGGCACATTACATTCTGACCAGTGCCCTGCGTTTAGCTCTCGGGCTTACAAGGAGGCCATGCGAGGATTGGGTGTAGCATTGCGGTACTCAACTCCGTACCATCCCGAGGGAAATTTGGTTGTGGAGAGAAAAAAACGGGACTTAAAGCAATCTTTAACAGCTAGAGTATTAGGCACGGTTGAAAGTCGGGTAAAACATTTGTATGGAGTTCAGCGAGCATTGAACAACAAGCCAAGAAGTTCTCTAGGGGTTGTCACTCCTTATGAGGTCCTATTTGGGACAAGAATGTGGGTACGTGATCTTGATTGTGAAGGCGCAGTGCCGGATGTAAAACCTTTTGACATCCATGATCGTTTGGCTGTTTTACAGAATCTAAATGAATCCAGGACACAACTAAGTAATGTCCGTCTGAAGCAGACCGCCACTGGGGAAGTCAAATCAGTCAAGGCAAGACCTGTCTGGGTCCCAAAAGTTGGGTATCTGGTCAGAGAGAAAATAGCGGACAAGAAAGAATTTTGGGCCATCCTACAGAAAACCTGTACAGGTCTTAGCAGTCGAAGGAACAAGAACTGTACTTCTACTGCCTCTTGCCGGAAAAAAGGAGAAAAGATTTGTCTCAATCGACCTAATCAAACCACACTATGTGGCCGATACTAAGTAGTAGGCCACATGGACTCCAAAGTAGCAGATGCCCTCCTCTCGCTACAATTCAAGAAGCTCAAACGGAAAGACTCATCACGTTCGAAGAGTCCCCTGTACGGAATGATGGACTATGCAACAATGCTATGGAACTCGTTCCTCAGAACCTGAAATTCAACTTCAAAATCAAACTCAAAATGACAGACAAATAGCTGTTAGACCAAATACAGATGTCTACGTTAATGTGCCTCGACAAGAGCAAAGTACGATTTCAACAAATCCTGATGCAATTCCAACAATTGATCGAACTGCTTCTGGCTACTTCATAAACTTTGATACGTTTTCTTTGGATCCAAGTGAACCTGAAACGACGCCAGCCAAAAAATTACGCAAGCAGCATGTAAAAGACTTTATGCATTTTCTTAAAAAGACTTACCTGGTGTCACCTTGGGTAGAACTATGGGTAATCACCGGGATACTTTTCTTTCTTTTCTGGGTAGGCTTAGTAATAGTTTTTAGCATGCTTTTTAATGGAAGATACCTTCGACAAAGCTCTGCGGCCCAAAAGGTGAACTTACTTTTAAAGCCCCACCTATCATCTCATCGAGAACAAAGAGACTTGTCATCAGTGAACATTACAGCAGTTCCTATACCAGATGGTATAGTTTGGGGCAAGGTTGATTTCGATATATTTGGTCCGACCGAAATTTTAAGAATTCCTCATTTATTTAAACTATTGTTGAGTGATATCATTACCTCAAGTACATTTTCCGATGATTGGGATTTTGAAACTGTTAATAACATGTCTGATTTGGAAAAATCTGCTGCGTTTTCTAACAGTGAAACATTGGAAGGCACGTCTGATTTTGAAAGCATGTATTGTTATCAACATTATGGTCATCATTTTCTGCATAAATCTGCAAATCCTAGAAATGTGTTCACATACCACCAGTGGGAACATTGTCCAACACCACTGAGAGGTAGTTCAAAAACATTTACACAGAAATTTCCATATTTTTCAGGGTTCAATATGTCTGACCCAGCCTCATACTATTATAAGGTTGCACCAACATCAGCACAGAAAAATATGTTGACAAACACCAAACAGATTTACTCTGCTTCCTTTATTACCCAGTTGTCCGAACAAGGTTTCAACTTGTGGAAAGACACCATAGACCTAAAATCAGTCTGGGGTACTAGGGAATGGCAGGTACAGGGAATAGAAGCTTTATTTAGAGCATGCCTCATCCCTCAACAAATCATGTTGTTGAACGAAACAGTGCAACAGACGTCTTGCCTTGGACTAGCCAAGAACAAAGACTTGAACACACCTCGGACGCCGACTCCATCACACACCGAGGGCAACATAACATCACAGGAAGAAATTACAGTAGATGACATCATACAATACAACAGATCGGACCCCGATTGGAGAAAATGGTTGATTTGGCCCACAGACACTAATAGTTGTCAGGCAAGATTCATGGGTAAAACCAAAGGGTTTAGTATCCATAGGCCAGATCCACGTTATGTACAGAGAACACATCCAGGCGTAGTGACATCCTACAGTGTTGGGAAGTTGTGCCTCGATTGGCTAAAAACCTCAACACTCACAGGTGAAATAACACTTATCCTTACTGTCACAGGATGTGGATCTTAGAGATTTTTTAATGGGTCCCAGGAAGCCACGTCAGAAACGTTTCTATTACGCTGTCTATAATGAAATATGGAAAATATCCCAACAAGAGGCCGCAGAGAGATTACGGGAAATAGACCGTATAAATCTAGAAAAATCTCTAGCAGTGGTAGACAATGGGTTAACTACATTGACCTCCAGGATATATTCCTTAGGCAACATTGTATCTTCTGCAATAGACATACTAGAACAAGATTTGGCCATATTACAACACGGGCAATCACAGTTACGTTCTATTAAGTTATTAAGCTGGACGCTGCAATCTTTGCGTGCAGGCTATGTGCCTTGGCGTTTTATCAACAGCACGTCTCTGTTTTCTAAATACAATCTAACAGATAGAAATTGCACAAAGGGGAGCAAAATATACAATGCTGCGTATCGAAAAACTGGATAGGTTACCATTTACAGTGGCGGAATCACCATCCACGGAATGGCTAATCCATGGCCACATAACTCTACCGGTCACTACCTTTCAGTTTCAATATTGCCTTGAACAAATGCAGGCAGGCAGATATGAAAAAATGGGTAAGGAATACATTAAGGAATCATGGGTTTTACCATACAGATTTCGATGCTGGAGTGGGAATCGAGAAGTGTTTCTGAGCGGTACCAACTGTGAGAACGCTTTAAGTGGATCGCTCATATGCCAGGATATAATACTGCACGGGGCTTGTAATGGTTCTGTAGCGAACCTATCCTGTCATTTGAGGGGTGCCCCAGCTGCAGTGATTACTCCAGCATTCGAGCTACTTTCAAATGGGAGTTACTTGATGCTGAACAGTCAAGGCTGCTGTGGAATGCTCCCGGGCATCGCATATCTGGTAACCGTGAGCTCCAGGGTTACTTGTTGTATGCAAGTATTGTTTCCACCGACACATACAGTCAGGGAGGCGCCTTTATGGCCTTCACTGAATGTTTCTTTAATACGGTTTGATACTCTAAGCAGAATGAAAGCCATGCTTCTACAGAAGTCTGTGCCCTTAACCTCCGCTCGAGAGACTTTTGATCTCCAGATCACAAGGTCTTCGGCAGAGATACAGGTGCTCATTCATACAAACTGCCCTTTCCATTTCGCAGAAATGGTAAATCGTATCTTTAACATGTCGGATACGACAGGCATTGTCCACCTATTTAAGAGCATAGGTTCGGGACTTCTGAGCACCTTTCAGACGGTACTTGGACTTATACCAAACTTCATTCATTCCGTGTTCGGAAGCATCTTTGGAGGACTTCCGCTGATTCTGTTTCTAATAGCAGGAATCGTGATTGTTATTTTTCTGCTACGCAATGGATGTCCCAGTCACCAAGGAGATGGAAAAAGCACTCCTGGAGCGTAAATACCGTGACCGCATGGTACAACATCTGGGCACGCCTCGCCTAAGAGAACTAAGTGCATCTTGGTTCTTGTCAATTCGACCAGTCTGGATGGACTGTATGTTACCTGTCCTCCGATGCCTGTTTTGCGGAGAAGAATGCGTATTAGACCTTTGTTTCACACTCCCATCATGTGCCCAACCGGACGTGAATGCGTTACTGGACCCGATAACGGCCCATGTTCTGCAATGTCCTCAGCATATTCCAATGTTGATGGCGGCATTCCTTGAGCCACCGCAGGTAGTAATTGCACCTGTTGGTATAAACACCGGCTCCTCCACTGACACCCAGGCTTTGGATGGCGCACAGGCTGCCCCAGCACCGGCTGTGGACAGCGTGGAACATCATCTGTGCTCTATTGATGTACTCTGCGAGGTGTTACAGGGGCCGTCTACGGCGGGAGCAAGCAACGGAAATGTTGCGTCTACTAGCCAGGACACATAAACATTTAACTCATTTGGCTCGTCGTGTGCTGGGAAGAAATTCGCCCTTTTTAAAAACAAACTCAAATTTGGAACTATGAAACTAAATTGACATTCCTTTCATTTTTTGGGCATACATGGCTTTAAAATGCTTATAGTAGTTCGGACTATAATTACGGACACTATTAGAGCTAAGGCTTGAAAATATTTTCTTTTTACATTTTTTAAGTTTTTTTGAAATTTGTAGATGTTTTTAGACATTTTAGCAAAAGAAATGTTTTTTAACACTTTGTGCGTACCAATGTTTAGTTTGAATGGTAGTACAATAATAGGTTACATATGTCGTCCTTTCGGAAGAGGAGTGGGTGTTATATTCCATATAGGTACCCTATATAGGCGCAGGTAACATTGCAACCTTTCACCTATTTACTTCCCTACATTACATACATAACGTTCATAGGGACTGACCTTTTACCTAGATACGACACTGCATTCAGAACGCGGGTTTTTCCCTAGTTCGAAACTCATACATTATGCATGAGGCTTCTTGGAAGCACAGCAGGATTAACAGCAGGACTGACATCTCCTGTATAATATCTCTGTATAAAGTTCAGGCCTGACGTCATCTTTTAGGCTGACACAGTAACACAGCAAGGTAGGACCCCTGGGGAGACCTATGGGTATATATACATCATGTCTTGCTTAGAAAGACAGAGGAGACCGTGACTTCCCGGCTGACACACTGACCAGAGACGCTGAGGTTCCTCCATACAGACGCTCCAGCTAGCAGCGGTCTAACATCCCTTGCGGGGTGTCCAACTCGAGACCAGGACGGGGTCCCACATTCTCTAAACTCTCAGGTAATGGGGTGGACTAGAACCTAGAGGGATTCTTGGCATAACACCTACATAGATGCTAGGTACATTTAGGTGCATCTAGTTAGGGAGGGATCGTAGGAGTACGCACTTTTTATCATGTGTTTTATGTACTTGTATATATTCATGATTTCTGCAAGATGGTAGAGCTATACCATCCCTTTACTTTTGTAGTATTGCTAATCATATATCTCTGCTACTGTCTAATGGTTGTTGCAGCTCATATATTCTACACTAGAATAACAACTGTTCAACAAATACTTATTGAAACGCCCAGCCTGTTTATTCTGTGTAACTCTCTGAGACAAACTAAGTGAGCACGAGTGACTGAGCGAAAGGTAGTATATTGTTTCCACGATCCTGGGGGATCAGGGTTGTCATGTTCTGAGGTTGCCAAGAACTATTCTCTCCCCGATAAGAGGAGACTCTAGTGGCACTGTGAGCTAGCTGATACAGACAGGCTAACGTATCCGGTGGGGGTGCACAGAATCAGTCTGCCACCAATCCCACAGTTTATGTTATCCAAACGCGCAGATCCTGTATAGGTAATATAGGAACTACACGACAAAGTGAAGTCATCTACCTTTGTGCTATGGCTCTATATTGGAGTCATCTGGTTTCGTGTTATGAACTCTAAACAGGAGTAATCTGATTTTGCATAATGAACTTTATAATGGAGTTATCTTATTGAATTCTTCAAACTTAGTACTGCAACCATTCTTAGGCCTATGAACTCCGATGTATAGACTTTGTTAGTTTACTTGATTCGTTTGCGGTTGTGAGCTATTACTAGTGGTGGGAAAGTGATTGCATTTGATCTGGAGTGAAACTCATAATGATAATGTTTAATTATTATGTTGCAGATAATTAGCGATGTAATTTAGGATTATTCAAGTCACAGATCTAACTCACAATCTGCTGACAGTAGTTATAGAGATTAGAAGACATATAGTCTGGGGTATCTTCGACGTAGTGTTTCTAAAGATTATTCGTTTCTTTCAGCTCTAGAAAATCACAGAGGTGTCAGCAAGATTAGACAGTGGGTAATGCAGAGATTATTATGAGATATCACGTGACATTGTAAAACGCCAGCGTGACCTTGCATGGGATAGACATGACCTTGTGATGTCATAGCACACAACGTGAGAGCGCCATCTTGGAACAGGACACCGGCCATTGGACTTCATTGGCTTGTGTCAGCACTCCTCAACGTTCGTCGGCCAATTTTGCTACCACCGCATTAACAGCTGAACAGGAACAATTAAAGGAGCGGCGAGTAACGCCGAGGTGCACTAAGTGTTGCAACAATGTAAATTTCAAAGTTTTCAATGTAAAATATATAGGGGCACATGCATCAAGATAAGGAATTGCGATTACTTAATAGTGATTTTTAAGGAATCGCTATTTAGGAGTCGCAATTCCTTATGCATGTAGGGTTTGCAAAAATAATAGCGATTCCTACACATTCCCTAATAGCGAATCGCAAATTGTGATTCGCTATTAGGGAATGCTTTCCCATTCATTCCTATGAGCCTAGAGGCCCATAGGAATGAATGGGAAAGCATTCGCAATTTGCAATTACCAAATAGGTAATCGCAAATTGCGAATGCAATTGCAAGGGTGCTAAGGCCCCCCTGATGCACCCCCAAAAAAGGTAAGTGTGCACATGTTGCGCACACACATGCCCTAAGGGCATGTGTATGCGCCACATGGCACTTAGAAAATGCAATTTTGTGCATTTTTCTAAGGATTTGCAAATTAACATCAACTTGAAGTTGATGTTAATTTGCGATTCCTTAATGCAAAGTCGCATTTTGAAAATTCTTCTTGCATTGCATTTAGAGAATCGCAAATTGCGATTCCCTAAATGCATTCGCAAAATAGGTAATCGCAAAAATTGCGATTACCTATTTTGCGAATGTATTTTGGGTTGATGCATCAGAAATGGCTTTTTACTGGTCGCAAACCGGCCGGTTCTGCAAATCGGCCCGTTTGCGACCGGTAAAAAGCTTGATGCATGTGCCCCTCTGTTGTTTTCTTAAGACCCTTGCAGCTTTTACTACTTGTGTTTACAAATACAAACATGGCAGTTAACAATATGTCACAGCCCTCAGCTTTTCTATATGACAAGGGAGAGCCAGCACTTCCCTGGGAACATTGGAGGAAATGTTTTCTGGTCCTATCTGGTATCCATTGGTGGGGGGAAATTTTCTGCGCACAGGAAACAAGCTATTCTATTACACAGCCTTGGGATTGAGGGCCATAACATTTATGAAAGTATTGATGAGATACCCATCGGTGATGGTGAAGTAGAGCCCGCTGATATATTTGTAATGTCTCTAAAAATGCTTGAACAGTACTTTGGTCCACGTGTTAACCTTGTTTTTAGAGAGACACAAATGTTTTTCGAGGGCACAGGAGCCTAATGAGAGAGTGGGTAACTACATCACCTTTCTAAAGATGTTGGCACGCACCTGTGAGTTTGGGGAACCGGCGGATTCTCCTATAAGGGATCAATTGGTGAGGTGCAGCAACAGTGGCAGAGTGCAAGAAAAGTTACTGACTAGGAATCCTTCACCCAAGGAAGCAATTGCAATTGTGAACGGAGTCGAGAATGCATCCAGCTGGATGAAGGAGATGAGAAGTCACGCCCTGGCGCCTGATAATGTTTCAGCACAGAGCAGCATTCATGAACTAGCTGAGAGAGAGATACAACAGGTGGCAGACCCCAACATTTTTAAAGTTGCTACAAAAGCAATGTTTAAGACACCATTTGACAATAGCAGGCCAAAGTGCCTTAGATGTGGGTGCTTTGGCCATGTGTCTAACAGTCCAAACTGTGATGCCAGTCATCTAACTTGTTGTAAATATAGGCTTAAAGGGCATTACATGAGGGTTTGCAAATCGTCAAGGGAAGTACGAGTGGTAGAAAATCTGGACAATGTGGCAGAGGGGTTGCAGATGGTGGTGTTGAATGTGAAGTATGATGGTGAGGAGGTGGATGATGGAGCAGTAGTCATGCCTAAGTGCGGAGTTGATATTGGGGGGAAAAGTTTTGTAGTGTTGGCAGACTCGGGTTCCCCATTTACTATGATTGGAAATGAGATTTGAGATGACAAATTCCCTAATGAGACGTTGCTTCCTCCAGATACCAATCCAGTTAGCTATGGTGGCTCACACATTAATGTTCTAGGGTATGTTGTCAAAAAGATCGGGTTTAATGGCAGGAAATCATTGGTAAGGTGGTGAGACAACCTCTTTGGCTGGAGGCACCAAAGAGAATTGGGGATTATACTGAATCACAAATCTCCAGGTCAGGTGATGTTGATTGAGTGCGGTGATGGGAATGGCTTTTATGAAGAATTCCCTGAAGTGTTTAGGAATGATTTGGGGTTGCTCAAAGATTTTGAGCACCAGATTATACTAAAATAAAAATGCTAAACCTTGTGTGCATAGGGTGTGCAAAGTTCCTCACTTGATTCTCAAGCCCCTGAAGGAGGAGCTAGACTGGTTGTTAGATTTAAACGTTATTGAGGAGATTGAGTCATCGGAGTGGTTGGCACCAATCGTTTTGGCACCCAAGGATGTAAGGAAGTCCATCAGGATGTGTGTGGACTTATGAGATCTTAATAAGTGGATGTGGGTGGATCGCCAACCACTCCATTAACATCTTGGAATCCCTCACTATGTTAAAAGGGGCAGCATTTTTCTCTGTCCTGGATCTCTCCTCGGCCTATCACCAAGTACCGCTGCAATAAGACTCAAGGCATCTAACCTTGTTTGTAATGCCGTTGGGGGCTTACCGGTTTATCAAGATGCCATTTGAGCTGGCCTTGACCGCGGCCTGTTTCCAAAGAATTATGAAGGTGATCCTGGGAGAAATACCTAACATTTTATTCTTTCAGGACGACATTCTTATTTATGGCAAGTGTGTAGGTGAGCATAATGAGGGCTTGAGAAGGGTGTTGACGACATTGGCAGATAAAGGGCTTATGGTGAAGAGGCAGAGGTGCAAGATTGGAGTACCTTCTTTCAACTATCTGGGTCATGTCATATCGGGGGAAGGCACCCAACCTAAAATGGAGTTGGCTGACAGCATAGTGTGTGCCCCTGTTCCCACTGATAAGGAACAGATGAGGTCGTTCCTAGGACTCGGTGAGTTCTATTCAAAGTTCATACATAAAGGGATTTGCCAGTGCAGTGGTGCCCATAAGAGCAAAGCTGAAGAAGGGGGTCCTCTTTGCTTGATCGCCGAAGTGCCAAGTGGCATTTCAGCCGATAAAGTCGGGAATCAGCAAGAGGCCCACCCTGTCTCATTTCGACATTAGGAGGAAGACAATTCTGACCCCCAATGCCAGCTTGCAGGGCCTGGGGCAGTCCTCTCTCAGGTTGAAGCTGGAGAAGATAAAGTAGTGGTGTTTGCCTCTGGGGCCCTTAAGAAGTCTGAGGAGCATTACTTATGCATTGAAAGAGAGGCCTTAGTGATAGTTTGGGCGGTGAAACACTTCAGGTTTCATCTGTGGTGCATTTCCTTTCTGGTGAGGACAGACCACCGACCACTGGTCCAAGTCTTCTCCTGCAGCCAAAATGAGAGGGTAACTCCTAGAATTAAACGGTGGAGCAAAGGCTTGGAGGAGTTCCAGTTCCAGTTTCAATATCTTCTGTGGTTGGCTAACAAAACTGCTGACTGTTTGTCATGCCTACCAGTAGAAGGCGAAAATGAGGTGGTCGTTGATGACTCAGATTGTGTGAGCTGGATTAGGGAACACACGATCACAGGGGATGAGTGGATAAAGAGTGGTGAGGAGCACGAATGGTTCCCACAACCAAAACTTATGTTGTGAAGGGCTGGCCTTACCACAAGGGGCTAGATCCAGAATTAAGACCTTTCTGGTCAGTGAGGGATGAACTCACATTATTCCAAGGTGACCTTGTGAGGGCTGAGAGAGTAGTGACACCCAGGGGCATGAGATCCAAGGGAGTCAATCTGGGTCACGAAGGACATCTTGGTAGAAGTCTCACAAAAGCCTGTGTCCAAGAGAGGTACTGGTGGCCAGGCATGGATCCCCAGCTGGAATAGGTGGTGAAGGAATGCTTTTTGTATGCTTCCAAAGATAAGTCCCACATAGCTAATAGGGCTCCCTTATCTCCAGTTGTTCAGCTGGAGGAACCATGGACAAAATTGTGTCTGGACATCACAGGACCTTTCCAGTTCTTACAACCGACTGAAAGGTTTGTGATATTGTTGGTGGACTACACGTCCAAGTGGGTATCAACCAGGTGCGTGAGTACGATATGCACCAAGATGGACTTAGAATTTCTCAAGGATGAGTTTGCAGGTGAAGGTGTACTCAAATATTTGATGACTGATAATGAGGTGCAGTTCACCTCGCAGGAGATGCAGGAATTCTTGAATCATTTCAGGATAACACACCAGAGGACAGCCCTCTTTGTGCCGTAAGCCAATGGTCTTGCAGAATGCATGGACAAGGTGGTGAAGGTCTGTGTGCAGAGAGCTGAAGAGACTAGGGTACCACTCAAAGGAGTACTTAAAGACATGTGGTGGGCCCATGGCACCGCTCCCAATTGCATAACACAAAAGTTGCCTTTGATATTTTTAAGGGACAGAGCAACCACTTCCAAACACAATCTAGTATGGTTGCCCATTAAAAGTACTCCTAATCTGAACAAGGAGGAGATTGGTGCCAGAATCAGATCTTACCAGCAAAAGTACAAACACATGTAAAATGGGAAAAACTCAGTGAAAACAAGAAGTGGAATGTGGGGGATCAAGTTCTGATAAAGAAACCAAGATGGGAGAGGAAGGGGTTGACTGAGCACGTGGGCCCTTTTATCATTACCTCTATCAAAAGAAATGTGTTAACGGTCCATACAGGATGCAGGTGGAGCATGTCCAGGTTAGTGAGTTATCCTTGTGATAAGCTGCCAGCTGCTGTGGAGACAAGCTCTTCTGACGACTCTGCTAGAAAGAGTGCCATGGGATATGGTCATTCTATCCGTCCTGCCACAAGACATAGAAGGGTTCCGATTCGCTTCAGAGATTTTGTTATGAAGTAATGTAATGTTCACTATGTTGATGGTTGACTAATCTTTTTGTTTCTCTTCTTCCCATGGTTGCTCACTCATAGATATGGTAAGCCGAGCTTGTTTTTTTGTTATTCTTTGCATTGTTATGTAAGGGGGATGTGTTGTAGTTACTTGTTGCACAGCCCTTTAGGTGTATGTGTGTAGCTCAAGCCAGGAATGTTCAAAGTCTCCATGGTAGTAAGGTTCCATTGAATGTCAGCTGGAGACTGAGAGGTGACTGGCATGCTGCATTGTTGGTGGTGAGTTACTGCTTCTAATTGACTTCACGTTTTAACACTTGGTTATAGATTACACCCCATTAGGGGCTATTTTGTTCTGTATCATTTCTGGAGAATGAATTGTTAACACAAACAACTAGAAGATCTTAATATTCAGACACAAAAAAGCATGTTTTGTAGAAATCTCGCTCAAGTAGGCTAAGTAAATCTGATTTTACAACTAACTGAGGATTTGTTGCCTGCCGACACTGCACACTATAGCACTGTGAAGACCAAGGCAGGCCATGTAGGGTGTGCCATGAGGAGCCTTCATACCAAAGTACCCCTTTTTTCACTCAAACTAATTCTGTGAGTTATAGCGGCTACCTTTATTCGAGTGTCAATGTGTTGGGTAATGGTACTTACGGCCAAACTGGCCAGTGTTGGACACTCTATTCCGTAATTGCATTCTACTGATTTTCAAGTTACTAAAGATGACATCACAGTTCCAAATCAGGTTGGAATTGGGAGTGTTCCGTGTGTCACTCATCATCATTTCATCTGCTGATCAGATCAAATTCATATCAGATCAGGACAGATTTATTTTTTCGGCTTGAAAAAGAAGCCTTATAAAACATACAATAAAATACCTTTTCATAAAATTGCTAAATTATGGTGTATTACAACCAACAATGTAATATGAGTAGATATAAAGTGCAATAAGTGCCCAAGGTCCACTTCAAAGGAAGCCACTGAACTGCTAAGAAATGTAGTTCAAAGAAAGCAAAATGAGGCACAGCTCGTTTCTGCTCCCACATTAAGCAGGTTTTGGCAATCTTGTCACCTTCCAGGCTACTTCAATGTACGTAGCTACAAACAAAGGAATTTCCTTTGGGTCAGTTCGATAGCATAGTTTGAGCGCTACCATTGAACTCATGGGGCCAGATTTGCAACCCGGTCACACAATGCAGCACAACACCCAAAGTTCCTGCGCTGTGTTGCGTGACAGGGAGAGAGGAGGAAAGAGCCATGTTACAGAGATGAAGCCCTCTCCCTAGCACCAGTACACAATCAGGTTGCCAAGCACCACACACACACACACACACATTTGCACCATAGTGCAAGGGTGTCTGCATGAATCTAGCAAAGGGTTTGTACTGTAAGGGTACCTTTCCAGTACTAAATACTATGCCTGGACAAACTATAAAACTTTTTCCACGTATGTGTGATTACCAGTGCAGCACACATGCAAGTTCGGAAAAGAAATGAGAAATAAAAGTATTCTTCTTCTTAATGCCTACTTCAAAGTGGCATTATTTTGTGGCGCAAAGCCCTGTCTAGTATTGTTAGTAGATACGATTTAGTGTCAAAAAGCATGGGTGGTAGCACAAGAATGTTCATGTACCACCCATGTAATGCCCCTCTGATGCAGAATGACGCAGAGTAATGCAAAGAAGCGCTTTGCGTTGATTTGCAATAGTTTTAGGCAACTTTACCGGAGGAATACAAGTTTTGCACAGGAAAGTAAATCCAACAAAAAACATTTTGCACTGGTTTGCATCCCTTTTGTGACGAATCCTACCACAAAAGGTTTGTAAATCTGGCCACTAGTGTTTTATTTTTGAAATAGCAGCCGCAAATAGGTTCTCCTTGCTTGCAAAGTTTTTCTGCACTGGAGCATAAAGTGCATTATTGTTTTGGATCTGCCAAGACCACAGTCACACTTGCCCATTTTACTTGCCTGCTTATCCCAACTATGGGGACGATTACGATGCGGGCAGGAAGGGCTCCGACCGTTGGTCGGAGCCCTTCTGCCCGGATCGTAATCACCGATTCGGATTCCCTTCCGACCGAGCCAATTCTATGGGCTCGGTCGGAAGGGAATCTGAATCAGTCTTTCGAATGGCTTACGACGGTCTCGGAGAGCCCGTCTGCCATTCAGAAGGCCCACAGTAATCCTCCGGCTGGCTCTTTCCGGTCGAGGGATTACGATGGCAGTTTCCCGCTGCCTTTCTGTGCTGGCCTTTCTGGCACAAAAAGGCATTGGGAAACAGCTTTGGGGGCCTCCAGCAGGGCCCCCATGGGTGCAAGCCCACCAAATGGCGGCCTAGGGGGCACCTATGGTGCCCCCCGTTGATCCCTGCACCTGGTGGCAGGCACCTTGAGGTGCCTGCTACCGGGTGCAGGGATGAACTGCACCCCTGCTTTTTGCTATGAGAGCACGCATTCCGTTCAGAATGTATGCTATCATAGCAAAGTATAGAATTGCGACGAACAGGGTTCAGTCGCATCCTAATTCCTGGGCTGGAACCGAAGACTGGCGGTCGTTCGGTTCCAGTTCCAGAACGATGATGGACGGACTTGGGTCCGTCCGGCATCGTAATCGGCCCCTATGTGTAACAAATCACAGAAAAAGGTAACGGTGGAATTCAGGGTAGCACATCAGTTAAGTGACTGTGTCTTTCCAATATAAACTTAGTTTTTTTCCTTAATCACGTGCCAGTATTGGTGCCACTCAAGGTAATAAGATACATCCCGCTACCACAGATGTGACCACATAGAAGTCCAACAACTCCTATATATAACTTAGAAATGTGTCACTCAGATTACGTGGCATCTTGATGAATTACCTGTATGGGATGTAGAAGGGCGTGGGGACAACTTTGAGGACAATTTGAACTAAAATTTAAGATATGAACAATAGGCGTCAGTTATGGGGTTTTGGCATAGGGCAGCACAGCAAGTCACCTTGCTGCGTTGCCCTTTGTCAAAGTGAAAGGGCAGGAATGCACTGTATCTATCCAATACAGTGCATTCCTGTCCTTTCCCCTGTACTGGTGCCGTTTTGGCAGCCTAGGGCCAACACAGGCACCCTTGCATCATGGTGCAGGGGTGCCTGTGTTGTAGGCAGAATTGTTTTTAAACCATAGTGGTGTTTTCCTCCTTCTATGTGTGCTGCAGAATGCAGAACACATAGAAAGAGGAAAACACGAGGAGAAATAAAGATATTTCTCCTCGTTACAGCTGTCCTGTGGATGTGTAAGATTTTGACACATTCCCAGGTTTACAAGTCTTTATAAATCTGGGAATGCGTCAAAAGCCAGGGGAGTTGCGTGGGAACACCCACTGCAATGCCCATGGAATGCCTCCCTTGCGCAGAGTAAGGTGATGCAGCAATTTGCGCTGCGTTGCCTTACTCACGATTTATGAGGCCACTCAAAGCCACGCATTGTGGCTTTGCGTGGCTTCATAAATATGACTCAGAACCTTGCGTCACGCATGTACCACTTCACATGGTGCAATCATGACGTAAGGCTCTCATAAGTACGCTTCAATGTCTCTTGAACAACTGTCGTCTACACTTATTAAAAACAGTACTAATTCTGAGTGCTAATGTTGAGTTGGGTACCTAAGGAGTTTTCAAAACCGTAAAGAAGTAAAAAATTGCAGTTGGAAAACAAAAAAGTGGCTAGATATGTTTCCACTGATTTACGAAGTTAGCAGCTCCTTTGTCATGACGAATGGCAGAAGATTTTTCTCTCTATTTCCACTCATGGCGTTCAGCTTTACTTGGGGGACTACGCCCTTTAGGTGTTGATACTGATACGAATTGAAAGATGCAATGCTTTTTCTTTGCTCTTTCTCTTAGCTAAATGAATAAAGAGTTCTCTTAATGTGATCTTTTCCTTGTGCCCACCATATACGTACAAGGAAGGATGTGCTAAAGGCTACAGAATGTTTTTTAGGTAATGATGAACACTTAGGCCTAATTACTAAAGCTTTGCACTGTCTCAAATGGACGCAAAGTCACGCAAAGCGATGCAATGGCGTTTACTTTCCAGCACGAAATGTATTTGGAAGCCCCACAAATTGCCCTTTCAACTGCTTTACATCCCATTGAGTCAAAGAGGCATTACTAGGATTTTACTTGGACAGATCAGCACAAACACTGATAGGTTTTGAAGCAAAGTCATATATACTAAGATAGATAGGCAAGGCTTTGCCTCAAAAACCAATGCCTACTTGAAGCAGGTGCTACCAAGGAGTCATTTTTTTATTTCACCCAAAAAAAACATGCGCTGCAGGTGCACTAAACTTTACAGCACATGTCCAGTGGTGGCATCCTTCCTTGTTGGTCTCATTGGCGTAACAATGGCCCCCGCGGTATAAGGGGGCCTCTGAGTTCCAGGGGGCCCCCTCCGGCATTGTGTACGGTTGGCAGGCCGCTGACCTGAGGGCTCGTGACCGGGACCAGAGCGTGGGCCCGCCCCCTCTATGTACTTTGCAGAGTGGCCCCCTCAAGTTTCGTTACGCCACTGGTTGGTCTAGACATAGGAGTTTGTGCTTGAAGCGTATGCCTGCAATACAAATCCTATGCTAGATAGCGCTCACTGATCTCTGTGAGGCAGAGCTGGGGAAGACAACAGCGACCATCAATCTTAATAGACATGGTTCTACTCTGTGTTTTCCCCAGTGCTTACACTGCCAAATAGTGAGTGCAGTATTAAATGTCAGCGTGCCAAATACCAAGGCTGTGCAGTCCTAAATCCACCTCATGCCTCTTTAATCCACTGCCAGACGCTGCCTGCCCCTTTATCTCACTCTTGCAGGTTCCTGCTTTCTCTCTTGGTGAGGGCTTTTCCGTCATTCTTTTACTCCTTCTCTCCCGTTTGTGTGTTTTTCTCTCTCTTGTTGTCAACAAATGTCCGATGAAGAAAAATAAGTGCCAGTCCCCAAAAATGAGCGCCAGTGGCCCCCACCGGCTCAAATAAAGCACTGGTTTTTCCCAGGCGCAACCCAGCGCACCAAATTTAGTTGCTGCGTGGTATTGCCTGAAATATTAATAAATCTGCTCCTTAAAGTCAACAAATATACAATTTTAAGCATTGTAATAAAACCTGATAGGTTTAAACAGTAGATGTAAGTGTTGGTGCTGTGATTAACAAAATATTTTAGCAATCTGCATGGAGAACCACCTTGTGGCAATGTAGCAATAAAAGCGTTGTTGAGTGGTGCTTTGTTTTATTTTATTGATGTTTTAAAAGGAGATTGATTGGTTGTATTTGGTTTCAATTAACTAAAAAAAATCAAGATTTCTGATAACTGTGAGTGTATGTTTTGAACTCACCCTTCTAGCATGAAAAACAATGCAGGCCTTACGCTTAATGATAGAATCATGTGATAGGAGGGCTATTTTGTAGCTTTTAAATCAAGGTATTTGTATAATGATGCCTCAGGCATGCAGCCTCAGAGTGCTGAAAATAAAATGGGGCATATTCTCAAGCCCCCATCGCCACCACAACGTCATTTTCAGTGACGTTGTGGCGATACGGGCTTCGCCCTATTCACAAGGCAGCGTTAAGCCACGTTAAGTGGCTTAATGCTGCTACCGCTGCCTTGTGAATAGGGCCCCCTTCACGCTGTTTTTAGCGTGAAGGGGGCGTGCAGTTGGTGTTGCGGTGGGCGTTCCACCGCAACACCCATTGAGTTTGACGCTACCTCCTATTCACAAGGGCAGCGTAAATAGGAGGTAGCGCCAAACTTAAGACCAGGAAAAATCTGGTCTTAAGGTGGCGAAACGAGGAGAAATGCTTTATTTCTCCTCGTTTCTGCTTTTTCCATGTGTGCTGCCTTGTGCAGCACACATGGAAAAAGCAAAATGCCATGGTTTGTTCATGTACAGGAAGGTGTCCCTTCCTGTACATGAACAAACCTTTTTTTTAAATGCCGTTTTGTAACTTACATGTGTGCTGCATGAAGCAGCACACATGTAAGTTACAAACTGGCATTTAAGGTTTGTTTATGTGCAGGAAGGGACACCTTTCTGTCCATAAACAAACCTCCCTGCTTGCAGACACTCTTGCACTATGGTGCAAGGGTGCCTGCGTCGGCACTAAGTTGTGAAACTTAGCGCCATCGCAGGGGGAAACGCGAGGCTGCACCATATCCTTGAGAATAGGGTGCAGCCTCGCGTTTCCGAAGTGGCGGAGAGAGGCGTTAAGCCAAGAAGGCTAACGCCTCTCTCCGCCACTTCATTGAGAATATGGCCCTATGCGTTTTTATTTTCCATAATCAGTGCTCCTCCTTTTATCAGCCTAAAGTGAATGAAAGGCCAATTTAACTGTACCTGAATTCAGTACTGTGACTTTCAAGTTGCAAATAGACATCAGCAGCAAGCAGTTAACCCCCTGAATCCTCTCAGTGGCCTTAATGCTATCAAATATCGATTTCTAAAACATTCAGGAGAAAGAGATGAAATGCTGCCTCATTTGACATCAACACATAACTTCACATAGCCACCTTTTGCTTCTTAGGTCAGGAAGCTGCACCAAGACTTTGATGAAGCACGATTTTAAAAATCATAATACACGACATATTTACTGATTAAAGAGACGAAAAAGCTGAAAGTTCAGTTTGCATGCATTATTCACAGTGACACGTGAAACTGAGACAAGTGTAGTAGAAGCACCATAAAAGCATGCTTTTAAAATGCAAGATGAAGAAAAACATACAACACAATACTAATACGTATACATGAGTTGCACTAATAAGAGTTTCTTGTGAATATGTTGTTTATTAAAGTTTACTGATGGCATTTTTCTGTTAATAAAGTGGCCTAGTGTTTATAATGCTTTTTGTTAGAATGCACCATTTAGAAAAGTCGGTGCAAAAATGTGTAGAAATTAGGTGTGATCTTGAAATTTCGCATAGTAAAACTAGAGATTCTATAGGATATGAAAAGTGAAAAATTTTGTAGTATGAACTTAGAAAGGTATACCCTTATATGAATGTTGGGGAAAATTGTGGTAGTAGGGTATTTCTAACGTTAGCTATTTCCATGTAATAATCTCTGGTGAAAGTTCTACATATTCCCTATTTGAATTGATTACATTACACTATATTTGATATTGATTTAGAGTTTATTTCATTTAAAATGTGTGATGCTAACTTAAAGGCTTTTTCAAAAATGCTTTTTCGAAAATGCTGACCTTTTCCCTGACCTAATACAATGAACCATTTACAACTAGCGAAAGGTTGCTTTATTTGTTCAGTACATGTATAAATCTTGGCATTATTAAATGTTTCTTCAATATTCACAGTGAAATATTCCTGTGGGAACAGGATTTCAGCTGTTGCTATAGATGGATACTTTGTATTTCCTTTGCACCGATATTAGGTCTATGCGGACTCTCAAATCTTTCGTTTCTCATGACCAGCATGGGAAAGCATCTCACTGTTGCAAGTGTCCTTGGTGACATTGTGTGAATTTGAGCATATGACAGTCTTTTGATGGTGGTGTGATGCTACATCACTAGTATTAGCTAGAAACTTTATAAAAGAAGAAACCACAAAGAAGGGGCAACGCCATACTTTTTCTTTTCCACCAGTAAATTTCAGCAGGTCTAACCTGAAGAATTTTATCGAGGAAAAATTACGAGGGGATCGGTATTGATGGAATTTCTTTATGTTTGGCAATAGGAGGAACCTCATATATTGGAATGTAACTACACACTCATAATCAGGGGCTAGAAGTCGCATAAAATGTGTCTTAGGTTATAAATGTCTTGCACTATACAATAGGAATGTCCCCTTTCCTGCATGCTGTGTAGGATTACGCACACCTGCATAACTAGGGTAGGTCTGGCCTATAGTGGCGGCTGCCAGGAGGGAGAAGTGGTGGAGCAGCACGGGGGATATAATAATAAATAAATTGAATTTAAAACTTACCTACTGCATCGCTGCCTGCCACCTTGGTGCTCTTCTCCTGATCACAGGCCCCCAGAATCACCTGCGCCAATCCAGACGCTGCTCTCATGCTGATGATACTATTACCCAGAATGAGAGCAGCTCCGGGATTGAGCGGAGCGGGCTGGTTTTAAGCTCCCAGAGGGACTGGGAGCCTGTGCCTTCTGTTCTCCATGCAATAGCCTGGAGACATCTAATGAGAATGATGGTTTGGCTGTCCTAAGACAGCAAGCCAAACCGGCAAGCGCACTTGCACTGCCTACCACTGCAAGTGCCCTCCAAGCTTGCCTGTCAGAGAATGGCCTCGCCCCCAAGACTCGGCTCGGGTCATGGAAAATAAAATGAAGTAAAACTGCTTTATTATAATGTTATTTTACGCGTTTTTAACTGCAGACTGAGGCAGTGGGGCGATGCTTCTCCGCCATAACGGAGGAGCTGCCACCCCTGGCCCATAGGGCAATCTTACAGTTCTAGAAGGGCTGGGATGACAGATCAGTGTGTGGGCCACTGCAGACAGCACTTGGACTATCTGCAGGGGAAATCTCTTGTAGACTATAAGCTTAAAGTGGGCTTAGAGCCCACCCATTACTTACCATTGTTTGGCTTGCACATCACTCTTGCTTCCTTGCTTCTTATTGGTCAGCAGCTCCCTGCTACCTCCTTAGCTTCAAGGTTCTGTCCCTGCAGTGGAGCATGGACCCTGTCTGCAGCTAGTGTCCTTCGACTGGCTGCGCACTTCCAGAGGTACTTCTTTTGAACTTTTAGACATGCACTTTTTAAGAGTGCATGTGTCTGCAGTCCGCCTGCCCTCCCCTCATGACCATGCTTTTCCTGACTCTTTCCCACCTCCTGCCATCTGGGGTCTTGCCCAAACCTCCCTCACCCACCCGTCCTTGCTTTGATTGCCCCCCTCCTGCTGTTTGTTTTCTTTGTGCCCTCCCTCCCTCCTGCCCTTGTTCCTCGTCTTCCACCTACTCTGTCCTCCACCCCCCTCATGTCGCTCGCCTATCCCGCCCTACTCCTTCCTTCCGGTGCCCATCTCCCTCCATACCCACCTGGCCTTCCTGTTCGTCACAAAGAAAAAAACATTAACAAAGTCAAATAGCTCTCACAGATCCATTTAGCTTTGTTAATGTTTTTAGAGATGTTGCACAGCAGCGCGGATAGCTGTGCAACATGGCTTAAAGTGAACAAAAAAAAGCCCGATGACGTGGTCAACGCTGGCTGAGCCATAGCACTTTGTTTTTATCTGCTTTAAGCCATGTTGCACAACAGCCCACACTGCTGTGCAACATGTCTAATAAACACATTGACAATGCCAATATGTCTCACGTAGGAGAAACCTATTGGCTTTGCCAGTGCTTGTTTTTGGGTGTTGATGTCCTGGTTTATGGGCTGGATGCTGGACATTGCCTTCAGCACATACAAATGCATGTACGCTCCCATACCTTGTAAAATTCCTATACAACATGCCTTTTCGAATTCAAACCTGCGCCTATTTGCAAATATGGACTACTCTTTTAGCTATCCGATTCGTAAATGGGGGCCACTTTTATTTTGATGCACAGGCCACTTTTCTGTCTCAATCTGGCCCTGTAATAACCTGCCCTTTCCTATCCCGGGTCCAATGGCCCGGTAAGACATGGCGGGGACCTTCACTCAGACATGGATAGTTCTGGGTCACTGGATGAGTCCCCTCTATTCAATGGACTTGTTCGCAGAGTGCTTCACTTATTGTCCCTGAGCCTGGGGTAACTCTCAGGTTAAACCCAGCTCATGCTAGGTAATCCCTCCCTGATCTCTCCTCTGTTTACAGAGGGGAGGTGGAATCCCTCTGCTGACAAGGCAGGAAGGCTGGAGGGAGCTAATGAAATCCCTCGTTGATGTTTTCTCAATAAATTTTCATTAGGGAGAGAACAGAGCAACTGACAGTTTTAGATTTCATGTCTGGCTGCTGCTCAACACAACCCACTTTAGACATTAAAGCACTGGGCATGCCATTACCTCTGGTTCATGATTGTCAATGACTGAGGAGATGCATGTAATGTAAATGGATTTGTAGAGTGCATACTAATCACCCATGAGGTGACTAGGCGCTTGAGTATGCATGAGTGCAAAGATGAGTGACAAAGTTTATGCATTATTAGTGGCAGACTCCTAACCTCATAATTAATAAACGCACACTTTCTGTAGTAGTCCAGACTTCATGGTTTGGGCAGTGGTTGTGTAAGGAGTCAATTCAATTCAGTGCTATGGGACAAAGACTGAAAAGTGGGGGTGAATTTCAAACTGTGTCAATTAAGGACAAGATTCAGAGTTTCTTCACTGTCATATTAGCCTTAATGGGGACATGGTACCTCATTTGTTTTCATTTGTACTGTCATTGAAAGGGGAGAAGCCTTCCTGTGAAAAAGCACGAGTAGGGAAGGAGCTTGTGAGGGGTGTGATGAGTCACTTTTCCTGTGAAAGGGGTCATGATTAACCCTGGGCAAAGCACTACGCTACGCTCGCGTAGTTTGCAAAGTTTGCGCTACTTCGCACTACGCGAATTGCAAGTAGCACAGTGCAAACACGCGTAGCGTAGCGTAGCGTAGTGCAGCGGTCATTTTTTGCTTGCTCGCGGTCCTCAACGTCAAGTTGGCGACCGCGAGCAAGCTAAAATGATATCCCGGCGAGACTTTTCCTCGTTCACGATCAGCAACATCAAGTTGTCGATCGCGAGCGTGGAAAATAAACCTCCGGCGAGATTCTCAACGCGGGGAGGTCAGGTTTCTCATTGCGAGTGGTCGCGTATGCTCGCGACCGCTCGCGATGAGAAACTACCAGTCCGCGTTGAGAAAGCTGCCGCTCGAGTAAAAATCTACTCAAGCGGCAGTAAAAGACAGCTCGCACTGTGCAAGATGCCGTTTTCAATGATTGCACAGTGCGGACAAGCATCCGGCACTGTGCAATCATCGCGAACAGCGAACTACGCAGTTCGCGTAGTGCTACGCGTAGCTCGCGTAGTGCGAAGTGCACTTCGCGTAGCTTCGCGTTGCTTCGCGTGGCGCTGCTTCGCGAACTACGCCCAGGGTTAGTCATGATTCACTTTTGGCAGGAGTGACCTATATGGGGTCACACTAGCTGCAGCATGGACACCACAAACAGCAGTGCTGCTCCAGTGTTCTTTGCTTAGTGCATATAAATGGAAGGTGGACATTCCACATAGTGTAGTTGACAGCACTTGCACAAGAGGAGGGTCCCCAACTAGAGTAGAGTAGCCCATGGGATGCCAGAAGGCTCTCTCCTCTAGCTGCACATCACAAGTAGCACAGACGTGGGAAGTATCCCAACTGATTTCTCCTTTGGTGGCAACCACAAAGAAGCAAAACCTATGATGAAGCTTGCCAAAAGTTGTGAGTGAGAGCTTGTTGTCCTTTTAACAATACCTCAGTATTTATCGTATAAGATCACATATTTGAGAGAGGGAATTGATATGCCCTGAGTTTTTTTTTAATGCCGTAGAAGGAAGAGGTGCCACCATTATGGTATTTCATGGGATTATTAGGGGGGGGTGAGGTCTTAACCAATAATTTCCTCTTACTTCCCCACTTAGTTCAATTGAGCCCAAAGCAAAAGAGCACGAGCTGTACTAGAAAGGATGGAGACTGCAAAGGAGCGCTACTGGACCTTATGTATACTATATAAAGACAGAGCTTGGTAATGGATTGCCAATGCACTGCAGCTATATGATGCAGCAGCCATTGTTATTCTTGTCAGCTCTGCAAGTGCACCTCAGTCCTGCCCTGCCACTTACACTACTATACTGGGGCTCGCACATAGAGCTAGCATACTTCGTAGCAATGGCCGGTACGAAGCCTCGAACAGTACTCAACATTATGGAAGTTGCATACAAGCAGTTCTGGGTTTCAGTGCAGCATAGTTCTTCTGCAAAGCACCCTTTGTGAATTCAGCCGAGAGATGCACACACAGCTTCGAGCCGTGCCCATGACCAGTGCTGGGTGCAGTGCTTAATTTGTAAACAAAATAGGTGCCAGGGCCCTCATCAGGCGGCGCTGCAGCTTGCACCACCCATTGTCCCTGCTAGTGCAGCCGGTGCCAGTGCAAGTAACAACACAACTATTAACCATCACACTCCTACAGGTGTGACAATTCAGACTATTCCAGGCCCCCAAAGCTATACGAATGACTTGGGCAGAGTGTATTTGTCATTTTTAATGTATATTGAACTAATAAACAACTGTTGTTGTTCTCATCCCCAAATTACGCAAACAGCGCCATCATGTGGCAGGCTGTCATAAGTTCCGGTGTTGACAATTAAGTGCTTGTGCTGAGCACCGGAAACCACCGGCTCAAATTAAGCACTGGCTGGGTGGGGTAGTGCACTTCCGTCCTATCTCTCAGCTCGCTTTCCTGTTCCAGTACTGGGTCCACACACAGCCCCCACACTACACCTCATTAGACATCTCTACCAATGCACTTTGGTCCTGCACTACAGGCAACCTCTGTCACGGCAGATGCCATTTCAGTAGTGAGACCCACACACAGCTCTGCCAATGTATTACGTCATCATTTTCAGACCACGCAACGTGCTACTATTCAGTACTGGAAGACACACGGTTCTGGCATTTAAACCATTGCTCTCAACACAGCCCCACAATTCCAGGTCTGAGACCCACACTCAGCTATACCAGTGCACTTCAGTCATGCCACGCAGTTCTAGTTACTGGTGATCACACATAGCTCTGCCAGTACACGTCACCATGAAAGGAAGACCTCCTTTCCAACTCATACAGTACTAGAATATGCACAGAGCTCTACCGATGCACCTCAGCCCTAGTCGTCTACACCTTACGCCTGTTCCAATAGTGAGACTTTAAAACAGCTCTAGCATTGCACCTCAAGCCAGACCTGCAGAACCGCCTTGCTACTCCAGAACTGGTGGTCAGCGCACAACAGCCCTGCCCTGCAGCGCCTTTTGCCAATCTGGCACGGAGTCACACACACACAGATGGTATCTAAGCACCTTAGTCCGCTTGCAACCTTGTGCACATCTAATGCTGCTTACCTGCTCCCATGTAACAAATAAGGAACACTGACTCCCTGCACCCCTTCCATAAACAAGTAGTGGGAAAGAGAGAGTCCACATTCTCTGTTCATCCAGGCAGCTGGTCTGGGAGGATGGACTGGGTCACATTGCACCTGCATCAGAGAATATCTAGCAGAGATAATGAAAGCAAAGTTACTGGAATAAGATTTCAGGAGCAAAATCAATGGATGCTGCAGAAACACTTTATCCAAAACAGAACGGTGGAGAATGGAAGAACTAGCAGCTTACATCCATCTGGCCTAGAAACTCAGCACACCGTCAGCAGCACTTAACCACTGATATTGACAGAAGCGTGAAACATGTTGAGTGATCACAGACTCCAGCATGTTCCTGGTCTCCAAAGTAAGCCAAGTCAGAAGAAGTACCTTCTACACCACGCAAACTCTTCAATTCATCAAGGTTTCCCTCAAAAGCTCCAAGCTACCATTGCCCCATCTTGTCTTATCATAACTACACAAACAAAATCTACCTGGGGCCTATTCCTACTAGTCCAAAAAATATAGAGAATGCAAAACACTGCAGCAAGACAACTACTGCACTTTCATCTAAGAGAGCAAAACTCACCTGCCCTCCAAGCTCTTCATTGGCTACCCAGTCTACAAGGCTCAAGCATCAACCGTAGGGTTATCTATAGGAAGGTTCCTCCCTGCAGCCAAGTAAAATTACAACAATAATGGCAGACAAAACCCCTGTGCTCTAAATTGGCACCAAGGCTGGTCACCCTTCCTAGAACAAGAAACACATCAAGTCGAACCACCTGCATGCGTGCAGCAAAAATATTGAATTACAGCAAAGACAAGAAGCAGTCAAAATCACCTGAAATTCAAAAAGTATTCAATCCTTGCTTTCCTCAACCAATGATGAAGGGGTCCAGCAGCCAGTGAAAAGAACCTCTTGCCATGGTAAAGAGAGCATGATGCCTCTTTCAAGAAAGAAGTCAAAAGGATACTGATGAACAAATCTATGCCGGTAAACGCATGAACCATACTCCAGAACATGATTTATCCCTTGCCTGCATGCTTATTTCTTGCAAAGTGTATTCTCACTCTGTGTTACTGGTTGCTGTCCACCTGGAACCTGTGGTTTTCTCTCTAGGAGATTCGCCCATACCTTGTCCCTCCTTGATGATGTTGCTATTTTTATACATGTCGCCTTGATCATTGTAAAGTGCTCTGATACACGCAAGGGTCATTTTCGCTCTATATAAAACTTCATAAATTATTAGAAATAAATAAATGCCACAGAATTTAAAATCAATGGCACCCAGAATTGGAACTCTCAAGAATGGCCGGCACAAGTACACACTTTGCTATCTCTCATTCCCCACCCCACGCATAAGCACATCTACACGTTCACAGTGACATAAAAGCAACCTCCGTCAATCACACAGTAGATACCAAAACGTCACCCATAAGGCCATACTCCTCTCCCTGCCCCTTCCAAACTAACACATCAACTTCTTATAAGCTCTTGAGCCCTGTGACTCTTTTCACTCCACTACACACTTATGACCTAATTACGATGTCCCGACATCGTTTCAGTACTGGGACCGACCGACCAATTAGGATGCAAACGAACACTGTTCGGTCGCACTGCTATTCTTTACAATGGGAGCATGCATTCCGACCAGAATGCATGCTCTCATTGTAAAACGGGTAGGTGCAGTTCATCCCTGCACCCTGGCCTGCCTCGGGGTGCAGGGATCAACAGGGGGGCACCATAGGTACACCCCACCCATGGGGGCCCTGCTGGGTTCCCCCAAAGTCGATTTCCTACAGCCTTTCTGTGTCGGAAAGGCCGGCACAGAAAGGCTGTAGGAATCCGACATTGTAATCCCTCGGACGTAAAGAGCCGCCCTTGGAATTACTGAAGTCATTCCGACTGGCGGATGGGCTCTCCGAGCCCATCAGAAGCCAGTCGTAATGACCGTTAGGATTCCTTTCCGACCAACACCATCCTAATGGGTCAGTCAGAAAGGAATCCGACCAGCTGATTACGATGCGGTAGGAATGGCTCTGACCGACGATCGGAGCCGTTTCCTACCGCTTCGTAATCAGCCCCTTAGGCTCAGTGACACACAACCAGGGCCACAGGAATTATGCGATTCTGCAGCTGAGGCATTTCCTGCATAATTATGGATTTGCCTAATTTGCCACATAACCCATCAACTGCTGCATAATCTGCAGATTTTAACCCCAAAAAAGTTTCAAGCCCAAACGGATCAATGGTTACTTCAAAAAGTGGCGACGTGTTTCCACACTGTGGAGGGCCCTTCGCAAAAGTTGACTGGTCATCTTTCAGTTGTTTATTGCTGTATTTTGTTGTTAAACTAGTACTAATGAGGTAACATCTTTGCACAGACAGTGTAAAAAGCACAAAACAGTGAAGTAAGACAATCACAAAATGTATCGCATATTTTGCCATTCTTGCCGCATAAATTAATCCACCCTGTCACATAAATCGGTACTCCCCTGCCGCATAATTCCAGTGGCCCTGCACATAATGTCACAAAAGCGCAGCTCCAGTCATCACACACCACATGGAAACACCCCCACTTTGTACACTCCAAGAACGAACATCCTTACACCAAAGACTGGCCACAATGAGCAGAGCGCTTCCTCACCTTGTCAGGGATATCAGTCAAGGATTATAAAAATTAGATTACAATGCCTTTAACTGGACCGAGTCCAGGTGTTCGTGATTCGAGATATTTAGATCATTTCGTTTGCATGATTGCAGATTTAAAGGAATATGTATGTGCACCTAAAATCCAGGAAGCCGAGGAGAAACAAACTGATAAATATGCAAAGCGAACATTCGGAATTTTTTTTTCACACTTATTTAAGTCCCGCCGGTGACATTACCAGACAGTCGCTGTGTCTGCTTCCTATGCAGACGAACAGCTGGTTACCTTGACGATGGCTTCCAGCTGTGAGCCGCTGCTTGGATTGGCCCAGAATTATCTGCTGATTGTGTGAAAGCATTTTAGTAAAAATCCCTCTCGGATTTTTCCCTTGCTGTTTGATCCATTCTTTTGCGTGATCACTCCACTATCTCGGTCTTCCTTTTCTTCCTTTACGGTTATGTTTTTTAATGCAGAAAGTTTGTTTTTTCCATTTCATGTAGGGGGAGGGGTACGCGCCAGCATTCTGTAGCACAGTTTCTCAGTCCTAGACCTTTTGTGCATTTTTGAAGTGCACAACTCATTGCCCAGATTTAGCAGTTAGAAATATATACAAGGCAGAAGGGTCCGCCATTTTAAATTACGCCATGACTTATTTCTTAGCCTCAGTCTTCAGAATATGCCAGCTTTGAGGATCTGACGTTGCCTATGTCAGGAACAAGGGAGTAGGCAGAAAATGAAAATACCCCCCACTTCGAACCAAAGCTCTTGTGGCACCAAGCAAACAAAGCAAGTCCCCAGAAGAGCTCTCTTGGGACTTCCATCCAAGTATCTATCCATTCATTCTTGCATCCTTCCACCCACCTGCTGAAATCCACAATTTCACCTTTACATTCTATCATTCATTCGGTCTTTCACCATTCTGTTCTTCCGCCCATCCATATCCAAATCTATCCATCAAACCTGTCCATTCATCCATCTTTCTATCTGTCATCCATCCACCCATCCACCCTTTCACTTATCCATCTCTCCATCCACCCTTTCACTCATCCTTCCATCCTTTCAGTCATTCATCCATCGATCGATCTACCCTTTTTACTTTATCCATCTATCCATTCACTCTTTCACTCCATCCATCCATCCTCCCTTTCACTCACCCATCCATCTTTTCACTCATCCTTCCAATCTTCTACCCATCCACTCAGCTATCCATTCATTTACCTTTCCACTCATCCATCCATCCACTCACTCATACATCCATCTACTCACTCATCCATCCATGCTTTCACTCATCCGTCCATCCACTCACCCTCATTTCACTCATCCATCCATTCTTTCACTTATCCATCCAACCACCATTTCATCCATCCACCCTCCCTTTCACTCATCCATCCATCCACCCTTTCATCCATCTACCCATCCACACTCCCTTTCACTCATCTATCCATCCTTTCACTCACTCATCCATCATCTCATCATCCATCCATCCTGTCACTCATCAGTCCATCCTTTCTCTCATCCACCCATCCATCCATTCGTTCATCCATCCATCCACCATCCCTTTCACACATCCAACCTTACATCCAACTTTTCACTCATTCATCCATCCATCTACTCATCCAGACATCCTTTCACTCACCCATCCATCCACCCTTTCACTTACACATCCATCCATCCTTTCACTCACTCATTCATCTTTGTCTGCCAAGTTGCAGACAGAAGAGGCCCATCAAAAAAGACCTCCACCCATGCTGTAGCTGCTATAGTTGGGGGTTCACAACACCCGAGCTCCATCCTTTCAATCATCCATCTATCTTTTCGCTCACCCATTTACCACCCTTATATTCCATCCATCCACACTTTCACTCCGCCCATTCATCCATTCATCCACCCTTTTATTCATCCATCCACTATTTCTCTCATCCATCTATCCTTTCACATCATCCATCCACCCTTTCACTCATCCATACATTGACCCTTTCATCCATACATCCACCCTTCCTTTCATTCATCCATCCATTCTTTTACTTATCCATCCATCCACCCTTCCATTCACTAATTCAGCCATTTTTCGCTCATCCACCCTTCCACTCATTCATCAGGCATCCATCTACCCATCCACCCTTTCACTCACCCTTCCACCCTTTCATTCACACACCCATCCATCTGTCCTTTCACTCACTCAATCCTTATTTATGCGTCTTTGCCTGCCAAGTTGCAGATAGAGGATGCCCATCAAGAACTCCACCCTCGCTGTAGCTGCTAAAGAAGAGGGTTGATGACGCCCCAGGTTGGAAATCTCAAGTGTCAACTCATATAGGCAGGTCTGGGCTTTCCTCTGACAGTGCCCAGGCGAAACTTAATTTAGCGCCTCAGAACAGTGACCAGCCTCTTAACATTTGACCCTTCCCCACTCACCTTAATCACCTATTTAGTTGCTAAACTGGAGGTGAGAGTCCATGGGAGGGGGGAGAGGAAGAAGGAAAGGGGAATGATGGTGGGAGTGGGAGAAAGGAAATCGGATGGAGGCTAGCGAAAGTAAAGAAATCAAGATATCATAGACAGCCTGGAGGTGTTGAATTCAATCAGCGGCCTAGAATAAAAGCTTTATTCTCTGCAGCTCTGGAGGTTAGCTATCTCTTTGCCCCTCTATCCCCAGGCACCCAGGTCTGGGCCACCTACCCCATGCCAAAAGCCAGCCCTGTATGAAGGTTTTGGCCTCATTCTATGAATCAGAGGTTTTTATTGGTCCTAATGAAATGAAATTTGTACTTGTAAAGCGCACCCATACCCCCAAAGGGGTGTCCAGGCGCTGTACGCATACCGCTGTGGAACCCTTCCTGGCTTTTCCCTGTGAAATGTCCACTCCTGGGCACCCCCAGGGTGAAGCCAGGCATCCCAGCGCTGTTGGGGCCGTTGTGGAGATTAAGCAAGCTATTGCCCAGAGTTGTAGAGTGGGACCCATGATTAGAATAGGCACCGAGGCGAGAATTATCAGGTCCGAGGAAATTGAGCCCAAGACCCTCCGAGGCGGGAATTGAACCCTGGTCCCGGGCCAGATCTCTGCATCAGGGTCTGCCGCTCTAACCATTGAGCCACACTTCTCCACTAATAAGAGACGCGTTTGTAGCATGCAGTAAATCAGTGCTTAATTTGTGCTGATGTTCCCAGTGCTGGCAACAGGCACTTCATACTTAACATTGGTACTTATTTATAGCAGTTCATCACATGGTTATGTCTTGTTATGTAATGTTCTGTTAATTTGATTTGTATAGTACACTAATCACCCGAGAGGGTATGCAGGCGCTTGGGCACGTTTGTAGGTTTATGGTCCCCAAGGTGCTTATACGAAGAGCCATGTCTTTAGCTTCTTGCAGAACTCGAGAAGTGAGGAGGAGGTTCTGATGTGTTGAGGGAGGTTGTTCCATGTCTTTGGTGCAATGTAGGAGAATGAGCGACCTCCAGTTTTGCTTTTGCAGATGCAGAGAATGTGTACGAGTGAAAGTAAGGCAGAGCATAGGTGTCTGGTGGGTTGGTGAAAGTGTATGTGGCTGGTCAGGTATTCTGGTCCTGTGTTGTGTAGGGCTTTGTGTGTGTGCGTGAAAAGTTTGAATTAGCTGCGCTTGAGAATAGGGAGCCAGTGAGGTGCGGTGTGATGTGGGTGCTGCTTGGGTGATCGAGTATGAGTCTTGCAGCGGTGTTCTGGATGGTGTGTAGTCTGTGTAGGAGTTGTTTGGAGATTCTGGCATAGAGAGCATTGCTGTAGTCCAGATTGCTGGTGATGAGTGCTTACGTGATGGTCCGTTTGGTGTTCTGAGGCAACCATCTGAAGATTTTTCACTGCATGCGTAGGATGAGGAAGCAGGAGGTGCACACTGCATTGACTTGAGCCATCATGTTGAGCTTGTCGTCTAGGATGATCCCTATATTTCTTGCGTGGTCTGTGGGTGTTGGTCCTAGCTCCGACGGCCACTAGGTGGAGTCCCATGGAGAGGTCTTGTTGCCGAAGACCAGTACTTCTGACTTGTATGCAGCTGCTTCGTATCCAATCTGCTTACCTGTCTGTCTATTTTTGAGCAGGCCGTATCAGTTTAACAATTCAATACACTATATATATATATATATATATATATATATATATATATATATATATATATATATATATATATATATATGTATATATATATATATATATATTCACTGAAAAAACCATAGGTTTCAGGCACGTTATAGTTAGAAATTTGCATTTAAAAAACCTTAGAAATTCACTGAAAAAACCATAAGGTTTTAGGGACAGTTATAGTTAGTTGGACATTGCACTCGTACAAAACCCGTGAAATTCCCCGTTATAGTTAGTTCAGGTAACTATAACTCGCGCCCCGCAATGCACTGCTGATGACGTCACATATTACATCACTCATGACATGGTCAGTGACATCACTGATGACATCACTGATGACATCTCAAATGACATCACTGATGACATCACTGATGACATCATCCAGTGACTGTGTGTTTCTGTAAAGTTTAAATATGTTTAATATATTTAGGGAAAGGCGTATTGAAGAATGAGTGGGTGTAGAAGCGCCTGAATGGATGATTTAGTAGGTGCGTGACTGAGTCTATAAGTGAGTGATTAAACGTATCTTACTGGATGCATGGGTGAGTGACTAAACTGTGTGAATGTCTGTATCCGTCTGTCTGTTGTTGTGTAAGCAACTGCATGGGTTTCTGACTAGCTAAATGAGTGTCTATATGGGTTATGGATTGGTTCTCTGAGTATCTGTATGGGTGCCTCAGTGTTTGTGTGGGTGGGGTGTGTGTGACTCTGTGCATAGATGTGTGAGTGGGTGATTCACTGGGTGCATGGTTTCAAGAGTGCGTCTGTGATGGACTGTATGGGTGGGTGAGTGTGTGTATGGGTGTGTTAGTGATTGAATGTATATCTCAGTGGTACATGTGTGAGTAACTACATATGTGAAAGGCAGTATATATGTGTGTTGGAGTATATAAATGGCTATAAGTGATAGTGTGTGATTGTGAGAGTGGCTATATGGATGAGTGTGTGCTTGCATCAGTGATTGCATAGGAGCGTAAGAATGTGCTAGTATTTTTATGAGTAAGTGAGCTGGTGTGTATAACTGTATAGGTGAGTAAATTGGAGTGAGATTAATTATTTGCATGACTGACTAGGTGTGTGAATACCTCTATGGATGAGTTGCGTTGTGTGAGTGTTTATATAGGTGTATGAGTGCATATGATAGTCCTGTACTGAGTGACTGTAAGTATGAGTGACTGTACGGGTGAGTGAGTAGATGTGTGTGTGTAGACCTAAGAATCAGTGAGTGGGTATGTACTTATTGGTATTGGAGTGTGTATGGTTTTGAGAATGGCAGTCTGTAATTTAGAGTGGGTGTTTCAAAACTTATATTAGGGTGTGAGAAGATGCATTAAATTCTCACATGGATGATGTCATCAGTGATGTCATCAGTGATGTCATTTGAGATGTCATCATTGATGTCATCAGTGATGTCACTGACCATGTCATGAGTGATGTAATATGTGACGTCATCAGCAGTGCATTGCGGGGCGCGAGTTATAGTTACCTGAACTAACTATAACGGGGAATTTCACGGGTTTTGTTCGAGTGCAATGTCCAACTAACTATAACTGTCCCTAAAACCTTATGGTTTTTTCAGTGAATTTCTAAGGTTTTTAAATGCAAATTTCTAACTATAACGTGCCTGAAACCTATGGTTTTTTCAGTGAATTTCAAAGGTTTTTAAATGCTAATTTCTAACTATAACGTGTCTGAAACCTATGGTTTTTTCAGTGAATTTCAAAGGTTTTTAAATGCTAATTCCTAACTATAACATGTCTGAAACCTACGGTTTTTTCAGTGAATTTCAAAGGTTTTGTAAATGACAATTTTTAAATGTATTAATTGTTATATTTATTTTTTTCATACTGATTTACTAATTTTTAGAAACATTTTTTTTTACATATTTTATTTTTTAAATTACATTGTAATTACATTATACATTACAAAAAATACTTTCTCAGAATGAATTACTTTAGTTTAAATACTTTGCACATAGGCAATAGACTTTTAAGTACAGTAGTTACAGTTGTTGCAATGGGCAACACATTTTCAAACACAATGCAACATTCAGCTCCATGTGAATTTCTAGTTAAATGCAATTAGTTACTTTATGGATTACTTTTCTAACCACAGGACTGGATCCTAGATTCAGTCCTGGGACATCTCCTGTAAACAGTTGAGTAAAAGCGTTTTGGTTACAGTAGTGATTTTTAAGGAATATTATTGTATTTTAAAAGTTGACACTTAGAAACTTTTTCTCATAGAATCACCAATGTTATCCTATGGAAGGAAATTCACTTAGCAGGTAAAAACTGTTATCGTTACTTTTTCTTACTCAGTGTTGGATCCTGGATCCAGCACTGGTGCATCTCCTGTAAACAGTTGAAAGAATGCGTTTAAGTCATACAGGCGATTTTTAAGGAATATTTGTAGTTTGTGAAAATCGACACTTTGAAACTTTTCAGCTGAAAACCAGACAATGGATTCCAATGGAAGAAAATATAAGTTACTGGTAAGTACGGTTAAAATTACTTTTCAGGGTCAGTGCTGGGCTAAAAGATGCAGCACTGAGGTCTCTCCTGATAACAGGTGAGTAAATCGGAATTCGTATTTCGGCTGATTTTAGAGGAATATATTAAAGTTCCAAAACTCCACACTTAGAAGAATTTCCAAGTGAAACCAGTCAATGTTAGCCTATGGAAGGAAATTCAAGTTACTGGTAAGTACGGTTAAAATTACTTTTCAGGACCAGTACTGGGCTGAAAGATACAGCACTGAGGTCTCTCCTGATAACAGGTGAGTAAATCGGAATTTGTATTTCGGCTGATTTTAGAGGAATATTTGTATGTTTCAAAAATCAACACTTAGAAACTTTTTCAGCAAAAAGCAGACAATGATATCCTATGGAAGGAAATTCAAGTTACTGGTAAGTACGGTTAAAATTACTTTTGAGGATCAGTACTGGGCTGAAAGATGCAGCACTGAGGTCTCCCCTGATAACAGGTGAGTAAATCGGAATTCGTATTTCGGCTGATTTTAGAGGAATATTTTAAAGTTCCAAAACTCCACACTTAGAAGAATTTCCAAGTGAAACCAGTCAATGTTAGCCTATGGAAGGAAATTCAAGTTACTGGTAAGTACGGTTAAAATTACTTTTCAGGACCAGTACTGTGCTGAAAGATACAGCACTGAGGTCTCTCCTGATAACAGGTGAGTAAATCGGAATTCGTATTTCGGCTGATTTTAGAGGAATATTTGTATGTTTCAAAAATGAACACAGAAACTTTTTCAGCAAAAAGCAGGCAATGATATCCTATGGAAGGAAATTCAAGTTACTGGTAAGTACGGTTAAAATTACTTTTCAGGATTAGTACTGGGCTGAAAGATGCAGCACTGAGGTCTCTCCTGATAACAGGTGAGTAAATCCGAGTTCGTAGTTCGGCAGATTTTAGAGGAATATTTGCACAATGGTGAAGGTAGGGGGCGGGGCCTGAGGTGCATCTGTGCAAACGCGCCCCGTGGCGCGTTTTAAGTTGGGGGATTAAGTCCCCTTGAATCATGAGGGTCCCTAGGGGCCAACTAGCCCACCAGGAACCTCCAGTATGCGCCAGGGGGCTGCGTTGCAGAGACGTGTAGAGAGGCCACACCCCTTTTACACCTCTCTGCAACGCAGCTCTGTGGCGCTTTCTGGATGTACCTGTTGGGCTAGTTGGCCCCAGGGACCCTCAGGATTGAAGGGGATTTAATTCCCCATCTTAAAACGCGCCACGGGGCCTGTTTGCACACATGTCACCTGAAGCCCCGCCCCTCCCTTCACCACTGTGCAAACGCGCCCGTGGCGTGTTTTAAGTTGGGGGATTAAGTCCCCTTGAATCCTGAGGGTTCCTGGGGGCCAACTAGCCCACCATGTACCTCAAAAAGCGCCACAGAGCTGCGTTGCAGAGAGGTGTATAAAGGGCGTGGCCTCTGTACACTTCTCTGCAACGCAGCCCCTAGCGCATACTGGAGGTTCCTGGTGGGCTAGTTGGCCCCAGGGACCCCAGTATTCAAGGGAGTTACTTCCCCATCTCCAAACGCGCCAGGGCGCGTTTGCAGAGTGGTGAAGGAAGGGGCGGGGCCTGCGGCCCGATCGTTTTTTTTTCCTGAAGGGGGCTGTGTGGCCCCCTTCCTTTTCTTATTTTTGGGCCCTGGGGACCCCATCCCCCAGGGCCTTACCCCTTTTTTTTAATTAAAATTAAACTGGAAGGGGGCCGCGTGGCCCCCTCCCCTGGCCGAAACTGCCCCGGGGACCCCATCCCCCGGGGCATGGCCACACTTTAACATTCCTTTTTAAGGAGGGGGGCTGCGTGGCCCCCCTCCTTAGGCCTCCTTTTGCCCCGGGGACCCCATCCCCCGGGGCAGGCCTTTTTGTTTATTTTTTTTAATAATTTCTGGGGAGGGGGCCGCGTGGCCCCACTCCCGAGCCACTATGGCCCCGGGGACCCCATCCCCGGGGCCTGGCCTCTGGTTGGGGACTGTGGGGGTCCCCAAACCCCCACAGTCCCGCCGGCTCCCCGTGTCCTAAGGGAGCCGGCATTGCTTTCCACACGGGGAGCAGCTAACATGCTGCTCCCCGTGTGGAAAAGCAATTGTCTTAGGATATTGGAAGCGAGAGCAGGTTTCCCTGCTTTCTCTTCCAATATCCAAAGCAGTTGCAATGACAGGACGGGAGCCGCGAGGCTCCCGTCCTGTCATTGCAAACAGCAGTGTCCCGGGGGTAGGCACCCGGGACACTGCAGGAGCCGGCCCTGGGGGTGGCGGTCCCCAGGGCCACCACAGGCTCCAGGAGGGAGGCCGCGCGGCCCGCCTCCCCACATCAGCAAAACCCCGGGAGGTGGTGGTCCCCGGAGCTTCGGGGTCCAAAACGGACCCCCATTTTAATTTGTTAGTGCCCCGGGGAGGTGGCGGTCCCGGGCGTGTGGGGGGCTCGAGCCCCCCCCACACAGGAAAAAGTAAAAAAAAGAAGCCCCGGGAGGTGGTGGTCCCCGGGGCTGCGGGAGGCCATTTTAAAAGAAAGCCCCGGGGGTGGCGGTCCCCAGGGCTTGGGGGCCCTTGAGGCCCCCATACATCAATTTAACCCCCACCATGCCCCCGGGACTTGGGCCACCCGGGGCAAAATACAATCGAGCGCGGAGACCGCCCTTCGATTTTTTTTGGCAGGATTCGCGCTCCCTGAGCGCATCCTGCCGATTTAAAAAAAAAAAAAGCTTTTTCTGCCCAGGGGGTCCTTGTGGGACCCCTGAGCAGACCTAGGGTGTCAGGGTGTTTCTACCCTGCCCCCTTTGTGCGTTTTGCGCACTTTTTACTGCTTTCTTGTTCCTCGGTTCTACCGAGGAACAAGATGGCTGCCAACACTTCCTGGTTTGGAGTGTTGACAGCCAATTAGCAGACAGCTCGTGATCGGGAGGGTGCGCGAATCCGACGCGGCCATAGATATATATGTACTTTTGCTTTTGATTTTCTCAGCAACTACTGAACGGATTTACACCATTTAACAAAAAGGGTTCTTTCTGAACCAAGAACTACCTCTTTGCCAAATTTGGTGTAATTCCGTTCAGCAGTTCGGGCTGTAGCCGTGTCTAAAGTTTCCTATGGGAAAATGAATGGGGAAAACACGTTTTGGGACCCCCTTTTTTCTCGGCCCCCGCTTGACGAATCACCCTGAGACTTTCAGGGTAGGAGCGGACCGGAGCGGGCCATAAAGTTTGAAAATTTCGCGAAGATTCGTCAACCGACGCAAGAGTTATTTCAAATAGAATGTCGCGGATTTCCTATGGAAAATAGGTCCTAACTATAACTATCTACTGGCGACCGTCAGTAGATAATATATATATATATATATATATATATATATATATATATATATATATATATATATATTTATATATATTAACTCTAGTGCATCCAGGCCATTTTCCCAGCTTTGGGTCACCTGGAATTGTCCAAACTGTCACATTTGTAGGAGTGTGATGCTTACTAAAGAGTGTTTATACTGGCGTGTGGCAGCGATGGCAAGTCCAGTCGGTAGTGCAATTGCAGTGGCTTCCTGGGCAACACCTTGGGCCCTAGCACTTATTTTATTACAAATTAAGCATTGAGGTAGATGCACCATCCTGAAGAAGGACTGCACTCGTGAAACACTGAACATGTCCAGAAACTGTTGTTAGTTAAAAGGACACCTACAGCCATAGCTGTACTGTATACTGTAGACTGATGATCTAGTTTCAAAGTTAGTGTGTGCGCATTTTGTGGGACTCAGTGGCTCTGTTAGCCCACACTACCGCCCAGAGAAAAGGTTAGGTATGGCAAGAAGATGCAGAACAAGCATTTGCAATGCAATAGGTCTCACATTCATGCGAGTTTGAGCTATTGGCATTGTAAATGACAATGCCTTTTATTTATGTTCTGGGTTTTAAAACATAAATAAAAGGCATTGTCATTTACAATACTAATAGCTTAAACTCTCGCAAATGCGAGACCTATTGCAATGCAATAAAGGGCCTTCTCGACTGCTTGTTAGATTGTAAATATCAGAGGAAAAGACCGGCCTGCGATGTCTTCAAAGTAGTGATAAATAGTGCAGTGAAGAAGATGTGTAAGTGTTGTAAATTACACAGACACAAAGTGTGAAGTGAAAGTTACATATGATCCGAGCGATAAACACTAACAAAGCGCTCCAACACCTTTCGCTCTGTGATTACACTGTCGCAGCTCTGGAATAAGAGCGGGAGGTGGGGGGCTATGTCCTGCCCTCTCCGTGATTTGAGTGTGCAGTGCGGCATTGTGTAATGTCATTGCTATCTTTGGCCTAATAAAAAACACTCTAGCTGTAGTAGGACCCTGGCTTCACCTCCTGGTGCAGGGCGGGCTGTGCATTTTGGCAGGCATGGAGGGATGGTCTCGGCTGCAGCTCCGGCCTCGTTCAGTGCCCCTGCTATTACTAGTGAGTGAGAGGCACTGAGGTGGTGGTATTGGTATTGGTGGTGGTATTGGTGGTGGTGGTATTGGTATTGGTGGTATTGGTGGTGGTGGAGGTCTTGGTGGTGCTGGTATTGGTGGTGCTGGTATTTGTGGTGGTGGTGGTATTGGTGGTGGTGGCATTGGCGGTATTGGTGGTGGTGGTATTTGTGGAAGTGGTGGTGTTAGAACTGGTCTTTCTGGTTGGCTAAGGCTTGCGCCAAAGCCAGGCAGAAACCACCACTCTAGTCAGGGCAAGGGAGTTACACGCTGAAGATAACCCCTGCTCACCCCCTTGGTAGCTTGGCACGAGCAGTCAGGCTTATCCCAGAGGCAATGTGTAAAGCGTTTGCGCAACAAACACACACAGCAGCAACAAACTAGGCACACCACAAAAGGAACTCCACACAAGGTTATATAAAAAAATAGCCTTTGTATTGTCATAAACACATTAGAAACATAATCACATATTTACACTGTGCCAACTGGCACTAGGCAATATTCACAGGGGATTATATACAGGAGCAGGCCAATCGGGCCACGGTCAGAACCATCAGAACAGGTAAGTAAATGCAAATATAAAACACAACCAGTAACTACTGGTACCATAATGACCTAAGCATTATCCAATTAGCATTAGACATAAAGCCACATTAGGCCCAAACCTCATCAGCATAAACACATTACGCAATGGGCCTCACCAGCATTACCACATTAGCGTTAGACACCCTCCTAAGCATAAACACATTACGCATTAGGCCTCACCAGCATAAACACATTATGCAATAACCTCATGAGAATAAACATCAATAGAGTCATAAATCAGGGTGCATAAATCACATCACATAAATCACATTATGCAATAACAATATATTAGGCCCAAACCTCATCAGCATAAACACATTACGCACTCTCCTTGGGCCTCAACATCATAACATGACATTTGCATTAGGCATAAAACACAATTTAGCGTAAACCAAGTGTGCACCACAGTACACTCATCAGGTATCCAACCCTGACCCCCGGCCTACTGGCCTTACTCGGGGCTCCAATGCCTCTTGTCCCAAAAATGTCAGGGTTCTCGGGGGGGACCTTTCACAGGGCTCCCTGGCTGCCTTAGCAGCGACCACAAAGTGCACAAATGTGCTGGGGCATGGGGTGTACTCACCCCTCCTTTACTTAAAAGAACTGGCCCCCACGTTGCAGCTGCCCAGCGCTCTCGCAGGGCAGCTGTGAATAAAATGCGCAAACAAGGCCAGGCACTCACGGTGCCTCTTGGGCCCCACTGGGACTTCAAAACAACTATGGCCCTACGTTGCAGCTGCCCACTGCCAGGCAGGGCAGCTGTAGAACTAGCACAGGCACTACGGTGCCTTTAGAGGGACCACAGGGGGGGGCGGGCACCGACAATGTGCCCTGACGCACCCCCCAACAACCAATTCACCAATGAGCCCCACTCACCGGGCTCTCTGCTGCTCCGAAGTCTCCGCTCTCTCCGCGGCTCGGGGCAGGACTCTGTTCTTCACCCGGTCCCTCTCCTGGGACCGGGACTTCTGCAAGGAGCCTGCAAGGCTCCGGACGTCATGGGCTGCTCACGGGGCTCCTCCCAACAACACAGGAGCCCCGCTCGGGCCGGCAGCCACCTCCTTCCTTCCAGCGGTCTCCGGCACCGGAGCGCGGGGTAGGCTCCCGTCCACTTCCTCTCCTCTCGCAGGGGCGCCCCGCCCACAAACAGGCAGCTCTGCCGGACTTCCGGGTCGCCTGGCAGCGGCCCGGAGGCAACTTCTTTTCTCCTGCTGCAGTGGCAATACGGGGTAGGCTCCCGTTCTAAATGAAGGCACTTGCGGGGTGGGTTCCCGCTAAGTGTATATAAAACAAAAAGGCAGAGATGCGGGGTAGGCACCCGCAATCCAGACGGCATAAAGCAGGGTGGGCACCCGCTACTATTAGCACAACCAGCGGGGTGGGCTCCCGCTCACAATACGCATTAATGCGGGGTGGGCACCCGCTTCCAGAGCCTCACTGGGGAAACCCTACACTGGGGATTCCCTCAGCAGCGCTGTGCAGCCCAGCGCTGCAAAGCTCCCGCGCTCCAGGGTAAATTAAAGCACAGCGCTCCCCTTCAGGATAAAAATAACAGCGCTCACAGGGCGCAAGAGGCAAGAGTCCTGCTTTAAAGGAGAATAAGTCCCAGCAAAGGTTCTCCTAGTTCCATGGGGCATAGCTGGGCCCAGGGAGGCCAGCACACAGGGTCCTCCAGCAGGGAGGTAAGCCCCCATGGCGGTTCCTCCTGGGCCCCAGCAGCAGCAAGCCCCCAGCAAGTCAGGAACAGCACACCAGAACAAGAACAATTTCATGGGGTCACAGCCCCTACCTTTATACACCAAATCTCTTTGTCTGCAGGACAGGGCATGGGGGAACCAGATGCAACTGGTTCAGGGGGGATTTGGAGCACTTTGTTTTCCAAGCTCCTCTTCCCCTTTGTCAGGTGGGGGCTAGGTGCTCAGATGCACCACAGGGGGCGGAGCCAGCATTGTGCAGGCTGGGCACAGTCCTATTCAGAGTCAGGGGATTACTCCTCCCACTACTCCCAGCACAGATGTCCCATTCAGCCTAGTGCTGACTCACCCTGCCACTCCTGGAGCCACACACACCTCCCAGCCCCTGTCACTCACAAGCCAGACATGCAATTCACATCAGGCAGGCAGACACATAGCACACAGAAATGCCAACTTCTAAAAGTGGCATTTCTAAAATAGTTATAATAAATCTGTACACACCATTGCGCAGCATTTATTATCACTATTCCAAATATACCAAACTTTACCACGCTGCGCCTCTCATATCAGGAATTACCACTGAAACACTTATCAGGGAATCCCCAATGCAATCCTATGGGAGGGCAACCCCACAGTAGTGAGAAACCAAAATGGCTGTTTGTCACTACCAGGACATGTCACACACTTAAGGTACATGTCCTATCTTTTACCTACAATGCACCCTGCCCATAGGGCTAGCTAGGGCCTACCTTAGGGGTGACTGACATGCAGTAAAAGGGGGGGTCACGGACATGGCACACACTTTAGGTGCCACGTCACAGCGGCAGTCACACTGCGCGCACAGGCCCTGCAATGGCAGAGGCCTGAGACAGGTTTGAAAGGCTACTTTGGTGGGTGGCGCAATCAGCGCTGAAAGCCCGCCAGTAGCATTTAATTTACCAGCCCTGGGTATATGAGATACCACTTTACAAGGGACTCACAGGTAAATTAAATAGGCCAAACAGGTGTAGACCAATCTTACCATGTTTATCACAGAGAGCACACGCACTTTACACTGAACAGCAGTGCTAAAGTGCCCAGAGTCCTAAAACCACCAACACCATGTCAGAAAAATGGCTAGGAGAAAGGCAAAAAGTTTAGGGATAACCCTGCAAAAAGGGCCAAGTCCAACACAACCCCCTTCCAGCCAAAACGCAGGGTAGACCAATCACCACCTTGATGGGCTTCCCTGCCTTGGGTGATAGAACACGGACGCGGGCCCGCAACTGCAGGGACACCCTCCAGTTCTACGCCACTCTGAACCCACGTGGTTCCCTCTGTCAAAGCTCTCAGGACCAACTAGGCTACCCCACTGGTACTCCCTAGCTGTCCACTGCCAGGACCAGGCCCTAGGCCACCCAGATGTCACTGGTCCTTGCCAATCCACAGAGTGGGGGGCAGTAAGCCCTGGCACATAGTGACCATTCTCCACTCTACCCCTCATCAGTGCAGTTCCAAACTGCCACTGATCCTCCAACCTAGGGTCTGCACCCTCAGGGTGACCAGAAGTCACGGGTGAGGCTCTCCTCCCCCTACCTCTTCTTCTGGGGTTCCGTACCCTCCTCCTTGGAGAGGCACCCTCAGAACACAACTCTCCAACCAGCTGAAACTCCCTGACAGGAGGCCAGCTCACTCAGACCCTCGGAGACGCTTGTCTTCAAAAAAATAAAGCACACAGCACAGTTCCTCTTCAAGCAGGGGGACACAGCACACAGCAATGGCGGCACTTTTCCTAAGTCTATTCAGCTGTCCTCTTTGGCAGGGATTCCCCCTCGATCACGAAGTTTCCAAGTCTCCCAACCTAGGGTCTAAACCCTCAGGTTGCACCAGGGTCAGAGGCGAGGACTCCCTCCCTCTGCACCCCCTTCCAGAGTTTTGCACCCTCCCACCTTGGAGCGGTACCCCTGGAAGCCAAACCGGTCAGGACACTGATTACAGATGCCCTCCCCTCCAGGTCAGGCTGAACCTGAACCTGGTCTCCCAACCTTGGAGCTGAACCCCGCAGTTGAGCAATTGCCTGGCACGCCAGGACTTCTGGGGATGCACACAGTATCCCCCCGAGGGTAACACATGCCTAATGTGTTGTGTGACAGTTGCCTGGCGCAGATCTCCCGACCCCTGTCCATCTGACAGTGCGCGACGATCCCCCAGGACAGAAATGGTGTCGCCATGGTCACTTCTAGGAGACTCAGCCCTTCTGGCTGGTCCCTGACCCACTGGCTCTCCCACTGGGGAACACATCCCCCTCTCACCCCTCACTCTGGACTTCTGCACCCTCCCAACTGGAGCGGCACCGCCAGACACCAGAACCGCGAGCTCTGATTACAGACACTCCACGTTCTCCTGACACTAGGAGATCCTCCTCAAATGGCCTACAAGTACAGCCTAGGCCCCAAACCTGGCGCTCCCTTAGGGAACCCTCCAGGCCCTGAGACTGGGTTTCGGGCACCTTGGGACACACAGTCCCACACTCACTCCTTCTCCACTGAGACAGGACGTGAGCCCCTTCACCCCTCCCACTGCACTGGGACCTAGCTGGGCTACACTGAACCTCTTCCACCACACAGGACCGGAAGATACCCAAGCCACTACTTTTGGAATCACTCCCCAATGCCTCTTCAGACCCTCTAGCACACAGCCAGAGGTCTGCCTCCAGTGCAAGCTCCCTGGGATCAGAGAACTCACACTCCAACAGGTGTTGGCGCAACGCCGGTAAACAATTACTGAACACGTGTTCTCTGACACACAGATTGAACAGCCCTTCAAAATCATTTGCCATGCTAACCATCACCCAATCGTCCAATGCATCACAACATTCATCCACAAACTCCCCCCCAAGACTGGTAAGACAGTTCCTTACTGCCCCTGAATCTCAACCTGTACCCCTCTTACTGGGAACCAGGTACCATACTCTGGGAACGGGGAATGGGACTTCCTGCACTGGACTCCATATTGCTGCCACCACTGGATCCCACCCTTACTGGTGAATCCTGACAACTCAAACTACACTCAGGGGATAGCCTACCCTCCAGATCTAGCTTTTTCTCCTCAACACTCCCTTTCTTCCCTCCTATCCACCCACTCCTCTGGGGACAGGAAAAGGGATGGGGCACTGGACCCAGCAATGGACTCCCTATCTATGGGATCCTCCCCACCTACTGGCGTCCTCGCCCTGTCTTTTTCTCTCTTCTGCCACCAAAATAAAAGAGCAGAAAACACCATTTAAAAATGACACTCTTGAAGAGAAAAACAAAATCAGAAACAATAATCCCCAAACATGTGATTCTCTAAATGCAGAGTTTGTAGTGCAACCAGTTGTCGCTGTGGTACTGCGCAAACGCAAGTCCTATCCTCACCGCTGACAACCAATGTTAGAACTGGTCTTTCTGGTTGGCTAAGGCTTGCGCCAAAACCAGGCAGAAACCACTACTCTAGTCAGGGCAAGGGAGTTACACGCTGAAGATAACCCCTGCTCACCCCCTTGGTAGCTTGGCACGAGCAGTCAAGCTTATCCCAGAGGCAATGTGTAAAGCGTTTGCGCAACACACACACACAGCAGCAACAAACTAGGCACACCACAAAAGGAACTCCACACAAGGTTATATAAAAAAATAGCCTTTGTATTTTCATAAACACATTAGAAACATAATCACATATTTACACTGTGCCAACTGGCACTAGGCAATATTCACAGGGGATTATATACAGGACCAGGCCAATCGGGCCACGGTCAGAACCATCAGAACAGGTAAGTAAATGCAAATATAAAACACAACCAGTAACTACTGGTACCATAATGACCTAAGCATTATCCTATTAGCATTAGACATAAACCCACATTAGGCCCAAACCTCATCAGCAAAAACACATTACGCAATGGGCCTCACCAGCATAACCACATTAGAGTTAGACACCCTCCTAAGCATAAACACATTACGCATTAGGCCTCACCAGCATAAACACATTATGCAATAACCTCATGAGCATAAACATCATTAGAGGCATAAATCAGGGTGCATAAATCACATCACATAAATCACATTATGCAATAACAATATATTAGGCCCAAACCTTATCAGCATAAACACATTACGTACTCTCCTTGGGCCTCAACATCATAACATGACATTTGCATTAGGCATAAAACACAATTTAGCGTAAACCAAGTGTGCACCACAGTACACTCACCAGGTGTCCAACCCTGACCCCCGGCCTACTGGCCTTACTCGGGGCTCCAATGCCTCTTGTCCCAAAAATGTCAGGATTCTCGGGCGAGACCTTTCACAGGGCCCCCTGGCTGCCTTAGCAGCGACCACAAAGTGCGCAAATGCGCTGGGGCATGGGGTGTACTCACCCCTCCTTTACTTAAAAGAACTGGCCCCCACGTTGCAGCTGCCCAGCGCTCACGCAGGGCAGCTGTGAATAAAATGCGCAAATAAGGCCAGGCACTCACGGTGCCTCTTGGGCCCCACTGGGACTTCAAAACAACTATGGCCCCACGTTGCAGCTGCCCACTGCCAGTTGGGGCAGCTGTAGAACTAGCACGGGCACTACGGTGTCTTTAGAGGAACCACAGGGGGGGGCGGGCACCGACAATGTGCCCCGACGCAGCCCCCCAACAACCAGTTCACCAATGAGTTCCACTCACCGGGCTCTCTGCTGCTGCGAAGTCTCCGCTCTCTCCGCGGCTCGGGGCAGGACTCTGTTCTTCACCCGGTCCCTCTGCTGGGACCGGGACTTCTGCAAGGAGCCTGCAAGGCTCCGGACATCCTGGGCTGCTCGCGGGGCTCCTCCCAACAACACGGGAGCCCCGCTCGGGCCGGCAGCCACCTCCTTTCTTTCGGCGGTCTCCGGCTCTTCTTCGGCACCGGAGCGCGGGGTAGGCTCCCGTCCGCTTCCTCTCCTCTCGCAGGGGCGCCCCGCCCACAAACAGGCAGCTCTGCCGGACTTCCGGGTCACCTGGCAGCGGCCCGGCGGCAACTTCTTTTCTCCTGCTGCGGTGGCAATACGGGGTAGGCTCCCGTTCTAAATGAAGGCACTTGCGGGGTGGGCACCCGCTAAGTGTATATGAAACAAAAAGGCAAAGATGCGGGGTAGGCACCCGCAATCCAGACGGCATAAAGCGGGGTGGGCACCCGCTACTATTAGCACAACCAGCAGGGTGGGCTCCCGCTCGCAATACGCATTAATGCGGGGTGGGCACCCGCTTCCAGAGCATCACGGGGGAATCTCTACGCTGGGGATTCCCTCAGCAGCGCTGTGCAGCCCAGCGCTGCAAAGCTCCCGCGCTCCATGGGAAATTAAAGCACAGCGCTCCCCTTCAGGATAAAAATAACAGCGCTCACAGGGCGCAAGAGGCAAGAGTCCTGCTTTAAAGGAGAATAAGTCCCAGCAAAGGTTCTCCTAGTTCCATGGGGCATAGCTGGGCCCAGGGAGGCCAGCACACAGGGTCCTCCAGCAGGGAGGTAAGCCCCCATGGCGGTTCCTCCTGGGCCCCAGCAGCAGCAAGCCCCCAGCAAGTCAGGAACAGCACACCAGAACAAGAACAATTTCATGGGGTCACAGCCCCTACCTTTATACACCAAATCTCTTTGTCTGCAGGACAGGGCATGGGGGAACCAGATGCAACTGGTTCAGGGGGGATTTGGAGCACTTTGTTTTTCAAGCTCCTCTTCCCCTTTGTCAGGTGGGGGCTAGGTGCTCAGATGCACCACAGGGGGCGGAGCCAGCATTGTGCAGGCTGGGCACAGTCCTATTCAGAGTCAGGGGATTACTCCTCCCACTACTCCCAGCACAGATGTCCCATTCAGCCTAGTGCTGACTCACCCTGCCACTCCTGGAGCCACATACACCTCCCAGCCCCTGTCACTCACAAGCCAGACATACAATTCACATCAGGCAGGCAGACACATAGCACACAGAAATGCCAACTTCTAAAAGTGGCATTTCTAAAATAGTTATAATAAATCTGTACACACCATTGCGGAGCATTTATTATCACTATTCCAAATATACCAAACTTTACCACGCTGCGCCTCTCATATCAGGAATTACCACTGAAACACTTATCAGGGAATCCCCAATGCATTCCTATGGGAGGGCAACCCCACAGTAGTGAGAAACCAAAATGGCTGTTTGTCACTACCAGGACATGTCACACACTTAAGGTACATGTCCTATCTTTTACCTACAATGCACCCTGCCCATAGGGCTAGCTAGGGCCTACCTTAGGGGTGACTGACATGCAGCAAAAGGGGGGTCACGGACATGGCACACACTTTAGGTGCCACGTCACAGCGGCAGTCACACTGCCCGCACAGGCCCTGCAATGGCAGAGGCCTGAGATAGGTTTGAAAGGCTACTTTGGTGGGTGGCGCAATCAGCGCTGCAAGCCCGCCAGTAGCATTTAATTTACCAGCCCTGGGTATATGAGATACCACTTTACAAGGGACGCACAGGTAAATTAAATAGGCCAAACAGGTGTAGACCAATCTTACCATGTTTATCACAGAGAGCAATCGCACTTTACACTGAACAGCAGTGCTAAAGTGCCCAGAGTCCTAAAACCACCAACACCATGTCAGAAAAATGGCTAGGAGAAAGGCAAAAAGTTTAGGGATGACCCTGCAAAAAGGGCCAAGTCCAACAGGTGGTAATGGAGGCGGCGCTATTGGTATTAGTGGTGGTGGTACTGGTGTTGGTGGTGGTACTGGTATTGGTGATGGTGGTATTGGTGATGGCGGTATTGGTATTGGTGGTGGTGGTACTGATATTGGTGGTGGTATTGGTGGTGGTGTTATTGGTGGTGGTCTTGGTGGTGGCGGTACTGGTATTGGTGGTGGTACTGGTATTGGTAGTGGTGGTATTGGTGATGGCGGTATTGGTGGTGGTATTGGTATTGGTATTGGTGGTGGTGGTACTGGTATTGGTGGTGGTATTGGTGTTGGTGGTGGTATTGGTGTTATAGGTGGTGGTATTGGTGGTGGTGGTGGCATTGGTGGTATTGATAGTATTGGTGGGGGTGGTGGTGGTATTGTTGGTGGTATTGGTGGTGGTGGCATTGGTGGTGGTGGTATTGGTGTTGGTATTGGTATTGGTGGTGGTAATGGTACTGGTGGTGGTATTGGTGGTGGTTGTGGTATTGGTGGTAGTGGTATTGGTGGTGGTGATATTGGTGGTGGTATTGGTGGTGGTATTGGTGGTGGTGGTGGTATTGGTGGTGGTGGTGGTACTGGTGGTGGTGGTGGTATTGGTGGTGGCGGTGGTATTGGTGGTGGTGGTATTGGTGGTGGTGGTGTTATTGGTGGTGGTGGTATTGGCGGTGCTATTGGTGGTGGTATTGGTGGCATTAGTGGTGGTATTGGTGGTGGTATTGGTGGTGATGGTGGTATTGGTGGTGATGGTGGTATTGGTGGTGGTGGTGGTATTGGTGGTATTGGTGGTGGTGGTATTGGTATTGGTATTGGTGGTGTTGGTATTGGTTTAGGTGGTGGTGGTATTGGCGGTTGTGGTATTGGTGGTGGTATTGGTGGTGGTGGTATTGTATTGGTGGTGGTGGTATTGGTGGTGGTATTGGTGGCTGTGGTAATGGTGGTGGTGGTATTGGTGGTGGTATTGGTGGTGGTATTGGTGGTAGTGGTATTGCTATTGGTGGTGGTGGTATTGGTGGTGGTCGTTTTGGTCATGGTGTATTGGTGGTGGTGGTGGTATTAGTGGTGGTGGTGGTATTGTTGGGGTGGCATTGGTTTAGGTGGTGGTGGTATTGGCGGTTGTGGTATTGGTGGTGGTATTGGTATTGGTGGTGGTGGTATTGGATTGGTGGTGGTGGTTTTGGTGGTGGTGTTGGTGGTAGTGGTGGTATTGGTGGTGGTATTGGTGGTGGTGGTGGTGGTATTGGTGGTGGTGGTATTGGTGGTGGTGGCTTCACCTCCTGGTGCAGGGCGGGCTGTGGTATTGGTGGTGTGGTATTGGTATTGGTGGTGGTGGTCTTGGTGGTAGTGGTATTGGTGGTGCTGGTATTTGTGGTGGTGGTGATGGTATTGGTGGTGGTGGCATTGGTGGTATTGGTGATGGTGGTATTGGTGGAAGTGGTGGTAATGGAGGCGGTGCTATTGGTATTAGTCAGTCAGTCAATAGTCTTTATTTCGGCCACCAGGGCCATAAAAGCACATAAGATAAAAACACGTTATATACAAAATATAGCAGCATCGTGTGAAGTATAAATCTTGAGTGGAACTTTTTGCATACATTCGCATCTGAGGTCTTGTATTAACAAATCCATCTCTTCTGAACGCCCTCAGGACGAGAGTGGTACTCTGTCCATACAAAACTTGTCCATTATATTAACCACAACAAAAAGGAGCAAATAATGAATGTGTGAAGAGGACAATTTCATTCAAGTATTTACAAGGGCGCGTAGATAATACATTTTATAATGGCCATCCAGATGTAGAATAAAAAGGACTGATTCTTTTAAAATATGATGGCTATGCCAAGATAAAAATAACAGAGTAAAAATTCATTATGTTAAAAAACACCTTTGCCAATAAATAATTTAAGAAAACAGATACATCAGCGAGGCTATTGTTACATTCAATCAATTTAGAAGAGAAGGTGCCTATACCAGAGTACCTAGTAGTTATTGTTAGCCTGTGGTTGACCTATGATGTCTTCGTTAGAATAGCTCTGCGTGTGCACCACATTAAATACAGATAGCGCGAGATGGAAAATACGGGGGGCATATCAGTGTCGTACTTGAGGAGCCTAAAGGCCTCAGAGCAATGTCTAGACCCCATATTCCTACACAGCTGTAGCAACCAGCGAGACCTTGACTTCCTATATGCGGGACAGAAGAAAAGCACATGCATTTCCGTTTCCTCTATGTGCTCACACGCTGGGCAATCCAGACTACGGGTGCCCGACCACTTATTGGTAAAGGATCGGAGCGGGAGCACCCCGTGTCTGAATTGGAGGAAAAGCTTCTTCGCTAGGAGCGGCTGGATATAGTCTAGTGCCGGTTCTAGTCTGTATTGGGATTTTACTTCCATGAATCTAAGGGTTAGGGACCCAGACTTAGACCCCCTCCACAGCTGGGCCAGTTTATGTTCTCTATGGGTCTCAAGGAGTACCTTTCTGGGGATCGTGGGACAAATTACTTCAGGAGAGGTCCACAAGTTCGGCCTCCCCAGGCCTGGCAGATGTTCCTTATGTAAGCCAGCCAAGGGAGTTTCCCTGCTCCTTGTAGACTCATAACTTCTCTCAGCTCATCTCTATATGAGACTAGTTTGGGAGTGCACCAAAGGCGTCGCCAATATAAGAGAGGTCTGGAGGAGATTACATCTGCAATAGAACTCATCCCTAAGTCCATTCTGAGGGGTGTTAGGGGAGAACTAGAGGGAAGGCCCAAGAGTTGCCTTTCAAACGAGTTCTCTATGAGCGATAGAGGAGTAGTTGAACAATGACCCCATAGTTCTGATCCATACAAAGCGGCACCCCTGGCCTGTACCTTGTAGAGTTCAGCCACAGGGCCTATCACTTTATGCGTGCATTTCTTATATACCTTAGCAATACCCCCCGTGGACTGGGCCAACTTTAAGCTAGCTTTCTTTATTTGTGCCCCCCAATCCATTTTTTCAGTTAGTGTAATCCCCAGATATTCGAAGATGGACACCCTCTCTAGGGCCCTTCCGTCTAAGCAAGGGTTTGGGCGATTGGTGGTATTTGCATTGAAGACCATATACTTGGTTTTTTGAAGATTGATCTCCAAGCCCCTACTCCTGCAGAAGACACTAAATGCCTCGAGGACCCTTTGCATACCCATAGGGGATTTCGAAAGTAAAGGGTATCATCCGCGAACATTAGAGCAGGTATTCTGCGGTTTGACAGCCTGGGGGCGTCTATATCTTTTCCAGCCAGCAGGGACTCTATTAGGCCATTTATGAAGAGGGAAAAAAGAGTCGGAGCCAAGACACAACCTTGGCGTACCCCTTTTTCTACAGGGAAAGGGGCCGAAAGTTCTCAGTTTTTCCCGTATCTTTTTTGAGCGAAGTTGTCTTGGTGTAGGCGTCTCAGCTGATAACAAAGATACTCCGGAACTCCCATATCCAATAGTATAGCCCACAGCTTATCCCTTGAAACTAAATCAAATGCAGATTTGAGATCCACGAATGTGAGCTAGAGGCTGCCACCCTCTAATATCACAGTTTTCCAATGGAGGAGTTGTAATCTAAAAATTTGATCAGTAGTGGAGGTTTTCGCCCTAAACCCAGCTTGGAGGGGCGTAAGTACATTACTCTCTTCAATCCAAGCCTGAAGACGCCCCAGAAGTACACGTGCAAATATTTTTTGGCTGACGTCTAAGAGACTGATGGGGCGATAGTTGGTAGGATTAAGCGGTGAGCCCTTTTTAGGTCTCGCCTAGCGTGGCAGCGCATGCGCTGCACGCTAGGCGAGATTTATTGTTAAGGAGGACTTTCAGAAGAGGGCTTGAAGCCCCGCCCCTCATTTCCATTGGCTGGCATCACCGTTTATGCTAAACGGTGGCCTGCCATTGGAAATGAGGGTTTTTGGTTCACGCCCTTTCGCCTCCGATCCGGACTCGGTGGCCTGCTTTGCTGCTGTCGCGAAGCACTTTCTTATCTTTATGGGGCCATATGTTTCTAATTAGAAACACATGGCCCCATAAAGACAAGAGATCAGTGCTCTACTCCGTGCGGGGCCCTCCCCCAGGCATAACCTCATGTTCCTGTTTTTAAAAAAAATGCTTTTCTCGACATACATGCAGCTACGCGCTGCACTTCGTGCTGTGCCCTACTCCGTGCTGTGCTCTTCTCTCCCCGTGCTGTGACGTCTGACCGCCACCTTCCGCCCGTCACTGCTTGTTTTTAAATGCTTCTATCGACATAGATGCAGCTACACGCTGCACTCCGTTCGGTGCCCTACTCCGTGCGGGGCCCTCCCCCAGGCATTACCCCATGTTCCTGTTTTAAAAAAAAATGCTTTTCTCAACATACATGCAGCTACGCGCTGCACTTCGTTCTGTAGGGCACAGCACGAAGTGCAGCGCGTAGCTGCATGTATGTCGAGAAAAACATTTTTTGGGACCCGCCGCCATTCACAGCACTCCGTGCTGTGCTCTTCTCCACCATTACGTCATATCATATTTTTTAAATGCTTTTAACCACATAGATGCAGCCACGCGCTGCACTCCGTGCAGTGCCCTACTCCGTGCAGTGCCCTCCCCCACCATTACCTCATGTTGATGTTTTAAAAAAAAAAATGCTTCTGTTGACATAGTTGCAACTACGCGCTGCACTCAGTGCTCAATTATATAGCTGCGGTTAGCCAATTTCTTAAAAACGATGTGCCATGCCGTGATCAAGCACATCGTTTATCTGACTATTCTGTGCAAAAGAGCAGCACTGTAATATTGGCTAACTCCTCATATTGTACGGGCCATCTCTATATGTAGGGTGTGGCTTAACGGCTAGGGCGGCCGACTGTGAAGCTGGGGAAGCGGGTTCGAGTCTGGTGGGAGGCTCAATCATCCTGGGATTCTGGGCGAATCACTTAATCCCTAATCAATTAATTACCTAATTCCTGTTGCTATGCAAAGACATGTGTGAGATCAGTTTTCAATTACTTATATAACTATATTTGCAGAAGGTATGCGAGTTACTATTTGGAAACACTTCCGCAGTGATAAAAGTAAAAAGGCTGTTATCTGGCTGTCGCAGAGCCCAACAGGCAACAATTGCACAAGTTCTAAATTTAGAAGCAACTAAATATAAACCTGCTGTGCTCCTATATTGCTTCCGCCCTGTCTACCCACAGTCTTCTGTCCTTTCTCTCACCACACACACCCCCAGCCTTCCTACCCTCCGGCCCCAGCCCTCCTGTCACCTCCCTCTCTCACCACACACACCCCCAGCCCTCCTACCCTCCGGCCCCAGTCCTCCTGTCACCTCCCTCCCTCACCACACACACCCCAGCCCTCCCCACCCTCTGGCCCCAGCCCTCCTGTCTCTCCTCCCCTCTCCCCACCCTCAACCCTCGGCCTCCAGTCCCTCCTCTGCTCTATGTTTCTGTAGTTTCCATTAGGAGTTAGGGGGATGAGGCGCCCACGAAGCACCCCTTGCCGCTGCCAGGATTAACTCTCTTTTGTCACTATAACCCCGTTGCATTCTGGGTCTTGTAGTTTCTGTCCGTAAGACCCGCGGACCGGACGCGCCCGCCCTGACAGAGAGTTAACTAAAGCCAGGGCCAGCTGAGGGGGCGAGTTTGTGACGTGGGACCACTTTGGCATATGCCCCTCTTCTGTCCCATTACCCTTGGACTTTAACCCCTAGTGCCCCTACATACGTCACCTAAGGCCCTAGCCTTACTTCAAACCATGGCTGGAAACGAGACATAGTTAAGTAAGTTGCCAAAGAGCTCCACCATTTTCCCCTTGGAGAAGAGAGCCAGGGTGACTCCGCCTTTCATCCGTGTGGAGGAGAGTCAGGGTGACTCCACCTTTTATCCGTGTGGAGGAGAGTCAGGGCCACCTTTTTCCCTATGAAGGAGAGGGCCACGGTGACTTCACATTTTATCCGTGTGGATGACAGCGCCAAGGTGACTACACCTTTTATCCTTATGAAGGGTAGAGTCTGGGTGACTGGCTGCATCTTTTATTTGTTTGCAGGAGAGTCTGGGTGACTGTACTTTTTATCCATGTGGAGGAGAAAGTTCAAGTGTGCTCCTGCACACAACACACGCCCGCACCCCTGGCAGTGTCATCACAGGGAGTTTAAACCCTACAATGGCCCTGTCCTCGGGAACTGAACATAGCTTGAAAATAGAGCAGGTGAAAAAAAACACACACAACTCCTCTCCCGTCGGATCCGGTGCGTAAAAGCACGGCGCAGGCATCATCTCCCCTGGTTGTGACATCTATAAACCACAACACAACACTCCCACTGCTGGCTGCTTCACGAAGGGAAAAAAAAAACAATAACATTTTCAATGCCAATAGCTCAAAACAATGTCATTGCGAGACCTATTGCATTGTAAATGCTTGTTAAATATTGGAATGATTTCAGCCCCAGCCCAAGTGGGGGGAGGTGCCATGCCCTGCAGGATAGCATTGAACAGGGACCACAAATAGGGGGCCCAAACCAGAGGCTCAGAGCGAAAGAGGTCACCAGGGATCTTATCCAGCCCTGGTGCCTTTGCTGGTAAGATCTTGCCTAAGGCTTCTGTGATCTCCTTTAAGGAGAACAGAGGCGTATCACAGTGAGAGGGCTCTGGATATGGAAGGGATATTGCCATCCGTCTGGCTTCCTCATTGGTCACAGCATACAGGGAATTAAAGTGGGCTCTCCAAGTTTCCTCCCCTAAATTTGGCGATATAGCAAAATTGCCTTCAAGTGTGCCAGTGTTGATCAAATTCCAAAATGCCCTCATATCGCGGTTATCCAGCGCAATTTTAATGGCATCCCATTTTTCGCTTTCCCAACTACTTTTAGCTTTAACTACTGCAATTTTGTAAATCACCCTGGCTTCCTTAATTTGTGGCCTGTCATTTGTTCTAATGGCAAATAAGAGGGCTATCTTTGCTGCCTTGCAATGATCGTTATACCATGGGTGCCGAGGTTTGTTGTTAAACCTAATCTTTTTATTGGTGTGAAAGAAGGGTGCCAGGACAGAGATCAAATCTTGATGATTATTTGCGATTCTAATTTGGGCAGTTATAGTAAGAGGATTGATATGCGACAGCTAGGAAGGGGGCAATTTGCGATTGCGAAATCTCCCCCCAGCGGACTCTCCTCCCTCCAGTGGCCAGTTGTAAACCGGGGTCAAGTTGTGGAGGTGTAATCTGAGAACCATCGTCATAGATCGAAATAACATCTAACACTAGAGCGTTATGATCGCTCTCGTAGCAAGGGGAGATCTTAAAGTCAAGCACCCTATGCCATGATCTAATATCGACCAAGATGTAATCTATGATCGAAGCCTGCCCTGGTCTATTAAAGGTGGGCTTCCCGGGGCTGTCAGAAGCTAGACGGCCATTGCAAGCCCTCAGTGAGGAACTCAGTATGAGTGCGTGCATTTGTAGTGTTAGGGGAGTCCAAGCCCGGATTGGCGAGATGTTGGAGTCTGGGATAGCCCAGACAGAATCCTCCTCACTTGAGATGCTTGTGAGCAGGCCATTCAGGGGTTCAAATTGGCAATTAAAATCCCCACCTATGATAACCCAATAGTTGTCCGGGATTGTTGGAAGGAAGGTGGACAGACAGTCGAGAGTGGGGGAGACCTGACCATAGGAAATCGGCCACGAGTAGACGTTAATTAAGGCGATTCTAGTTTTTTTAGCAAAGGACAGAAAGATACAGAGGATGTCTGGTGATGAGGTCTCTATCTGTTTAACCTCACAACCGAGGTGCACGCCAACCCAGATACATAATCCCCCAAAAGGTCTTCCCCTGACCCCCTGGGTGTTAGTGGTGGTGGTACAGGTATTGGTGGTGGTACTGGTATTGGTGATGGTGGTATTGGTGATGGCGGCATTGGTATTGGTGGTGGTGGTTTTGGTTTTGGTGGCGGTATTGGTGGTGGTATTGGTGGTGGTGGTACTGGTATTGGTGGTGGTGGTATTGGTGGTGGTATTGGTGGTGGTATTGGTGGTGGTGGTATTGGTGGTTGTATTGGTGTTATTGGTGGTGGTGTTGGTGGTGGCGGTACTGGTATTGGTGGTGGTACTGGTATTGGTGGTGGTGGTATTGGTGATGGCGGTATTGGTATTGGTGGTGGTGGTGGTATTGGTATTGGTGGTGGTATTGGTATTGGTGGTGGTGGTACTGGTATTGGTGGTGGGAAGCCCGTTATACCGCAGCGACTGTTGCCACCCTGCTTGGGGGAGCGGGACCAGGACTGCAAGTCCCAGGCTCCTTTGCGGCTCACTGCCGCCACCGACGCCGGCATTCCTTGCCTGGAAGCGCTTTAAAAGCATCTGAGGGCTCCCGCAGCGCGGGTAGCCCGTTATACCACCGCGACTGTTGCCACCCTGCTTGGGGGAGCGGGACCAGGACTGCAAGTCCCAGGCTCTTTTGCGGCTCGCTGTCGCCACCGATGCCGGCATTCCACGCCTGGAGGCGCTTTAAAAGCATCTGAGGGCCAAGGGCGGGCCCGTCTGCGCCCGTCCGCGGCCAGAAGAGGCTGGGCTGGGCCCTCCTCTTGGTTCCATCGGCAGACGCGCAAGCTAAAATCCCAGCCAGGAGGTGTGGCGTTACGGTAAAACAAACAAACTTTTACTTTCAATTTTTTATTGTGTGTATATAGATATTCCTTTGTTATGGGGAGAAATAAACCCACGCCTGTTGCCAAAAGCACCGATGCTACTCTGGATGGCTTCCTGCAGAAAGCTGTGGGGGCTAATAACAAGGAAATTGAAGTTGCCGAACGTAGACTTTCGTTAGTCCCACTACCCCCATCAGCTGTTCTGACCTCACAGACTGTTCAGCCTGTCGCTTCAACGGAGGTTCTCAAAGCAACATCTGCAACGTCCTCTGATTCATTGGCACAACCCCCAACCCCACTTTCACCCACTATTATCACTCTGAGCCAGGGCGACCCAGGTGCAGCGCCAGAGGGTGTGGAAGCTGCTACATGCCCATTTACGGGGAACCAAGGCGCTCAGAGCACAGCTGGGGGAAAAAGGAAGCGCACTGATCCAACTGGAATTGACCATCATGCAATGGGCCAATTGCCAAGGGTCAAGAGAACAAAGCAAAACCCTCCAGGAACTGTTGGAAGATCCCGTAGTGGAGGAGGGAACATTAGGTCTCAGACTGAAATGGACACAGTGATAGACCGAATTGGTAAAGTAGTGTTGGACTCTTTGGAAACTATTTTATCCCGTCTGGGTCGTATAGAGGAGCAGCTTGGTCAATTATTGCTGGCTACAGGGAATTCAGCTGCGCAAATTAAGCAAAGCGGTGGGCCCTCTTTAGCTAATGGTACGGGTGAAAGGGGAGTTAATGCCTTCCCTAGCGTCTCTGAGGGCGGGAGGGCTGTAAAAAATGGGCCAACAAACACACACAATGCGATAACATCACTCGAATTCCCCCCGACCACGGATAATCGCACTAACCACTTAACGGCGCCGCTAGTTACGGCACCTGGCCAAGATGGGATCTTTAATGGGGAACGAGGGGCTATGAATTTTTTAAGATCGGATAGGCATAGCGGGGAGAACCAATTGAAAGGAAAAAGGCCCACAACTGGCTCTGCGCCTGGTCTGGTAAGCAGGCAGGGCGAGAATACCATTTTAAACCTACCCCCGGAGTGTACATCCTATACTCTGATCTTTACAGGGTCCTGTATCTCTCACCTGGACAACAGGAAAGCTGCCAGAGCCTTATTAATAAATCTGCCCATTGGTGCACCAGTAAAATCCAGTCCCAGATAAATTGGCATAAACATATCATCATGGCAAGGCGGGTGAGTTGGCTGGGCAAAACACCTAAAAACAGAGAAGGGGATTGCGTAGTCCTGAATTTTAATGATAGGATGTGCACTGATTTCGTACTGGGTCATCTTAGAGACTCCCCCACTGAGCCGATACAGGCCGGCCCCCTGGGTTTCTTCTAGCCTCGATATCAAGGGGCTCTCAAGAGCCAACAGCCCTGGCTGCGACCTAAGAATAGATACCCCCACCCCCAGTCCCCCACATGGCTTCACCCTAACAGCTTTGAGATACTTTCCGGCTTAATAGATATAGATTGACTACCTGCCCACCCGAGTAGTTTAGAAAAGATGGCAATAATGAGCGGTCTAACAGGGAGAGACCCTAATGCAGTTGCTAGCATAGCAGGGAATAGGTTGGCTGAAAATTCCTTGGGTCTTTCTTTACATAGAACAACTATTATCCGTACTAATACATATGAAATTGAGACCAGAACTGACCCACCTTTTCCATCTTCTATACATAATTCTGGAGGGCTGGGGCTCGACTTGGACACCATGCCTGCCAGGCTTGTCACAACTAGTAACATGGAGGCCACAGTGATAAGGAGCCATAAAACCCGCCCTCTTAGAATTATCTCCTGGAACATTGCAGGCATTCGCCCAAAACTATAGGATGAGGTTTGGCTAGAATATGTCAAGGCCTTTGATATCATTTGTGTTCAGGAAACATGGTATAAGGAGAATATCGAGTTAGATGACTATTGCTCTTTTAATGTCCTTGCAACCCCTTCGCCAGCAGGGAGGGCAAAAGGAGGGCTGGTGACACTCATTTCAGTCAAATATGGGTCTATTAAGGCAGAGACCATAATTGATTCTCCTTGGTATCAACTTATTCTGATTTTCAACCTGATTCAGGCTAAAATATTACTGATCAATTGGTATTATAACATTTTTGATCATAACAGCTGTGATATTATCGACACTCTCAAGGAAGAAATTGATAAGATAGCGGGGAAGTGGCAGCCCCATGTATTTCTTGGGTGGGGGATTTTAATTGAATTTCTTGTCGGTATAGCCCACACTGAGTGTGAGGGCTATTGGACACTGAGGGTCAACCGCTGTCGCATTTTATCCATACACTGCAAGGTGAAGCCTTAAACGCCATTATTGTTATAAATTATCTGTGCTTGGTTGATACCCTGGTCAGCAGCCCCCAATACAGTACCCCACTTATATGGGTGGAGGAAGGGAAAGTGTTATTGACTTTATGTTAACATCTAGAAAGTTTGCTTTTCTTGTTGATAGCTTCGAGGTGGAGCCGAATAACGCAAACGACCATAACCCCCTCACTGCCTCCATACGTGTAACAGCCCAGGAGGAGAAAGGTGATGGCCGCCCCCTCCAGTATAACACCAACCAAGGGGTGAGATTGAAATGGAGCAAAATAAATCCCCTCCAATTCGAGGAGAATATGGTCAAAGCTAACTTAAGTTCCATTCTGAAATGCCTACACCATGACTCTCCCCCAGATATGGTTATACAGGGCTTCCAACTAATCTGTAGGGATGTATCCAAAAGCTTGATAAAGTCAGTAGGAAAAAGGAAAGCCCAGGAGACAAAATGGTTCAACGCCGAGTGTTCAAGGGCTCAAAATGACCTCAAGAAGGCACTGCATGCAATCCCTCGTGCTAAAATCCTAATTAAAAATGCGAGACAGGCTTATAAAAGCACAATCAACCAGAGGAAAGATGAACTGAGAAGGTTAGCCTGGGAAGACCTTGAGAGAGCCAGTGCGCTTAAAGACACCAAGAGCTTTTGGGAGGTCATAAATCGTCCCCTATTCTCGAAAGACGCGAGGGGTATGGATTCAATGATACCGGGGGAAGTTTGGGAATCTCATTTTTCAAACATATTTAACCCAAACGGTATTTCACCTCAGGAGCCATGCGAAGACGTCCCAACAGATTCAATTGTCGCATACCAACTTAGGGGCCTATTAGGATGGCGGGCGGACTTTAGTCCGCCCGCCACCCTAGCGGTAACGGGACCGGCCGCCAGACATGCGGTGGTCCCGCCACCCTAATTATGATGCGACCGCCACTGCGGCGGTCGCATCTGGCGATTTAACATTGCGGCAGGTGCTGCTGGCTGCAGCACCCGCCGCAATGGTGAAATGCCATGTTGTGCATTTCCATGCACAGCGTGGCAGGCACCGCGCGGTGCCTGCCACCTTGTGCATGGACATGCAGGGGGGTACCATAGGTCCCTGCCAAGTGCACCCCCCACCCCCCCGGGGGCCCGCAACAGGCCCCCCAAGCAAATCCCCGCCAGCCTTTCCATGGTGGCATCGCCGCCATGGAAAGGCCTTCAAATCCTTACATCCTAATATGGCTGGCAGTGCCTGCTAGGCACCGCCACCATATTTGGGCCCCTGCTCCGCCCGGCCGGCAATCGTAACGATTGCCGACTGGTGGAAAAGCGCCGGACGCACTTTGCGTCCGCCGCGATACCCACCGCAATATGGCGGTGGTTAATTCATGTTACGATGGCGTAACGGTCGCCACCACTGGCCCGGCGGTGGCGATCGTTACGCCATCGTAATGACCCCCTTAGCTCTTCCCTGACAGTGTGTGAGGTTGAGGATGCCCTGGTGAAGGGGATTTGCTTGAAAGCCCCAGGTCCTGATGGGGTCCCTTTAAATCTCTTTAAAAGCAATCCTCAACTTTGGGCACCCCTGTTGACCAGTGTCTTTAGAGCAGTAATAACTGGTCCCATCCCATCATCTTGGAAAGAGGCCATAGTGGTACCAGTGTATGAAAAGGGTAACAAGAACGACCCGGCTTGTTTCAGGCCCATTTCCTTAATTGACGCCACCGTCAAGGTGTTGGGGAGGGTTATTCTCGCGCGCCTCGAGACCTGGGTAGATACCTCTGGGTTTATGTCCCAAACACAATATGGCTTTAGGAGGGGCATGGGGACGAATGAACAGTGCCTCAATCTGTCTCTGATTATGGGCAAGTACATGAGGGCAAGGAAGGGGTCAATCCACCTTGCCTTCATGGACTTGTCCAGTGCCTTTGATACGGTTAATCATGAGAAATTGTGGGCACAGATGGAGAAAATGGGCTTTGAGGAAGCTCTCATCACCCTCCTGCGCAGGTTGCACGAGTCCACCACTGTTGCCATACGATTTGGCCCTGGGGGAGAGAAGACCAGGCCCATTGTCTCCACAGAAGGAGTTCGCCAGGGGTGTATCCTGGCTCCATTTCTTTTTCTTCTGTATACAAATGGCCTAGAGTCATCCCTAATAGAGCAGGCATTAGACTTCCCTAGAATAGGAGGTAACCCGGTACCCTTGTTGTTTTATGCGGACGACACGGTTTTAATGGCCTTAACCGCCAATAGCCTCCAAAAATCACTAAATGTCTTTACTGATTTTATGTTAGCATTGGACTTAAAAGTAAATTTTACTAAATCTTACATCATGGTGTGTGGCCCCAATCAAACTAAAACAAGAAAATTTATCGTAAAGGGTAAGACCATTGATAAGGTGTCCAATTTTACATATTTGTGGAATGTTTTTAATAACAAACTGAACTGGGACCATCTTGTTACAGCAAGGGTACAGCATACTAGTCGTGTAGCAGAGGGTCTATACTGCTTGGCTTGTAAGCTGGGCCACAAGCCGGTAGAGGAGTTGATCACCTTATACAAATCGAAATGCCTGTCTGTCGCAACCTACGGGGCAGGAGTGTAGGGTCACCATAAAAGTACCCAACTACAAATTTTAGAAAATAAATTTATAAAAAGATTGTTGATGATCCCAAAAAGTGCCCCCACAGTCTTTTGCCACTCTGAGGTAGGGCTGGATTTTATAGAGGACCGAATTAATATTGCCCCACTGGTTCTTTAGGCTAAAATTTGGATGTCAGAGGACTTAACGTTCTCAAGGGAAATTATCAAGGATTGTATGAACCTTGATAATGCCCTGGCTAGCCCATGGCTCCGCTTTGTCAGAGAAAAATTAAATGAGATTGGTTTGGGGCATTATTACGACAACCCTGCTAGCATTCACTCAAACATGAAAATTATCATAAAAGAAGCATACTACGCTGAGTTGAACACGTGTCGTCGGTACTCAGGAATGCAATGTCATTTAGATCGGTCCCCTACACAACAGCAATTTTACTTGTCCTTTACTACTAATGCACAGTTTCGAATCCTCATGACTAGATTTCGTCTTTGCACATTTACCGGGGGGCTTTCTCACTTCCTGCTTGCCGGTCAGCCACTGAGAGACGCCATCTTTTGCGAGTGCGCTCTCTAGCTTTTCTGGCTGCCGGCCTATAAAGATGCACACTGCGCGGACGCGATGCTGGCGCGCCAAAGGCGCGCCTAAGGCAAGCCCGTCTGCGCCCGTCAGCGTCCCGGAGGCGGCCAGGGCTAGTTACTCTGCCCGGCGGACTATCGTCACCCCAGAGAGGATTTGCTACTCTAGGAACACACTATGGGCGCTTCGCTCGTCAGCATGCCACCCCCAATTTCAGTTTGACCTGCTGGCTGCCCCGGACAACATTTGTGTCGGACGTGGGTTTAGCCTACGGTCAGACCTTGTCTTATCTCCACTTCCCCTGGCCCCTCTATCTAGGCCCTCTAGCCCGATGTCTATTTCAGCGGCTCTGATTAATGTGCGCTCCTTAAGAAAGCACCATTCTGAGGTGTTTGAGCTCCTCTCGGACAGACCAGTGGACCTATTGTTCATTACAGAAACGTGGTTGGATAACACATCGGACCCGTTTGTTGCTCTTGCCACCCCTAAGGGCTTTAAAATCGCCAGGGCGCATCGCCTGGTAGGGAGAGGGGGCGGAGTAGCAATCATATACAGGGACACATGGGACCTCACGAGGGGCGACGCTCACGCCTGGAGGGACTGTGAAGCTCTGGATTTTAGTATCAGGTTCTCCCCCCATTTGTTGCTGGGAGGTTCTCTAATCTATCGTCCCCCGGGCCCGGCTAGGGCCTTCCTGCAATCATGGAGTGATGCAGTGACCTCCAGGGCTCTTCGATTCCCACAATACATGGTACTGGGGGATTTGAATATTCACCTTGACCAGGCTGAATTAAGTGATTCACTTGTTTTTGGTGATATCCTCCAGCTGGCCCAATTGTCTCAATGGGTCACCCGCCCTACTCATCAAGGAGGTCATATTCTTGACCCCATCTGTTCCAATTTCGCTATCATGGCTGAAGATCCTCTTCCAGTCGCTTGGTCTGACCATTGTCTCACCTATTTTTCCTGGGAGCTAGCCTCGGCTTGCCCTTCGGGCACCTGCTACCAGAAACCAGCTTTTAAAAAAATTGAACCGTCCAAACTGGCCACGGTCCTGGTGGCTTCTCGACCCGCACTCACCTCGGATCTTGACGGAAGTCTTGCGGGCTTCTCTAATTGGCTATGCAATTCCATGAACATGCTTGCCACACCGACCTCGTCCAGGTTCTCCAGAGAATTGCCGTCTAAACCCTGGTTTACCCCGGACCTGTCTGTGCTCAAGCAGGAGTGTAAAAAACTGGAAAGTGCTTGGCGCCTCAGTGAGTACTGTCCCCTGGCTAAGGCCACCCTCAGGGGCAGACAAAAAATCTATTATACTGAGATAAAACAGGCAAAAAGGCAGTACTTTGCCACCCGCATCGAACAGGCACAAAATAACTCCAAGGAGATTTTCTCCATTGTTCAGAGTTTTACGTCCCCTGCAGCACAATCATGCCCTCTCCCAGACACTGAGGGCTGGTGTAACACCTTATCCAATTTTTTTATGGATAAAATACGCACAATTCAGGCTACCTTCATTTCCTGCTCCGGACCCTCGCCTGTCGTTGCGCCTATTGCCATCTCGCCTGTTGCCCCCAGGCTCTCCCTGCTGGCCTTTTCTTCTGTTGATTTGTCTAGCTCTCTTAAAATCCTGAAGGGCTTGAAATCGGGCTCACCCACGGACCCCTGTACGGCGAGACTACTCGCCGCAGTCGCGGAGATCATCAACCCAGAAGTCAATCTGATTATAAACGCCTCCCTCCGTGAGGCACGGGTACCGGAGGCCTGGAAACAGGCTAAAATCCTTCCCCTCTTGAAGAAGCCCACTCTTGATCCCCTCATCCCTGGGAATTATTGCCCTATCTCCCTCCTGCCTAGTTTAGCAAAAGTCTGTGAGAAGGTGGTGACCAAACAACTTACAGAATTTGTTGAGGGGTCTGATGCTCTGCATCCAGCACAGTCCGGGTTCTGCTCCTCTTACAGCACCGAGTCAGCACTGGTGGAAATATCCGAAGCCATCCGCAAGTGCTTAGACGCCGGGGGGTGAGCAGCACTGGTGATGCTCGACCTATCGGCGGCATTTGACACGGTACCACACTCCCTGCTGCTCACCCGTCTCTCTGAGATAGGTGTCTCAGGCACTGCCTGGGGCTGGCTGAGGTCCTTTCTTGAGGGGCGGGCCCAACAGGTCTGATTGCCACCGGCCGCCTCAACACAGCTGCCGGTCACCACTGGGGTCCCACAGGGGTCTTCCCTTAGCCCCCTTCTTTTTAACATCTATGTCACTCCTCTGGTCTATCTAGCTGAGGGGGTGGGGGCTAAGGTGATAGCCTACGCCGATGACACTCAGCTTCTCTTTACCTGGGGAAAGGATGAGGACTCTGTATCCTTCGTTCAGCACTGCTTGTCTTCGGTCTTTGAGTGGCTTGCGTCGGCCCAACTCAAATGTAACGAAGACAAGTCAGAGATCCTCCTCTACGGCAAATTCCCCCCTGGCTTCAGAGACTCGATATGGCCTCTTGGGTTCCCCCTACCTACCTCTAAGGGGTTATCCGCGAAAAACCTAGGAGTGTGGTTTGAGGATAACCTCTCCTTTTCCGTTCAGGTAAAAAAGCTGTCAGGCAGCTGCTTCGGCCTTCTTAAAACATTAAGGAGCTTTTTATCTCTCCTCCCTAGGCCGGCCAAGGAGATGGTCATCCACGCCTTGATCCTCTCCCGATTGGACTACGCTAACGCGTTGAACACAGGCATCCCTGGATATTCTTTGAATAGACTCCAGGTCATTCAGAATGCGGCCGCCAGGCTTCTCTTGGGAATTGCTAAGACGTGCAGCGTGAGGGAACATCTCCGCGCTCTCCACTGGCTTCCCGTGGCGGACCGGGTTAAATTCAAATCCCTGGTTATTGCGCATTGTGCCCTCTATGGTCTCGGGCCGGCCTACCTACAGAAGCAGTTCTCCTATGTCCCGCTGAGACAACTGCGCTCTTCAGCCCTCCTTCAAGCTAGGGTGCCCCGCTTTATCCGGCATAAGATGGGCGGTTGCTCCCTTGCTGTTAAGGCTGCCCAGGCTTGGAATGCCCTACCGTTTTCTCTGCGCAATACTCAAGACCCGTCAGCCTTCAAGAAACTTTTAAAAACCTATCTGTTTCTGTAATTGAGAGCGGTGTAGTTCAGGGACTCCTCTTGGATCCGCACCAGGACACTCCTTGGAGTAGGTGCTGCGCGTTATAAGAGCACTTAACATAACATAACATAACATTGCACTTTCTTGTGGCCTTTCCTAAACATGCAGGCTGGTGTGAGAACCTTATTGCTTGTCCTTGCAATAATTTAGCACAACAAAGCACTTTGCACACTTTACAAAGAGCCAAGGGGACAATCCCTTACCCCAATCCTAAGAGAAATTCGCCCATTGTACCTATCAGGAGGGTTTTAATTTTTTACGCTCTTTGTCTACTGTTGCTATTTGCACTGCTGTACTAAATTATATTAGAACTGCATTCTCAATAAGGAAACGGTATGAATTGTAAAAAAGAAAATGGTGTTTTTAAGTAGTTTTAAAAATCTTAAATTCTGAGTTTTTAGTGTCTTGAGTCACATTATTGTATAAATTGGACATGATATTTTTATAGCATTATGTATGTATGTTAAACTTTTATGGTCCGCTTGAACCGAATAAAGTTATTTTGAACTGAACTGGTGGTGGTATTGGTATTGGTGGTGGTTTTGGTGTTATAGGTGGTGGTATTGGTGGTGGTGGTGGCATTGGTGGTATTGATAGTATTGGTGGTGGTGGTGGTATTGGTGGTGGTGGCATTGGTGGTGGTGGTATTGGTGGTTGTGGTGGTGGTAGTATTGGTGGTGGCATTGATATTGGTGGTGGTAATGGTACTGGTGGTATTGGTGGTGGTTGTGGTATTGGTGGTGGTGGTGGTATTGGTGGTGGTGGTATTGGTGGTGGAATTGGTGGTGGTATTGGTGGTGGTGGTGGTACTGGTGGTGGTGGTGGTATTGGTGGTGTTGGTATTGGTGGTGGTATTAGTGGTATTGGTGGTGGTGGTATTGATGGTATTGGTGGTGGTATTGGTGGTGGTGGTATTAGTGGTGGTATTGGTGGCATTGTGGTGGTATTGGTGGTGGTGGTGGCATTAGTGGTGGTATTGGTGGTGGTATTGGTGGTGATGGTGGTATTGGTGGTGATGGTCATATTGGTGGTGGTGGTGGTATTGGTGGTATTGGTGGTGGTATTGATATTGGTGGTGGTGGTGGTATTAGTGGTGGTGGTGGTATTGGTGGTGGTGGTATTGGTATTGGTGCTGGTTGTATTGGGTTAGGTGGTGGTGGTATTGGCGGTTGTGGTATTGGTGGTGGTATTGGTGGTGGTGGTATTGGTGGTGGTGGTGGTATTGTTGGCTATGGTATTGGTGGTGGTGGTATTGGTGGTGGTATTGGTGGTGGTGGTGGTGGTATTGGTGGTGGTGTTATTGGTGGTCGTCGTATTGGTGGTGGTGTATTGGTGGTGGTGGTGGTATTGGTGGTATTGGTGGTGGTATTGGTGTTGGTGGTATTGGTGGTGGTGGTATTGGTTTAGATGGTGGTGGTATTGGCAGTTGTGGTATTGGTGGTGGTATTGGTGTTGGTGGTATTGGATTGGTGGTGAGGTATTGGTGGTGGTATTGGTGGTGGTGGTATTGGTGGTGGTATTGGTGGTGGTGGTATTGGTGGTGGTGGAGGTGGTGGTATTGATGGTGATGGTGGTATTGTTGTTGGTGGTGGTGGTGGTGTTAGTGGTATTGGTGGTGGTGGTGTTGGTGGTGGTGGTAATGGTGGTGGTGGTAGTATTGGTGGTGGTGGTATTGGTGGTGGTCGTATTGGTGGTGGTCATATTGGTGGTGGTGTATTGGTGGTGGTGGTGGTATTAGTGGTGGTGGTGGTATTGGTGGTGGTATTGGTGGTGGTGGTATTGGTTTAGGTTGTGGTGGTATTGGCGGTTGTGGTATTGGTGGTGGTATTGGATTGGTGGTGAGGTATTGGTGGTGGTATTGGTGGTGGTGGTATTGGTGGTGGTATTGGTGGTGGTGGTATTGGTGGCTGTGGTATTGGTGGTTGTGGTATTATTGGTGGTAATGGTGGTGGTACTGGTGGTGGTGGTATTGGTGGTGGTGGTATTGGTGGTGGTCGTATTGGTGGTTGTGGTATTGGTGGTGGTATTGGTATTGGTGGTGGTGGTATTGGATTGGTGGTGGTATTGGTGTTGGTGGTGATATTGGTGGTGGTATTGGTGGTGGTGGTATTGGTGGTGGTATTGGTGGTGGTAGTGTATTAGTGGTGGTGGTGGTATTGGTGTCTTGAGTCACATTATTATATAAATTGGACATGATATTTTTATAGCATTATGTATGTATGTTAAACTTTTATGGTCCGCTTGAACCGAATAAAGTTATTTTGAACTGAAATGGTGGTGGTATTGGTATTGGTGGTATTGATGGTGGTTTTGGTGTTATAGGTGGTGGTATTGGTGGTGGTGGTGGCATTGGTGGTATTGATAGTATTGGTGGTGGTGGTGGTATTGGTGGTATTGGTTGTTGTGGTGGTGGTAGTATTGGTGGTGGTGGTATTGGCGGTGGTATTGGTATTGGTGGTGATAATGGTACTGGTGGTGGTGGTATTGGTGGTATTGGTTGTGGTTGTGGTATTGGTGGTGGTGGTATTGGTGGTGGTGGTATTGGTGGTGGTATTGGTGGTGGTATTGGTGGTGGTATTGGTGGTGGAATTGGTGGTGGTGGTGGTATTGGTGGTGGTGGTGGTGGTGGTGGTGGTATTGGTGGTGGTATTGGTGGTATTGGTGGTGGTATTGGTGGTGGTGGAATTGATGGTATTGGTGGTGGTGGTATTGGTATTGGTGGTGGTGATATTGGTTTAGGTGGTGGTGGTATTGCCGGTTGTGGTATTGGTGGTGGTATTGGTATTGGTGGTGGTGGTATTGGATTGGTGGTGGTATTGGTGTTGGTGGTGATATTGGTGGTGGTATTGGTGGTGGTGGTATTGGTGGTGGTGGTGGTGGTATTGGTGCTGATGGTGGTATTGGTGGTGGTAGTGTATTAGTGGTGGTGGTGGTATTGGTGTTTTTAGTGTCTTGAGTCACATTATTATATAAATTGGACATGATATTTTTATAGCATTATGTATGTATGTTAAACTTTTATGGTCCGCTTGAACCGAATAAAGTTATTTTGAACTGAAATGGTGGTGGTGGTGGTATTGGTGGTGGTTTTGGTGTTATAGGTGGTGGTATTGGTGGTGGTGGTGGCATTGGTGGTATTGATAGTATTGGTGGTGGTGGTGGTATTGGTTGTTGTGGTGGTGGTAGTATTGGTGGTGGTGGTATTGGCGGTGGTATTGGTGGTGATAATGGTACTGGTGGTGGTGGTATTGGTGGTATTGGTTGTGGTATTGGTGGTGGTGGTATTGGTGGTGGTGGTGGTGGTATTGATGATGGTATTGGTGGTGGCATTGGTGGTGGTGGTGGTATTGGTGGTGGTGGTGGTGCTGGTGGTGGTATTGGTGGTGGTGGTGGTATTGGTGGTGGTGGTGGTATTGGTGGTGGTATTGGTGGTGGTGGAATTGATGGTATTGGTGGTGGTGGTATTGGTGGTGGTGATATTGGTTTAGGTGGTGGTGGTATTGGCGGTTGTGGTATTGGATTGGTGGTGGTGGTATTGGTGGTGGTATTGGTGGTGGTGGTATTGGTGGCTGTGGTATTGGTGGTTGTGGTATTGGTATTGGTGGTATTGGTGGTGGTATTGGTGGTGGTGGTGGTGGTATTGGTGGTGGTGGTATTGGTGGTGGTCGTATTGGTGGTGGTCGTATTGGTGGTTGTGGTGTTGGTAGTGGTATTGGTATTGGTATTGGTGGTGGTAGGGGTATTGGATTGGTGGTGGTGGTGGTGATATTGGTGGTGGTATTGGTGGTGGTGGTATTGGTGGTGGTGGTGGTATTGGTGGTGGTGGTGCATTAGTGGTGGTGGTGGTATTGGTGGTATTGGTGGTGCTATTGGTGGTGCTATTGGTGGTGGTGGTATTGGTGGTGGTATTGATATTGGTGGTGGTATTGGTAATGGTGGCATTGGATTGGTGGTGGTGGTATTGGTGGTGGTATTGGTGGTGGTGGTATTGGTGGGGTTGGTATTGGTGGTGGTGGTATTGGTGGTGGTGGTGGTGGTATTGGTGGTGGTATTGGTGGTGGTGGTATTAGTGGTGGTGGTATTAGTGGTGGTGGTGGTGGTATTGATGGTGGTGGTGGAATTGGTGGTGGTGGTATTGGTGATGGCATTGGTAGTGGTGGTATTGGTGGTGGTGGCAGTATTGGTGGTATTGGTGGTGGTATTGGAGGAGGCATTGGTGGTACTGGTGGTACTAGTGGTGGTGTATTGGTGGTGGTGGTGGCATTAGTGGTGGTGGTGCTATTGGTGGTATTGTTTGTGGTGGTGGTATTGGTGGTTGTGGTATTGGTGGTGGTATTGGTGGTAGTGGTATTGGATTGGTGGTGGTATTGGTGGTGGTGGTGGTGGTATTGGTGGTGGTATTGGTGGTGGTATTGGTGGCGGTGGTGGTGGTATTGGTGGTATTGAGGGTATTGGTGGTGCTATTGGTGATGTATTGGTGGTGGTGGTATTGGTGGTGGTATTGGCGGTGTTGGTATTGGTGGTGGTGGTATTGGTGGTGGTATTGGTGGTTGTGGTATTGGTGGTGGTATTGGTGGTGTTGGTACTGGATTGGTGGTGGTGGGATTGGATTGGTGGTGGTATTGGTGGTGGTGGTGGTATTGGTGGTGGTGGTATTGGTGGTGGTGGTATTGGTATTGGTGGTGGTGGTGGTGGTGGTATTGGTGGTATTGGTGATGGTGGTATTGGTGGTGGTGGTGGTATTGGATTGGTGGTGGTATTGGTGGAGGTGGTGGTTTTGGTGGTGGTGGTATTGGTGGTGGTATTTGTGGTCGTGGTGGTATTGGTGGTGGTGGTGGTATTGGTGGTGTTATTAGTGATGGTGGTATTGGTGGTGAAGGTGGTATTGGTGGTGGCATTGGTGGTGGAGGTGGTGGTATTGGTGGTGGTGGTGGTGGTATTGGTGGTGGTATTGTTATTGGTGGTATTGTTTGTGGTGGTATTGGTGTTGGTAGTATTGGTGGTGGTATTGGCGGTAGTGATGGTGGTATTGGGGTGGTATTGGTGGTGGTGGTCGTGGTATTGGTGGTGTTAGTGATGGTGGTGGTGGTTTTGGTGGTGGTGGTATTGGTGGTATTGCTAGTGGTGGTACTGGTAGTGGTGGTATTGGTAGTGGTGGTGGTGATATTGGTGGTGGTATTGGTGGTGGTGGTGGGTTTGGTGGTGGTGGTGGTATTGGTGGTGGTGTTGGTATTGGTGGTGGTATTGGTTGTGGGGGTGGTATTGGTGGTGGTGGTGGTATTGGTGGTGGTATTGAAGGTGGTGGTGGTATTGGTGGTGATGGCAGTGGTATTGGTGGTGGTGGTGGTATTGGTGGTGGTGGTATTGGTGGTGGTGTCATTGGTGGTGGTGGTATTGGTGGGGGTGGTGGTAGTAGTATTGGTGGTGGTGGTATTGTTAGTGGTGGTGGTATTGGTGGTGGTGGTATTGGTGGTGGGGTGGTATTGGTGGTGGTGGTGGTATTGGTGGTGGTGGTATTGGTGGTGGTATTGGGGGTGGTGGTATTGGTGGTGGTGGTGGTGGTATTGGTGGTATTGGAGGTGGTATTGGCATTGGCGTCAGTATTGGCATTGGTGGTGGTGGTACTGGGGGTGGTATTGGTGGTGGTGGTATTTGTGGTGTTGTATTGGTGGTGGTAGTGGTGGTGGTGGTATTTGTGGTGGTGGTGGTATTGGTGGTGGTGGAGGTATTGGTGGTATTTGGTGGTGGTATTGGTGGTGGTGGTATTGGTGGTGGTGGTATTGGTGGTGTTATTGGTGATGGTGGTATTGGTGGTGGTATTGGTGGTGGAGGTTGTATTGGTGGTGGTGGAGGTGGTGGAGGTGGTGGTATTGGTAGTGGTATTGGTATTGATGGTATTGGTGGTGGTGGTATTTGTGGTGGTGGTTTTGGTGGTGGTATTGGTGGTGGTGGTGATGGTGGTATTGGGGTGGTATTGGTGGTGGTGGTATTGGTATTGGTGGTGGTTTTGGTGGTGGTGTCATTGGTGGTGGTGGTATTGGTGGGGGTGGTGGTAGTAGTATTGGTGGTGGTGGTATTGGTGGTGGTGGTATTGGTGGTATTGTTAGTGGTGGTGGTATTGGTGGTGGTGGTATTGGTGGTGGGGGTGGTATTGGTGGTGATGGTGGTATTGGTGGTGGTATTGGTGGTGGTGGTATTGGAGGTGGTATTGGCATTGGCGGTGGTATTGGCATTGGTGGTGGTGGTACTGGTGGTGGTATTGGTATTGGTGGTGGTATTGGTATTGGTATTGGTGGTGGTGGTATTGGATTGGTGGTGGTGGTATTGGTGGTGGTGGTGGTGGTATTGGTGGTGGTGGTATTGGTGGTGTTGGTATTGGTGGTGGTATTGGTGGTGGTGGTATTTGTGGTGGTGGTGGTGGTATTGGTGGTGGTGGTGGTTTTGGTGGTGGTGGAGGTATTGGTGGTATTGGTGGTGGTGGTATTGGTGGTGGTGGTATTGGTGGTGTTATTGGTGATGGTGGTATTGGTGGTGGTGGTATTGGTGGTGGTATTGGTGGTGGAGGTGGTATTGGTGGTGGTATTGGTGGTGGTGGAGGTGGTGGTATTGGTGGTGGTGGTATTGGTGGTGGTATTGGTATTGATGGTATTGGTGGTGGTGGTATTTGTGGTGGTGGTTTTGGTGGTGGTATTGGTAGTGGTGGTATTGGTATTGGTGGTGGTAGTGGTATTGGTGGTGGTGGTATTGGTATTGGTGGTGGTAGTGGTATTGGTGGTGGTAGTGGTAGTGGTTGTGGTATTGGTGGTGGTGATATTGGTGGTATTGGTAGTGGTGGTATTGGTAGTGGTATTGGTGGTGGTGATATTGGTGGTGGTATTGGTGGTGGTGGTATTAGTGGTGGTATTGGTGGTGGTATTGGTGGTGGTATTGGTGGTGGTGGTGGTATTGGTGTTGGTGTTGGTATTGGTGGTGGTATTGGTTGTGGTGGTGGTATTGGTGGTGGTGGTGGTGTTGGTATTGGTGGTGGTATTGGTGGTGATGGCAGTGGTATTGGTGGTGGTGGTGGTATTGGTGGTGATGGTAATGGTGGTGGTATTGGTGGTGGTGTTATTGGTGGTGGTGGTATTGGTGGGGGTGGTGGTAGTAGTATTGGTGGTGGTTGTGGTATTGGTATTGGTAGTGGTATTGGTGGTGGTGGTGGTATTGGTGGTGGTGGTGGTGGTATTTGTGGTATTAGCTGTGGTGGTGGTATTGGTGGTGGTATTGGTGGTGGTGGTATTGGTGGTGGCATTGGTGGTGGTGGTATTGGTGGTGGTGGTATTGGTGGCGGTATTGGCATTGGCGGTGGTGGTGGTGGTATTGGTGGTGGTATTGGTGGTGGTGGTATTGGTGGTGGTATTGGTGGTATTGCGTGAGGTGAGGAGGTTTATAGAACAGGCCTTCCTTTTGTCTGTCCCTTTTCAATCCTTTACTTGTGCAGACGTGCTGAAACCTCACACGTCATTGTGTCTGTGGATACTTCAGATTTGAGATTCTAACTGCTGTTAGAAGCATCACTCTATACAAGGGCTGTATCTGGAGAACTGTGTTACAGCAAACAAATGATGGACGGAATGCTGACAATGCAAACATTCTCCCCCAGTCAAAAGATCTGGGTTAAATCCATCGTTCTTTTGCCCACTACGCCACCCCAGTTTGGACCCAGCCATATGCAAATCAGTCTTGACCCTGTGCCCCATGGGAACAGTCCAGACCGAACTGCCAGGCCAGGTCCTCCCTGGACCGAAAACAAGCATCCTGGGACCGGTTTCAGGGTATGTCACCCTTCTTCAGCCAGGCTAGCTTGAATCCAGGGGCACAGTGAGCAAGGGACCCACGTCTGGGCATACCCATCCCCTATCTGGAGAACAGCCTCTTTGAAAGAAAATCTATCCTGAACCAAGACTGGTTGTTCAGTTTTCAGGGGATGAATCCACATCTCCTGTTTAGAAATTGTGTAGAAAAGTGAGACTCAACCCACCCCACTGTGTTCTAGATCCAAGTCTTTATGATCACTGAAAGGAGTGCACCATAGAGTACTAAAAGGACTGCTGTGCAACCATAGTTAGTGTCTGCCTGACAGCCAGTATCCCAAAAGTGAGGGGATGTCACCTGAAATCCTTATTTTCTGCTGGAGGGGCTGTGGATCTGCTTGAAGCACCTATAAACTTGCCTGCTAGTTGAGAGAGGGAAAGAGTTTGCCTGGCCCTGAAGGATGAGAACTGTCCAGACAGAGAAAGGCCCAGCGTATCCCCGGAAGCTGAGAGACATCCAGAGAGTGTTGACTACCCGAGAGTATGTTTGGAGTGACCCGTGTAATGGAGTTTTTTTTCTGGTTTCTCACCCCAGTTCCGGGTAGGAAACTATACAACTGCTGTGATCAATGTAGGCCCAGACAGGCGCTGCAACTGCTGTGATCATCCTACACCTCGAAGAGAGCTACAACTAGTGTGATCCTGGTGATCCCAGACAGGGCTGCACCTACCTCCAATGCAACTGCTGTGACCACCACTGGCTTGTTCCCGGTTGTAACTGCCATTGTCCCCGGCAGGGCTGCATTGCCATAATTAAAAGAGAGCACCATGGCGGGATCTGCATCTGTGCCAGAGCCTCAGCATTAGAATACTGAAGCTGACTGCCCGAGTGTGAGCTGGGAATGACTCATGTGATGGAAGGTCTTCCTGGTCTCTCACCTGGTTCCTGTCAGGAACCACTGCAACTGCCATGACCAGCCTAGGCCTGGATGGTGGCTACGTCTGCTGTGATCATCGTAGGCCCGGACGGGGACTAGAACTGTCATAATCACTGTAGGCCTATATGGGGGCTACGACTGCCTTGATCATCTTAGATCCTGACAGAGGTTACAATCGCTGTGATCAATGTAGGCACAGTCAGGACTTTACCTACTTGCTGCTTGATTATACTTCTAACTGCTGTTACCACTGTTGGCCTGCTTGGGGCTGCGACTGCTATTGGCCTGGGTGGGGCTGCATCACTGCAATTAAAAGAGACCACCACAGCCAGACCTATTCTATTATATTCTATTCTATGCAGATTTCTAAAGCGCATGGCTACCCTCAGGCATCCCAGTGCTAGCATCTGCAACACAAGCCGGCAATATGCACATCAGCAGCCAAGGTCAGTAAGACTAATTACCAAAAAGCCAAGTTTTCAAGTGCTTCGTGAATGAAAGTTCGTTGTCAATAAGACGTACAGTATTGGGCAGAGAGTTCCACAGTTTGGCAACAGTATAGGTAAAAGAACATCCTCCACTTCTTATTTTACGAATATGTGGAACTCTCACGAGTCGAGCCTTGGTTGACCTCAGAGTCCTGCCAGGAGTGTAGGGTGATATTAAAGAATGTAGTAAGTGTGGACCTTTCACTTGAAGTGCTCTATGCGCAATACATAGAGCCTTAAACTTCACCCACTGTTCAACTGGAAGCCAGTGAAGAGTAACCAGGGCATTCTAAGCTGATTGATGTCTCAGGATGTCGAGCAAGAGGTGAGCAACTGTGTTCTGCACAACTTGTTGTCTCTTAGTTACAAATCTAGGTGCCCCCAGGTATTCCCGTAGTCCAGACGTGACAAAATAAATGCTTGTACAATGAGCCTTCTAGAAAGGGGGGAAGCAAGTACGAAATTTTCCGCAACATTCTGAGACGGCCATAACAGCTGGTTGAAAGTTTCATTGCCTGGACATCCATTGAAAGGGACTTATTTAGCCATACCCCCAAACTTTGTATAGAGGGCTTGGGGGTAGGGGCAGTGCCTAAACACTCAGGCCAACCTAATATAGGCTGGAAATTTGGGTTGTTGCTCAGTATCATGATTTCAGTTGACCATCAATCTAGCTACCTTCTCCATACATGGCCCCGGGTGTATAGATTGAGGCCTGTGTTCGTTGCCCACACCGACTGACCGAGACCGTACGTCCCAAGACCTTTAGAACTTTACTTCGATTTTGGATAAGGATGGACTTTTAAGCTCCGATCGCTCAATTACAGAACCTGAAATTATTTTACTATCTGCACACAAAACGATAGGACGCCTTGAGGAAGCCCCAGGCTTACGGGCCGTTAGGGGGTAAAACACGTGTTGGCTGTGCTTCACAAACTTTTTTTCGTTCCATCCATCATCCTAAATAAACTCTGATATTTGAAGAGTTTCAGCTCATATCTTCGATCGTGTGAAATTAATATTGGATGCACTATAAGGACTCTTCTTAATTATTATGAATACTCTTACTTGTCCTGGTACACTCTTCTGCTACTGAACTAATGGGTAAGAGTTTTCCCATTACAGAGGACAAGTGGCATTACAATCATCCTCATTAGAAAGGTTGGGCAAAAAAACTGGATCCATTACCCCTTCAAGTTTCTCAATTATTAATTGCCAAACCTGCAATCGTATCAGGAAGAGCCTGACAGAATTGACCACAGGGACCTGGGGATCGATATAAAAGCACTCCTGAAAAAGTGAAAGTTGGGGTTACAGAGATAACAAAGGCGAGGCTCTCACAGCCAGGAACATGTGAAGGCTAACAGATACATTTGAATGATTCCTTAAGAATAATAGCTAGTCCTCTACCCTTTTTATCCAAATGGTCCCTTCGACAAATGTAATATCCCAAGTGCAAAGTTTGGATGATGTCAGGCATCACTCATCATGTAACCAGGTTTCCAAGAGGAAGGCGACATCTGGCCCCTCATCCTCCAGGAGAGTAAGTAATTCAAATTTATGAAGTGGTAGTGACCTACAATTGATCATGTACATATGCCAACCATTCCATTCATTCCACGCAGTGCTATGAGCTGTGGGCCGTGGGCTGTGGGAGAGTAAGCATCTTTTTCAATAGAGTTCAGATTTATATCAATCAATCGAATGGCAGCAGCCCTCATTCGGCACTCCCTATAGAGTGTGCAATTGTTGCGAATATTATGTACATTTACTTGGATTAACTGGAGCAGGGTTCCTGGCCCATGGTCCCGGTTGGGCGCGGACGGGCGCAGATGGTCTTGCCTTTGGCACGCAGCGGCGCGACCGCGCCCCTGTCATCTTTTATGCCATTAGGAAAAAAACAGCTAGAGCGCAGACCAAAATGGCATCTCTAGTAACATGCAAAATCACCACAGTACAATGAATTCTAATGTAAGTAATAAAGTGCTCAGTAGAACATTTAAAATTAAAAATGTAAAAGTTTTCCAACAATTCAGAGATGCTTTGAATTAAAAATAATCCCCCCTTGAAGAGCGAGGTGATAGCATGCCGCATTAGCTGCGGGACCGCGCCCCAACCTTCATTTCATGCATCGGGAATAAAATAGCTAGAGCGCCAACCAATATGGCGTCTCTTGTAATGTGCAAATTCACCACAGTACCATGAACTCTAATGTAAATAATAAAGTGCTCAGTAGAACATTTAAAAATGTAAATGTTTTCCAATAATTCAGAGATGCTTTGAATTAAAAACAAGGCTCCCTTGAAGAGCGCGGTGACAGTGTGCTGCATTAGACCTGCATCAGTGCCGGAACCGGTGCTGGAATCAGAGGAGTGGGGCTGACTGCCAGAGAGCGAGGTGGGAGTAGCCTGTGTGAGGGTATTCCTCAGCAGCTCCCACCCTAGTTGCTGGCAGGAATAGCTTGAGCTGCCATGATCATCGTAGACCCGGATGGGGGCTGTTAATACCATGCTCATTATAGTACCAGACGGGGGCTACATCTGTTGTGATCATTGCAGCCCCAGATGAAGGCTGCAACTGCTATGATCATTATTGGCTCATTCTCAGCTATGACTGATTTGGCCCAGGTGGAGATGCATCACCATTGCTACCCAAGCTGGATTTGCATTCCTGCTGGAGCTGCAGCATCAGAATATGGAAGCTGACTACCCAAGGGTGAGCTGGCAGTGACCAATGTGGCGGAGGGTCTTCCTGAGCTCTTACCCCAGTTTCTGGCATGAACGTCTACAACTGCTGTGAACATTGTATTCCAGATGGAGCCTACAACTGCTATGATCATGATAGGTCCAGTCGGGGCTACACCTACCTCGGCCGAATCAGGGCTGCAACTGACGTGACCACAGTTGGTCCTTTTGTAGCTTCAACTGCCATTGGCCAAGGGGGGAGGCACATCACCTTAATTAAAACAGAGAGTAGATATTCAAGGAACAGGTAAGGCTTAACATTTCTTCTGACATTTTGTAGGACAATGAGAGTGATTGAAGGCCAGTGGAGCATTAATGTTAACCTTGGTGACTACAAGAATCTTGACCTAGCAAGGCAAGATTTTTCATTCCATCCACTTAATGCCTGAGATACATCAGTGAGATGCCTTGAGTTATCTTGCGCCTGCTGGTCTTCAAAAGTAAGATTGGCAGCTTACAGGGTTTGCAATCGAATGTGTATTCCTCCCAGAAGGCACTGAAGATAGAAATCCTTATAGGCTAAGAGAATCTATCTGTGCAAGTTAGCAGTTTATTGACTGATCTTTGGAAGGTGACAGGCACTATGTTATTGCTTATGAGCATCACCAAGATTTTGTGTTGTCCTCCCCGTTTGGAGACTGCGAGCCTTTGCTTCAAATTCTTTGTGAAAGGAATCTGCCAGTAGCTACTATTCAGATGAGAGCTACTCAGGAACTGAGCGTCCGTCAGCTTGTCCTTGAGTTCATCAACTCTAGGAAAAAGATGTATGTCTGTCTCCAAGATATCATTGAGACCTCTGTATTCCACAAAAAATAATGATTTCTTGCCTCTCCAAAATGAGTGAATGAATTCCACCAATTGGCATTGGGATTTTGAGGTGTTTAACCACCCACCCATTGGTCCAATATTTCTAGAAACACCTAATAATTTCTTAGACTTTGTTTACATCCTGTACATTTTTGTCCTAAGAGCCATACTTTCTCCAAAATGCATATTGTTGAAACAGACTCGGATGGGGGTACAGGGCTCACAGGTGCTACTGGGCTCCAATCATGTCAATCAGAGTTATGATGTTTTGGGCTGCAACCTAGTAATGGACTACAAATTGGTCACCATGTACACCATTTTAGCACTCGACTCTCAGGGTAGCAGTGCTTTCCAGGAGTTGATCATGTAGGCGTGGTCCAATGCGATGAAGTGAGGACATTTGACAGAGAGCTTTGGCCCACTAGCCCTACAGCCAACTAAATATCTGAAAGTTAAAATAGCCAGCCCACTGTAAGACCGGCACTGTCTTGTACGAACAGTGCGCTGCAGCATATAAAGTCTAAAAGAATGCCCAGACCAGACAGAGCATATAATCCACGGAGGGCTACTGGGCCACAGCCTGAAAACCAAAGAAAGCGCCTGTATGATGACTGAGATCTGGACTGTAGCTGTAAGAGACTGGTGTGCACAATGGAGCCGGCGACGTGCTACAAGGAACGAGTTGCCAGAGACGGAGGAGCACTGACTGAATGGGACCACTGCCCCGCTGTGAGGAGGTATAGAGGAGTGAATCTGATGCTCCAGCAGGCAGCAAGGATGCGGCCAATCGGCACCAGTCCTGGTGTTGTGGCTGGATTGGCTGCGGCTTAGGCTGCTTCGCGCAGGGGCGTAGGATAGACTAAATTTATGGAGGGGACAAGGACAACCTTTAGGACTTTCCAGTGACCCTACACAAGTCGCCCATTGTCTGAGAGCTGTATGCTCCATTAAATTAATACAATCACATCGTTTTGTAGTGAAAAATTGATAAAGGCAGGCATGTAGTCAAAGTTTGCAAGTATGCTTTAATTGTTATTTACATTCACAAAGTAATTAGACAAAATGTGACAAATCATGTTTTTGAATCTTTCATCTTGATGCACCAAGCAAACAAAGGTGGGACGAAAAAAAGGAAGAATAAACTGAATGCTCTTTGCGACAATCCTAAATCTCAAAATACAATTGGACTAATATAGGAGTGTATTGGAGACAGGCTGGGGGCACACAGAGCTGTAAGAGCAGAGAAATGTCCACTTTCTAAAAGTAGAATAAAAAAACAGGAGTACACCCGTTAACCCAGTCGAGACTCAGGTAGAGTACGCAAACAAAAAACAATGTCTTAACCAGCAATTATTCACAAGGCAATTAAACAGAAGAATTAATCAAACAGAGAGATGGACAAAAGGGAGACCAAAGGAAATCGTAAGAAGACAAAAAAGGTTCTTATTTGCAAGTAGTTATATTAGCACTACAGTACAATGTATGTATAAGTAACCACAAGTGGGTTGTGCACTAATCGTGCTTGTGACAGTGAACGGCACAGTGACACAATAAGGTGAAGAAACAGCGTGAACGGCGCAAAAATACAACAAAATTGGTGGTCAACAACAAAGGATGAATGTATATACAAGGTAAGTTTTCCGCTTTAAAATATTTAGGTTGACCACATTAATGCCAGAAGTAACGCTGAGTGGTCGACGGCGTTTCGACCTGTCTGAGTTCAGGTCATCATCAGAACCAGGTTACTTAGATCGTTATAGTGCTGAATTGGTAGTGGACGGTCCAAGTCGAAGGGCGAGGGAGGGAAGGCTGTCCAGGTATGTTCTATGGAATATCAAGCTGGCGTGACAGCGTAAAAACAATTACGACAGCAGATGACAGCAGAGAAATGAGATGTAAATGGGCAAGATTGGTCTTGTCTGCCGAGGGTATGTTTAAAAGAAGAATCAACTTGGCCTGCTTCCAATCACTGGGCACTGTGGCCAAACAAAATGACCGATTTAGAAGCTGTTTTAAAACAGGGTTGATGGCCGCACAATTGGCAGGCATGAATGTGAGGAGGTCAGGGGCAATCTGGCGACCCTGGTTTGCAGGCACTCAAGGCCTGAGCGGATTCCTCAAGTGAAATCAAGGCAAATTCCTGTAGCAATTGGCCACAAGAGGGCATTATTTCTACCTGCAGCGCCGTATGGTCACTGATCAACATCGAGGCGTCGTCCGGGAGATGTAAAGCATCCATGATGGTTTGGATTTTAGTGTCAAAGAAGTTGGACAATTGAGTACATAAATTAAGATAAGGTTTTAAAGGCTGAAGCAAGGCTTCTGGGTGCATACACTTTTTGACCATTTTAAATATCTCCCCGGACTTGTTTTGAGACAAGTCAATCTGATCTGTAAAAAAGTCAGACTGAGCTTTCTTAATTGCACGATGGTAGATATTTAGAGCCTTCTTGTAGAGCGCTTTGTCATTACCAACGTAATGATGCCTCCAATCCCTTTCCATTTTCTTACAGTGCTTACAAAGCACTTTAAGCTCCTCACTAACCCAAGGGGTTGACCGTCTTTTTCATGAGGAATTATCATCTCTGTGTTTAATAGGTATGATGTGGTTAGCCACCTGGGTTAGCCAGGTGTTGACCGACTGACATCTACCTCCATGTCCTCCCTCATAAGTGGAGAGTGCTTGCTCAAGGCAAGACTAAGCTCTGTAGAGAGAACAACGAAACCTGCATCCGTGAGGGCCGAGATCCAGTGAGCAATGGAAGTGAATGAGAGCATGGTCTGACCAAGTCTGGGGACTAATGTCAAGTACGGAAACTTGAGTGTTAGAAAAAATGGTGTCTAAGGTGTGACCCGCGATGAGAGTGGGCTGAGTCACAAACTGTGGCATATCCCAAGATGACATATGCTCCAAAAGAAGTTGACCATGTTGGTCAGAAGATGCATCCACATATATATTAAAGTCCCCTAGAACTGTGAAATTCAAGTATTTAAACATATACTTCGAATGGAACTCTTCCAGGGAAGACAGAAACCCCCCTGCATGCTGGGGGAGGGGGGGGCAATAGATCAGCATGCCAGCCAGGATTTTATTAGTGGACAATGGAATGCAAATGCCCATAGAAACAGACATTGCTGACTTCCCATCAATCTAACATGCTGTTTCATTGCTCATCATCATGTTCGACACCTCCTTATAAACAAAATCTTTGAAGTGGCAAACTATTACCTCTGGGCTATGATAATATTAATCAATTCTTGTCTCATTTCTTCTAAAAATATTGTCATGTCTGGACTTTGGCCACACCGTCCTTGTGGGCGTCTCACAAGCCTGCCTCTTTCCACTGAAAACTGTCCTAAATGCATGCCAAACTAGACGTATGTCTTTATCTCTGAAATTCGATCACATTACTCTAAGTCCTGTCGAGTTACACTGGCCTCTTAATAAGGCAAGGATAACATTTAAATTTGATGCCTAGCCTACAAAACCACTAACACCAGTTCTCCATTATACTTCTCCCACCAGGGCACGAGTCTTAAAAGAAGAAGTGGGGCATTAACCAAGTTAGGCAGTATGACATCGCACGTGACATCACAACCCATGACCTCACAGGAAGTGATATCACAAAAAATGTCATCAGATTCTAATTTTCACATATGTTAAGCAGGTCTATCATGAGTACATTTGAGCGCATTACAATATTTAACAAATTAGATTTTGCATCAGAGTTGTGCCAAAAAAGTGATCCAACCCCAGCGCAAGATCTAGGTCTTCACTTATACATTTATTTCTACAGTCTCTTGGTGATTGTCATAAAGCTGCTCCCGTCTACTGTGGGACTTGCAGTCCTGGCAGCTATTCCCTTGAGTGTCCGGTCCAACTGCTGGAGATAGCCAATCCGACTGGAGATATGCCTGCTACAGTGCATTTTTTGCCCTCAGAGTTTTTCAAATTCTCCTACACTTTTTATTGATTCTCACTCTTTTTGGCATTCTCTACGCTGCCTCTGGCATGACCACATCTTTCGCAAGACTCTGCCACTCTTAATATGTACATACACAGGTTGCAAATTTCCAAATGTGGTGGTTTGTGCATGGGAGTGAAGGACTGGGTGTCCGCACACCACAGATCTACAGGTTGTTGACACTAGGGTGCGAAAGTGAGTGATCAATTAGTTCGGAACTCAATATAGGTGGGAACTTAAAGTGGCAATGATGCAGCTAGAGGAAGCCTCAGAGCCCCCACATCTACAAGCGCTGGGTCAGTACGACCAGTAGCAGCTGCTACCGATCGCAAGGGCGGGGCTGAGGGTTGGGGCGGGTTGCGGGACAGAACTAAATAAAAACAAATGCACTTACCTGGGCCGGCCAGCGCCTCTTCTCCGTCTTCTTCTTCCTGTCTCCTCCGGCTGCAGGTAGGAGCAGGAAGCACCTGGGCTCCCAGGCTCCACATAGCCAATCACAACGCTGCAATGTGTGATTGGTCTGACGGGACTGGGAAGCTTTGCATGTTCCTCACCAGGCTGTGTAATGCAGCCTGGTGGGGAAGATGCAAAGTGTGCAGGATTGTTTGGCCGACCCGAGAGGACCGGCCAAGCAGTCATGCGCACATAAGGAGTGCAAATCACTCCTCTCCCTGCTCTGGCCAGCCCCGCTCCACCCCGAGAGCCACTCACTTCAATAGGAATAATAAAATGATAATAACGATACGTTATCATTTTATTTTTCCTATTGAAGTCAGTGGGGCAACGCTCCTCCGCCATAGCTGAGGAGCCGCTACTGAGTAGGACCCATGGGGTAAACGCAAGCTTCAACATGACCTCTCCAAAACGTTTCCTACTCAGCATTAGTGGACCCAGAGGTAGGCCTCAGGTCTACAGGGAGTTAAGGCTGGATAGTGCAGGGACAGCAATGTGCTTACCACAGCCCAAGGCAAAAGTCTCCCCTCCCAATGTCTCACTCCATGTTAATATCTTCGGTTTTAGTCCTTCGTGCACAGCTCCCTATTTCTACAGGCAGCTGGGCTGTCGGAGGCTGTTCAATGCAGTTCCTCAAAACCTGCCCTAAGTTTTCTAGAATGTAAAATTGCAATATACGAGCCAAGTGTACAAAGCAGCTCCTGCTTGGAAGAAGATGTGGTTCTACTCTGCTGCTCTCTAGGGAATCCACCCAAAGAGTAAAACTAAGGGGACAGGTAACAAACGCTCCACCATACCATCTCCTTATTATCACAGACTCGTACCTGTACCGGTACATAAATGCTTTCTCCTGCTGATCTTGAGCTTGAAACAAAGCAGAAGCTTGTTACATATTTCGAGTTAAATCAATAAATATTTAATTTTTGACTCCCTAAAGTGCTGATTCCGAGTCCTATGGCAAAGGTGAAGTCAGTTCAATGTTTGATTTGTAAAAAATAATCAATATGGAACTACAGGTCCCCAAAATTGTGCCAGTGTATGCCGAAAAGAAGGAAGTCCTAAGTGCATGGCCCAGACCCTCTGGCCATCGCTGCCACAGGCCTGCCAACTTCAAAGACAATTTCACTGTTTGAGGATGGGATGGGACACCATACTGAGAACTGCCTGAGAGACACTTCTGCCCCATCTCTCCACCAAACTCCTCCACCCCCCAAAAAACCAAAAGCAAGCTGAGGCTATCGCCGATGTCCTGAGGTGTTTTTACGCCTCTTAATGGACATCGGCTCGTTAAAGTCTCCAAAGATAAGCTGGAAAGCCAGTCAGTGGAGGGATTTCCAGATCATCTTCCCTGCCACTTTGTGATATCAACTCCTAACGTGGTGACCGTGTGAATAGAGCTGGTATCGTGTGAGACATGGTGGCACCGTGTGAGTTGGCAGGTCTGCTGCCAGTCAGTCAGATGTACAGTCGAACTGGCCAGTGAGCAGCATGCAACTCCAATCAGGTGAATGTTCAGTACTCCTACATTTATTTCTTGTGTTGTTCATGGAAATAGAAGAAGGACCGCCACTCCACATAAATCACTGTATTGGTTATCTTTCTCCTATCTGTATTTCCGCCGGAAATAGAACAAGCATTGGCTAAGCCAATAGGTCTCACCTATGTAAGTGACCAGCTATTGCCTTTGCCAATGTTCGACTGCAAAGTATTGTAAATGCACAGTGTGGTGTGATGAGTGTTCAAGCTGTCCACATGTATAAATGGCGTTACTAACGCAGGGCTAATCATGGAAAAAAAGGCCAATGGCATCTCCCAGAGCAACACTTCGATTCACAAATGCATCCACAGAGCTGCTGAACACGTGCCTATAAAGGGCACAATAATGAATTTAAAACAAACAGGGCACCTCAGACTGCTAAGGTGATGACAGTACCTGGAAATGAGGCTGTCACACGCATCGCTTGTTAGACAAGCCCTCAGATCTGTTATTTTATCTCTAATAATAATCACAAAGGATGGATAAGGAAAGCCCGCTAGCAAGCATGGTAAATAAACTCCTCCTCTGAGAATGAAGGCAGAAGACTGGAGGGGCTGATATACATGGAGGAGAAACTAAACACCATACAATGGTTTTACCTGAACAAATTGCCGTTTGCTGCTGCGATCAACAAACTTTTCCTCCTCCTCTCAATGTCTCTGTCAGGTTTCAAAGAGGGTTTTCACTTCAGGCAATCTGTTAATTCTACAGATGCTAGCTAGCACAATAGAACAAATAAACTCAACGCGATCTTTAAAAATGGCAATTTAAAACGCCTACACACAACTACTTGTTGTAAGAGGCTTGGCAGCATAGGCAGAAGTTTTTAAAATGCAAAGGAGCACATTCCGAATGTAAACTGAAAATCTGCATTATAAGTCTTAGGGGTTGTGTCCAGAGGCGTCAAATCCCAGGTCAGCACAGGCATTTACCTTTCTCAAGCAGACCCCAGTAGCCAGCATGATTGTCATATAAATCCTCTCACTTTAAAGTCAGAGAAAGAAAAATAAACACTACGGACCTAATTTACAATGCGGCTACACCACCAGAGTGTCACCTTTTGCGACGCTCCGGTGGCGCAGGGATCTGCTCCATATTTACCAGGCAGTGAAGCCACATTGTGTGGCTTAATGCAGCCTTGTAAATATTGTTTCCTTTACGCAGTTTTCTGCATTAAAGGGGCGTGCAATGGGTGTTGCTGTGGGAGTTACCAGCAACACTCATGGCTTTTTGACTCGGCCTCAGATTTACAAGGAATCATAACTCTGAGGCTGCGCCAAAAACGTACGCTTCCCACGGAAGGCGTAAGGGAGGCGCAACGAGGAGAAATACCTTTATTTCTCCTTGTTTTTTCTGTTTAGGTTTCGCCTGCACAGCGCTTGCGCTGTGCTTGTGAAATCTCTTGCATTTAATATATCTTAAAAGGGGGCTCTTATGAGTTTCTATGCCCGAATTACTGTGTTCATTAGCTTTTGTGTGGAACTTATTTTTTTTAACTTCCCCTGGCTGCACGCATTTACGATACTTCTACTAAAGCTGTTCACACTGTTTAAGCCTCATTCACTGTCAATATAAGATCTCTTCCCACGGAAAAGGCAGGCAGCTTCTAACAGTATGCTGGGATGCTTGCCTTTTATTACTTAGTTGTGTAAAGCAGATGATTTAGCCTTAGAAAGTTTGTGGCATTTCCTATTCATGCCTCAGTATCTTTCTTTGCACTTTGTAGGCATTATCGGATTGATTTTTTTCAACGTAATCTATTTGGTCATTACGATCCAATTCTAAATGTTGTAATAAACATTGCGCTTTAAAAATAAAGTTAATATTCAAGAGCTATTCTATATTTTACTACTAAACAGGCAGCCACAAGTGAAGTTACCTTTCAGACAACAGGGTCATGATTTGAATGGTGCAGCAGGTGCAGTAGCACAGGGCCCAAAAGTTGTCAGAACTCCTCTAAACACACAATATTGCTATATTTGACTACTAAAAACAGGTAGTCACAATTGCAGTTACCTTGCAGTTAAAAGGGACTTGATTTGAATGGTGCAGCAGGTGCAGTGGCACCGGGATCAAAAGCTCTAGGGTCCCCACTAAACCCAGATTATTGCTAAATTTTACTACTAAACAAGAAAGTCACAAGTGCATTTATCCAGCAGGCTTTAAGGTCATGATTTGAATGGTGCAGCAGGTCCAGTAGCACCAGGACCAAAAGCTCTAGGCACCCCACTAAACACCTAATATTGCTCTATTTTATTATTAAACAGGCAGTCTAAAGTGCAGTTACCCTGCAGACAACAGGGTCATGATTTGAATGGTGCAGCAGGTGTAGTGGCACCAGGCCCAAAAGCTCTAGGGACACCACTAAACGCAGAATATTGCTAAATTTGACTACTAAACAGGCAGTCACAAGTGCAGTTATCTAGCAGGCACTAGGGCCATGATTTCAATGGTGCTGCAGGTGCAGTGACACCAGGGCCAAAAGTTGTCAGAACTCCTCTAAACACCAAATACTGCTATATTTAACTACTAAATAAGCAGTCACAAGTGCAGTTACGTTGCAGACACTAGGGCCATGATTTCAATGGTGCAGCAGGTGCGGTGACACCGGGGCCTAAAGCTCTAGGAACCCCTCTAAACACCAAAGATTGCAATATTTTAATACTAAACAGGCAGTCACAAGTGCAGTTACCTTACTGCCAATAGGGTCATGATTTGAATGGTGCAGCAGGTGCAGTGGCACCAGGGCCAAAAGTTGTTGTAAATCCTCTAAACTCCAAATAATGCTATATTTTACTGATCCAGCGGTATACCAACAACAGATACTCCACTACCACATACTCACCTGGGCCCATAAGACACACAATTGAGTAAACCGCTGGAGTGTCAAAGTTTTATATATTTTCCATAAATTTCAAGATTAGTTATTTTAAATCTTTCCTAACTAACCTTTCACTGATCAAAAAGTTCTTTCCTCTGGTCAATGGACCATTAGTTGAACTAGTTGATGGTGATAATGAACATAACCCTTAACTATTCTTTTATTTGAAGTAAATGATCACAGACTCAGGAAAAGTTTAAATCTTTATCTAAATTAAATGCATGTGAACCATTTCAAAAATACAGTACAGTCACCATCATTCTCAGGAGAGAAAATTCAATTGATTAAAACATCAAGCATATACTTCGAACTCATACAATGATTAATGCTCAGAGAGGGAGAGGACAGAGAGAAAAGAACATCTGCAAGTAACGTGAAATTATATTTACCAAGAATGGTGTGAAAGACCAACCCCCTGGCCAAAGGGCTGGTAAGGGTCCCCCGGGATAGATCAGGAGACAAAGACTTCAGGACAGGATTCAGGACAGGATAGTTGACCTCTCTAGAATACCGACAATTTTGCTGCACCCCTCTCTGACACTCTCTTCCTCCTCGAGATTCTTCCGCGATCTTCTGATCTAACCCAATTAAGTTAGGATAGAAAGTTCTGCTTCAGGTTCTGCATTCGATTCTTCATCAGCATCTCACAGCATCCCTCCCAGCAACAGCATCACGGATTCCCCGACTTCTCTCCAACTCCTTCTTCCTCTCTCTCCTCTTCTCTAACTAACTAACTAAAGCTACCTTAGTTATACCTTCGCTTCTTCATGTTCCACCCACTAAAGTTTCAATATCGTAAAAATACGAATTTTGATTGGTCAGGCAAGGGGGAAGCTACATCACACCATGCTTACATGTCATTAAATTAGTTCAACTATTGTTCGCAAACCCATCCCCTTAATTTTTATTCATGTATTGCGTTCCCATACACATTCATATATTACTTGCAACATTTTGCTAACATTATGAATAAGAGTCTTCTTCGCTGAACTTTTCACCGTCCGTTCTCAGGGTATGTCACTGACGACCTTGGCGCTCATTCAACATTTGAGTCATCCTTCCGGTATAACTTTTCAGTGGACATGCGCAGTCGTTGAATTACTCAGCTCATTTTAGATATGCGTGAGAGGCCCAAATACGCACTAATAATAAAGTCAAAAAGACAAATGTTAATTTCACAAATAAATGGTCACACTGTATACCTCCCACCTCTACTCTATCCCAATTCATTTATTAATACTTTTCCCGCATTAGCATTAGTAAAATAGCTTGTTTTCATTTCAGCTAAGCAGATGCCATGCACGCAAGTCTTCAAGACTACATTTTAGTGTCTTCTGCTCATGCGCTAGAATTTCCCTCCAAGCGTTACCTCATCATATTGCGTAGATGCAGTTGACGCATGCGCACAACAGTTTCCCCGTTTAAAGCGGTATTAGTCCGTCTTCATTGTTATCCACATTAGTACACAAATAAGCAAGCTTCACTAACCCGCGTGTTCATGTGGTGCGTATTAGTTATTCACAAAAATTATTACTAACTTGTTAATGAGTTAAACGAGTGGATCGCCTTCGAGCACGTCTCTTTCTTGCGAGACCTTGCTCCATCAATCCCCTCTCTGATGGCATTTTTGAGCCATCACAAAATTACCCATCACCTCCCAGATGCCAACTTTAGCAAATCTCAGTTTTCGCCTTCTCCTCTCATCATTTTGTCAGTTACTTCTTTTCCGTCTAAATCTTTCATCCTTTGGTATAGCTTTCCTTTCATTTCCTCTAACTGAATTTCTTCATTTTCCCTCTTTCGTTTCCTTCCCTTTCCTTCTCTCTCTACATGTATCCTTCTCTTTCCCTTGCTTCTGCAACATTTATATGTGATCATTACTGTCATTATTATTGTCATTATCACAACTACTGGTAATATTATTTGAGCTAGAAAACTCTTTCCAAAGTTAGTAAACCAATTCCCTATTGATGTTATACTCTTTGTTAATCTTCCCCATACACTGTCAACCTCCAGTTGGGTCAAGTCATTATGCATTCTTGTAATATTTCCAATATACCCTTTAATTTCCTTACTTTTGTCCGGAATGTAAGTGCAGCAATGTTGAACTTTCAACATACCACAGACTCCGCCCTCTTTTGCCAATAAAATATCAAGAGCAGAGGGGCGTGGCCAAGATGGCGGCCGTGTAGGACGTGCCTACCCATCGCTCCTGCCTGAAACCCGGGCCTGAGATTCCTAGCGTCGCCAGCGCCGCCGAAATACCCCATCCGCTAATCCCCAACGTGCACAGGAGGTCCGGTGCAAGTTAGAAGCTGCGGCGACCCACTGGGGGACCCAACAGCCGCATTGGAGATGCGGCGCGCCGCCCGCGCGGCAGGCCTGAAGCACTGACCCTCGAGTAGAGGGAGGTGGAGCTGGCGCCGGGACACCGGACGCGGGACGAAGATCGGCTGGGGTACGAGTTCCCCTGGGAGCAAGCTGTGGACCCTGAGCGCATACAGCGGCCTGCTGGGGGGGGCGCTCTCGCGCCAGGCCGACGCTGAGCTTGAGGACCCGGACCAGCGAGAGGTGGTGGATTTGAGGGAGGCCGGTCGCGGCCCCTCCCCCGCTCACTATCCGGGGGTGGACTGCAGCTGCGGCGCGGAGGGCCGCCAAAGAGGCTTGACACCGGGCGCTGCACTTAAGCAGGAGAGCGCCTCTCTGAGCCCGGAAGCAGGTGAGGGCAGCTGAGGGGGCGCGGGCGCTGGGCCACACCTGGCTGGGGTGGCCGCACTGGCAGTGAGACAATAGCGCGTCCCAGCCCCCTGCGCCCGTGACGGAGGCCTGCAATAGGAGTGAGGCCGCCCATGGATCTTCGTTGGCTCCGGACCGGAGGAGAGGGCCTAGATCTTTGGCCCTGCCGGCGGGGCGCCCGCGGCTCGAGGGCCCCCCAGCGCTACGCCAGAGGATTGGGGTGCTGGTGGCTGCACTGGGCGCTCGTCGCCTGAGACCGCGACTGCACCGCTGGAGCGGAGGGGCGCCGCTCGAGGCAGGAGGCCTGAGGCCCCGGCACTGCAGAGGTGAGGAAAGGCGGGGTACGGCCTGACGGCAAGAGAGGCTGCAGAGGGGGTAGCGGCCAGCCTGCTGCGCGGTGGAGATGGGGACCCACGCCGGAGAGAAGTATTAGCTGAGGCCTGGCCCGGATGGGCCGCTACGAGAACTGACCCCTGGCTCCCTGCACGCTGTGGCTGAAGCTTACAGACCGCCGGACCTGACTGCCCTGCGGCGCCGTATAAGGGACTGACGGCGATCCATTGGGGCCTCAGGAGAGCGCGGGTGGTCGGAGTCGTGGGTGCCCTTTGCCAAATCTGTGGAGCCGAAGTTGCCGGAACAGAGGGAGCATTCCCCACCCTACGCGCTGCAGGCGACAGAGCATTTCCGAGCCCGGAGGACCGGTGGAGCGGCGCCTGGCTGGGATAAGAGCTGCGAGAGTTGTCTGGCGGTTGCGGAGCCAGGCGGGGCCGGAGGCGGATAAGAGGCCCCTGAGGACGGTGTGGTGGAGGTGGTCGGGACGGGTTCCCAGCGGATGCGGTGGTGACGAACGGAAGAGCGCACATAGACCCATTTGATACCACTTCCCCCGCACTGTGATGGCGGCAGCAGCCAAACATCGGAAGGAGCAGTCAGTCAAGGAGCTCCTGCTCAGGACCGGCGCAGGAGGATCCGAGTCACCCAAAGCAAGGGGTAGCTCCCCCACCCTCCCGGAGAAGGGTGACACAGACGGCCCAGTCACCAGGGGTGTGCTGGAGTCCCTGTTCGCCACCCTCACTGGTGAGTTTCACGCCATGAAAAAGGAACTTGCGGCCGACCTGCGGGAGTTGCGCCGCGACATTGACTCAGTAGGGGAGCGTGTGGATGACCTTGAAACGCAAACAGCGGCCAGGGATGAAGCGGTGCACCAGCTCCAACAAGAAGTGATACGTCTTCAGGAACAACACCTAGACCTCCAGGCCCATGCGGAGGACCTGGAGAACCGCTCTCGACGGAACAACGTTCGAATCAGAGCGGTCCCGCAGGGCCTGGAGGGGGACGACATCGAGGGCTTCGTTGTGGGACTGTTCCGTTACATCCTTGGGGGCCCTCAAGACCAACGTATAAAGCTGGATCGGACACATCAAGTGGGGCCCCGGAGGCCACCGAATGCCCCGCCTCCGGACATTCTCACATGCGTTCATAATTACCAACTTAAGGAGCGGATCCTGAGAGAAGCCCGAACCAAGCACCCTCTTGAGTATCAGTCCTGCCGACCCCTCCTATTTCAGGACTTGGCAGCTTCCACACTGCAGAAACGACGTGCCTTCCGACCTGTCACGGAGTTCCTGCGCACCAAGGAGGTCTCCTACTCATGGGGGCATCCGTTTCAATTGATCTTCAGGTGGGAGGGCCAACTGCGCCAGATCCGCTCTCTCCGAGAGGCGACTACACTCCTGAAGATACCGGAAGCCGCGGACGTGCCCCCCGAGAGAGGGGCGCCCTCGACCAGGAGGTTTCCTGGGGCTCGGTGGCAGCGAGTGGGGAGGTCCCCCCCACCAGCAGGCCCTGACCCAGAGACTATGGCGGCTGAACGCAGGGCGGTGCTCAGCACACTAGCGGAAGACCCTGATACAGCTGAGAGGGGTAGCGGGGATATTTAGCTCTCCAAATTGATAGGCGCTGGGACTTACATCATCTTGCTCACTCGGGTCTGGGGGAGGGCGGGGGCGGCGGGTGATTCCTACAGTCCATCTCACGTTCCTCCATGGGGCTGATCGCCCAGGACATTGATCGATTCTCACTGTTGATGCAAAATGTTATTTGTTGGTTTATCTTTGTTCAGGGGTTCTTTCGTCTCTCCTTCCTCACACTGACTTGGTGGTTCATTGGTATTCCTTACCTCCCAGTCATGGGGCGGGCATTGATAGGCGCTGGGCAAGTATGGCCGTCCTCTCATGACCACCCCTCGAATGTCCAGTATTAAAATCTTGTCCCTGAATGTTAAGGGGCTTAACAATCCTGTTAAGCGGCGAGCGGTTTTATCCTACCTAGAGAACTCAGGGGCCCACATATGCCTCCTCCAGGAGACACACCTACTCCCCGCAGACACACACAGACTGCGCTCCAGAACGTTCCCCCATCAGTTTTTCTCCTCTAGGGCTCACAAGAAGGCGGGGGTGGCGATACTGGTCTCCCATAGCTTTCCGGGCCGCGCAGGGGACAAACAGGTTGAGATACAAGGCCGGCTATTGGCCTACTCATTCATGGTGGGCTCCTTTCACTTTACGGTTGCATCAGTATACGTTCCCAATGAGGGCCAAGAGAGGTTCATACGGGAGGCGGTACAAGAGCTATCCTCAGTCCCGGACAGGTCAATCCTTTTAGGGGGTGATTTCAACTTAGCATTTGATGACTCTGTCGACAGGTCAGCACAGCACTGGGGTCAGACTGGGGCATTGTCCACCTCGGGATGGGGCCTGCTGCGGGAGGTGGGACTCACGGATGCATGGAGGCTTCACAACCCACACATGCGAGACTACACATTCTACTCGCACCCCCATAAATCTTATGCACGCCTAGATTACATCCTTACCTCTGATACACTCACCCAACGATTGCGATCAGCTGATATTGCCCCTTGCCCATTGTCGGACCACTCGGCGGTACATGCTACATTGGTTCTCCCAGGGACTAGGCCAACACGTAGGTTTTGACCCCTACGAGAAACTATGCTGCAGGGCCCCTCAGTAACCCAACAGATAGATTCCTGCATAGCCACGTATCTGGCCCTCAATGATTACCCAGCAACACGCATAACTACCCTTTGGGAGGCCTTGAAGGCGGTGGTCCGGGGGGAACTATTGGGCATTGCGGCTGCGGACAATAAAATTAGGAGGGAGAAGAGGGAGCGTCTTATGGGTGAAGTGACCGAGCTAGAGCGCATCCATCACAGGACCGGGGCCCCCAGGGTTTGGAAACAGCTTAAGGCCACTCGGGCTCAGCTGGTGGGGTTGGACGGAGACAGGGCTGAGTTCGCGGCCTTGCGCTTGAAACATTCCTTCTATGTGGGGGGGGATAGGTGCGGGAGACTCTTGGCCAATAAACTCCAGGCGCAGCGACAATCTTCCCGGGTTGCCGAAGTATTGGACCATCAGAATAAGCCCCTTGCCGAAGACGAGGACATCGCGGAAGCATTTGGCACTTTTTATACGGACCTGTACACGGGGCAGTCCCTATCAGCGGAGGGTGTCGCGCAATATCTGGAGGGGGCTCAGACTGCGAAACTGGGACAGGACCAGGCTGCAGCACTCGCTGCCCCCATCAGACCTGAAGAGGTTATCGCGGCTATCTCCCGCTTAAAACCCCACAAATCCCCGGGGCCGGACGGCTTTTCCTCTCTGTTCTACAAAACTTTCTGCCCGGTACTCGCGCCGCTCTTGACATGCCTTTTCAACTCCCTCGGCACAACACCAGAGACGACGCTCTCCTCCACGATGTTGGAGGCTTTAATTACGGTTATACCCAAACCGGGCAAGGACCGACGATATTGCGCCTCCTTCAGGCCTATATCGCTCCTTAACGTAGATTTAAAGATTTTCACCGGCATCTTAGCACAGAGATTATCCTCTCAACTCCCGGGTTTGATTGACCCGGATCAATCCGGGTTTGTTCCCAACCGCCAGTGCCCAGACAATACCAGACGCCTCCTTCATCTCATCGATCGTTCGGAACGCTTCCCGGCGGAACGTATGGTCTTCTCGGTCGACGCCGAGAAGGCGTTTGACCGGGTGCATTGGCCTTATCTCCGTGCCACGCTTACACATTTCGGCCTTCCAGACCGGTTCATCCAATGGGTATTCTGCAGCTATGCGAACCCTACAGCCACGGTACGGGTGAATGGGACCGCCTCCCGAGCATTCCCTATCAGCAGGGGGACACGACAGGGTTGCCCTCTGTCCCCGCTTCTCTTTCCCCTATACATGGAGCCGATGGCTCAGAGGGTCAGAGACGACCCGGCCATCAAGGGCGCCAGGTTCGGGCAGACGGAACACAAACTAAGCCTAATCGCGTCGCTAGCCTGGAGCAGCCTCGCGAGTCCTTTCCGGCACTTCTGGCGGAACTGAACAGATTCGCCTCCGTCTCCGGGTTCAAAATCAATATGCACAAATCCCAGGCACTCGCCGTCTCCCTTGCCCCGGATATGTTACAGTTATTGCAGAGCGCGTATCCAGTCCAGTGGGCTCGTGAGTCCCTCCCGTACTTAGGGGTGCACATCGCTGCGACCATTGCGACTACCAAGACGCTAAATTACACGGCATTGCTCCGGCGGGTCCTCGAGTCGCTTCGGAGGTGGCGGCCGCACACACTGTCCTGGCTGGGCCACGTAGCAGCTGTAAAGATGGTGATCCTGCCTCAAATTCATTACATATTCCACTCACTGCCGCTGGTTCCCCCGTCCGGGGTACTCCACTCCCTACAGCAGGCCATAGACCGTTTCGTCTGGCGTGATCAGCGGGCCCGCATGAGCAGGGAACTAGCTTACCGTAGCCCAGATGGGGGAGGGCTGGGAGTACCGGACCTAGTGGCCTATTGGAGAGCTGCCCAATTGAGGGTATTGGTGGAGTGGTCGCGCCCAGAATCCGAAAAGCACTGGCTTTTCATGGACCGCTCTCTGGCCGGGCGGCCCCTTTGGGGAGTCCCGTTCAGCAGCCGAGCAGGACGGCCTCGCAATCTCTATCTCTCGGAGGTGACTCGACCCGTGCTTCTGGCCTGGGATAGGGTAGCAACTACCAGAGGGTTGACCACTTACCGATCCCCAATCACACCCATAATGCGAAATCCGGATTTCACGCCGGGATTGGACGAAAGGGCATTTCAACATTGGGGGGGAGAGTCTTGTCGATCCATAGGACACTTTTTTGACCTTGAGGACCTTCGCCCCTTCGCGGACCTCCGCAGAGATCACGGGTTGCCGGAAACTGAAAGATATAGATATCTTCAGATCCGACACTGGGTACTTTAGGACACAATTCGCGTAGGCGCGGAGAGACACCTCACCCCTTTCGAAAAATGGCTCCTTACTCGCCACACAGATGCTCACTTGACATCGGACCTGTATAAATTTGTACGTCCATCTCCGGGAGATGAGAAAATGCCGGGGCAGCGTCGATGGGAGAGAGAACTAGGCAGGGAACTGACAGGGAAGGACTGGACCTTGATTTACTATAGGGCACGACATACTGCCCGCAACATGTCCTCAATTGAGACGGCCACTAAACTAGTCACCTACTGGTACTTGACGCCTGCGCGCTTACACCGGGGTAACCCTTCACCCAGCCCACTCTGTTGGAGGGCTTGCGGCGCCGAGGGTACACTTACACATCTGCTCTGGGAATGTCCGCTGTTAGGGGAGTACTGGAGACTCGTACTGGATGACATTGACTCCCACTTCAAAACTCAACTCCCGCGCTTCCCTGCATACACGCTGCTGGGCCTCCCGAATCCTCTCACATTTCCCCTTAAATCTCGACGAGGCAAGCAGATAGCCCTAGCACTAGGAGCGACCGTGCAAAGCATCTTAACCCACTGGGGCACAAAAACAGCCCCTACCCGCCTTAGTTGGCTCCACCGGATGTGGGGAATCCTGGGTATGGAAAAAATCTCACTCCCCCTGGCCCACCCGGGCGCCTCTTTTTACGACCTTTGGAAGCCCTTTCTTACACTCCTTACCGCTGAATTCACAGAGCTTACTTGCCCTAAGTAAATTAGACTGCTCCGACTGACTGACACGCCGCATACCATGGATCAACACGCAACTGCTACGTAGAGGCCTATATTAGATTTATACTATGCAGACATACACTGATATTCCACCACATTTGGATGCAGAACACAGAGGAAGGGGGGGGGGAGGGGGGTTCTTTCTTCTTTTTCTCACTTTATACTTCACTGCTAGCCATATCACAAGTTATGCCGGATTGCAATCCGATGAATGTGTGCCACTCGCTGGCCTGTTCTCTTCCTTGGTTTTGAAACTCAATAAAAGAAATCTAAACAAAAAAAAATATCAAGAGCAAGACGATTTTGTAAAACCATAGACCTTATTGCAACCATCTCTGTATTAATCATTAACAATCCTCCGGCAGTATCTGTAGAAAGGCGATCAACTATTGTTGACAATTTGCAAATTTTCTGTGAATTTAAAATGACTCCAACTGAGGGTATCAATGCACTAAATATATCACCTACTACTTCAGAAAAACTAGCTCTCCTTCTCCGTGTTAGTCCATTAGATTTTTCATTGATTCCATTGATTCTGTCCACATGGTAGATTTTTGGAAAAACTATTCCAAAATAACAACTCCCATACCATCTTGCAGGTAACCTATAATAAGCATTATTCCCGCATACATAATAAACTCCTGGAAATACAGGATCTGTTCCCCCTTTTCGTCCCCACCCTCCTAAAATTAGGAAGTTGTGTTCACATTCACTGGAACCAATGAAATTGTTATTATAATCTGTCTTTAACCTATGGAGGCAGAATTTTCCCCTTTTCACAAAGTCTAGGGACATCGCAGCATGAGCCTCGCCCTTTGCATAAATTCCCTCTTTCTCAGCCCATGGAGGTACATGGGATTTCTGTTCAGCAGCTTTCCTTGTTAAATCCTGTCTCCTTTCTTCTACTAAATTCAAAAACTCTTTTTCTTCTTCACGTAATGTACATGTTAAATTATCCTTGTGTATGTGCTTTAGCTATATCTATTGAACTCATTGTTAAAAAGAATTCACCCATAAACTGTGCATTTCTACTACTAATCACTGGATTCATATTCTTTCTAATAGGCAATTCTGAAAATACTACATCTAAGTTTGAATAAAAATACTGAAGTTTCCCTGTTACGTCAAATAAACTTGATAAAACACTACGTGACACACCATATGTTAAAGGTATATGGTGATAGGTCACCCCTTCTGACACTGATAAGGGTAACTTCATACAAACATAACAATTACTAATCTCCATCGTATTAACATACTGGAATAACAATTTAGTAAACACATTTAAAGAGGAATCATTGCCTGATTCATTATGATAGTTTATCTCATCTTCTACCCCTATTTCTATTTTAGTTCCCTTTATTCTATCTACTTTCTCATTAATAATTGTATTATTCTCGTTACTTGTTTCCATTAGCAAAGGTAATCCTATTGTTAGAAATAACCATACTAGTAATACTAATATAATACTACATAAGCAAAATCGTAAACATTTTCTTTTTAAACTTCGTTTCGGTCTTTCAGTGTCTTCAATTTCTGCCATTTTAACTCAGAGAAAAATTTCTCTTCTCTTTTCTTTCTTTGTCAAATTGTTTTTTTTTTAAATCCAGTCCTTTATTTTAAGGAGGTCTCAATCAGTTTTCATCAATCTGTGCAACATGACCTCTCTCTGGTTCTTCGTGTAAATCTAAGTTTTCAAATTCTTCTAAAATAACATAGGTCCACTCAGGGGCCTTGTATTTTCTGTTAAGAATTTTCAATCTTGGGCTTCTTCGTGTAAGTTTTACTAAAGTTTCTTTAGAGTGTGTCTGACTCGTAATTTCATTTACTTGCTTTGGTTTCTTTTCTGATTTTCTTAGATAATATCTTAGTCTCTTCACTCCTTTTGGTCAATTGTCTCCTTTTCTAATTCTTTTGACCTGGACTGCACTTTTACCTTCTCCGTCCTCTTCTAAAGTTCTTTTATTTTCACTTAATCTGGGCACAATTTGTTCTTGTTCTTCTTCTCTTTCTAATTGCCTTGGTTCTGTATTTTCTGTATCTTGATCTTCTTCTACTTGTACCTGTTCAGGTCTTATTATAGTTTGTTCTTCTTCAGCCTGAACTTGTTCTTCTAGATCTATCTGATCCTGTTCAGGTCTTATTTCAACTTGTTCTTTTTCTGCCTGAACTTGTTCTTCTAGATCTATCTTACCCTGCTCAGGTTTCTGAATAGCTTTTTTAATTTTTACCTGAGTGTGTTCTTCTTTCCCTGACTTTTCCTCTCTACTTTCCTGTCTTTTTAATTCAGTTGTTCTTCTTGTTTCCACAACATCATCAGATATTTCATTCACTGGTATCCACTCTTCTTGACTTGTACTCGGCTGTTCGTCATATAGTTGTCTTTCAGAATCTATTACTCTAGATTCTTCAGCTTCACAACTTTCAATTTCTGACGTCTCAGCTTGTTCAGTCAGTGGCTGCTCTTGTTGTTCAGATGGGCTGGGAACTCTTCTGGTATGACTAGCATGAATCCAATTGGGTAAACCGGCACACTTCACTGCTGTGGTAGTGACTAGTACGACTTGACGTGGTTTATCCCACCTGGGTGCTAGACACGACTTCCTTGTGTGTTTTTTCACTAACACCCAGTCTCCAGGATTCAAATCATGTGCTTGGTCTGGCTGCCTTTCAACTGTGTCTTCTCCAACCTGATGAGAGACAGAATGCACCATTTCAGCCAATCCTTTGCAATAGTCTAACACCAGATCATCAGTTATATTCATCAATTTATTTCCAGGAATGAATGCTTGTCTCATTGCCCTTCCCATGAGTACCTCATGTGGACTCAATCCTGTTTTTCTGTCAGGAATACTTCTGAGACCCATCAGTACAAGAGGCAATGCATCTGGCCATTTCAGCATTGTGGATGCACAGACCTTCCCTAATCTTGATTTGATTGTGCCATTAAGCTGTTCAACTATTCCAGAAGCCTCTGGACGATAAGCACAGTGCAGTTTTTGTTCAATGTTAAATGCAGCACAGATTAATCGAATTATCTCATTATTAAAATGAGGTCCTCTACCTGATTCCAAAGTGACTGGAAAACCGAAACGAGGTATCAACTCCCTCAATAGTAGTTTAGCAACTGTGAGACTGTCATTTCTTCTAGCCGGGTATGCCTCTACCCATCTCGAGAACAGGCACACTATGACAAGTACATACTTCAATCCATTGCAAGGAGGCAATTCAATGAAGTCTAACTACAGTCTGGTGAAGGGTCCTTCTGCCTTTCCAATCTTTCCCCAACTAACCACTGTCTTCCTACCTGGGTTCTGCTGCTGACAGATTAAACATCTTTGGCAAAGGCTCTCTGCGACAACGCTAAACTTTGGGTTGTACCAACTCTGTCTGAATAATCTGATCATCGAATCCCTGCCAATATGTGTTGTTCCATGGTATACTCTTGCCATTTGAGAGAGTAAACAATCTGGCATGACTGGTCTGCCATCTAAGTACACCCACACTTCATCTTCTGTCCTTTTTGTACAACTTGATTTCATCCAGATCTCTTTTTCTTTTTCCTCAACTCCTTCCTGTAACTGTCTGACCTCATCCCATGTTTCTGGAACTGAGAAAAACATAAGTTGGCAGCTGGTCTCACCCGTTTCAATTTTTCGGTTTATTGACATTGTATTTCTTGCACAGTATCGAGCAATTTGGTCTGCATATCTATTACCGGCCGTCACATAGTCATTTCTTGACTGATGTGCAGTACATTTAACTGCTACTTCTTTTGGCAATTGTAATGCTTCCAACAAATCCTTTACATTTTTACTATTTCTGTTAGGAGATCCTGAAGAAGTCAGAAATCCCCTCTGCATCCAGAGTTGGCCAAAATCATGCACAACCCCGAAACCATATTGACTGTCCGTAAATATGGTTATTCTCCAATTTTTCCCATTTTTGCATGCCTTTGTTAAGGCGACCAATTCGGCTACTTGTGCAGACTTGACTCCCGGTAAACAGGATGCTTCAATTACCCCTGTTATTTTACATACAGCATAAGCAGCACTTAACCCTCCTCCTTCTGTTCTTAGACATGACCCATCCACGAACAATTCATGATCAGATTCCTTCAATGGTGTTTCCTTTATGTCTGGGCGGGGCTTAGTACACAATTCAGTCACATCCAAACAATCATGATCAATCTCATCTTTCAATTCTTCACAACATGGATCTGGCAATAATGTGGCAGGATTCATTATTGTACATCTTATCACTGTCACATTTTCTGCTCCCAAAATCACTCTTTCATACTTAGTCAGCCAACTAGGAGTGAGATGTTGTGTTCGCGTTCTTGTCAAAAGAATCTCAACTGAGTGTGGAAGGTAAACCTTTACAGGATGTCCCATCACTATTGACTCACTTTGCTCCAGACTCATACAGGTAGCAGCTACTGCTTTTAAGCAGCCAGGTAAGGCTGAAGCTACTGGATCCAAGGTGGCAGAGAAATATGCCACTGGACGTCGGCTCAGTCCATGTCTCTGTGTTAAAACTGAAAGTGCACAATTTTCTCTCTCACAACAAAATAATGCAAATTCTTTTGAATAATCAGGCATGCCCAAGGCAGGGGCCTCGCATAGACAGTTTCGTAATTTCACAAAGGCTTCCAAATATTTGTCATTCCAATCAATTGGATCTTTCGCTCTTTTCCGAGTTAATTGTATCAATGGCTTTGCTAGCATGGAAAAGCTATTTATCCACTGCCTACAGTACCCAACCACTCCCAGAAACATTCTCATCTCCTTCTGTGTCTGATAACTGCATTTCTTTGATTATTTTTATTCTTTCCGGTGTCACTTTTCTAACTCCTCTTTCTATTTTATGCCCTAAATATCTAACTTCTTGTTGACAGAACTGCAATTTTTCAGGAGACACCTTGTGTCCTCCTTCGGCCAAATGGTTCAGTAATGCAATTGTGTCGGAGATACAATCTTCTCGTGTTTTTGATGCCACCAATAGGTCATCAATGTACTGAACCAGAACTGATTTCCCGGGCATAACTAATGACTCCAGACACTTTTTCAGTATCTGATTGAAAATTGAGGGACTCTCTGTGTACCCTTGAGGAACTCGGCACCATGCCAAAATACGATCCTCAAACCGGAAGGCAAAGAGATACTGGCTATCTGGGTGCAAAGGAATAGAAAAGAATGCTTGGCATAAATCAATTACTGTAAACCAACCTGCGTTCCAGGGTATCTGATAAAGGATCACTGCTGGATTTGGCACTACTGGGCAACAAGGTACTACAATTTTGTTGATCTTTCTCAAATCCTGTACTATCCTGTATTTTCCGCCAGGCTTTTTAAGTCCCATTATTGGCGAATTGCAAGGACTACCCATTATCTCCTTTAAAATGCCTTGTTTAATCATTCGGTCAATTTCTGGAGCAATTCCTGCTTTCACTTCTGGACTCATTTTGTACTGTTGTGTGTTTGGATAAACTGCACCTTCTTTCACCGTCACTTTAACTGGATCTACATTTGACATTAGCCCAATATCCTTTCCTGTAAAATCCCACACTTCTGGATTCACTGTGTTTCTCAACTCTTCTGGCAATTCACTTTCAGTTATCAATGAAAACATCTCATCTACTTCTGTACCTTGCCTAGCTAGCATCATTTTGTATATATAACATCTTCATCCGGGGTTTGGAAAGCGACACCATCTGGTGTACAGTAGATCGTGCAGTTCATTTTGCACAGTAGATCTCTTCCCAACAGATTTACTGGACTGGAATCGCAAACTACAAACCGATGCATATCTTTAAAATTTCCGATATGAACCTCCATTGGTTTTGTGATTGGGGTTCTAATCTGTTGATTCGACACTCCTACAACTTGGATAGATTCTCCCGAGAGGGGTAGGTTTGGAATGTCTGCTGTTCTCACAGTAGACCGGGTTGCACCAGTATCCAATAGAAAAGTGATATCATTACCTTCCACTTTCCCATCAATAAATGGACCTGTCTGATCTACCGGCAAGGATGCGCCAAGCACGCACTCCTCTTCCTCCCCCCTCAGGCACCGTCATTGCACATAGTCCGAATTTTCTTCATCATTCTGCAAAAAATATTGTGTAACCACTCTGTTATTCTTACCACTTTCTCCGTGAAATCCGGTGTTCGCACTGTATTTTTGTGAGTTCACAAAGTTTGGCATAGGAGCTGGTGGCACCTGATACTGTGGAGTAACTACCTGCTGCGGCTGATTCATAAGTACTTCATTCTGCATCTGTGAAATTAAATTTTGGTTTGGCCCATTATTATTCTGAATATTCTTACACTCGTTCTTCCAATGTCCAATCTTTCCGCACGCATGACAAGGAAACTTCTTCATCGCTTCCTCTCTATTCATCCGTCCTCTTACTTTACCACCATTCGCCGCTTGATCATTCTGACTCTGCTCTTTCACCTGAATATCATTCTGGATATTTAATTTATTCTCCTGCTGTTCTGCCAATTTTACTTGTGCCCACATCATTTTCTCCTTTAGCTTTCTACGCCTTGCCTCAATGTCGTCTCCACAATACTTTGCATATTTCAAAATTTCGTCGATCGACTTACTTTACCAGCACAACATGTGCTGTTGAATCATCTGACTAATCTCCGGTTTCAGACCATACACAAACCGATACACAAAATGTCCCATATCCTTATCACCAATATTCTCAAAACCACTATACTGCTTAAACACTTGCAGCAATCGCTCATAATATGCATGTACAGACTCATTTGTCTCTTGAGTTGTTCTATCTATCTTTACCCAATCTGTTTCCTTAGGAGGGATTTTCCCTTTCAGGAAAGTAATTACTTGGTGATACTTCTTCATCACCTCCTCTGAGGGTGCTCCCGTCTTTGAATCTCTAGCATACTCCTCACTGGGCCAATCAACTGTGATCTTACACTCTGTCCATAAATCAGCAGGTACTACAATATCAAACAAACCATCCAAATCCTTCAACAAAACCTTTGAAATCTTCACAAATCTTTCCACCTGTTTATACCATTCAACTGGTTTTTCTCTCAACCTGGGGAAATCATTCGTAAATGACAAAATATCCTGTCTTCTCCAAGGGACATGAACATATCCACCACCAGGAACTTCTCTCATCGGACACATTTTCTCAACTTTATTTGATTCTCCCACTGGAAATGCAGATGATGCTTCTCTTGCTTGTACTTCCTCTTTCTTTCTTATCCACCTAATTCTCCATATCTCCCCATTTTTGCAAAATATTTATCGACTCTTTCATCTGTAGTCTCTTACCAGAAGCATTCACACTTTCTAAATCTTTATCAGTGAAATCCACTCAATATGGTCTCTGCAATAATTTCGATTTCCCTATGTCTATTCCAATCTCTGAGGCAACTTCTGTTAATTTCTCATGAAATATTCTTTCTCTTCTGGTTATATTCTTACATAAAAACAACAACTCCTCATCATTATAAACGTTCAATCTTTCTATGTTCACATTGCCAACTATCATTTCTTCCAACTCTACTTTCAGTCTACTGATATCTAGAATTTTTTGTTGTGGGTTTCGATTTTCGAATTCCTGCGCCCATCTCTCTAAATCTTATGGGGAAACTGCTGTTGAACCTCCAGTTCCTATGGGAACCAGGAATCTCTTTTCTCTCAAATCTGCAGGTATAATTCTCTTCGAAGTTTCTGTTAAATGTTCTACATTTGGTAGATCCATTAATGAAATAACTGATTCATTTTCACTGGCCTGATCATCCGTAATTATTACTTCTTTTCTGGGACTATTTAATGGAATTGCTACAGTTTGAGGTTTCTGGCAAGTCTTTTTCTCTCCATATAATGGGATTACAGGACCAATAGTCACTGGTACTGTCAAAGCTTCGGCATTTAAATTCAATTGGCTTACTTTCTGAACTAATTCTTCTCTTGTTTTCTTTAAAGCCTCTCTCTCATTATCCTGCAACACCCTATTAAGTGACACATCATGTATGTAAAATTTGTGGGGTTAAAGGCATTCCTATCACTGGTGCACTTGGGGTGACCTTACTAGGTGCTTCTTGGTACGGTGGAGGATTTTTAATTAAAATATCCTCTAATAGTTCATCATCTGATTCGCCATATCCTGTTGTATTCATGTGTTTTGTTTTTCTTTACACTTTCCTCCTAACTGTTCTTCAGCCATTAATACTGGATATAAACCCTCGGTCACCACAGCTCTTCTCCAACGCTTCATCTGATCTCCACTTGATTCATGCTGATATCTAGGTAAAAATCCTCTAAATCTCCGACCACTTCTGTATTTTTCACGATCAAATGCCTCAATTTCCCATTCTTCTAAAGCTTCATACTGTGTCATTCTAGGATTTGGTTCTAACATATTCATTCTACCTCTCAAATTCTGAAGTATCTTTAAATTAAAAGTACCATGCTCCGGAAAAGCTAAAACACCATCACCTTTAGTATACTCCACCCAATTCTCCAACCATACACACGTGTGATATCCTTTCTCCATCATCATAAATGAAGCAGGTGTTTTGGGTGGCGGAATAGGAATTCCCTCTCTAGTCATTACAGGCTTGTCTTTCTTAAAGAAATTTTTAATTTTCTTCATCAATGTCATTTTCTTTGGTCTTCCGAACATTTTAGACGGTCGATATAGGAAAGAGTCTTCCGTACATCTTCTAGCTCTATTACCTACGTCGCGTCCTATGTCAGCACGACTCACACCCGTAGTCAAATCAGGACTCAACATACAATTCTTTTTCGACCAATCCTAGCACGGCTTCTATCTATCAACCAATCAGACTCAGGCTCACGCTCGTGGTCTGACCAATGCCAGCGCAGCCTTTTGTGACGTCAGTATAACTCCTCACTACTGACCCCTCCTTTACAATCTGCTTCTGTCTCACGCCCGCTGTTTCAACCAATCCCAGCGCGGCTCTCTGTGACGTCAGTATAACTCCTGCAACTGACCCTCCCTTCACATGGTAATACGAAACTTATTTCTTAATACTTTTCATTAAATTCTTCGTTAATAACAACATAAAAACATTCGCTACTCTGTCTGTTCCACTAAATAAAGGATAGATTTTCAACTTATTCTTGAGTTTCAGAATTACTCTTCTTCTACTGCGAGTAAAACCCCTGTTTACTCTTCATTCAAGCTCAGGAGAACCTGTTACTTCTTCAGTGTCACCCATATTGGGAAATGAGACCAAAGTTTCACCAGCGAACCCCCTTTGCTATAATTCGCACTCTACTTTTATACGAAATAGTCCCTAGTTTAATACTGCCAGCCCTACGTAGCTTCTCAGTATTATTCCAACAGACGAGTAACCTCACTGCAGTATGGCTTCTGTCACCACCCGCTATTCATTTTCCCGGGATTCTAGACAACATAAAACAAGACGCTAACTCTTTTGTTAAACATAAATCAATAATCAATATTTATCACCAAACTAATCAATAATAACCATAACTCTGCTACCAGAAAACTGATCCAGCGGTATACCAACAACAGATACTCCACTACCATATACTCACCTGGGCCCATAAAACACACAATTGAGTAAACTGCTGGAGTGTCAAAGTTTTATATATATTTCCATAAATATTCAGGATTAGTTATTTTAAATCTTTCCTAACTAACCTTTCACTGATCAAAAAGTTCTTTCCTCTGGTCAATGGACCATTAGTTGAACTAGTTGATGGTGATAATGAACATAACCCTTAACTATTCTTTTATTTGAAGTAAATGATCACAGACTCAGGAAGAGTTTAAAATCTTTATCTAAATTAAATGCATGTGAACCATTTCAAAAATACAGTGCAGTCACCATCATTCTCAGGAGAGAAAATTCAATTGATTAAAACATCAAGCATATACTTTCGAACTCATACAATGATTAATGCTCAGAGAGGGAGAGGACAGAGAGAAAAGAACATCTGCAAATAACGTGAAATTATATTTACCAAGAATGGTGTGAAAGACCAACCCCCTGGCCAAAGGGCTGGTAAGGGTTCCCCGGGATAAATCAGGAGACAAAAACTTCAGGACAGGATTCAGGACAGGATAGTTGACCTCTCTAGAATACCGACGATTTCGCCGCACCCCTCTCTGACACTCTCTTCCTCCTCGAGATTCTTCCGCGATCTTCTGATCTAACCCAATTAAGTTAGGATAGAAAGTTCTGCTTCAGGTTCTGCATTCGATTCTTCATCAGCATCTCACAGCATCCCTCCCAGCAGACAGCATCACAGATTCTCCCTGACTCTCTCCTCCAACTCCTTCTTCCTCTCTCTCCTTCTTCTCTAACTAACTAACTAAAGCTACCTTAGTTATACCTTCGCTTCTTCATGTTCCACCCACTAAAGTTTCAATATCGTAAAAATACGAATTTTGATTGGTCAGGCAAGGGGGAAGCTACATCACACCATGCTTACATGTCATTAAATTAGTTCAACTATTGTTCGCAAACCCATCCCCTTAATTTTTATTCATGTATTGCGTTCCCATACACATTCATATATTACTTGCAACATTTTGTTAACATTATGAATAAGAGTCTTCATCGCTGAACTTTTCACCGTCCGTTCTCAGGGTATGTCACTGGCGACCTTGGCGCTCGTTCAACATTCGAGTCATCCTTCCGGTATAACTTTTCAGTGGACATGCGCAGTCGTTGAATTACTCAGCTCATTTTAGATATGCGTGAGAGGCCCAAATACGCACTAATAATAAAGTCAAAAAGACAAATGTTAATTTCACAAATAAATGGTCACACTGTATACCTCCCACCTCTACTCTATCCCAATTCATTTATTAATACTTTTCCCGCATTAGCATTAGTAAAATAGCTTGTTTTCATTTCAGCTAAGCAGATGCCATGCACGCGAGTCTTCAAGACTCCATTTTAGTGTCGTCTGCTCATGCGCTAGAATTTTCCTCCAAGCGTTACGTCGTCATATTGCGTAGATGCAGTTGACGCATGCGCACAACAGTTTCCCCGTTTAAAGCGGTATTAGTCCGTCTTCATTGTTTTCCGCATTAGTACACACATAAGCAAGCTTCACTAACCCGCGTGTTCATGTGGTGCGTATTAGTTATTCACAAAAATTATTAATAACTTGTTAATGAGTTAAACGAGTGGATCGCCTCCGAGCAAGTCTCTTTCTTGCGAGACCTTGCTCCATGATTTGTATGGTGCAGCAGGTGCAGTGGCTACAGGGCCAAAAGTTGTTGTAAATCCTCTAAACTCCAAATAATGCTATATTTTACTACTAAACACACAGTCACAAATGCAGTCATCTTGCAGGCACCAGGGGCATGATTTGAATGATGCAGCAGGTGCAGTGGCACCGAGCCCAAAAGTTGTCAGAACCCCTCTGAACACATATTATTGTTATTACATCAAATAATTCTATTATTTCCCTCTTTCATTTAATTTTTCAAAATGTTGCTATTACTTACCCGCAATATACCACTGGTAACAGCACAATATATTGCCTTTTTGTACATAAACAAGTCATAACACTTTAACAGACTTTCTCTAACTTATATTGTACAACTACTCAGCAAGCTACAACTTACAACAAAAAACAGCTTATTATTAATCACATAGGTGAAACCTATTGTATTTACCAATGCTTGTTCTATGTGTGCTGCATTCTGAAAGAGGAAAAAGCCTCTTGTGATTGTTATTGTGCAGGAAGGTTTCCCTTCGTGCACAAAAACAATCATCCCTTCAACGCAGGCACCAGTGGCGTAACAAAACTTGAGGGGACCCCCTGAAAAGTACATGGATGGGCCCCCCCCTCCCTGGCCCACCACCTAGCCCTTTTGCTGAGGGGGGCCCCTGGGGCTTGGCCCTTTCCGCAACACAGGGGCTGCGGGGGCTTATGTTACGCCAGTGGCAGGCACCCTTGCACCATGGCGCAAAGGTGCCTGCGTTGGCACATGGCAGCCCATTGTGCGCCAGTGCAGGGCAAAAGGGCAGGAATGTGCCGTATCTGATAGATACAGTGCATTCCTGTCCTTTTCTTTTGCCACAGGGCAGCAGCGCAGCGGGAAGGCCTGCAGCACTGTCCTATGGCAAAATCTTGTAAATAAGGCCCTAAGTTCCCTTGAAGACACAGCCTTACATTTGACCTCTGTCTTTGAATGCACAGCAAATGTGACAAGATAAGAACAAGATTTAAAGGCCTGTTTACAGAAAGCGAGTTCGTGGAAGAATACAGCAAACACGATTTAGGCACCAGGAGGGATAAACTGAACCCGGAGAGCCTAAAACAAATAAAGACAGCAAATAGAAAGCCAGATAATGTGAGTTAGAAACCACAAAGCCAATGGTAATCAACGGGCGGAATGGACTCCTAGGTCAACTTTCTGTAAATCTCCAAGATGTCTTTAGTAAACCGAACAGATGTGCTGTGTGGTAGGCTATGACCAAAAAAGGACAAATCTGCTGTCCCGACTGCTCAGACCAAGACCAGAACAAGAAGGTAGAAAAGAGTCATGGTCCCCTGAAATAAGTGGCATTTGTGCCAACTGGCAGCCCCCAGGGTAAGTACAAACAAATTGCACCTGGACCCTCATGTTTTTCTTTCAGTAAATTTCTCCAGGCATAATCTGGAGGAATTTACTCTTGACAAGAATGTTGTAATTTGGCAGCACTTAAGTTAAGCATTGGCTGAAGACAGCCTGTATTTAGAGGCTAAATTGTCCGCTTTGTGGAATCCATTTTGTATTTCTGGCAGCCATTTTGGCTGCCATGTGCTACCATGTGCTCACCATGTGCTCTGTCCTACCTTCCTGTCAACTGCTCTTGAAATCTGCCTAGAGACAAGTTAACTTTAGTTCCTCTTGCTTTGCACATGCTCAGTTGAGCTTGCAGCTGTTTCAAGTTTATAAATGTCAGGATGTGTCTACTAAAAGTAGAAACTGTTAGCTCCACCCACTTGTCGACTGTGCATTCTCTGTATGACCTTATATGTACCTACAACCAGCTTTTGTGTTTGTACCGCCTTCATTTGAGCCCCTGTGTGGGTATAAAAGGACCAGGATCCTTCCATTCAGTGTGCTACTTCATGCATTACTGAAGGGTGATGTGTGAATGTAGCTCCACCTCATGAGGTTTAATAAACTCTGTCTTTTATATTTCAGTTTCTGTGCCAACTTCTTCCTAAGTGTCTGAGGACTCTGTGCAGAGAAGGGAGAACCCCTAAGCACTGGTAGGCCTTGCTGAGGCTCACTATTACAAATTGGCGCTTCCAACGTGGGACTCATCAAAAGACTCGGATGCCCGAAGGACTGGTCGCGACGAAGGATTGGAATCTCGCTTTTGGACGCGATCGCTGCCTGAGGAGACCTGAGTCTTGGCACCCATGGCGTTTTCCTTTCTTTCTGATCTGACCATCCCGGCGGCGCCGGTCCTTGACTGAGATCTCTTCTGTTGATTTGCCGTGCAGTGACCATTTGGTCAATTTGAGAACTTGGCAGTTGGAACCTGGACACCATTTGATTGGTAAGAGCCGTTTTGCGGCACTTGCTGTTGGTTTGATGCCTTTGATTGGTAAGGTAGTTTTAGTAAACACTTACTGTGGCTTTGTTTGTATGATTGGCCAATTTTGGAATTTGTTTTGTAATTATATATGCATTGCAATACATATAGGCAGGTAATGAGGAGATTTTTCTCTATTTGAAATTGTTTGAACAGCGCAACGTACAAAGAGTACCTTAAGCGCTACTTTGATTATAATACTGCATATTCTGCACTATTTTTGGCATGCCTGTTTCCAGTACACTTCGCAGAAAGTGTTGCTGTTTTGGAGGTACCGATATGGATTTAGTAAGTACTTAGTTGACTCCCCTCAGAGGGGATACCTAAATAGGTTTACGTATAGTAAAAAGATATTTCTTCCTTGGTGACTAAGTACCCCATGGACTTAAATATGTACATAAAACGGATCCGGATCTGCGCACTTAGTAACATTCATAAGTGGTGATATGCAGAGCGCTTTTTGAGTGTTCTACCAGCCAAAACTGGCGAATTTGGTGTATTTTGGCTTCTTGAACATGGAACAGTCTTTTGGGCTACTTTTGAGAGCTCTTCTTGTAAATATGACTTACAATTAGTATTTACAAATAGTTTGGTCTTGCGTACAGTTTGTAAGCTGTCTTAAAGTCCTAAGTGTTGATTTGTGGGTTAAATGTGTGTTTAAATGTCTATGTGGTTTGACATTGGTGATACTTGTGTGAGTAAATAGCGATTGCGCTCTTTGTGTAAGAATGGCTAGCTTTAAGCGCGCTGTATTGTGTGTTCTGAGTGTATGACCCCCTTCTGTAAATGTCTGGAATGAGCTCAATGAGTTTGTTTATATTTTTTTGCTGTCATCATTCTGTTATGCAAACTGTCATTTAGTTACTTATATATTAAATAAAAATCCAGAAATGAATTATATAACATACGCTAAACAGCTGCATGTTACTATTAAATTGACAGAGTAAGACACTATACATGTGTGCAAATTGCCACAATGCTAAAGATAAAATTAGAATTCGTATTCAATAGGATTAAAATAGGCCTCATACAGAGGAAGAAAAACGAAATTGTGTGTTTTGTAATCAATAGACTTAAATACACAATGTTACAGCCTTTTCCTTAAATACATTGTATTAGACATTAAAAGGCATGCACATCACCTGAGTGAATTTGGTCGTTGCTGAACTAAATACACATTATAGAAAGATAGATTTGACTGCATTGAAATGCCTCAGTTTTTAAATAGACTGTGACATGCTTTTCTTTCAGCACCCGAGAAGAAAAGCTTTCCAACAGCTGTGTTTAAACTGACTAACTGAAAAGAAGCTGTTTGACACAGCAAATGGGGATTTAACTCTGTCAGGGTATTTCAAATAATAAAGGGTTTTTTTCCTGAGAAAGGCATGAAAATTCGACGCCTGCTGACAAACAACAGCTGCATAAATAGCATATGGCTATTTCCTGATCACGGCCACAGACAGGAATGCTGAGTCAGCGACAATTTTAAGTCAGTGTAAAACTGGTATACAGGCCTGCCTTATTTTAAAAGTTTCAAAACACCAGTTTCATTATTTTAGATAACAGAGAACAAAATTGAAAGTAGGGATTTCCTTTCTTAATGCCTTTTTTACATAAGTACATCTGTGGTTCTGATGTTAAATGATAACTGTCCATTAAAAGTGGCGCAGACTTTTCATGTTTCAAGTAAGGCTTCTGTGCTTAGGGTTATGAATGAATGCGTTTAAATATGATAGGCTACGGAATGAAGCTTGCTTTTCCAATGTGGAATCATCAAAATGGTTGGTTTTGATTAAAAAATAAATAAAAATAATTATATGAAAAAAATATATTAGTAAAAATAAATGCTTTAAATTCGTTTTTTAATCTTTATAAAGCCTAATCATCATACTGTGAATTCCTAGCATCAAAGTTGAATTTAAGCAGTGCTGTACCGGAAAAAAGGGAACTTAAATGTGAAATGTCACTTTACCCAGCCGTACAAAACTCATTTTTTATAAGGGTATACCTTATACATTTCTGATTTCCCCTTCCTGGGCTATCTAGAGAACACTCTGGGGGTTCCTATTATGCAAAAATATTGTAGGATATTCATTTTTAAGTGCCCCTACCACCAAAGTCGAAATTGAGCTAAAGTCACTATTTTACAAGCAGTTCTACCACTCAGGGCAGGTTTCAAACTGATTCTCAAGCTAGAGCTAGTACATATGCAAATATAGAACAAACAGCTGACCTCTGTCTTACTAGACTGCACACCACACACTGTACACAAATGAAAATAAGTATACAGAAACCAGCAGACGTTATTATCCTACCTTTAAATTACTGGCAAACGGATCGGACAGGACTGCCTTTTAGCTGTGATTCTCCAGAGTTGCTTTGCATTACAAAACCGCATGGCAAGCCTTGCACAAACAAAATGAGCAGCTGCTGAACGGGTCAAAGGTCGGAGTTCTGCATTTAGCAACTTAGCAGGGTGAAGGGTAATGTTTGCTGGGACACTTCGACCTCCGAAAGGTTTTTGAAAGACGAGATGATAGCGCAAAGAGAGGAAGAGAAGCTTTGCTTCCTATTTTTGGCAAACACGCGCAGTCATATGAAACGAAGGAAAAACAATCCTCAGTTGAGCATTGATCTGCCATGTATATAAAAATAATGGTTTTAGTTTAAAGAATACTGTGTAGGGGCTACGATAAGGAGGAAATGGATTTTAGTTTGCATTCATGCGCCCTCATGTTAATCTAGTACAATTGCTGTAGGAATTGGTTTAAAGTTAACTCAATTTGCTTGTGTTAGACTGAATCAGAGAACAGCCACTTTCTAAGATATCTCCTACAAGTTTGTTTGTGCCCAGTTGCTACAAATAGGGGTTGAAAGTGTTGACAGAAGTAAAACCTGTTTCAGGTTTTCCTACTGTCAAAATGGGGGAAGGAGGCTAGCTCCTCTACAAATTAAGGGTAGGCAAAATTATGTTTTCTCTCTTCTTTTTCTCACTTTTTTTGAGTCTGTCTAAAGCTGTCTAGGAAATGGCCATGTGACAGTTATTGGCTATTCTGTAATACTGTTTTAAAATTGTTAGCATTAATAAACATGATGAAACATCATAAGCTATGTTACTGCCCATCCTGTATGAAAGAATGAGTAGAACAGATTGATGTTCCCTTATTTGATCTTTAAGGAGAACTGTATAGTGGCGGTTTCTGTTCAAAAATCTCAGGTGGCAACACTATTATTGTTTATGTTATTCTCATGTTCTATACAGTTTTGCAAGGGCATTGCTAGTTTTTTATTAGCTAGTCTCTGTCAATAAGCTGACAGCCCTTATTAGAGCTGGAGATAGGGTTTTTTTCCTTTTGAAAATGATGTTACATAGTCCAGATCGTGAAAAGTACAATGCAGGAAAGACGCTCATGTGATCCTTAGCAAACATTTTGAAGGAAAATATTGTTTTATAGGAGTTTGTTTGTCATAACATGTTCTGCTGAAGAAAATGTACCCACTATGTTGAAGTTTAGTTCTTTTTGCAATAAGAATCCCTGTTAAATTAGCAGTTTTAGATTTTCCTGCTGCGCCTATAACATGAGAGCATGGTCCTAAGCATAACATGTAAGAGAAATTATTTTACAAGTGTCTGCAGTCCTGTATAAGTAATGTAAAATCTATGAGTAAAAGTGTAGAACATTTCCTTTTTCTTGAGGGTTCTTCAGATTAGTAATATAGGAATACACCAATGTAAGTATTTGGAGTATGTCTGTATTGTTTTTCTCTTTTCCTCAGAATTTAGTAAATGAACACAGACTTCCTTGGCTGTTTGGGATTGGGTGATGTATTACTCTTGTCAGTTCACCAAAACGTTCCTTTTATACTTGCCAATAGGTCTAGGGTTTTCTACTCTTAGATAGATGAAGTGGCTCTTGGGTGCCTTGCTAATGTATGGGGTGCCCCAGGACTAAGAAAGTATTCTGAGACTATCCTCTCTGTTGATAGATTATTTCTGTGCCTTGTCTAAAGACCTCTTGTTCTGTCCACCAATAGATATTTGCTGCCCTACAACCATTGCCAGAGGGGCCCGGACATCAGATCCAGCCTGGGGAGTCAGCGCCACTGCAGCTTGAAGCCAAAGTGAAGGTAACCAGCACAGGCGTTGCTGGCAACTAGGACCTCAGTGAAGGCGGAAGCCCTGGGATGTGAATTGTGTACCCCTGCCACTGTCTTGGGCGAAAGACGGGGTCACAAATCAGAAAGGAGAAATCATGGATCAAGTTTTTGATGCCCAGCTGAGAGAGTCACAGACCGACCAGAACGGCAAGGAGGCTTTGCTTGAGGTGACCCCTTTTGAAACAAGGGTTGCTTCAGAGATCCTAGCATCAGGCCTCTTAATCCTGGTCCCAAAGTGAATGCAAGTTTGCACCTTTGTTTGTTGATCAAGAGATACCTGGGCACACTGGATGCAATTTGTGGCCCTAACAAAAGAGCAGTGCGCCAGCAGAGCAATATAGGAGTTAGGGAAGGACTTGAGTTTAGGGTACAGGTGCTGTGCCTCTGGTGCCTGTTAGATTAAAGTGAAGAGAACTTGTGCACTGCTTGAGACACTGGACAGGATCGTTGAAAGACTTTTTCTTCTCAAACTGGGCCGTGATTCTTGAGTTGCGAGTTGTGCAGCTCCACCGTGGGAACAACAAGAGCCTGCCTGTGAGGCTCAAACGGACACAGGGAGAAGACTCCCCTCTGGCTGGTTCCACAGCAGCTAAAATTTCCCAAGGACTCTTTTTTTTGTTAGTAATGTACCCCTTTGGTCGTCCCATTTTTGAGGAGGAGCAGCCCTTTGCGGCTCCTTGTCCTAATTCCTATGGCCCTGTGTGGTCCTCCTGGTCCTTTGGAGCCAGGATGGTTTTTGTAATAATCTGTCTGACTTCTTTAATATTTGCATTACTTATAATGCTTATTCTACACGAAAAATGTTTTCCTGAGCAGTTGACAAATATTACTTTGCCCTCCTCCTAAAAATATATTAAATTGATATTTTAGCCCTCACAAAAGAAATACTGGAAAAGTCTATTGAAAATGTTTTTATTAGGTATGTTCTGTTGGCTATTCTGAAATTGAAATAGATAGTCACTGAAATACATCAGAGCCCTGAAACTTAGAATTAGACTAGATGGTTTTGGACTCTTGTTTCTGCTTGGGGCTGGAAGCTACTGACTATCCTGTGTGTAATGATTACAATACTTTTTACATGCTGTGTATGTATCCAATGTGGTCCAATGCTTTGCTCCATTTGCATCTCTGCTTGTATACCTGCCAAAGGGAACGTTGCTGAAACAAAGGCCCAACAAATGTTGAATAAAGAGGTGGCCGAAATAATGTTAATAGATGTACGGGATGAATATCTAGATTACCCCAGATAAACGAATGTCTTCAGCCAATGCTGAAAGGGCCGTCTGTTGTAATTTGGCAGCACTTAAGTTAAGCATTGGCTGAAGACAGCCTGTATTTAGAGGCTAAATTGTCCGCTTTGTGGAATCCATTTTGTATTTCTGGCAGCCATTTTGGCTGCCATGTGCTACCATGTGCTCACCATGTGCTCTGTCCTACCTTCCTGTCAACTGCTCTTGAAATCTGCCTAGAGACAAGTTAACTTTAGTTCCTCTTGCTTTGCACATGCTCAGTTGAGCTTGCAGCTGTTTCAAGTTTATAAATGTCAGGATGTGTCTACTAAAAGTAGAAACTGTTAGCTCCACCCACTTGTCGACTGTGCATTCTCTGTATGACCTTATATGTACCTACAACCAGCATTTGTGTTTGTACCGCCTTCATTTGAGCCCCTGTGTGGGTATAAAAGGACCAGGATCCTTCCATTCAGTGTGCTACTTCATGCATTACTGAAGGGTGATGTGTGAATGTAGCTCCACCTCATGAGGTTTAATAAACTCTGTCTTTTATATTTCAGTTTCTGTGCCAACTTCTTCCTAAGTGTCTGAGGACTCTGTGCAGAGAAGGGAGAACCCCTAAGCACTGGTAGGCCTTGCTGAGGCTCACTATTACAAGAAGGTCAGAAAGGGAGTATACGCCTTTTACTAAACAGTACAATTGAAACCACCTGTTACTCAGCATTCAGACCTTGAAAACTCTGAATTCAAAGGTAGAGCCCACTCTGGGAATTGCCGTGACCATGCATTAAAGTTAGTTCTTGGAGGCGGTTTTACCTCACGAGACATACAATTCAATTGGAATGCGCTTCTATCAATCAATCAATCAATCAATCACAGAATTTGTAGAGCGCACTACTTACCCGCGAGGGTCTCAAGGCGCTGGGGAAGAAAAGGAAGGGGGGGGGCCGCTCGGCAGGTGGGAGAAGGATCTGCCGCCGGTGGTAGTTCTTCGGATGCGCGGGACGGTGGCCAGGGAGAGGTCGGCGGAGCGGAGCTGGCGGTTGGGGACGTAGAAGGAGAGTCGTCTGTTGAGGTAGGCTGGGCCGGTCTTGTGGAGTGCCTTGTGTGCGTGGATGAGGAGTTTGAAGGAGATTCTCCTGTCGACGGGGAGCCAGTGCAGGTTTCTCAGGTGGGGGGTGATGTGGCTGTGGCGTGGAACGTCGAGGATCAGGCGTGCAGAGGCGTTTTGGATTTGTTGCAGTCGTTTGATGAGCTTGGTCGGGGCTCCCGCATAGAGGGCGTTTCCATAGTCGAGTCTGCTACTCACAAGGGCCTGGGTGACTGTTCTTCTTGTGTCTGTCGGGATCCACCTGTAGATCTTGCGGAGCATGCGGAGCGTGTTGAAGCAGGAGGAGGAGACTGCGTTGACTTGCTTGGTCATGGAGAGCGTTGAGTCGAGGATGACTCCCAGGTTGCGTGCATGGTCGGTGGGTGTCGGGGGTGCCCCCAGTGTCGTGGGCCACCAGGAGTCGTCCCAGGCTGAAGGGTTGGAGCCGAGGATGAGGACCTCCGTCTTGTCCGTGTTCAGCTTTAGTCGGCTGCTCTTCATCCAATCGGCGACGGCCTTCATTCCTTCGTGGAGGTTGGATTTGGTGGTGAGGGGGTCCTTGGTGAGGGAGAGGATCAGTTGACTGTCGTCGGCGTAGGAGATTATGTTGAGGTCGTGCTGTCGGGCGATGCGTGCGAGTGGGGCCATGTAGATGTTGAACAGTGTTGGGCTGAGGGATGATCCCTGGGGTACGCCGCAGATGATCTCGGAGGCTTCGGATCGGAATGGCGGGCGGCGGACTCTCTGTGTTTTGCCGGAGAGGAAGGAGGTGGTCCATTCCAGGGCCTTCTCTCAAATCCCTGCGTCGTGGAGGCGTGCGCGTAGCGTGCGGTGGCAGACAGTGTTGAAGGCGGCGGAGAGGTCCATGAGGATGAGGGCCGCGGTCTCACCGTTGTCCAGCAGGGTCCTGATGTCGTCGGTGGCGGCGATGAGGGCAGTCTCGGTGCTGTGGTTGCTGCGGAACCCTGACTGGATGGGTCCAGGATGCTGTTTTCTTCGAGGTATCGGGTTAGCTGTCTGTTGACGATCTTCTCGATGACCTTTGCTGGGAACGGAAGCAGGGAGATGGGCCGGAAGTTCTTGAGGTCTCTCGGGTCCGCCTTGGGTTTTTTGAGTAGGGCGTTGATCTCGGCGTGTTTCCAGCTCTCTGGGAAGGTCGCGGTCTCAAAGGAGAGGTTGATGACGTTGCACAGGTGGGGTGCGATGGAGCTGCCAGCTTTGTTGAAGATGTGGTGTGGAAAAGGGTCTGATGGGGAGCCGGAGTGGATTGTGCTCATGGTCTTGATGGTGTCATCGGTGTTCACGTTGGCCCAGGCTGTCAAGGGGTCGTGGTCGATAGTGTGCGGCGAGTCTGGTGTGTCGGGGTCTGTTGGGGCAGTCCGGGTGTCGAAGCTGTCGTGGATGTCGGTGTCCTTTTTGCGAAAGGAAATCGCTTCCATTACCTGAGTTTGCAAAGAAAATTTGGTGAAGGCACTGTGAAACTGAAGCAAATGACTCAGCAAGCTAATAACGTATGCACATACACACTCATGTGGGTCTCCTGAGATTCAGTTAAAATGTCACATTATGTTGAGTAAGCCAGGACCCCGACCCTTACCAGGTAAGATAGTGAAGTCCTTCCTCCATGATTATTACTGCAACATCATCTTTATTATTGCGTCTAATGAATCATGTATAGTGCTCAGAAATGGGACCGCAACACTAGCTGTATGCAGTGCTGTGTGCCAGTGGTGGCTCGCAGAGGGAGTGCTGTGGGGCAGTGGGGCGGGGGAGGGGCTGGGTGGGGGGGTAGTGGAGTCGGACATACGACGGGCATGAGTAACGTAAGTAAATAAATAAATAAAACTATTTACCTTGCGCTCGCTGCATCGCCAACTCGGTGATGCAGCGAGCGCAAGGTAAATAGTTTAATTTATTTATTTACTTACGTTACTCCTGCCCGTCGTATGTCCGACTCCACTACCCACCCACCCAGCCCCTCCCCCGCCCCGCAGCACTCCCTCTGCGAGCCGCCACTGCTGTGTGCATGCGCTAAGCTTAATTTTCTCTGTATTCAGCAGGGACAAATTTCCTATCTCTTTTATTCTATAGCTGGAGTATCTGAGACAGAGCTCAGCTTTGAGAGTGCAAGTCACGGAATTGGACAATAACAAAAAATGACTGGGACTCATATGTCTCCTCAGAGACAAGATGTCCCTCGTCCTTTGATTGTGCCTGAGAATATAATGTTCTGTCAAAATAGAACAGTCAAAAAGCTGCAGCAAATCTTCACCGATTCTCTCGCAAAAAAAAGACAACCACGAAATAAATTAAAGCTGTTGCAAATAAGCAGCACATTTTTATCTGACGGTTTCAGCACAAGCTTTCCTTTTTCATTTTGTTTCACTTTAAAATTAAGGTAGCTAGATCTGCATGGCCAATTTAATTTTTGCCTCTAAAAAGGTCTTTTGATTGCTCATATATATGCAGGAGGACAGGTGAGCATGAACAGATCGTCAAAGTTGTAATGTTGTTTGCCAAGAATAACAAATAAGAAACAGTACAAACCTGGCTCAATGACATCAACCCTGACGGTATTGAACCTAATCTTTCACAGTCAAGTGGATTTATTCACTGTGAACAACAACCTCATCCCCAAGGAACACATTGCCAAAAAAACAAACATGGTCTGGTACCAGCTTTCTCGCCTAAAGAAAGTGAAACAGTTTCTTCAGGGCACGAGTCGGGGGTACACGCAGGTACACGGTGTCCACCCACTATTTTCACAGGGTGGATGCCGTCCCCCCTGCCAAGAAGTTGAGCCCCACCGAAATATGTTGAACTTGTACCAGTGTAAGACACCGGGACACGTTCAACCGCGCCTGTACGTTATCTGCTTTCCATTCCCAGCAGTAACGTGCAGGCAGCGAGAGAGCCTATTTTCACCTCCAGCTGGGCTGAAGTTCAGGGGCCATTAGGCCTCCTTTTGTTTAAATATGCTGACTGGGGGCCGCCTGGAACCTCACACTTAAATGTAAATGCCACAGAGGGAAACAAAGACACACAGCTTGCCTTATCTTCACAGGTACTTAAGAGAGGCATGCTTTTGCCTTTGTTCTATCCCTGTATATAAGTGCAGACACTGTAAGACTGTCAGATGGGTTGGTCTGTCCCAGTATTTACACAAATAATTTAAATAGCGCTATTTTATTTCTTCTATAGCGCTACGTCCTGATGTCATGATGTAATTTGCATACTGTCTTACTTGGTCAGTCCCCCCACTTCTTTTTATAGGACTTGTGCCCTGAGTTTCTTTGAGAAAGCGACTTCAAAACGGCTGTTCAGGTCCTCATACTCTCGCATATGGATTGTGGAAACACCAGGCTCCAGGGCCTCCCAAACTCCACTCTGACACTCTCTTAAGGGCATCCTAAATGCCGCAGCACGTCTCGTCCAGGCCTGAAGAAATATGATCACATCACCCTCAGCCTAATGAAATGCCATTGTCTCCCCTTGCCTGCTCACACCATCTTCAAAACCAGTGGTATCATTTACAAAGTCATTACGATCAGCACCCCACTTATCTTGTAGACAACCTCATCATCTCTGGTGGTTCTCAGCACATCCGCAGCCAGGACACAATCAGACTGCAGACTAAGAAGTGTAAAAAAGCAAATAAAAGGCAGCCGGCTTTTCAATCTCTGCACCCAGGATGCGGAACATCCTCACATCCATAGGGACACTGCTCCAATACAGAAAGGCCTTGAAGACCCACCACTTTAAAGAACACTACATCACAATGCATTAACCGTCTACAACCCAGCTACCTCTCCTATCACTTGTTGACTTTATGCTTGTCTTTGACCCTGTACAGTACACCACTGACTTTTGCTAAGTTTGTGCCATAGAAATACCACATACATATATACAATGTAAGTAACTATAATGAAATAGCCTTTGCGTGAAGTTGTGAAACTAAGAAAGGATGCATAGGAGAAGACAGTTGAGTGGTACCCTGACACTTAAGGGCAAAAACACCTCAAAGTGTCCTGGGTATAGTTTAAAGAGCTGTTCTCCTGTGTATATCTCTGAACTAATAGACTTCTTAATTCTTCTTAGCGGCTCCCTCCATCCAGAGCTTGTAATTGGTCACTCTCGCAACACTCCTGGGTATTTTCAATAGGTCATCTATCCTGAACTTCTGCTATAATGTATTCACAGGAGTCCCCTGCATCTCAATTCTGGGGGGGGCATGTAGAAATTCACTTATGTTGACTGTAATTAAGTGCACGCATCTGTGTCACTCGAATACCATTCGGTGTAGTCCCTAAAAAACACTCTCTGTCAGGAGCACAACTTTAATAATGGCGCAGGGGCAGTGGGGCCCAGTGATGTGAGGGACCCATTGCGCACTAGGGGCCACATTCATCACTTTTTCATTCAACGTAGCAAGACACCTTGCTGCGTGAAAGGGAGAGGGCCGGAATGGACCATATCTATCAAGATAGGGTGCATCCTGCACTCTCCTTACGCTAGCACGCTTTTGGCTGCCTAGTGCCAACGCAGGAACCCTTGCACCATGGTGCAAGGGTGCCTGCATTGCAGGCAGTATTGTTTTTGTGCAGGAAGGTACACCTTCCTGCACAAAAACAATCCTTTGAGGCATTTTCCTCTTTCTATGTGTGCTGCAGAATGCAGCACATATAGAAAGAGATAAAAACGAGGAGAAATAAAGATATTTTGGCACATTACCAGGACTACCAATCATGCTAAATCTGGGAATGGGCCACAATCCATGGGATTGATGCTTGGGAACACCCACACTAAACCCGTGGAACGCATCCCTAGGGCAGAGTAATGCAAGGCAGCGACTTGCGCTGCCTTGTGTTACTCCAAATTTACCAAGCACCATGGGGCCACGCAAGGTGGCCTTGCGTTGCTTGACAAATCTCGTCTCGGTTTTAGGTCGCCCTTGCGTTACTTTGTGTGGTGTAAAGGCAATGCAAAACTTTGATAAATATGCCCCTTAATATTGCTGAATTTTAATGCCCAAATAAGTTGCAGAAAGACAAATTGTACTTCCTTGCGTTAGGGCCCACAGCCCCCTTGCTATGGCATTGGTTACTTTGGATGCGTCTCTCCTGTGCCTTCCTGGCGGTTGCACTCAGTTGTTACTGGGTGTACTCTGCAGGTCATCTACCGCAGTCAAATGTACACAGCCCATGGCTGTGATTCACTATCCTATTATTCCACTGGAACTCCCTATACCTCATACCATGATTGCCTGCGTCCAGTGCAAGCTGCAGATAGGTCGAAATCATCAAGCAAGATTGGCTGTTTTCCCCTGCTTGTGGGTCGACCTCATCACGCAGTCAAAGTATGTAGACTGTCCACCATGAGTGTCTGTTTCCAGTGCTTTTCATGGAGACCTCTGCTCCCGTTCAAAGGTGAATCCTTGGAGACCCGCAAAGTAAGACAAAATTAACAATATATCAATGTAAAATGCATGTGCTCTGGCTCTGTCACCTGTGTCACACTTCTTCCTACTATCAAAACCAAGGTGCAATGGCTTAAGACAAGATAAGAGGACTCTGTGGTCCTTTATTCAGGACACTAATGTGCTTCTCAAACAGGCACCCCAGCAAATTCAACCTTCTCCATATCTAAACACTCTCCCACAATGAAGCATGCTATCCTCCTCATCAGCGTCATATAAATACATCTACAGTATAATACCTTTAACTTTTAGTAAGTTTGTTGAAAGGACAAAGTTTGTTTTATTAAGAATTTAGGTTAAAACAGAAATTGCTACAAAGCCTGCTAACTAATTAAAAATGGTCTCCAGCTCAGAATCGGGTGTAACATTTCCCTTTGAGCATACACATATTTTAAACATATTTTCATATAACCTTATGATAATAGACAATGGGGCCGATTACGATGTCGTCCGGAAACTCTTTCGAACGAATCGGTTTCAGAATCGTTTCCTACAGAATCGGGTTCTGCCAGTCTGACCAAATGATTACGATGCTTCCGGACATCGTTCGGTGTGACTGGCATTGACTTCAATGGGAGCCTGTGTTCCAAACGAGAACACAGGCTCCCATTGACAAAAGGGTTGTTTGGGGAAAACCTTGCACCCTGTGGTGGGCACCCCATGATGCCTGCCACACTGTGCATGCATGGGAAGGGAGGACCCTTGGGTACCCCCACGGACCCGATTCGGAGGGCCCCGGGTGAAGGGGGGCCTGCTACGAGCCCCCAAAGTCAGATTCCAACAGCTGATCCGTGTCGGAACAACCGATTCTGAAAGGCTGTCCGAATCTGACATCCTAATCGCTCGGCTGGAAACGCGGTCCGTAGACTGCTATGATTCGGCTCCGATTTACTCGGTTACTCCCAATGCCTTTCGGGAACCAAGTAAGACAGTCCGAACGCTTTCCAGCCATCATAATCGTCGTTGGGAAAAGTGTCCGAGTTGGTCGAAAAGGCGGGTTCCGAATCGGAATTGGACTAATCGAATGCCGTACGGAGTCTTTCCGAACAACATCGTATTCGACCCCTAAGAATGGCAAATCTATGTTGCGTCTCCAGAAATAGTTCTCAGGGTTTGGGCAGTTTTTATTTGTGATTGTTGAACACCTTTGAAACTCTTCATTTATATGCGGATACAAACGGAAAGACGTACTTTTTTGCATTTGAAATGTGGTAACGTGTGTGGATTACTCAGCATCAATTGTTGATAAGAAAGGAGGCATGCTAAAATTATTAGAAATAGGGCTCAGGGCCAGGGAGGCCAAAATGACAATCGTGTTTTAGGAATGCTCCAGACCTCCTGTGCCATCCAGACTCTCCAGCATCCCATCCTTGCCATCCGTGGTAGCTGTCCACTTCTACCGGACACTCGAGATGTCTTCTGGCTTGAGGCAGCTCTCGCTGAGTGCGGGCAGTGCAGAGAACTGGGCCCGAGTGGCGGCCTTCCAAGATAATGGCAGCTGACTTCCTGGGCTACCCTACGCCAAATCCACATAAATGATGGCCATGATCTGTTAAGGACATTCCTTTTCTAGATGGCTTTGCTTATTTTTTTTCCACCCAGCAATTCCATCCTCTTCGGGGAGAGACAAGGTGGGGCTGTGGACTTTAATATCCTTGTTCATGAAATGTGAGGTGGAGACAAATTGTCCAAATATAGGGGCAGTATTACTTACTTTCCCTGACAAATCAATTTTATTGATTGTGAATATTTATAATTCTAATGTACACATTCCTTATTCTGAAGTCATTTCCTTCCTGGGTGTGGTCATATAGAAATATAAGACCTTTTAGTCTGTCCTTGGCCTAAGTTTCACCTCATACATCTCAACTTTGGCCCTAGGTGACCTTAACATCCCCCCTTGTTTAAAAACTTGCCAAATTTTTCAGGACTTACCATCTGAGGATTATCTTCAATTGGCTCATTCTGAACATACTACCCAAGGGGACCAGGCAAATGTATTATTCCAATACTTGAATCTGGTTATACCCAGCACTCGAGTAGCTCCTACCTATGTTAGAAAATGGTCGGTATCAATTGTGGATCACATCTTGATTTCCTCATCCCTTTCTAGTTCCTTAGTTGAATACCAGACCAAACCATCTGGTTGGAGCTTCCATAATCCTCTAGTGCTAGTTCCTAAAATTTCAATGTCAGAGACCACCACCAGCAGCCCTTCCCACGAAATATCTGGTTCCTTCAGACCAGGCTAGATGTCTGAAATGGATCAAAGTGATACCAGAGGAGTTTAGTTGTAATTTGTTTAGACAGAGGAGTCATGAGTTGGAATGCTGTCTCAATCCTAAACCAGCCCCAACTGATGTTCTGGACGCCTTTTCTGCATTATATACTGGCGTGAGGACTGCCCTCTTCACACCTAGCCGTGGCCATACTATTTCCAGGGGGGGCCGTTGGTTTAATGAGCCCTGCTCTAAAGCTCACCATGCCCTAATGAACGCCCTTAAATGTTCTCCTAGGGATAGGGGTGAGATTACACATTTACGCACCATCTATAAAATGGTTATAAAGGAGAGAAAACAGTCCCTTAAAGATGATGTATGGGAACGGTTAATGAGAGCTATTGATCTTAGTGATAGCGCTACCTTTTGGAGAGTTCTTAACAATCCTTTTTTAGTTGCTGAGGCTGCTCCAATCTTGCCCTCAGTGATAGTTGAATCTAAGTGACATGACCATTTTACTCAAATTTATTAATTTGAGGCTGGCAATTCAAAATACTGGTAAAAAGGCCCTGGGCAATTCTAGACTTTTTTTATCGACTAAAGAAGTTATGTGCGCCATCAGGCGCTTAGCCTGCAACAAGGCTCCTGGTCCTGACGGTGTCCTGGCAGATCTTTTTAAGAGCAATGTAGTCATCTGGACCCCCTGTTGTCAAACATACCAAATGCTGCTGTGTTAATAGGTTCCCCCAGCTCATGGTCCCACTGCATCATTGTACCAATTTTCAGAAAGGGTGACCGTGCTGACCCAAGATGTCATAGGCCCAGATCTCTGATTGATACTACTGCTGAGGGTCTGCTCCAGGTGGTCTTGGATATGTTGTCTCTGTGGGACGAGGAGAAACACATCATCTCCGATTCACAGTATGGGTTCAGGCCTGGCCTGAGCACTATTGATCAGAGAGTTGAATCTGTATTTACTAATTCAGAAGTACATGGTGGCTGAAAAGGGTACTTTTTTCTTGGGTTTTATAGACCCTATATTAGCGTTTGACCAGGTGAATCGCTCTAAGCTCTGGTCAGTGTTGCTGTCCTTAGGCATTTATCCAGCTCTGTCTGTGTCAGTTAGATTCGGGGAGGACAGCTCATGCTCCAAACACTTCCCCATTACTCGAGGCATCAGGCAGCGGTACATTTTGGACCCCCTTTTCATTTACCATTCATATTAATAGTTTAGAGGAGGTGCTGTTGGGAAAACAATGTGACGGCCCTCGTGCAGTCGCTTACTGGCTGTCCCATAAATCACTTCAGCCCATGCTGTTCACGAAAAGTTGGGCCTCAAATATATTTCGGACACTATCAAACTTAGGCCATTGCTATGGTGGATCTATATCTGGCATAAGAGCGAGCCAGGTGGAATACTGCATTCTAATGTTTATTAGCACTGTGGTCATGTACTTTGTCCCTTTTTCACGGAATATTTTAAAATATTGATGTTATGCATTGATTGTTTTCACCTAATTTTATGTATCTTTTATGATTATACCTATTTTTACCCAAAGAAATCATTTTACTCCTACTAGTATTGTGCCTCCTGCACAGCAGGGGTCCACCCTGCATTGTTCCTGGGCCCGAGTGGCCTGCAGGACTCCTGTGAAACCCAGCTGTGGAGGACCTTGAGGAGGGCAGGCTGTGGGGGCCACTGTCAGTCAGACAGGACGGGGAGGCAGAGGAGCAGGGGTGCCCCTGCTGCTCGTGCAGCCCTGACACAGTCGGTGGGGCAAGCGGACCAGGTGCGTATTTCTTTGAACACACAGACCTTCCTGGGGTGGGGCACTAGTGGGGCCTGATCATCAAGCCGCCCCCCCCCCCCATTGTTAAGACCCAACTGGCGTCATGGAGGTGGCAGAGACGGTCTCTCTCTCTCCAGTGTTGGACCCACCTGGGGCCCCAACTGATCTCAACAGTGTGCTGGTGGATGGAGGGAGCTCGCATTTGTGAGTGAACACATGGTGGGGGGGCCCTGCTGATGAGTGACCCCACTGGAGGTTGTAGCGGGGGAGACAGGCCCTAGGATCCTTCCCCCAGTTGGCCCCAGGGCTGGAGGCCTCAGCCCCACTAGCTAAGGGGCCCTGACCACTGGGAATCGTCATGGTGAAAGACAAGAGTGAAACCTTGCATACACAGCCTAGTATCAACAAATATGCCACGCCGGTGACAGATCACCCTCAGCAGTCCAGCGAGGCCGTGTGGGATAGCCAGCTGGAGCCCACCAATGTGATTGCTATCCAAACCTCCAGAGAGGCGGTTGAAGCTAAGGTCAGAGATGTGGGAATAGATGTGGCCCTCCTTCCGCAGGACCTGCGGAATGTTGCGGGCAGGGTGACAGAGACCAAAGGAAGGATCTCTCAACTTGAAGATGAAGTTGCCAACTTCAAAATGATAGTAGCCAAACTGAACACTACTACCCAAACACTGGAAATTAGGGCCAAAGATGCAGAAAACATGTAGCGGCAGAACAATGTCAGCTTGGTGGGTTTCCCTGAGGGAGTTCAATCCACGGCCACGTGCAATTTCTCAATGCTTGGCTCATGTCTTGGGTTCCAGAGGGTGTTCTCCCACCTTTGTTCGTCATAGAAAGGGCACACAGGGGCTTTGGGCATACCTATGATTGCTCGTATACTGAATCACCATGATTGGGACACAATTCGGCGAGAAGCAAACAAGACAGGAACCCTTCACTTTGATTTGACCTGCATTGTGATATTCCTGGACTATATCAAGCTAGTTCAAAGTCAACGTAAATCCTTTGATGTGGTCAAAACAAAATTGCGGAAGGTTGTCTCTGTTGTAAATGCTGATATACTCGGCAAAGTTGAAAGTGGTCCATGACTCCCGAACTTCTTTTCGAGTCCCAAGGATGCATGGGAGTGGGCCTCCTAATGGTGTGAGCTCCAGCATCTGGACCTGCCCCCCTTCCGCCAGGAAGATCAGCTACATTTGACTCCCTAGAGCAGTGGCGGCTCACACAGGTAAGAGCGGTGGGCGGGGTGGGAAGTGTGTGGAATTCGACAGACGATGGGCTAAGTAATATTAAATTAATAAAACCACTTACTTTGCGCTCACCGCATTGCCGGCAAGCGCAAAGTAAGTGTTTTTTATTTATTTATTTATTTATTCAATATTACTCAGCCCATCGTCTGTCGAATTCCACCCCACCCTGCGTCACCGCTCTTACCTGTGCGAGCCGCTACAGCCCAGATACTCTGAGTGTCCACGGGCAAGAAATCATCGAGGTCCCGGAAAGGCCTGCGACGCCATAGAACCTCTCCCGACTCCTCTGGCACAGAGTGGGACCGTCGGAGGCGGGCGCTGGGATCCATTACCCCAGAGAGATGCTCCCTTCTAGGTGACTTACAAGAGCCTGCCTCTGGAGGCAAATGATGAGGGGGCTCTACCCCTTCTTTATGGCTGCTGTCTGCCAAAGTTCTGCATTGATTCACCTCCCTGAGTGGGTGAGGATACCGGCCGGAGCAGTGGGAGTTGTTACATTGCCGGGTCCGAGGGCAATACTCTTGGTGTCTGAGGTGGAAGATCCTTGATAGGAGGAGGTCCACCTCTAATGCCTGTACAAGCAACTGAAAAGTTGGGTTTCATGAGAACTTGTTGGGGTGACAGATGCTCCTGAGGTGGAAGTATGGGGGGGAGGAGTTCTGGGAATTAACTGATTTTATGGTTTTCTATCAGTTTTTGGTTTGGGAGTTTGCTACACGCACCGGGCAGCACACCTATCCACTACTTCACTGCGCCTACACACAATTCAGCGAGGTGGTCCCTCCAACCCTCTTGTAGGGATCTTAAACTCAGACTCTCCCCCATTTTTCAATGGCTAATTTTCAAGTCCTGACATGGAATGTCAAAGGCCTGTTAGACAGGATCAATCGAACAGTGGTTCTCCGCTACGCCCAAAAATCCCGCCCTGCGGTCCTGATGCTACAAGAAACCCACCTGTTGGGCACTCAGTGCTCACTCTTGCCCATATTCAGTTACGATTGAGCCTATCATGCAGGATACAACAGGGGCTTCGGGGGGTGACTATAATCCTGCAGAAAACATTCCCTTTGGTAGTGACCAAGACAAGCCTGGACCCACAGGGCCACTGTGTAGTGGTGAAGGGCACTCTGGAAGGCGACTTATTAACTTTCTGAGCTTCTATGTCTCGCCTCACCTCCTGACACAGACCCTATTGGCACTTACGGAGGTCACCTCTGGGCTACCACCATCCTTGGGGGGGTCTTCAAAGCGACACCTCATCCTGAACTGGACTCCTCCAGCCCCCCTCCCGACAAACCATCAGCATCGCATGCGCAAAAACTGTGGTCCTCGATAGCCACTAACATGCTACATACAATGGCACCACATATACTTCCTAGAGGCATTTCTCATCACTCCCCAGTTACCATTAGTTTTAGGGCACTGGTTCACTCTAGGCACCCGATGTGGCAACTTAATGCCTGATGTCTGACGGACGAGCAGTTTCGGGAGCACATTCGGACTGAACTCAAAATGTACTTCGAGATCAATTCGGGATCAGTGGCCTCCCGTGGCACACTTTGAGCAGCCAGTAAAGTCACGATTATGGGGGTCACCAGATCTTATATCCGCAGGGCAGAAAGGCTCAAAAGCAAGGAGCTGGTCAGTCTTGAAACCCAAATACTGAAGCTAGAGCAACCCTTCTCCGCTGGCGCCCATGAGGGGGTCCACAGGCAACTCGAACTCGACAAAGCCTCTCTGCACCAGCTGGCGCAGGATGAAGCCCACTAGTGTTAGATAACATTCACTCAGCAGGTGTACGAATATGGTGATAGAAATGGAAGTCTCCTTTATTGGTTAGCTACGGGTGGGATGAGGTCAAGGATTATTCCTGGTGTCAGGAGTGCAACAGGGACTCCATGCCACTAGCAAGGAGGATATAGGTGAGATATTCGCTGTCTATTATCAGGCACTGTACAATCACCACCCTCAACTTAAGCGGAAGTGCATCAATCCGCTTCTTCAGGACATACCCCTGTCTAGACTTGCAGCGCTCCAGAGAGCTGACTTGGAGGCTGCCATTACGGCAGATGAGATAGAGACGGCCATACAAGACTTGTACACCTGTAGGACCCGGGATCTTTTGGGTTCCCAATGAAATACAATCAGTGTTTTCAATCCCTGCCTAAGCTCCATTTGGAGAAACTTCATTCCAAAGCAGAACAGCAGGTTTCCTTTCCTCAAGAGCTACATGTTGCCACTATAGTGGTCCTCCCCAAACGGGGGCAGGCCACAAACACCTGCGGGTCTTATCGGCTCACCTCGCTGATAAATGCGGAAGTTAAGGTTCTCGCTAAATAGGTTGCAGAGTGTACTGCCCCATCTCATTCAGGTCAATCAATGCGGCTTTATGCCCAATTGAGGCAGCTGCCACTGCACCTGATGCGTCAATGTGGCGCTCGCTCGCCGACATGAGGTGACTGATCCCTGTGCTCCTTTATTGGTTGATTTAGTGGAAGCATTTGACACGGTTGATTGGTCTTATATGGACCAGGTTTTTCATTACATGGGTTTGGCCCAAGATATCGCAGACTTGTTCAACTTCTTTACGGGGAGCCCTCTGCTCAGGTCCTCATCAACGGAGCTCTGTCCACCCCATTTCTGATACGTAGGGGCACACGGCAGGTATGCCTGCTCTATATCATTTGGCCCAAATTATCTGATGTGACGCCCAGGTATGGGGGTGGAGGTGGGAGGAGGATACTGAGGACAAGATTGCCTTATATGACAATGACATGCACCTCTTCCTGTCGCATCCACAGCTGTCGGGTCCTCAAGGCCCCTGTCCTCTGTACCAATTGGCAAAAGTCTCTCTTGGTCCCACTGAAGCGGGAGATGGAAGTAGTGAGGTGGCTGAACACTATCCCAATTCAGCTTCTGAGTTTTAAATATTTGGAGGTCTGCATATTGATCCTGCTGGAACTCACACATGCCCTCAACTGTTCACTGACAAAATATTGTCACTGGAAATATTGTCCTACAGAAATATTGTCACTAACATATCGAAGACAAAAATATCGTGATCTCATACTTATAATGGAAATGTAGATAAAAAAATATTGTTGTCATTGATATCGTTCTCAAAAATATCATTTTTTAAATATATATAATTATAAATAAACAGTAAATATATTATAAATTAACAGTAATGTAATAATTAAATGTATTTAATTAATGTTAAAATAAATATACATATTATACTTATTTTCAACAATAAAACATATATATGTATATAGATATATGTTTAGTTGCATATATTTAATTAAAAAATATTAATAAACTAATATTTTCAATTTATATTGCAATTTTTTAAATGTAGTAATTTAATAAAAATATATGAATATATTTATCCACATACATATACCTAATAACAAATTAAATACCATATCAATTTAATTAGAAATAAAAAAATCAACAACATAAAAAATTACAATTCCTCAAAAATATATTATATATTAAAAATATTAATATTTATAAATCTTATCATTTTAAATGCACAAAAACATGATGATATAAATGTAAACAATATAAACTAAAATATAAAATTCTACAAATAATACATAAACTATTCCCACTCAAATTTCTGCAACAGTAGGGAAAGCGTTGGACTTAGGAGGGGTAAAATTTGCTATCCGACTCCACTCAGTGCAACAGTAGGGAAAGTGTTGGATTACCTAAGGGGTCAAATTTACTATTCCCACCCCAGTCAGTGCAACAGTAGGTAAAGTGGTGGATTAAGAGGGGTAAATTTACTATTCCCACTCCAGTCATTGGAACAGTAAGGAAATTGTCGGATTGCAGAAGGGTAAAATGTATTATTCCCACTCCAGTCAGTGCAACAGTAGGGAAAGTGCTGGATTACGGAAGGGGTAAAATGCTCTATTACTTACCGGTAATCTTCATTACTCCGGGTCCCGTTGTCCTCGTCCCATTCAGTAACATATTGGAGATAACCATCTCCCGACAGAAAAAAAGAGCAGAGGCATGCTGGGACCCTAATACTGCCCCTCCCACCGGGAGTACATAAGCAGTACTTACCCAGCATCCCGTCTGTACAACCAAGCCCAGACAGGAAGGCCGGCCGCCCGGGAGGGAGGGAGGGCGTATGAATGGGACGAGGACAACGGGACCCGGAGTAATGAAGATTACCGGTAAGTAATAGAGCATTACCCCCAGGTCCCTTATGTCCTCGTCCCATTCAGTAACATATTGGAGAATACCAAAGCAGAAAACCGGCCTTCCGAGCCCACAAGCGCACCCAGGAAACCACACCAAACGCAGCAACCCAAGAGAGCACCGAGAAGGAGGGAAGGGGGGACTGCAGGAAGCAACCAGCCAGCAACCCAGAAGAGGACAGCAGGGCCAAACAAGGACCGGAGACAACCAAGAAAAAAACAGAAGGCCAGAGCCACAAAAAGGAGGCCGCCAACCAGAGAAACAGGGCAACCAGGCCCAAAAGGACACGGCCAAGGGACCCACCGGGCAAGCCCGCGCAGCCCAGAAAGGAAGGCACCCAGGACCCGGCAGCCGCATAGACACCGAGCAAACCTCGACCGCCCCGGAGAAGGACAAAGAAAGAAGCCCAGCCCAGGCAAGAGGGCGCAGGCCCAAGCACCCAGACCAACAAGGAAGGAGGAAGGCACAGGCCAGAAACCAGACCACCCCACCAAACTGAAAGACCCGGCCCCCAGAGAGCACAGAGGGGAAGCCAACGAAACCCCGCAGAGGAGGCCAGGACCGGGAAGGAAAACCAGCACCACCAGGGCCACCAAACGACAACCACCAAGCACCCAGCCCAGAGGGAGGAGCCGCAGCAAGAGCCCGGGAGCAGAACAGGAGCCAGACCCCAACCAAACCGAAAAGGACAGGGAAGGAGACAAAGACCCGAAACTCCAGGAAGCCAAAAGCCCCACAGGGAAGAAGACTGCCAACCGAACAGGGCGGCCAAAAAACCCAGAACAGGCGGAGCAGAGGAGGGAACCCGGAACCGAACAGGCACCGCAACACAGAGGGTAGACAACAACAGAAGCCAACAAGGCGGAGGACCGCACAGGCACCCAACACCCAGGCCAAGCACTCAGCAAGGGCCGGAGCAACGGAAAAGGCCCCAGGGTGCACAGCACCCAGACCAGAAACCCACCAGGCCCGACCCCAGCAAACGCCGAAGAGGAGCCAAGAGACAGCAAAAACCAGGGCAACAAACGCCCAAGGAACCAGAAAGCCAGGACCGGAGCCAAGTAACCCACCGAGGCAGGAGGACCCACAGGCCCAACCAGCCCCTGGAAGGAGCCCACGCAGAGCCCAGGGCAAAGGAAAGGGCAGGGAGGCCGACAGAGACCCCCAGCACACCACCGCCGGACCAAACAGAAGGCCGGAAGAAAAACAAACACAGGAAACCGCCAAAACGGAAACCGGGGGAAGCAAAGAAGGCAGAGGGCCAAGCAGCAGCAGAACCCGGACATCCTGCAGCCAGGAGGGAGAACCCCACAGGGAAGAGGAACCCCACAGAACCGCACCCCAACCAAAGAGGGGGCGCATCAAAAAAGATACACCGGGAAGAGCCCGGGGAAGCAAGGGAAAAACAGGAGCGAGCCAGGACACCGGAACCAGGAAGAACCAGGAATGCCCAGCAAAACACACCCCGGATCCCAGCAAGACAAGGAGGCCCAGCCAGAGGCCACGCCGAACCAGCAGGAAGCCGGCAGACCAGGAGCACAGGAGGCAACCCAGGACACGTCAACCCAGAAGCACCCAACACCAGGACCCCACACAGGACCGGACAAGGGAACCAGAGGCGAACCAAGCCCGTGAAGAGAACCGCCGGCAGGAGCAGGCCCAGAAGGACCCATCAGGACACGGCCGGAAACCAAGAGAGCGCCCCGCCAAGACCCACAGAGAGAGCCCAGGCAAGGACGCAAGTCCGAAAAAAGGGCGACCAACAGACGCCCAAAACCAGCAGAAGCCGGAAAACCCCAGCAGACCAAAAGAGGGGAAAAAAACAGGCGCCAAGCCAAGGACACAGCAGCAGCGAAAGAGAGCCAGGCCCAACCAGCAGAGGCACGAACCCCAGGTACCCATAACGCGAACCACCACCGGAAACACACCCGGGGGGGGACGCAAAGGAAAGGGAGAGCAGGGCCCAACCCGAGAAGCCGACAGCCACAGGCACCCCCAACCAGGAACAAACCAGGCCCGACCAAGCGGAACCACAGAGACCAGGCGAGAGCAGGCTCGCCGGCGGAATCAGGAGGGCCGACCAGGACCCACCGAAAGAAGCCAAAGGCAAGCCCAGGAAACAGAGCAGGGGTGCCGCAGAAGCAGTGGAACACAAGGCCACACCAAGGAAACCCCAGAAGCCAAGAACAGCCAGCGCCATAGCCAGGAGCAACCAAAGACAACAGCACCCAGCGCGGAAGAGGCAAGAAGCAGAAGACAGCACACAGCCATCTCCCCACAAAGCAACCCAAGCACACAGGAGGGCCCGGAACACACACCGGAAGCTCCAGACAGGTGCAAGGAGAACACAACAGCCGCAAAGGAGGCAGCAACAGAGAAATAAGCCCCCCAGCAAACGCCAACCCCTGAACCAAAGGGAGGCCAGACCCCAGAAAGGAAGGGGACACCGCACTCCAACGGACAGAAGGAGCAACCCTGAAGAGAGGCCGCAGAAGCCAGGAAGTGGAGGCACCCAAAAGAGAGCCGAACCGCCCAACGGGGACCGGAAGAAAGAAGAGAACCCAAGGCACAGCCAAGCAGGGCACACAACCCAGCCGAACCGGACGCCAGCAGAGGAACAGAGCCCGCAGCACAGGCAAGGACCCCCGGGAAGGGAGAGCCGACCCAGGGACCCAGCTCACTCAAGGCCAGACTACAGCACCTGCACCAACAACACCCCGAAAAGCAGGACTGCGCAGGAACAACAGAAAAGCAGGCAGACCCCGGCAGGACCAGGAACCCAAGAGAGGGCAAGCACAAGCGAGCCCACGACCAAGAGAGGACCACGAACCCCAGCCACACCACCCAGGGAGGCCACGCACCGCAGAGGCAATGCGGCGACGAGCCACAAAGCCCACAGGCACCCAGCGGAGCACAACACAGGAGCCCAGGAGGGGAAAAAAAGTGCCGAGCGGACAACCCGGCACAGACCCGCCGCAAGCGGCAGCGGAGGTGCGGCGCCAGCCCCGGCCACCCGAAAGCAGCCCGGGAGCAGGAGGCCGCCGGTGACCAGGCCCCCGCAGGGGAGACAAGCCCAAAAAGACAGCACACGGTGAACCAAAACACCAGCAGCACTGCACACCCCAGCACGCCAGCCCAGCCACCCGGAACACCCAGGAGGGCTGGACCCAAGGACGAGGAACAGCCCAAACAGGCAAGAACCCCAGCCCCGCAGACCAACATACGAGGGCAGAAGCGGGGATGCAGCGCAGCGGCAGAATGCATGCAGCGCAAGCAGGAGGCCCCAGGTACAAACCCCGGCAACCCCATGAGTCACCGCCGCCCAACATGGCCACGGCCAACCCGCCAAAAATGCCAGGAACCAGGACCGAACCACCCACCACCGGGCACCCGGCACCCCCCCCGCCCCCAGCCCAGCAGGCGAGAGGGGGCCGGGAAGCAAGCGAGAGAAGCATAGGGGAGAAAGGAGTAGCCAGCAGCGTGGGACGAGCAGGAAGCGTCCAAAAAAGATGGGCAGCAGCCAACAGCCAAGAGGCAGCGGCAGAACGCACGCCCCACACGCAGGAGGCACAAAAAAAACACCACCAGGAGGCACAGGAGCCCCGCAGCAGAAGGCCAGCAACAGCAATCAAGGACCGCTGGTGGCAAGCATGGGGAGAATAAGCGAAGCGTCCAGAATCACCGGAGATAGAGTCGCCGTAGCCGAGACACGAACCACGAACCACGTACCCCAGCCGCGCGGGCGACCGCACTAGCCGGAAGGCTACACCCCCTCCCAGGAACGACAGAAACACAAGAAGAACTGCCGTATATCAGCAATCACAGAGGAAGACAGCCTCACGCTCCAAGAACGAGAAAGTGAAGCAGCCCTGTCGCCCTACAAAAGAACGGGACCCCACAGCATTCCCAGTGCACACACGAACAGAGACCCTCACGTGCATCCCGGGAACGGAACTCCACCACACACCGGGGCCAGCACAGAGTGTGGCGGACACGGTGAAAAAGGCAGGAAGTAACCAACCCTCGCAGCACCCAGAGGCAGCAGCCAGAAGGAGCGTTCCACCGCCGTAGGCGTGACACCCAGCAGCTGCGGTGGGACACGGACACCCAGCACCCAACATTGGGCCGAAGGAGGAGCCAGGAGCCGCGCTACTCCAAAATCAACCTGCGGAATCCTGAAACAGCCCCCAACAACGAGCACATTTTGCTTTTAAATGCATGTACTTGATGCTGGGTGCGTAGTAATGACTTCCAGAACTTTGGTTCAATTCTTTCATGGGTCCACGCTGCCATCCATGCCACAAATCTGGAAGAAAAAAAAAAACGCTACCCGGGGCAGAGGCCGGACACCACCAGCAGCAAGGCCCCCACCCCAACAGCGGGAAGGCACGGCACACAGCAAACGCGGCACGTCTCCCAACCAGCCCAGCCTCAGGAAGACGTGCACACGACCCGGAAGCACCCGGGAGGCGCACCAGCCGCAAAGAGCCCGCAGGCCAGGCAGCTCACCAGCCATCACCGTCATGACCCCCAGCAAGCCCGGCAGGCCAGGGGACAGACCAGGAAACCCCCCGCCCACACAGCCAGGCAGCCGGGCGGGGGAGGAAGAAAAGAACGCCACACCAGCCCAGCAGGAGCAGCGAAACAGCACACCACGTCCATTCTGTCGACAGACAGAAAAAAAGAACAGACGGGATGCTGGGTAAGTACTGCTTATGTACTCCCGGTGGGAGGGGCAGTATTAGGGTCCCAGCATGCCTCTGCTCTTTTTTTCTGTCGGGAGATGGTTATCTCCAATATGTTACTGAATGGGACGAGGACATAAGTGACCTGGGGGTAATTCACTATTCCCACTACAGTCAGTGCAACAGTAGGGAAAGTGTTGGATTGAGGAGAGGAAAAATGTACTATTCCTACTCCAGTCAATGCAACAGTAGGTAAAGTGGTGGATTAAGAGGGGTAAAATTTACTATTCCCACTCCAGTCATTGGAACAGTAGGGAAAATGCCGGATTGCAGAAGGGTAACATTTATTATTCCCACTCCAGTCTGTGCAACAGTAGGGAAAGTGTTGGATTGCAAAGGGGTAAATGTACTACTTCCAGTGCACTCTGTGCAAGATTAGAAACAGACTAATTCCTTTCAAGAAAATCAAATATTTGCAAAACTATACCATTTTTTTTAAACGAAATATTTAAATATAAAAGACATTATATATTTTTTTTCTAAAAATATACAAATTACATATTTATTACAATGTTTAATACATATCATAAATTAATACAAATATTATTCAAATTAAAATTCCAAACTATGGGCCTGATTACGATGGCAGTGGGACTGCCACCGTCCGGCCGTCGGTGGTCGTCCCCCCGCCATCAAGCTCATTGGATCTGACCGCCGCATTAGGATGGAGGCGGTCGGATCTCGGCTGGCGGGGGGAAAGACCACCGCGTCTGACAGGATCAAGGATTCCGTCAGTGCGGCCCTTGGACTCCTGTTCCCTACAATGGAGTGGTGCCTGCTCAGGCACTGCCGTAGGGATTAGGATGTCCCTTTACGCGGGCCCTTTCATGGCGGTTAACCCGCCATGAAAAGGCAAGGCAGGTAGAAAGTGACTTTGGGGGCCCCTAGCAGGGCCCCTTCCCCCCTTACCCATGGTGCAGGGATGTTTGAAATGTGTATATTTTGTACAGTGGCGTGTGCTGCAGCCCGCAGCACACGCGGCAATGCAAAGTATACACATCGTAATGCGGGCATCGGGACCGCTGACATCTAGTTGGGCGGTCCTTCTTCCGCCACGGTGTCTGACCGGCATCATAATCAGGCCCTATATTCTCACAATAATAATAACCAAAAAATACAATGTTACTTGCAATTAAAAAGCACAACACAATTAACACATACAATAATAAATAACATAATTAAAAAAAAGAACTATTTTAAAATGTGTTATTACTTAAATAACATTCTACCATATACCTCTACAAACTACACAGCACACATTTTAAAATTATTTTTAAAATTATAATATTTACACATTTTACATAATTCATTATCAATTAAAATATCAATAATAATTAACTAATATTAAAATTATTTGCTTTAATTACCTTCCCACCCTTTACCCATACAAAAACAACAACCCACACCTAATAGATAAATGTAAAATATGTTAGTTACATAATTTACACAATAAATTATCAATTAAACAATTAATGAAAATATGTAGGGCCTAATTACCACTTTTGGCGATGAGGGAGCGGGCGATGAGGGAGTGGGAGGCATGCCACCACCGTGCCCCCGCACCACCAAGAGTTGCTGCCGCCCGCTTGCCAGATTACAAGTAATTTTGTGGTTTGGCGGGCGGGCAGCATGGCATTCCCGCAGCAGTGCTGTTTAAAGGCTCATTGTGAGCCTTAAACAGCACCGCAGCGGGACCACCAGTGCACGTTCCTGCACGGGAAGGAATGCACAATGTCGTGCATTACTTCCAGTGCAGGAACTACAGGGGGACACAACGTGTGCCACTCTGCATGCACCCCAATGCACAGGTGCAAAAGGGGGCCCTGTAGAGCCCCCTTGCTTCCCTCACTGACAGAAGTTACATGGAGGAAGAACCTCCATGACACCGCTGGTTGTGAGGAAAGTCGTAATATGCTTGGCGGTGCCTGAGGGCACCAGCAAGCATATTGCAGACCTCAGACCACCGCAGGACCACCAGGGAATGCGGTTCCCTGGCGGTTGCAGCTGTGCAATGGCGGTCTGACCGCCAATGTCCTAATAGGGCGGTTGGACGGCCGGTGCGGCGGTGGCTGGACCGTCACCGCCGCGCCCTCATGATTCTGGCGGTCCTCAGACCGCCAGACTCATAATCAGGTCCTTAGTTAATTATAAATTAATTGTATTGAATTAACTTCCCACACATTACCCCCACAAAAACTCACAGCTAATATATAACTTAAACAGTATCTTAATTACACAATTTACATAATGAATTTATCAATTAAATAATTACTATAAATGAACATTAATTGTTAATTATTATACTTAATTTCCTACGCACCCTTTACCCATACAAAAACACAACACACACCCAAAAAATTTATTTAATGTATTACACAATTTACATAATTAATTTTCAATTAATTAATCAATTATAATAATAAATAATTATTAATTAATTATAATTAATTTACTTCCCACCCTATATCCCTACAAAACCCACACCCAAACATACCTTTAAAAAAGTATTATAAAATCAATATAAATAATTATCATCTAAATAATTATTATTAATTAAAAATATATTATTAATTAATTATAATTTACTTCCCACCCTATACCTCTACAAAACCCACAACCTGCACCTATACGTAACTTAATTTCTTTTTGTACAATTAACATAAATAATTATAAATTAAATAACTAATATCAATTAAAAATGAATTATTAATGAATAATAATTAATTTACTTCCCACCCTGTACCCCTACAAAACCCACAAGCCACACCTACAACTCAACTTAAAAGAAATATATACAATTAGCAGAAATACTTATCAATTCAATCATTAATATTAATTAAAAAATCATTTTTATTAATTATAATTAATTTACTTCCCACCCTGTACCCCTACGAACCCCACAACCCTCTACAACACTAAAAATTACAATAAACCATTAAATTAAATTTAAAAATAGCAAAACATTTACAAACTATATAAAAAAAAATAACAATAATAATACAAACAATTTGTAACATTTAATTAAAACATATACTCAAATACAGAAAGATAATTCAAAAATAATATTATTAACAACAAAATTTTTGTAACAACATTTTTAACATCGATATTAACAACATAAGATATTTTTGTAAACGATATTAACAACATCTTTTTTACATCGATATTACTTACCTTAGAAAATCGATATTCTTGCTAACGATATTCCTGCATCACGATATTTGTGGATCACAAAATTAAAAACTTGGGACCTTATTCCGGTGACGGTGGGCCCACCACCGACAGGCCATCGGTGGCAGGCCCACCGACATCTACTGAAGCGGTCTGACCACCAGATTCTGATCCGGCAGTCAGAGGCATTGGACGGAGGGACCGACCTCTTCTTTTCCAACAGGCTCCTGTCGTGTAGTTCCTAGGAATCCCCAAGGACCTGCGCCTTTTGGATGACCTAAATTGAGGGCTTGGTGTCCCTACCGCTTCCGGACACCCCCACAGGATATGTCAGCCGTTAGACCAGCTAGCTCTACAGTGCCACTACCACCCCCCTGCATTCTACAGTGGTGTAGATAGTCTCTGGCAACCACTGAACATGACAGCCCTGATTCCTCAGGGATCGTGGAAAACAGTACAGTACGTTTCGCTCAGACACTTATTTATTGGTCCAGCGACAGTCTTGTGTAAAACATGTGTGCTGCGACAATCAGAAGACATAAGCATACAAGAGATTGCTAGTACCAATATAGTAAATAGTAGATACATTTCTACCATAGTGCTAATAAGATGAACATAAGCAGTTCAGATAAAAACAGTAGCACTTGCATATTCCTAAAATGCGCGCCCTAAGTAATTTGCTTAAATGTACCTAGCCTAGATCTGCATATGTAGCATGTATATGTATATATGTGTGTAGCCAAGAAACCCCTAGTGAAGAACCAGCCCCCTTACCTGATGGTTGAGAACGAAGGACCCCATCTCTGCTTCGAGGATGACACCCTGCAAGGGATGTCAGACCGCTGCGTGTCGAAGATTCAGCATGTAGGACCCCATGTCAGCTTGGAAGGAATTCTCCTCAAATTTTTAGAGGGGAGTGAGGGTCTTTTATACTAAAGTGGTCACTCCAGGGTTTTTTCTAGAATCAATATGTTTTCAAAACAATCATGGATGCTTTGAAAACAATCATAAATGTTTTGAAAACAATCACCAATGCTTTTCTAAACAAATGCGATCATGCACAGCTGGCTGTTGGCCAAGGATGAAAAAAGTGGTGACCCTTATACAGAATAATTCTGCCGTGCCTGGGGACATGTTTATGTACGTCAGGTAAAGGGATTATGATAGAATACTAAGAGCCTGGTGTCAAAGAGCAGGAGCAAGCTACTAGGTAAAAGGTCACCTATTTAGAATCGTTATTGTGTGGATGGGACCTATGTATGTAATAGGGGTATACATGACAGGACTAGCCTAAAGGACATGACACTCCTTGAGCTTGTCGGGGTAGCGGTAGGACTGTAATCTCTACAATTGGGGCGGTGCCTGCTCAGGCACTGCCATAGGGATTACAATGCCTGTTTCCCTCTGCCTTTTCATGGCAGTCCAACCGCCATCAAATGACAGATGGGAAGGAAAGGAACTTTGGGAGCCCCTAACAGGGCCCCCATCCCTCCTGGGCCTCCGCTATGGGGCCTGGGGGGCACATGTGGTGCCCCCCAAACATCCATGCAACCATGTGCCTGGCACACGGTGCATGGATGTTTAAAAATATGCCTTTTTCAATTGCAGCTTGTGCTGCGACCCTTTTCCGGGCCGCAGCACATGCTGCAAGCGAAAAAGGCTTTTTTCCAACCGCTGTGCTGCCGGTTTCATTGGAATACAGGGAGTGGAACTGCCAAATACTAATCAGCCGGTTCCACTCCCACTGCGATATTTTTCACTCTAGATTTTGTCCGAATACCCCCCTCTGAACACTCTGGGCAGGGTGGCCCTCTTTAAGATGTCTATGCCCTGCAAAACTACCCACTCCCAATCACTAATTCTTGGTTCAAACAACTTAGGGCCCGATTACGGGTCCGGCAGTCCAAAGACCTCCAGACTCGCATGGGCGCGGTGGTGGCGGTCCAGCCACTGCCGCACCAGTGGTCCGACCACCCCATTATGAGTTGGGTGGTCAGACCGCCCTGGGACCGCCGCCGCCAGATAACCACCGCTCCCTTGAGGTGGCGTGGTGGTCAGAGGCCGCAATATGCTTGGCGGGACCGCCACAGTCCCGCCGAGCATATTACAAGTTTCCTCTCCATCGGCGGTGACATGGCGGTTTCTACCCCATGTCAACCCTGGAGGAGAGGAAACAAAAGGGGCTGTGCCTCCTCCGCTTGTGCATGCATATAGCGGGGCATAACATGTTCCCCCCTGTGTGCATGCATGAGTTCCTGTACAGCATGGACTTTTCAGTCCATGCCGTGCAGGTACCTTGTGAGGCATTCCCATTGCGGTGCCTTTTTCAAAGGCTTTTTCAAAGGCTTTTGAAAGAGGCACCACCCTGGGAACGCCATGCCGCCCACCCACCAGACTACAAATAACTTGTAATCTGGCGGGCGGCGGTGAGTCTCGGCGGTGCCGGGGTGCAGCTGTGGAGTACCGGCCACCCCCGCACACCCAAAACACGTAATCAGGCCCTTAATGTATTACTCCGGACTTTCCTCTGGCAAGGGCGAGCCTCGCGTATCACTTGGGACAGATGCCATCAAGCAACGTTTGATGCGGGGATGGAGATGGGGATGGCTGATGTCAAACTCTGGAAGACTCCCCACGCCCCAATGCTTCTGATACGCCCACCCTGAGGCTGACTTCTTTCACGTGGTCTGGCAGTGCCCTAATATTCTACCATACTCTGGGTGCTTTGTGAGTACGCTTATGTAGGTGCTGGAGAGACACATTGAACTTACAGCCAGAGTGGGAAATAGCACCAAGTTGGCATTGATAGGTATTGCATCGGTCCTGGCTAAGCGTGATATTGTACACAAATGGAGCTCCCCAATCCCACCTACAGTTTCAGAGTAGCAAAAGGGAATGGACTGGTGGTCAAAACTAGAAGAGACCATCTATAGGGCAAGGGGCAGCCCTCAGAAACATTCCCGGATGTGGGGCAAATGGTGGGACTACTATGGACTGCAAAATGCTGCTTGAATCCAGGGAGCCTGGACAGAATAATCTGTAGTTGTTGCTGTAATATTGGGGGATGTAAAATGACAGGTGTCGGAGGGGTAAGGGGGAGTGCACTTCTGTGTTTGTTGGAAATGCAAATAAATCTTTGTTTATAAAAAAATAGAGATATTTTTAATAAACTTTATAATTTAACATTTTGGCCAAATTATGACTTTGCCCCGCCACTGCACCACCAAAGCCGTGGTCAGACCGCCTGCCAGATTAGGAGTTTCCTCTTATCTGGCGGTCTGGTTTTTGGCATTCCCATGGTTGTTCCTCTAAAAATGGGCAGCGCAATGTGAATGCCAAAAACAGTTCCTGCACGGCATGGACTTAAAAGTCCATGCCGTGCAGAAACTGGGCCGCATGCACACAGGGTGCACATGTGCCCCTTGTGTGCATCCCCATGAGGAGGAGGCACAGGGGGCCCTGCAGGAACCCCTTTGTTTTCTCTCCACCACAGTGTTTATAGAGGAGAAACCTCCATGACACCGCCGGCAGACAGGAAACTCTGCCTCCTCCCAGCCGCAACACCGCTAGGGAACAGTGGTTTCCTGGCAGCTGTGGCGGAGCTATGGCGGTCCGACAGCCCTAGATGTAATAGGGCAGTCGGGAGACCGCCACCGCCGTGCCTCTACATTGGGGGCATATTTATCATTATGTGATGCAGCACAGCGCAGCAAGTCATCTGCAAGTCTGTGCTGCGTGACAAGGAAAGGGCAGGAATGCACCATATTTAACTTAATATGGCACAATCCTGTCTTGAACTATGGTGCAAGGGTGCCTGCGTTGTAAGCAGGATTGTTTTTGTGCAGGAAGGGAGAACTTCCTGCACAAAAACTGCAGACTGCAGCACACATAGAAAAAGGAAAAAAGGGGAGAAATAAACATATTTCTCCTCGTTACGCCTCCCCTGGGAAGGAGTAGCATTTTGATGCATTCCCAAGTCTACAAATAATCGTAAATCTAGGAATGCGTCAAAATCCAACTGTGTTGCGTGGGAACACCCACGAACCACCCATGGAATGCCTCCTGGGGCAGAGTAACGCAACACAGTGATTGAATTACTCCACATTTATCAAGCCACTCTGGTTCATGCAAAATGGTTTTGCGTGGCTTGATAAATCACACTTTGGGTTGTGTTGCTCTTGCACCTCGTACCGTGGTAATATGACCCATTGAGTTTAATTTGAGATATATTTTCTGTTCAAACATATACCATTGCCTGAAACTGAAAGTAAAAATGGTATATTAAGAGAATGATTGAAGTTTGAAGAAAGATTGTGATACTGCCATTATTTTACTAGGAAAAGTGATTGATTCTTAGTTTCCATGATTACTAGCTTTAAGAGATATTAAGGCGATACTTTCTTGGTTTATAGTTTGAATGACTGCATCGCTAAATTGAGCAAAAGAGAAAAAGCTATGCAGCACAAGATTTAGCAAGAGTCATTCACTGGTAATGGCATCTCCTGTACTAGTGCTAAAAAGCTGTTTTAATGTGAAACTATGGCACAAAGGCCTTGTGTGAGATTGATACTCAAAGTAAACCCTCAAGGCAAATTTTACCATAAGAACAACCACGATCGTATAAGCCGCGTGATATTCCTCTTGCCCCTTGTTTGTCCCTGGTTTCCTTTGGCAATAGGATTTCACAGCAAAGACTGGTCATGCTATTTTAGGTGATCAAGCGTTGCGTGAAAATATAATGGTCTTTGCGTTGGTCCTGACTAGTTAGTTCCTCTTTGCATAAAAGTATTTCTGTAAGGTGCTCAAGTCAACTTATGACGCAAAAAAAATTTTGCACTCTTAGGGGCATATTTATGGGAATTGTAGCGCAGGGCAGCGCAGCAAGTTACCTTGCTGAGCTGCCCTGCGTCACAGGGAAAGGGCAGGAATACACTGTATTTATCCAATACGGTACAATCCTGTCCTTTCCCACGGCGCTGGTGCCGTTTTGGCAGCCTATTGCCAACGCAGTCACCCTTGCACCGAGGGTGCCTGAGTTACAGGCGGGATTGTTTTTGAGCAGGAAGGGGCACCTCTTGCACAAAATAGAAAGAGGGAAAAACGAGGAGAAATAAAGATATTCCTCCTCATAACGCCTCACCTGCGGAGGAGCAAGATTTTGATGCATTCCCAGGTTTACATGTCCCTGTAAATCTGGGACTGCGTCAAAAACTATGGAAGTTGCGTGGGAACAACCCCTGCAATGCCCAAGGAACACCTCTATTCCCGCTGCGTTCCATTACTCCATATTTGTGAAGCCATTCACAGCTACGCAAAGTGGCTATGCATGGCTTCATAAATATGACTAAGAGGTGCGCGTCATGCATGTACCACGTTGCGTGGTGCAAGCATGGCGTAAAGTCCTCATAAATTTCCCCCTTAATTTGGTTAGCACTAGGGGTGAATGAGCCAACATATTAACTAGGAGAGCTGAGCCAGAGCCAAGTCATGGGTCTGGCTCAGATCTCAGAGGCCATGCACGAACCAAGTCCTGAACACTTGCTATGTAAATCATACAACAAACATCATATAAAATCACTGCCAATATGCAGTGGCGGGGTGGCAGGGCAGCAGTGGCGACAGCGGCATAAGGGGGAGGGAGGGAATGGTTGAATTAAAAAAATAAAATAAAATAAAAACGTACCTGAACCTGCGGCCGCCTTGCACTCCAGGTGCTCCTCTATTCTCCTGCTGCTCCCGGCAGTCCCTGGGACAGACCCCCCCATCCAATCCAGACTCCCCATCCCCATTCAATCCAATCTGAGACAGTCAGCCAAACATTAGAAGTGCACATCTACCACTCTTCCTCCCCCCTCCCATGGCCTGGCACCGCCCCTCCCTGCACTCGCTGGCTCAGAGCCAGCAGCTCAAAAATAAAACGATAGTAAAATATTGTTTTATTTTTCAGCTGCTGGCTCTGAGTCAGTGGGGAAACGCTCCTCCGCCATTGCAAATAACATCTCTTCAAAATTCAAAATAGTTTATTTCTTTAACGTGGAAGCTTTGACATTGATATGTCAATTTATAGCACTGCACTGAGAAGTACTTATAAATGAAATAGGACCTGATTTAGATCTTAGCGGATGGGTTACTCGATCACAATGGTGATGGATATCTCATCAGCCAAAATATAAATCCCATTATATCTTTAAGGATTTATATTTCGGCGGACGGGATAACCGTCACCGTTGTGACGGAGTAACCCATCCGCCAAGATCTAAATCAGGCCCATAGTTTTTAAACATTTATTTTTATTTATTTATTGACTTGTTTTTAAACATGAATCTTTAGTGAACTAACAGGCAAGACAATTGTCATGGAAACCCTGGATGTGGCCCAGATTATGATAAAGCAACATTATAGTCTATTAAATCAATCACAATAGGTTTTTGTACAACTCGTTTTCTGAACTCACATATTTGAAAGTGTTTTCATAAACGAGAATGAAGAAAAAGAGTTTTGGTGAAATAAAATATTTGCCTTTTGATCACTCAATTAATGGGAAAGCCACAATTTATCCAGGTTTTCTGGTTTCTCTTTGTACATATCAGCCAGTAAATGGGTATCTATTTGACTTTCTGCAAGTTAAAGCACTGGCCCAGACTTATTAAAGGCTTGCATTGCCCTTGTGGTACGCAAGGTAATGCGAGGGCAATGCAATCCTTAGGTCAGATTGACCATGCCTCGCAAAGCCACCTTGCGTGACCCTGTGTGGCTTTGTAAATCTGGAGTAATGCAAGACAGCCCAAGTTGCTGTCCTGCATTACTCTGCCCTGGGAAGGCGTTACATGGTTGGAGCGTGGTTGTTACCACGCATCCACCCATGCATTTCGGTACATTCCCCGATTTACGAAGACAAGTAAATCTTTGAATGCATCAAAATTGTATGCCTTCCTGATAGAGATGCAACAACGATAAATATATTTATTTCTCCTCGTTGTTTCCTCTTTCTAAGTATGCTGCATTCCGCAGCATACTTAGAACGAGGAAAACACTTCCAAGGATTGTTTTTGTGGAGGAAGGTGTCCCTTCTTGCACAAAAACAATCCTGACTTCAACTCAGGCACCCTTGAACCATGGCGCAGGAGTGCCTGCAATGGCACTAGGCAGCACAGAGTGCGCCAGCGCAGTGAGAGAGCGGGAATGTGCCGAGCTGGCGATGCAGCGAGCACAAGGTAAGTGGTTTTATTATTTTTTTAATCTTATTTTACCTATTCTGTAGTCAGTCGACTTCCGCCCCACCAATCTTACCTGAACCGGCCGAGCCTGTAGAAAAGTTACCTTTTCTCAGCTCCAAGCTCACTTTGCACATAATATTTGTCAAGAGGGTGTGCCTGGGGACAGAAAAGTGCAACCAGTCATAGTTTGTTGATGCAAAGGCCGATCTAATAGGATGGCCAAACTAGGAGGCATATTTACAAGGAGATTGCGCCACCGGGACATTACTTTTTCTGACGTTCCGGTGGCGCAATGCCCTGCACCATATTTACAAAGTGCAATTAAGCCACTTTTTGTGGCTTAACGCCGCTTTGTAAATATGATCCTCCTTGACGCAGTTTTCAGCGTGAAAGGGGCGTGCAATGGGTGTTGCTGTGGGCATTCCACCGTAACACCCATTGCTTTTTAACGCTGCCCCAGATTTACAAGGATATGTAAATTTGAGGCAGCGCCAAAAACTAATGCCTTGCAAAAGTAGGTGTTAGATTGGCGCAACGAGGAGAAATACTTTTATTTCTCCTTGTTTTTGCTTTTTCTATGTGTGGCGCATTCTGCGGCACACATAGAAAGAGCAAAACACCATTAATGGTTGTTTTTGTGCAGGAATGTGTCCCTTCCTTCACAAAAACAATCATTAAATAATGGTGATTTGCTACTTCTATGTGTGCTGCACATAAAAGTAGCAAATCGCCATTATTGACTTTTTATGTACAGAAATGAACACCTTCCTGCACATAAACAATCATTCCCTGTAACGATCGTAGTCCTCGTAAGTGGCAGGGTCATATTTTTCGGCGAGTTTGTCTTTCACCTTTTGATATGTGTTGGTTTCTTCCTTAGTGATTTTTGGAGGGCCTCTTGACGCCATACCCTGTGAGGTTCTTGAGGTAGTGAATCACTTTGGTTTCATCCAGTGCTGCAATGAAATTGTCGAACTTCTCAATCCAGTCAGACCACTGTGCCCCATTATTGTGCTTCTTGGACGTGTCGAAAGGGGGTGGTGGTTTCAAGAATGCAGCAGAGTTGTTTGCTGGGCCATCTATCAGTGGACATGGTAGCTTGAGGTGAGACGCGCGCCTAGTGCTCGCAGTGCAGATGAAAGGTATGTGGGCAGTTACTGTATGTGCCACTCACTGGGGAAGGCTGCTATCAGTGGGCTGCTGATTCAAAGCAGGAGAAAGCCAGGGACTGTCCCAATCCATGGCTACCAAGTAAATCCAGGCTCCAGGTATAGGCAGAGTGGTGGGCCTTCCCAATCCAAGATGGCTGCTGGCAGGGAACAGGGCCTGGATGCCAGTAAGTATTAGGGGCACTGGGCTACCTGAGGACACTTTGCAACATGCTGCAGGAGCCCAGATGTGTTGGTAGGCAGTGATGAGAGGCAGCGCCATGTGTTGGGAGGTGCCGGGGCTCAGGTGGGAGGCTTCAGAAGTCGCGGCCTCAGAGGCGCCATGCGGGAGGCCGGCCGGGGTGCGAGACACAGGCTTGCAGTGATCCGATGGTCGTGGTCATTGTTGAGCCGTCGGGTTGCGTTGACTGCCGCATTGGTGGGTGATCCGTTCCTCGATGCTAGTTGCTATGTTGGGAAGTAAGGAGGCACAACACAGAGAAAGGATTAACTTCTCTTTATTTTACTATGTCGCAGGCCGGCAACATGCTCGGACCTCAGCCATGCTGTGCAGGAACTGGTAACTTTCCTTTCCTTTTGCCCCCAGTCCTCTCCTACCCCGTCTCCCGCCTCTAGCCAGCTGTGTCATCAGGGTTTCAGTCAGAGGTGGCCACAGGGTCATAGAGAGCCCGACTCTACAGTCCTGTTAAAACTGATTGGACAAAAAATATTAATTGTGAGCAAAGCAAAGGGGAAACCTCTGCTGATAATATGGATCAGTTGGAAGAAATGTTTGATTGTTACTCTGATAGTGTTGATGCTTTGAAAATGCGAAGGAACCTGTTTGAGCAGCATTGATTCAGTGCTTATTGCCTAACAGACAGGAACAATTGAGAACAGGTTCACGAACAAAAGGCCTTTCAGAATTGATTTCATTCGCAAATTACTTTTTGCCATAAAAGAGTGTTAGAAAGAATCCACGAAATGTAAAAGATGTCTTTGCAAATGCCAGCAGTTGGTCAGAGAGAGCAGACGGGGAGGAATAGGAAGAAAAAATTAATGGAGAGAGCAGGGAGGGAGCACAGGAAGGAGTCGTGGGAGGAGGCTGGGACGGGGAATGTGAAAGTTTGCTTCGCATGGTGGTATCTCATGTTTTTATTGCGGTCAGTTGGGGCACAGGAAACAAGATTGTCCAAATTTGCCCCAGATTCACTTGAACATCTCAAACAAACTGATTTTCTCCTGCTCCACTACTTTTTCGTTTTTCAACTTTATTTTACAGCCCGAAGGGAACTGATTTCTCTGAGAATGTGTTTTTTCTGTAGATCAAAATGGGCCATACATAACATAACATAACACGTGTATTTGTAAAGCGCACGTTCACCCAGAAGGGCCTCTTGGCGCTAAATAATAGATGTTTATTGTTACCAAACTCAATGGTACTCATTATATCAACCTCAGAAGGATGAACGGCTGAGTGGACCATCATAAGATGTGCTATTAACAGAAAGCCCAACTCCTGCCTTGTTGATATCAGTGCTAGTTAATCTGCGATGAAGAATTCAGAAATGTCTATCGTACCTAAAAGTTTTATGCAGATGACATCTCTAATTTACGTGTTCTGCATTATTTTACTGATCCTATATCCATTTCTCTAGTCCTGATCACTGATCGTCTCTAGGCCCAAACACTAATCAACATGTTTTTCTTTCTTAGGTTCTACATCACCTGCAACCCTCCTAGGAAAGGATGTTTTGCGCAAAGTGAATTATACTGTACTTTGCACCAGTGATCGTGTTTATTCAAATTCAAAAGTAAATGCTGTTTTAGTGTTCTTGTGTGAAAATAATCATTTAAGTCAACAGGCTAGTCCTATGGCTACTAGTACAGCAAATTCTTTATTACTTGTAAATACCGAGATGGTTGCGATAAGGTCTATGGTTTTGCAAAACAGACTTGCGCTAGACCTTTTACTCGCAAAAGAGGGCGTAGTCTGCAGGATGTTAAAAGTTCAGCAATGCTGTACTTATATCCCAGATGAAATAAGGATCTGGAGAAATATAGTCAGAATATATTTGGGTTGACAAAAAATTTGAAAGCGTTAGAAGAGACAGGTGCTTGGGAAGCTATTAGAAGTGGATTTGCTTCAATAGGCAAGTGGTTGGAAGCTTGGGAAGTGGAATTCTAGGGGCCATTTTGAAACCTCTTTTGATAATTGCCATTTGTGCAATATTCCTACTTATGATCTTTAAGAGATACAAGTATTAACAAGTTAGACAGGGAGTCAAGAGGAAGCGAGCAGATTCAGAGTAGAACTATTGAATAAAAAGAGCCAGTGATGTCTACAAGACAAGGAATCTAAAGAAAACAAGCAAATTCCAGCTGGTCATTTAGACCAGTGGGAATGAGACTGTTCAAGTACTTGATACAGTGGGTCTCAAGTTGAGATAAATGTCTCTGTGTATTAATCTCGGGATTAACCTTTATGATTTCCAAAACTTTGAACCTAAGTTGTGCAATGTTATGGTTGTTATCCATCCAGGTTGCCACGAGGGATGAGTGTCTGCTCTTGTGTCTAATCCTGCTTTTATACTCAGTGATGTGCAGCTTGATGCGCTGCTCTGTTTTACCCACATAAATTAATCCACACGGACACTTAACAGCGTAGACAACAAATTGGGAGTTATAGTCAGAGGTTTATTTTGCCAGGTTAAATTGGCAGTTTAAACTGCACACACACAGGCTGCAATGGAAGACCTGAGACATGTTTAAAGGGCTACTTGTGTGGGTGGCATAATTAATGCTGCAGGCCCACTAGTAACATTTAAATTACAGGTACTGTGTACATGCAGTACTACTTTACTAGGGACTTACAAGTAAATTAAATGTGCCAATGGGGTGTAAGCCAAATTTACCACGTTTAAAGGAGAGCACGTTAGCACTGGTTAGCAGTGGTAAAGTGCACAGTGCGAAAAGCCAGCAGAAACGGTTTCAGAAAACAGGAGGTTGAAGGCAATAAGTTTGGGGATGACCCTGCAGAGAGGGCCACGTTTAATAACTATGTAATGGTGGCTTCACAGCCAAAGTACCACAGTGAATAAAACATTCTTGAGGAATATGATTGAATCATTTTGGATTTACGGCATTCAGAGCAAATGTTAAGTCTGAGTCCTCATTTCGACAACCCATCAGAATCTATTTCTGGCTTGAACTTCTAAGCCCATGTAATATTTAGCAATGAACCAAAGGCTAACAAAGGTCTCCCATTCTCTTTTTGTGAAAAAAGTGAAGGCAAGCGTGTGGCACTTCCAATAAAGCTCGGATTAACACGGTCATTTAGAATTTGGCTGAGTGGAAGCAGTGATATAAATCAGTTGTGCTCCTGTTCTCCTCATCCCATATACAGGTGGGGGAATTGCAGGGCTTCTGTTGTCAGAAATATCTGACATGACAGCTCGTCCACCACAGTCATCAGGTTATGGTGGCAGTTAGCGGAGCTATCAACAGTAGGTAGCCATGCTTGGGGCTGCCATGATTTGCATGCGAGGCATGGCAGTCTTGGGCAGGGTCATCAAGCAGTGATGCCAACGTGCATAGTTTTTTTTGTTTTTAAAACAGAAACCCCACTTTGGAACTTTGTTTCTTGAAAACAAAAAACCTTTGTAGAGCGGAAGCAACCAATAAGGCATCCCGTCCAAAAAGTGCAGTGCCTTCAGTGGAGCCCAAAATTGTATTACTGAAAATAATGGTGATGAATTGTCAACACGCGCATATCGTGCTCTGATTTGAGAATCTCTCACTTTTGAAAATGATAAGTACTGTACTGCTGACAGCTAAATGATTGGCTGGTTGCTGATCCAATTTCCTAACCTTAGTATTAGGTATTCGAATCAAAACAGGAAGTGACGCCTGCCTGCAGCTGACTATCTATGAAGGAAGGGCAGTAGAAAGTTATTGTCTTCTGAACACAATGGTTAAAAGATTTACTTACCGGAGTGTGATCAGAAGTCCTCGTAAGTAAACTTTGGCCTATATTTATGACCCTGTTTATGTCGCTCTTGACCCACACAACGTGGTGCAAGAGCGACGCAAACCTTATGTGTATTTTTGAAGCCACGCATAGCCACTTCGCGTGACTTTGAATGGCTTAAACAATATTGAGTAATGAAATGCAGCGCAAATCACTGTGTTGCATTACTCTGCCCCAGGGCGGCATTCCATGGGCGTTGCGTGGATGTTCTCAAGCAACTCCCATGGTTTTTGACGCATTCCCAGATTTACCAAACCTGGTAAACTGGGAATGCGCCAAATAAATATGCCTCCCCAAGAGAGGCGTAACAAAGAGAAATATCTTTATTTCTCCTTGCTTTTTCCTCTTTCTATGTGTGCTGCATTCTGCAGCACACATAGAAAGAGGAAAACACCTCTCAGGATTGTTTTTGTGCAAGAAGATGTCCCTTCCTGCACAAAATCAATCCTGTCTACAACACACGCACCCTTGCACAATGGTGCAAGTGTGCTTACATTGACACTAGGCTGCCAAAACTGCCCTTTCCCTGTGACGCAGGGCAGTGCAGAAAGGTGACTTGGGGCACTGCCCTGCGCCGCAATTTTCAAAAATATGCCCCTTAATATGGTATTTTTTGAGGTAGCCTAGGCTCATTCATTGGGTGTAGCAACAGCAGTTCTGGAATGAATACAAGAAACACAGGGGTCACACAGCAACCTACCTAGCTTCATTTGAGCTGACATCTACATAACTGCAGCATTTGATATAGTGTGAAAAATTTAGAAGTATTTAAAACACATTCTACTTCATACAATTTACTACAACTGGTACTAATGCTTGAGCTACGCTATAAACTACACCGCAGCACTATATTGTGTCCTCCATTATGGAATTTGTGATTCCGTATCAGGAAAACAAAAGAAATGTGTAGAATCCCATGCTGCTATTTAATGTTCTATTTTACAGAATTGAAATTTGTAAGCAATTGTAGGAAAGTGGAGTATTATGTGGTGTGCTGGTTAGACCTCACCATGTAATACTATCGCAATACCCCAAAGATGGTCCTTGGATTCACACTAATAAACCCTTAGCTCAGTCCTGGTAGTGTGGCAAAGAGAAGTCAGGCTTTACTAGAGGAACATTTGTTAAGCATTTGAGAGTACCAACATAGATTGTAAGTAACTGACACGACTTGAGAGAAATCCAAAACCAATTTTTTAAAATGCTGTGCATTTTTAACCTTAATTTAGATACCAAAATGAATGGAATAGCATACATATCTCTGGAGTTATATATTTTTAAGCAATATAAAATCAGCGCAGAATAATACAGTGAAACTTTATTATTGCGGTCAATGGGAAAAACCACTGGTGACAATTGGTCACTTGCAGGTAGAGTTGTGTGGTACGCTTGCAGGGTAAAAGTGATGCCTGTCCCTGGACCAAGCCATGACAGTCAGTTCAATTTTACCTGCCCTGTGTAGTCCGGGTGCACAGTTGTCCTAGCTGTCCCTGGTGCTGATCTGGAGCAGTGGGAGTGCTGTTTTTACCGCTGAAATGGTGCTGCAAGGGAAAAAGATGCAAAAACACAACCACAGAGTGGTTGCTGACATTGGTCGAAGGTTGAATGGAGTTCAATCTTGATGCAGCGTCGAATAAAGGGGTCAGTTGTCGGTCTGGCGACCAACAATCCTTGGCGGCGGGCGGTAAGTAGAGCAGAAAAATAACTTCAACGTCTGGTGATCCAGGGGGACGCGGTAGCTTGCTGTAACTTCATGTAAGACAGGACTGCAGTTCCCACAATGCACTAGACCATAGGGATTTGGGAGATCCCTCATAGGGCCTAATGGCCATCGATTCTTCGGATCCGGAGCATTATTTTACCACTAGTCCAGGGGAGTTTGAGGGTGCTTCAGGCTTCCACAGGGGTCCCTCTGTCTGGAGGAAACAAGAGATAGCCTAGGATGAGCCCTGATCAGGCCTTTCTACAAGCATTGCCACAGGTGCAGGGTATCCCTCTTTTGCTTTGTGCAAGTTTTGTTGTCGCTCGTACAGGTCTCTTCTTCTGTCCTTTTTGATGCAGGTTGTTCAGAACTGAGGTTTTGGTGTCAGGGGTCCCTTAAATCTTAGATTTAGGGGAGTTAGGGGTGTGGGAGCTAGTAGCCAATGGGTAGCCAATGGGCAGTCCCTACAGCTAGTCCGCCCCTGAGGTGACCACATACAGGGGTGTGGGTCACTTTTTCTACCCAGAACCCTCAGAGACATCTTAAGGATTTTGGGGGCCCTGGGCAAAACCTCCTTTGGGGGCCCCTGTTCGGAACTGCTTTGAATTTATGATCCTTTTCAGTTCTTTCATGCCCTCTCTGGCCAGGTCACTGACAGTGGACAGGCACACTGGTCCATATTCTAAATGTGTTTACATCTAATATTTATGGATAGTGAGATGTGTTTTCAATATTGTAACACAGCAGCAGCACCCTGATATTACTGCAAATAATCTGTGACATATGAATATGTGAGGTCCTGCTTCGATCTGAATGAATGAAACATAAACGCAACATTTCTCTGCAAAATGTCTGTTTCAAATACCATTTTCCTTTCATTTATTTTGAATATGGGTGATGTGTGAGAGTCTATCACAATCAGTTTAAGAATTATTCAAGGTCATCAGGGCAAGACTCTCTGCAGAAAAGAGGTGGCTCTATCAGGGGCCCTGGGCCAGTGCCCACTTTGCCCATGCCTTAAAACGTCTCTGAGAACCCTCTATCCTGCCACTTCTAAAGATGGCAGAAATCTAATTTTAGGGAACAGACCAGGCTGCCCATCCTAGAGGTGTGGCTAGCCTTCTGGGGGTATACACATCCTTGAATAACTAATTTCCCGCCTGCCCAGGTGCAAATGTGCCCAGGGCAGGGGTAGGCCTGTTTCCTCCCCTGGGTGTCAGCGCGATGCATAGCAGAGGTAGTGCAGCCTTTGAAGCTCACTGCCTTGATATGCCCCTTCACTAGCCTGCTTTGGAGGAGGGAGGTGTGACCTGCTTCCTGCTCAAACCCTTGTTCCTGACCCCTGAGAGTGATCACACTACCTTGCATGGGGTCAGAATCCTGTCTTGGCAGCAGCAAACGCGGGACGTGCGGGCTTGCCAGCCAGAGCACAGACAAGCTGGGCCGACCAGGTGGGCAACCTTTAAGGTAGCCACCTGGGTGCATACCGCAACACCTAAGACATGAGAGGGCTCATTGTTTGATACCAAACACAACATATTTAGGTGGTACAATGAAGGAGCTGCCAACCTCAGGTTTGCCCGGGTGCCAGCCCATATTATCCTATTGACTGTCTATCACTTATAGTGTCCTTTAATGGTAAAGGGCACTATAGGGTCATGTAAGCTTGCATTTACATGTCTACACCTTTGATATAATGCACCCTTCCTCCTGGGCTTTAGGAGGCCTTCCTTAGGTGTGACTGGCATATATCAGAGATAGTGCATTGACTTTGCCGCTCGTGGTGAGGGCAAAGTCGAATTCGAGCACTTTGCACTGCTCCTGCAGTTTGCAGTGGCAGGCCTGCTATCAGTAATTTATTTGGGTAACTCAGGGTGGCACAAACGGTGCTGCAAGCCCTGGGGACTCCTTTACCACCCATGCCTTGGGTACCTCTGGTAGCATATACTAGGCACTTATAAAGGTGGTAAAGTCCTTGTCAATTGGGATTGCCTATTCACACATAACAGTTTTACAGAGAGAACACTGGCACTGGAGCCTGCTTAGCAGGCTTCAGTGCACTGTCAAAGTCTAAAACCAGCATCTAGTAGTCCAAATGGAGGCAAAAAGTGGGGGGACATCTGCAAAAAGCCCTGTTTTCTTACAGCAATCAATTGTATGTCACGGCCCAGTAACTGTTTCCCTTCTGCGACACAACACTGCAACCTTTTCATTTCTGCCACACCTTGCTGCTAAAGATACAATCCTGCCCCAGGTGGGAATTCCAGTTGGCAATTTTCAAATGTTTTCTACAGAGGGCAGTTGAAGCACATGAGTTTTAGGACATTGAAGAACATATATCATGCATAGAGAAGGAACATTCTACTACTGAATTAGAACACCTGGAAACCTCACAAACTTTTAGTAACAAATAATCTATTTTCAATACGTTATGGGAATCAGCTGGCAGGCAGTTCAGTAGATTTACAAAAACATATGTACAGGTGTCTGAATTCTATAGAAACCATTCGTAAATGGACAACTAGAACTTCGACCAAGAATGACACTTGGACCGCCAAATAGCTTCATGTCCGCAGGATACCATAGGTCAGACGAGTAAGGTGGATAAATACAGAATTTCGCATTTTAGATTGTCTTGGAATGGCATACAGCTTGATTCACAGATAGGCGCAAAGCTACATCTGAAGGAAAATCCATCGGTTTTGTTTCCTCCATCATGAAAACTTTGGTGGAGGAAATTCTAGTCTGGATTCCTGCGCAGCTTTATTTAGCACTTCCCCTAGAAATTTGAGGATTTTAACTTTATCATCCAAATCCTAAGGCCCTTAGTCGCAAAACCCACCATCATTGGCATGCTGAAAGTGAACATCACAAGGAGTAAATTGGACAGAAGATGCACCATCAAAATAAACCGGAGAATACGTACTGCAGAGATAAACAGATTTGCATGACCAGCGTCATCAAGGAAATTAAGCACTGACGTCAACTAACCACCTGATTCACTCGAACAAACTTAGAAGTTTAAACCTTGCAAATATAAAGTGCACAAAAAGCATAGTTTACAAACACACTAACCAAAAACAAAATTCCACAAAATAATTCACAATAAGAAAGAGAACCCAAACATAAACAAATGTAAAAAAATATTATGTTTATTCACAGTAAAGCACGTACAATATGCAGCATTCAGAATAAATACACAAAATAAACAAGAAAGCTAATTATCAAGGGAGCTGTTTGCCTGGTGATAGGTGCACATCTGCAACATGACAACCATTGCCAAGCAAGTGACAGGTTCAGGCCCACACCTGCATGTTCCCAGTTTGGGGGTCCCATGCCAAGAAGCACTTTAACTGAGTAGATGCAATGAAAGGGTCTTGGGTTTCCCTTCCTAGAAGGTAAGGTGTAGTGTGAGCATAGTTTTAGGCCCCCCACCAATCACTACTGAGTTAACACTCTATCTTGTGACTCCCACCAACTGGAAAGCTGCACGCAGTCAAAGAGCTTGACCTCCTGAAGTCCAAAGGAAGATAAAGGAGCAGAGGACATCTTGAAAATGGAAGCAGCAAGCCCATTTGGGATAGGACTTTTGCCTGTGGTCTTGAAGAAGAAAGGGTGGAGTAGTCATCTTCCCTTTAAACGCATGGCCTGGAGACCAAAGAAGTGATCCTGAAAGTTTTGGAGCACTTTGCATATATAGTAAGAAAATATTCAACCCTTGATGAAGTTAGGACTGAGAAATGTTTAGACCCCGGTGGACTGAGACAAAGTGATGATACTACCTGACAAAGGGGGGTATTTACAAGGGGATTGCGCCACGGGAAAGTAATTTTTTCTGACCTCCCGGTGGCGCACTGCACTGCTCCATATTTACAAAGCGGCGTTAAGCCACTCTGTGTGGCTTAACGCCGCTTTATAAATGTTGTCCCCTTTCACGCAGGTATCTGTGAGAAAGGGGTGTGCAATGGGTGTTGCTGTGGGCGTCCCACCGCAACACCCATTGCTTTTTGACTCTGTACCAGATTTACAAGAATCTGTAAACCTGAGACAGCGCCAAAAACTAACGCCACTGAATAGCAGACATTAAATTGTCGTAACAAGGAGAAATACTTTTATTTCTTCTCGTTTTTGCTCTTTCTATATGTGCTGCAGAATCTTTCCATGTGTGCTGCATTCTGCAGCACACATAGAAAGAGCAAATCGATTTTAAAGATGGTTTATGTGCAGGAAGGTGTCCCTTCTTGCATATAAACACGAATTCCCTGCAGCACAGACCACCTTGCACCATGGTGCAAGGGTGCCGGCATTGCAGAGAATCATCCCTGCAATGCAGGCACCCTTGCACTATGGCGCAAGGGTGGCATTAGGCAGCTTTTTTTAGTGCCAGCGCAAGGGAAAACGCAGGGGTGTGCCGTATTCTTGTAAATACAGCTCATCCCTGCGCTTTTAAAATGACGCGGTGCTGCTAAATTGCATGCAGCACCGCACCGTTTACTTGTAAATATCCCCCAAAGTTGCAAAATCTGTTGGCAAGTTTTCCTGGTTCATCCTGCTGAGAGCTTCTTGCAGCTAAGTTTGAGAACTGTGTGCTCCATTAGAAATCAAGTAACTGATCCTGTGAAGACCTTCAAGACCAGGACTCCTGGCATTGCCTCACTGGAGGATTTTGAGCTCAAAATAGCACAGAGATAGAGTGGGATAAGGTGGAAAGTGACGCTAATTGTAAGAAAAGGCTTCAACCAATACAATTTTTTAGTCTGTGCCACAGGGGATATTTGATGCCAAAACGAGTCTTCCTCAAGACTACAAATGTGACCAGCCTCAGACTCTACCTTTGCCCCACCTAACAATTTTGACATTCATCTCAAAGACTAGGGGGTCGAGTGGGAGAACTGCTGTAAATCAGCCAGGCTTATGCTCCACCAAACTCGTGTAGAGTGGGGGAAGTGCTAGGTTTACAGCAGCAGCCGCAGCTGGCTCCACTGTTGGAATACTCAGGGGCGTAGCTTGATCAGTAAGATTGGGGAGTGTCTGCTTCAGATTTTCCAACAATTGCGCTGGCATATAATGTTAAAATACATTATAGGACAAGCAGGGCGCATGAGAGGCGCTAAAGGACAATGGAAAGGGAGACAAATGAAGAATGGTAGGGGTACTAAGTGAGAGAAAACACATTATTTTGTAAAATAACCAACATTGTTGAAGACTTTCAAAACAGAGAGGGAAAAGTGTGTCTGTGTGTTTTTGTCTGTGTGTAGGTAAAAATTCCTGATGAAATCCAACACACACCTCACCATACCCGACTGAAAGCACCTGCCCCCAACTATTAGGAGAACATTTATTTTTTAAGGGGTGTACCACCCCAAACACCCTGCCTGAAGCTACGCCCCTGGGAATACTCTGACTATGCTCCACATTTGCCACAGGGCAAGCGGGTCTGTGCATCAGAAAGTTTGCTCTTTTTAGGGCGAAACGTCTGACATAATTTGTTACACAAACAATAAAGTAATGGAAGGAGTGCTGGAGGTAATCTTAGCCATTGGAAATTGCTTGAACAGCTTCTCATTTTTCCCCACTGTGCCACTCTAGACAGAGACCTGCCATATGCAAATCAGTCTGGTCTTGCCATGATAGGAGCTGTCCAGCTTATCTGCCCAGCCAGCTCCCCCAAGCCAGGACACCCAAGCAACACCATAATAGTCTTGGTGAGTGCTATAAAGATGGTTATTAGTGTAATTGATCATATATGTATATATATATATATATATATATATCACCAACTCCGCAGCTGAGCAGCAGCAACTTCTCCTCGCCACCTCCACAACAGGCACGGACACGGACCAGCAGGTAAGTGCAAAAATTATTTATTAGCTATATGCCGCCATAACGTTTTGGCTCGTCCGAGCCTTGTTCACATGAACGTTATAGTTAGAAATTAGCATTTAAAAAGCCATAGAAATTCACTGAAAAAACCATAGGTTTCAGGAACGTTATAGTTGGTTGGACATTTCACTCGTACAAAACCATAGAAATTCCAGCGTTATAGTTAGTTCAGCTAACTATAACTCGCGCCCCCGCAATGCACTGCTGATGACGTCACATATTACATCATTCATGACATGGTCAGTGACATCACTGATGACATCACTGATGACATCTCAAATGACATCACTGATGACATCACTGATGACATCATCCAGTGACTGTGTGTTTCTGTAAAGTTTAACTTTGTTTTATATATATGCCAAGCTGTATTGAAGAATGAGTGGGTGTATAAGTGTCTGTATGGAGGATTTAGTAGGTACGTGACTGACCGTATAAGTGAGTGATTAAATGTGTCTTTCTGAATGCATGGGTTAGTGACTAAACTGTGTGAAAGTCTGTATCAGTCTGTCTGTTGTTGTGTAAGCTGCTGCATGGGTTGGTGAGTAGCTGCATGAGTGTCTATATGGGTTATTGATTACTTGCCTGAGTATTTGTATGGCTGCCTGAGTGTGTGTGTGGGTGGGTGGGAGGTGTGTGACTCTGTTCATAGATGTGTGAGTGGTTGATTCACTGGGTGTATGGGTTCAAGAGTGCATGTGGAAACAGCTGTATGGGTGGGTGAGTGTGTGTATGGGTGTGTTGGTGAGTGAATGGATGTCTCAGTGGTACATGTGCAAGTAAATACATATGTAAAAGGCAGTATATGTGAGTGATGGTGTATATAGATAACTATATGTGAGAGTCAGTAATTGTGAGAGTGGCTGCATGGATGAGTGTGTATTTGTATCAGTGATTCTATAAGAGAGTAATTATGTGTTAGTATCTGTATGAATAAGTGAGGTGGTGTCTGTATAACTGTATAGGTGAGTAAATGGAAGTATGATTGTTTCTTTGCATGACTGACTAAGTGTGTGAGTAACTCTGGATATGTGGCAGTGTGTGAGTGTCTGTATAGGTGTATGAGTGCATATGATAGTGTTGTATTGATGAGTGACTGCATGTATGAGTGACTGTATGGGTGAATGAGTGGATGTGTGTGTAGACCTAGGAATCAGTCAGTGCATATTTAGTAACTGGTATTGATGTGTCTATTTTTTCGAAAATGGTAGTCTGTATTTTAGAGTGGGTGTATCAAAGGTTATATTCAGGTGTGAGGAGGTGCATCAGATTTTCACGTGGATGATGTCATCAGTGATGTCATCAGTGATGTCATTTGAGATGTCATCAGTGATGTCATCAGTGATGTCACTGACCATGTCATGAATGATGTAATATCTGACGTCATCAGCAGTGCATTGCGGGGGCGCGAGTTATAGTTAGCTGGACTAACTATAACGGGGGAATTTCACGGGTTTTGTACGAGTGAAATGTCCAACTAACTATAACGTTCCTGAAACCTATGGTTTTTTCAGTGAATTTATATGGCTTTTTAAATGCTAATTTCTAACTATAACGTGCCTGAAACCTATGGTTTTTTCAGTGAATTTCTATGGTTTTTTAAATGCTAATTTCTAACTATAACGTGCCTGAAACCTATGGTTTTTTCAGTGAATTTCAAAGGTTTTTTAAATGAAAATATGTAAGTCTAATGTACCTCAATCCTATGTTTTTTTATTTTCTATATATAAATATATATATATACATATATATATATTTAAAAAATTGTGAATAATTTTTAGTTAGGAAAACTATATTCATTCTTTTTTTTTTTTTAAATATTATACAGAAGTCGCGCACCCTTCGTGATGGCTGCGCGCATTCCGGTAGCCATTTTGAAAAGTCGCGCTGGGGTCGCGACTTCGGCGTAATTTGTAAAGTATGAAATATCTTTAAATTAATTATAAATAAAAGTTTTCCTTTAAGTGTTTGTCTAAATTTATTAATAAAAGTATTTTTAAAGTATTATTTTCAATATAATTTCGACTAAAAATTATTCGATTATTATTGGATTTGGAGGTTAGGAGGGATGGCCATTTTGCTTGATCTGTTTTGCAAGATTTTTTGGTCTAGTCAGGTGGACACCCTCCTCCGGGTGAGGTACGGCTTGAGGATTCTATTCAAAAGGTGAGGAATCAACAGGCAGAAGTATCCATCAGAAGAGCAAGTTACTTACCTTCGGTAACGCTTTTTCTGGTGGATACAGTATCTGCCTGTGGATTCCTCACTGTCCCACCCGCCTCCCCGTTGTCCACCTGTTTCTACCAAAAAGATGCTTTTACTGTTTGGCATGAATGTTTTTAATATGTCTTAATCATGCTTATGTTTTAATAGTGAGAAATGCTTGATCTGTTGCTTTTTCTTTATGCCTTTATTGGTTATGCATTTGTATATATATATATATATATTTAGTATACTATGTATACATGTGAAAATGTGTCGGTCCACCTGTTTACCTTGGTGGCACGGAAAAAATGGGTGGAACTGACGTCAGCACGCCGACGAGGTCCTCCTATGGCTCCTATGACGTCATACGGTGTCGCGAGCGGAGCCGTGCTATTATGACATCGTCGTCGACGTGGGAGAGCTAGGAAAGAATTTCCGCGGAATGCTGGCGCAGGGGATATTCACCTAAGTGTTCAGGCTAGTCCTTTGGGAGCAACTGTTTATGTTGCCACTCCAGAAACCGAAACCAGTGATCCGAGGGCAGAGGCCCTGCAGATGGCACACGAGGTGGGGAGCCCAGTCGTGTGCACCGGCGGGGCAGCGAAGTGACAAGCACCACTACCCACAGAAAAGGTAACGAGGGCACTGAATAACACAGGATCTTCTCTTTGTATCTGGCAGGAACAACAAGGTTAAAATGCCCTAGTTCCAAAATGTAGAATTAGTGCTACAACGGTCTTCAAGAGGACCTGCGATGGATGCCGCTTCTGCTTCCGTACACTGCAGGCAGCACATGGGTCACGCGGTACGGTCATACTGCTATGGGACGCACACTCGTTGACCTCTCATGGCACTGCTCCACACTTCGGGGACAACGCTTTCCATTAGCTGTGTTTTCTGATGACGTGTCGCGCCGGCCACGTCCAACAGCAGAACCCCTTTAGATCCAAACAGACTCTTCCACTCTCTCACCGGAAGTGAAACCAGGCCACGCGGACACTTTCACAATACAACAACCGGGAATGCACTTTTCGGTAAAAAAAACACATTCCTTCCTCCTAATTTATCAAATAAACGACTCACTGAAGAACAGGGGCCAGCTTCGATCAGTAAACAGCCGTTACAATGACTTTTTACTTCGCGATACCATTACAACGCATGCATTACCACGCATGCGTTGTACATCGCGAAGTCATTACTACGCATTTTTTAGAACGCATGGTCATTTACCACGCATGCCTTTACAACAAATTTTGTTGTAAAGGTATGTATGGTAAATGACCATGAGTTCTAAAAAATGTAGACGATCCACGTCGTTGTAAGGAAACAGAGGCTGATCCGTTTCCTCACAACGACGTGCACCGCCCCTCAGAGACGAAATGAAGCAGGAACCACGAGTAGAGAGGAACCACGAGGAGTGAGAGGTAAGGGGGATTGGGCATGGGGTGGCGGTTACTTTTCTAGGGATTAGGGCAGTGCAGTGGTGTTTGTGTAGTGTAGGGGTCGTACTGGGGGTAGTGTTTTAGGGTTTAGGGTAGTGCAGTGGTGTTTGGGTAGTGTAGGGGGTCGTGCTGGGGGTAGTGTTTTAGGGTAGTGCAGTGGTGTTTGAGTAGTGTAGGGGGTCATGCTGGGGTAGTGTTTTAGGGTTTAGGGTAGTACAGTGGTGTTGGTGTACTGTAGGGGGTCGTGCTGGGGGTAGTGTTTTAGGGTTTAGGGTAGTGCAGTGGTGTTTGGGTAGTGTAGGGGGTCGTGCTGTGGGTAGATTTAGGGTTTAGGGTAGTGCAGTGGTGTTTGGGTAGTGTAGGGGGTCGTGCTGGGGTTAGATTTAGGGTTTAGGGTAGTGCAGTGGTGTTTGGGTAGTGTAGGGGGTTGTGCTGGGGGTAGAATTAGGGTTTAGGGTAGTGCAGTGGTGTTTGGGTAGTGTAGGGGGTCGTGCTGGGGGTAGATTTAGGGTTTAGGGTAGTGCAGTGGTGTTTGGGTAGTGTAGGGAGTCGTGCTGGGGGAGTGTTTTAGGGTTTAGGGTAGTGCAGTGGTGTTTGGGTAGTGTATGGGGTCGTGCTGGGGGTAGTGTTTTAGGGTTTAGGGTAGTGCAGTGGTGTTTGGGTAGTGTAGGGGGTCATGCTGGGGGTAGTGGTTTAGGGTAGTGCAGTGGTGTTTGGGTAGTGTAGGGTGTACTGCTGGGGGTAGTGTTTTAGGGTTTAGGGTAGTGCAATGGTGTTTGGGTAGTGTAGGGGGTACTGCTGGGGGTAGTGTTTTAGGGTTTAGGGTAGTGCAGTGGTGTTTGGGTAGTGTAGGGGGTACTGCTGGGGGTAGTGTTTTAGGGTTTAGGGTAGTGCCGTGGTGTTTGGGTAGTCTAAGGGGTCGTGCTGGGGGTAGTGTTTTAGGGTTTAGGTAGTGCAGTGGTGTTTGTGTAGTGTAGGGGGTAGTGTTTTAGGGTTTAGGGCAGTGCAGTGGTGTTTGGGTAGTGTAGGGGGTCATGCTGGGGGGAGTGTTTTAGGGTTTAGGGCAGTGCAGTGGTGTTTGGGTAGTGTAGGGGGTCGTGCTGGGGGGAGTGTTTTAGGGTTTAGGGCAGTGCAGTGGTGTTTGGGTAGTGTAGGGGTCGTGCTGGGGGAGTGTTTTAGGGTTTAGGGCAGTGCAGTGGTGTTCGGGCATAGTAGGGGGTCGTGCTGGGGCTGGTGTTTCAGGGTTTAGAGCAGTGCAGTGGTGTTCGGGCAGTGTAGGGGGTCGTGCTGGGGCTGGTGTTTCAGGGTTTAGGGCAGTGCAGGGGTGTTCGGGCAGTGTAGGGGGTCGTGCTGGGGCTAGTGTTTCAGGGTTTAGGGCAGTGCAGTGGTGTTCGGGCAGTGTAAGGGGTCATGCTGGGGGGAGTGTTTCAGGGTTTTGGGCAGTGCAGTGGTGTTCGGGCAATGTAGGGGAAAGTGCTGGGGTGGTGTTTTAGGGTTTAGGGCAGTGCAGTGGTGTTCGGGCAGTGTAGGGGGTCGTGCTGGGGGTGGTGTTTCAGGGTTTAGGGCAGTGCAGTGGTGTTCGGGCAGTGTAGGGGGTCGTGCAGGGGGTGGTGTTTCAGGGTTTAGGGCAGTGCAGTGGTGTTCGGGGAGTGTAGGGGGTCGTGCAGGGGGTGGTGTTTCAGGGTTTAGGGCAGTGCAGTGGTGTTCGGGCAGTGTAGGGGGTCTTGCTGAAGGTGGTGTTTCAGGGTTTAGGGCAGTGCAGTGGTGTTCGGGCCGTGTAGGGGGTCTTGCTGGGGGTGGTGTTTCAGGGTTTAGGGCAGTGCAGTGGTGTTCGGGCAGTGTAGGGGGTCTTGCTGGGGCTGGTGTTTCAGGGTTTAGGGCAGTGCAGTGGTGTTCGGGCAGTGTAGGGGGTCGTGCTGGGGCTGGTGTTTCAGGGTTTAGGGCAGTGCAGTGGTGTTCGGGCAGTGTAGGGGGTCGTGCTGGGGCTGGTGTTTCAGGGTTTAGGGCAGAGCAGTGGTGTTCGGGCAGTGTAGGGGGTCTTGCTGGGGGTGGTGTTTCAGGGTTTAGGGCAGTGCAGTGGTGTTCGTGCAGTGTAGGGGGTCTTGCTGGGGTGGTGTTTCAGGGTTTAGGGCAGTGGTGTTCAGGCACTGTAGGGGGTCTTGCTGGGGGTGAGGTTTCAGGGTTTAGGGCAGTGCAGTGGTGTTCGGGCAGTGTAGGGGGTCGTGCTGGGGGTAGTGTTTCAGGGTTTAGGGCAGTGCAGTGGTGTTCGGGCAGTGTAGGGGGTCATGCTGGGGGTGGTGTTTCAGGGTTTAGGGCAGTGCAGTGGTGTTCGGGCACTGTAGGGGTCGTGCAGGGGGTGGTGTTTTAGGGTTTAGGGCAGTGCAGTGGTGTTCGGGCAGTGTAGGGGGTAGTGCTGGGGGTGGTGTTTCAGGGTTTACGGCAGTGCAGTGGTGTTCGGGCAGTGTAGGGGGTCGTGCTGGGGCTGGTGTTTCAGGGTTTAGGTCAGTGCAGTGGTGTTCGGGCAGTGTAGGGGGTGGTGCTGGGGCTGGTGTTTCAGGGTTTAGGGCAGTGCAGTGGTGTTCGGGCAGTGTAGGGGGTCGTGCTGGGGCTGGTGTTTCAGGATTTAGGGCAGTGCAGTAGTGTTCGGGCAGTGTAGGGGGTCGTGCTGGGGCTAGTGTTTCAGGGTTTTGGGCAGTGGTGTTCGGGCAATGTAGGGGGAAGTGCTGGGGGTGGTGTTTTAGGGTTTAGGGCAGAGCAGTGGTGTTCGGGCAGTGTAGGGGTTCGTGCTGGGGGTAGTGTTTTAGGGTTTAGGGCAGAGCAGTGGTGTTCGGGCAGAGTAGGGGGTCGTGCTGGGGGTGGTGTTTAGGGTTTAGGGCAGTGCAGTGGTGTTCGGGCAGTGTAGGGGTCATGCTGGGGGTAGTGTTTCAGGGTTTAGGGCAGTGCAGTGGTGTTCGGGCAGTGTAGGAGGTCATGCAGGGGGTGGTGTTTCAGGGTTTAGGGCAGTGCAGTGGTGTTCGGGCACTGTAGGGGGTCTTGCTGGGGGTGGTGTTTCAGGGTTTAGAGCAGTGGTGTTCGGGCAGTGTAGGGGGTCTTGCTGGGGGAGGTGTTTCAGGGTTTAGGGCAGTGCAGTGGTGTTCGGGCAGTGTAGGGGGTCTTGCTGGGGGTGGTGTTTCAGGGTTTAGGGCAGTGCAGTGGTGTTCGGGTAGTGTAGGGGGTCTTGCTGGGGCTGGTGTTTCAGGGTTTAGGGCAGTGCACTGGTGTTCGGGCAGTGTAGGGGGTCTTGCTGGGGCTGGTGTTTCAGGGTTTAGGGCAGTGCAGTGGTGTTCGGGCAGTGTAGGGGGTCTTGCTGGGGCTGGTGTTTCAGGGTTTAGGGCAGTGCAGTGGTGTTCGAGCAGTGTAGGGGGTTGTGCTGGGGCTGGTGTTTCAGGGTTTAGGGCAGTGCAGTGGTGTTCGGGCAGTGTTGGGGGTCGTGCTGGGGCTGGTGTTTCAGGGTTTAGGGCAGTGCAGTGGTGTTCGGGCAGTGTAGGGGGTCGTGCTGGGGCTAGTGTTTCAGGGTTTAGGGCAGAGCAGTGGTGTTCGGGCAGTGTAGGGGGTCGTGCTGGGGGTGGTGTTTCAGGGTTTAGGGCAGTGCAGTGGTGTTCGGGCAGTGTAGGGGGTCTTGCTGGGGGTGGTGTTTCAGGGTTTAGGGCAGTGGTGTTCAGGCAGTGTAGGGGTCTTCCTGGGGGTGAGGTGTCAGGGTTTAGGGCAGTGCAGTGGTGTTCGGGTAGTGTAGGGGGTCGTGCTGGGGGTAGTGTTTCAGGGTTTAGGGAAGTGCAGTGGTGTTCGGGCAGTGTAGGGGGTCGTGCTGGGGGTGGTGTTTCAGGGTTTAGGGCAGTGCAGTGGTGTTCGGGCAGTGTAGGGGGTCGTGCAGGGGGGTGGTGTTTCAGGGTTTAGGGTAGTGCATGTGAGAAGTTGGCCTGGCATATGCTGTCCACTAATTATAGTGGGCACCTTGCACCAGTCCAAACAACCCCTTATTGGAGATAGGTTAAAGACAACCTTTATTGAAAGCTATCCTAGTGGTAGCTATGGAGAGCAGCCTTCAGGCTAAGTCTTGAAGGAATGTAAAGCAGCTTGTTTTACCAGTCTATAATCTCTTGAGTGACCAAATGAAAGAGCACCACACCACGTATATATTCAAAATATATGTATTTATTACTAAACACACCCCTCTAGTCTCTTTATGAGGCTAGAGTTCGAAGTACATAAGTTATAAGTTATTTAAACACAGTAATAGCACAAATACACGTTTGGGCCCTAGGGGCGTACCAAACCATATACCAATAAAGTGGTATAAGAACCACGACTGAGCTAGACACTAGGCCTAGAGCCTCTAGAAGTGCTTGGACCACAAGGAACCACCCAAGGTAGTGACACAGGGGACCCACGGGGGACGCGTGCAGTGTAGTAACACAGCCGCGAATCGCCGTTAACTTCTATGGA